>JAMXBD010000781.1:0-651472 GCA_024138025.1 Combretum micranthum
TTATGCTTACTATTTCTCAAATCTGCTTCAAATTCTTGTAACAATCAACTTTAAAGATATTTATTAACGTATTTATTTAGATACTTCAATATCACTGCAGCCAAAAAAAAAAATCCAAAACATTGAATCTGGTTGGATGATATTAATATTAAGTATGTTTAGAACATGAAATGGGAAATTGTTTATGAGATTATATTATTTTTTCCTTGTGGACGATTCGTGAAAGGCGTGACCATGGCTATTTCTATGGAAGTTTTAGATCGAAATGAGTTTAGACTATTTGCAAGGGATGTGATTTGAATCAAGGAGGTCCATTTCAAGTGCGCCATTTGGTCTTGCTTGAAAAAAAAAAAAAAAGAAAAAGAAAAAAAGAGAATTTATTATTTGGTGTTACGTGAAGCTTGTCAATACATGTCATATTTACCAATAGAGACTTTGGAATTATGTTAGATGAAATCATTAAATGGTCGTCTCAACGGATAGAAGCCAAAAATATCATAAATGAATTATTGTGCTAGCGCTGGCTTTTACTCAATGATTCATCAACGACAAATGAAGTCTTTAACTCTATAAGAGCACTTGGCAGCATTATGTGCCAAGTATTGATGAAGCTATGCGTAGATGCAAGTAATGCCTAAAATACTTGAACTCTATCCAAGAATTTTGGTTGGGGGAAAAATGTAAATGGGCTTAAAATATAAATATTATTTATTTATGTGGGCTTGACTCATTGGTTAGGTGACAGGGCCTAATGAGTCCGGTTCAATTATTGAGATAGATTGGAGAGATTTGGCTCGATGGGCATGGAACATGGATCGTTGGACCGATCTGCTAAATCTAACCTTTCTCAAGCAGGCTCATACACATAGGAGATTACTACTAGCTTGGCCCATGAGAAGCTCATTCAGGATAACCATGAATTGAGCTTACTTCATCTCATCCGTCGATCACTGATGTGATCTGATAGTCGTCATCCATACTAAGTGCCTATAAATACTCAGTCACTCCTTCTCATTTCCAACTTTTGGATAGAGAAAACAAACAACATTCTACAGAAGAGGTTCTGTTTAGGAAGATCAAATAAGGTAACTCAAGTGATTTCTACTCCAACTGTTTAAGAACTGTAAGGTTGACGCAAGAGGTCTACTCAAGCTCCCTTACCTGTCACTTATGTAGTTGAGATAGTAAGACTGTTTGTTTCTCCTCCCTTGTCATTCTCTCCAAGTCATCTTGTCATCAAGTATCATTTTTTCAGCAGTACTCCAAATCATGTGCCAGGTGCGAGATCCACGTGACGTTTGCGTGACTACTCACTACAAAAAATTTGATTTATGGTAGGGATCGTTAGTCCCTTCGAAAGAGAAAAAATTCCCTACCATAAGTTATAGCAGGGAGGTAAATCTCGCTTCCAATTTTTGGCGCTATTAAGTTATTGTCCCTGTGAAAAAACAGGGGCAGGGATGGCATCCCTTCCATAGCTCCCCCTTATTGCAGGGACACACATCCCTTCAAAAATATTTAACATATGTGTTATTGCTATGGAAGGGATGTATGTCCCTGCCATATGTCATTTGTGACAGCAACACTATCCCTTTTATAAATGACATTTTCTTTAGGAAAAAAATTAATTAATAAATTAATATTGCATTTAATCCATGTCATAAAATACTTATGTAGCTAATACCATATAAAACATGTATTATATTTAATATTTATATAAAATTGAGTAATAACATTGTTTTGTAAACAAAGGGGCAATAAAGATCCAAGTAGAGAAGAAGGTAGGAGAGAAAGTTGAAGGAGAGGAAAGTTAAAGAAAGATCTTGTCTTCATTCTATAAATAATGATAACTAGTTACATTGTTATTAATTACAATATTCTCTTAAAAAATAAAGCAAAAAAGATAAAAAAAGATAAAAAATTCTAAAACTTGGATCTGGTAACTTTGACATGGAACTTGAAACACTATTTCTTCAAGCCACAGTCTGAAGAGTTATTTCCGCCACAATGAAACATCCCATGATTGTCAATATAACTTGTCTTGCTGGTACATTCTTTGTCGCCTCAGTATACATTGTATCGAATTACGTTAAGTGTTCCTATCAAGAAAAAATAAATAAATAAATAAAAGTAAAAACAAATCTAGACTTAAAAACTCTACCATTTGACTAATTTCAATTCAAACATTAAATTTCAATAACTCCATATGTATAAGGACCCGCTATCACCCCTAAATTTGAAATAGGAGATAACAGTTCCCCAACCATATATAACCTATAAGATTATATGTAAGGTTGCCTGAAGGAATTGTTTGAGAAATTGTTTGAGAAATTGTTTATCTAATTCCATAAAGATAATATACAATAGAAATCATAGATTTTTTTTTTAAAACCTTAAACAAAACTATACTACTACACTACCAACATATTCTACAAAAGAAGCAACTTAATGCCTACATAGCTAAGTACGTATATATATATATATATATACATATTACATCCAAAGGCTTCTTACAAGCCTTAACCAAAATCCTCAAAACACAACCCCAAACTAACACTATAATTACATCATCAACAAAAAGAATCACATTTAATCTATTACATTCATAGGGTTCCATTGAGTCCATGGTTATCTCTAATCCTCCAACCCATTAAAAAAATCTTCAAAGTCGGTTCTGTACCCCATACTCATGTAGAACTCATCGGAGTCATCACCTGAAATGGATAAAATATGAGCCAAAGGCCCAGTACACAAGTAACGAATATAAATGCAAAGTGGATCACACAATCTTAGACTAATGCATTATGCAAAAATCAATGGTTTGTTTATTGTTAAGTCTTTAGTTAGTAAAACAACACGGGAGTATTCAAACTCCGGACAACAAGGATCTAGTATTACGTCCACTTCTCTGAGTGGTCCTTACTGTTCATACAGACTAGGCAGCCCCACCTTCTGGCGTAGCCCGTAATACTAGGGGATCCTGAGTAACGTATCACGATGCTCAGGGGGTTGATATGAGCAGCTCGGATACTCACATCTCCTAAATAATTCTATCCATTAACGAAAAAGTACCTTGCCCCCAATCTGAGCAGGGTGCCACTCTCCGAACCAGATTCAACGGCAAATAAAGACAATCAACACTCATATATCAATAGGATTTTCTTAATTTAAAGTAGTTTGATTTTGATGCCTATCCTAGCAAAGAGACAAGCAAGTTACCGCGTACCTGAGATAGCTCGGGAATTAACGGGGTTGGCTGGGCGAGAATCTATCACTATTTAAAACAATATTAAATTTCACACTTAGCTTAAGCACTAATTAACTAGTTAAAAATACAATTAATCAAAGAAATTCAAATAAATTAATACAAAGTCATACTAAAGCATTTAAACATCCTATTATATCCTAGAACGCTTAACAAATACTTCATTGATCATATATCAAACTTCGGAAAATTTTGAAGAAAGTTTTTAAAATTCAAAAGCACAGGGGATACGTCGGCATTCAAAGCCGGCTGCTTTGAACCGGTGTTCAACACTCTGAAAATCAATACTGCCAACACTGGCAGCGTTCAAGAGTACACCGGCTGCCTTCATTCTACGCCGGCGGCTTTGAGCTGGTGTAGAATGCAAATCTAAATTTCCAAAATTTGCCGAGAGGTACATACTGGCAGCGTATCCATGTACGCTGGCAGCTTTTCACTCTACGCCAGTGGCTTTGGAATCCCAATAGCCGACGTACAATTTGAAAAATGAACGCTGGCTGACTTTTCCAGTAAAAGCCAGCGACGTTCGAACGGCTTTAAGAAATTTGATTCTGTTCGCTTCCAACACCACCTATAAGCCGGCGGCGTAGAAGCCTCAGATGCCGGTGTACGTTCAAATTTTAGCCTATATGAAAATGTTTTTGATTTCCCCTTTTTTATTACAACTTTGTTCACTTTCAAAAAAATTCCTCAAACTTAATTCAAACTTTCCAAAGCCTGTTATATGATCTAAACACTATCCTAACAATATGAATTTTACTTCTAATCATCAAAACACTAATCACACTTCAATCTACTCCTCAACTGCTCAATCCTTCAATCTTCCAAAACATTCATTCTCACATATCAACACTCATATAAGATATAAACTACCACTCCTTTAGCCACATAATCTTGTTTAAACCACCATCAAAGCACCAAATCAATCCCACATCAATTATTACATAAAATTCATTTCTATCTAACATTTACAAACAAACACAATATAGAACATAAAGTAAAAAGATAAAGTTTGCATTCAACTCACATAACTAAATCTTGGCTTGGAATGTTGTTTAAATCCAAAAGTTTATAGTTAATCTTGACTTAGAGTTTAAGATTTTGGAGTTGGAAAAAGGAAGAAAGAAAGAAAGAAAAGAAAGAAAATTCGTATGGGGAAAATAGGGCTGCAAAAAGAGTCCTAAACTTGTCCAATTGAAGTCAATTCTCATCAAAAATTTGCCATTAGGGGTATATTTGTCCTAGGATTAATTTGGGTAAATTTCAAATGCATTTGAGTTGTATTTAGGCTTAAAAAGTGGACTTAAAGTTTACCAAATTTCTATCATTAATCTAAACAATTCAAAAGTAAATTTACTAAATTCTAAACATATCACATGCATATTAATTTGAAAAAGACACACATATTCATTACACTATACACACATTTATACATATCAAACAATAATATTAATTTCATAATACTATATACATACAAAATAACACATGTCTAACACATTCACTAATTATATTAACCATGCACACATATACATATATATATATATATCATGTCAATGACACATTAATATGTAAATTAAGGAATTCATGGCTATTTCAATATGATAACTCAAATCAATTTTCAAAAGACTTAAAAATTAAAAGTGAAACAAAAAGAATAAAAATTTAATCTTTCACGAAAATAAAATAAACACAACAAAGCATTATATACCTGTCAAATAAGAAATATTTAAAAGAGCAAGATTTCATAATACTGAAATAGTGGTAAAAATACATTGTATCAATAATATTATTCAACATGATAGAAAGAAAATCGATAGAATGAATATTACCAAAGCTTAAGCAATGGTAAAGAGAGGAAAAAGAATTGCTGGTTGCAAAGAATTTTGAACTTGTTAGTTTAAAGTGAAAATACGTGCCAAGGAATAGTTACAAATATGGAGAAATAAAATGTAAGTGGGGAGGAAGTAGTTTTCTAAAATGTAGGAAGAAGTGGTTATTGAGTTATTTTTTCTCCATTTTTTCCGCCACAGGAGGAAGTAGTTTCTAAAAAATAGGAAGAAGTGGTTATTGAGTTATTTTTTCTCCATTTTTTCCACCATAGGAGGAAGTAGTTTCTAAAAAATAGGAAGAAGTAGTTATTAATTTTTTTTTCCCGAGAGTGGAATAAAATTTTAAATAATAAGATTAGAAAGTGAAGTTGCATGTCATCTTAAACATAATAGATAGATAGATGTTAAATAAACAATTTTAAATGTACTTTTTTTTATGAAACTTATCATATCTTAACAAATTATGTTGAAAAATTATCAGTATATCATCTAAGCCATGTGATTTTTCTAGATAAATCTAATAACTACATTTTTCGAAGGCTATGATAAAAACTTTAATAGAATGAGATATGAATAGAGTAAAATGGGATATGAATAACATAGATATGTGTGAATTAAATGAGATACTGATATAGAGATACCTATAGTAAAAATTTGAATCATAAACTATCACTCATAATCTCATTTAATTATTAAATTTCTATCAAAATGAAGAATTATAATTACAAAAAATGGTAAATCAATACTAAAACATATTATAACTAGTCAAAAGAAAATCTATAGTAAGTTATAACATAGGTAGTTTATGAAAAATAAACACTAAATTAATATGACGTTTTTTCCTTTATGATGTGCCTTGTTTTAATTGAAAAAAGTTGCAATTATTTTTTTCATAAGATGCATTATTTGTCTTCTTCATAAATTACAATCTTATTCAGCATTAAATCAATTATGATTTTATTTTTAAAATTAAAAACAAAATAATTACTTTTCTATAATAGCTCCTTATTTTTCTTACATCAAATATATATTATTGTCAGTCTTTTAAGAAAATTATTTAACAAATTTGTTTATTTAATCTCATTTTTATTGAGAATTCTTTATTAAATATATTGTAGAAATTTTGTTAGGTATTAATATATTTGGGGGAAAATTCTTATTAAATATAACTTCAAAATTTGTTAATTATTGATAGATTTTTAGCATTAAGATATTAATAAAATAAGTAACTTTATTACTATAAAATTAGAGGTACATACAAAAGGAGTAAATATGTTGTATAAAAAAATTATTAGCAAACAACACACTCACTATGTCTGTGTGCTAAATTACAATGTCACAGTAGAATTAAAATTTGAGATGAAAAAGTATAGAATTTTTTAATTGTTGTGATAAAATATAATATGATAATAGGGCTAAAATTTCATATGGAAAATAATATATATTTGTTTTTCTTAAAGAACAAGTTAGAGATATCCATTTTTTTTCAAAAGGGAAATCACTTATCATTATAAAATGAGATATGTATAACATAAATTGAATATGCATAAACATGGAAGAAGGAAAAATGAGTCGAGTAAAATTGAAGTTAGTTACATGAAATTTACAAGTGATTTCTGGAAAAAAAAAAAAACTATGTATAGTGAATTGAATCTATTGATAATAAAATTTAGAACGTAACATTATTAATCAATTAAATTATACACAAGACTAATAATTTGAAACATAAAATAATTTACTTTTTTTTTTATGTCATATAGAAAACTAACACAATAGTACTAAGTGAAAAATTTATCTAAATATTAGTGAAATATTGGCAAAAAAAAAATTGATGAAATAAATAACATCTCTTGATAAAACTATAACATCATTTTTCAGGGAATATTTCATTTTTTATTTAATTATTTGTTGAGATTTGATTTTTTGTTTTATTGTTATTATGAATTCCATTTTTTATTTTACTTGTTTTTTAGGATTGTTTTCATCATCCTTTATATTGTTAGTTAAGATTTTGTAGTTATTATGGAATCTATAGATAGCCATCAAATCAATAGATATTTTCTAGTAAAATCTTATAAGAAAGTACTAGGTTAAAAAACAAAAACTAAAGAAATAAAAAAATGATTGAAAGTGAGAGACAAACAAAGAAGAAAAAAGTGAAATTGAAAATTTCATTTAAAGTTACAAGTTAAAAGTTTTGAATTTTTAAATTTTTAAAGAAAAAAATGTTATGTATATATGTTAAGATATATGGAGTCAAATAACGTGATTTTCATTTAAATGCAATAGAAAATTTTCCATCATTAAATAAATAAATATGGGTCTCCCACAACAAAAATCAATAATTGTATCATAAAATCATTAATATAGATAAAAATTACTCATAATTAGTTATTTATTAATACAAACCCAATTAATGATTTGCTTGCATTGTTCAAATATATAAGTCATTTATTTCAAATTTTTTGTTTTGAAAATTTTTAGCCTTTTGATATAATCCATAAATGTCAGGATGTTTTGTGTGCCATATTAGTTTTCTTAGCAGTAGCCTATTGTAGGGATTGCCTTATGTTTCATTTTCTTAGCAGTAGCCTATCAAAGGGCGTTTCATCTAATAGGACAATTATTTGTAAAAAAAAAAAAGATTAAAAATAACAGCCCACTCTAATATCTTTGATAACTAAAAAAATTAATATTAAAATATTATATAAAAGTTATTGCAGGGACTAGATCCTTGCGATAAAAAACTAGAAGAAAATGAAAGCAAGCTTGCTGCCTAAAGTTCCGACCTTGCCATAGTTTGACTGCCAAAAAAACAAATTTTTTGTAGTGATTATTAGCAAGAACCCTACATCTACACATAATATACTTATTTTTTTACACAAATGAGTTTCTTCTAGAACAGAGCTAGAGCATATATAAGTTTCCTATGACTCTCCAAATTCTTGTCAAACCTATGTCACTACTATTTAGAAGAAAGGAAAAAAAATAAAGTAAAGAAAAATATCATTTAACCAAAAAAGTAAAAATAAAAAGGCAATCATTTGAACAATCAAGCATCAAAAGAGACATTATAGAAAAGGACCAACTGTAAATGCATTGCCTTTTTCCCATGACAATCCCAAAAAGACCTGATTTTCAGCACAAAACTCCATGAAAGGCTCTTTATGGGTAAGACCAAAATGATAGCTTTTTAACATTTTGTTTTAACATTTTATGGAGAAATAAATCAATGGTGGAGTAGTAAAAAGGGTATGAAATATTATTTTAAAGAGAAGGCAAAGACAAAGAGAGAATAGCACGTGCGGCTGTGGTTGCAAAAAGAAAATGAAAACAAAAATTGAAATTGTACCTTGTTTCGTTAAGCGAAAAACAAGGGTTAACTTGTCATCCAGTATATTAATAAACAAAAGCTTAAAAAAAAAACAACACAACTAAAAATTACCGCTTGATTGAGCCAAAGCAAGATGTTTACGGTAATGTACATCAACCTGGTGCAATTCGTGGACCCCCAATTGATGTAGTTTGCCTATGATCTCTACTTTCATATAATCCATGATTGGTGCTTCAGGTTTATGTTGGTCTGTTTGTGGTTGGGATTTGAAGGGCTGTCGTCGTGTTTGTTCTGGTGGAGATGGGTTTGGGTGACATGGTGATTTGGTAACGGTGAATGTGGGTGTGGTGATGGGCTTTGGGACTTCGGATTTGTTTAGTTACGGTGGTAGGTTGGAGGAGATGAAGGTCATGGTGATGAATGACAGGGTGTGTCCAGGAACTCGAAGATCCTGTATAGTTGTGTGTGTTCAGAGAGAACATATGGAGAGAGTCAAGGTGCCATGCTATCCGATGGAGTTTTTAGAGTGAGAAATGGGAACTAGAGAGAGGAGAGAGAGAGGAGAACATGCAGTGTGGAGAAATAATAATTGTAGTGAAACAATAGCTATAGTTACCGATAAATTGATTAAGTGGACAACTAAAAATAATAACAGCCGCTTTGAAGAGAAAAAAAACTTTTGAAGAGATTATTGGAGTCGAATAAGGTAAATTTTCCTTACTATAGTGGTAGAGATAATAGGTTTTTTTTCCCCCTTTCCAACATTATGATAGATTGCCATGAGGGCTATATGAAAAAATTTGGTTAAAACAATTCTTTTCCTTACTATAGTGGCACAGATAATAGTTTTTTTTTTTTTTTCAACATTATGATAGGTTGCCATGAGGTCTGCATGAAAAATTTGGTCAAAACAATTCCTTGATCTTATAGAAGAGCGGATACTCCACTCATTACCATAATAATAGCGCAATTTAAAATCATTCTATAATTCTATTATTAATTTTGAATGGCTATAAACTACTTAACAACTTAGATTTTACTTTAACTTATGGCATCATTAAAATATTTTTTTTTATGTCAATTAATTTTTTTAGGTTTTTAAATATATTTATTAGCTATAATGTAAAAAGTAAGAAGGTTTTTCACGTATTATCAATAGTACTAAAGTAAGAGATATATGTTTTGTGTATTTATTATGTCTATATAATATTTTATATTTATATTTATCAAATCGACTAGCTTGCATAGTAGATGTGGATATAAATTTGAAATACGTTCATAAATAATTGGGTCAGTACACACTATTTGATAATTGATTTATGGAAAATTCTATGTGCCATTTTATTTTTTATCTTGAATGATTTAACTGTTCAAATTCATATCTGTATCTCTAAAATACTTAATATGTCACTTATAATATCTATTTTAATAGTTATATCATCATCGATTGAATGGTTCCGCCGATGAGACTATAAAAGTTTCATCTTGATTTATATAAATTCTAATTAAATGATTTATCATTTTATATTTTAAGAATTTTATTTATTTTGGACAGAATTGCAGGTGTATTATCCACTAGTTAAAGTTAGAGCACCAAAGTAGTCCTTAGGCTTTTAATTTTTATATTATTTATATAAGCAAACAATGCACCTGATGTGCTGAAAAATTAAGAAACTAAATCTAAATAATATAAATCTCATTATTATTATTATTATTATTATATTTGGTAAAAAATTGTCATGAAACTTAAAAAAAGAAAAAAAAACTAATAATTATACTCATCTCATTTTTGTATATGTAATGTTTGTATTGTAAATTAACTTATGGAATTATGAAAGTAGAGATCTTTAGTTTTAACTGATAGAAAAAATGTGTAAAGAGAAAAGACAGTAGTTGTTAGATAATGGAGAAGAAAATGGAGAAGAGAGAAGGACAAGAGAGAAGGAAAAGAAGTTGAAAAGAAAAATTAAAGTATATTATAATTTTTTTGAGTCATAGTAATAGATATATAATAATAGATGTAAATATATAGATATAGATATAAATGATGCAGCACGGTCGGGTTACATGGTCAACTTTGACATTCATGTATGTCAACATTCTCTTAAAAGTTGGCTTATATAATACAGCAACATATTATACAAAATTTCCCAAACAAATATTTAGAACGATAATGAATAAAAATAAAATTTCAATTTACTTAATTTTTTTTCATGTAATTGTAGTCTATGGTTGCATGTGCTGAATAAATTGCATTGGAGGATAATTTGGTATTATGTTAATAATATTAATAGATTAAGCATGATCTTATTAATATTCCCAAAAAGTGAAATAGTACCTAATCTCCTTAATGAATTCTATACAAAAAAAAAAAAAAAAGCATTATCTAAGCTTACAATAAAACCATGAGCAAAATATCCTATTTGCCATAAAAAAATATTAATTGAAATAATGAGGAACATTTGAATTCTTTAAGACTTTAAAATTAAAAAAAAGAGTAAAATAGTACCTAATTTCCTTAATGGAATTTATACAAAAGGAGCATTATCTAAGCTCACAATAGAAACCATAACTAAAACATCCTAATTACCATAAAAAAAAATATTAATTGAAATCATAATAGAAAACTTGAATGCCTAAACCCTTGCGCTATCTTCTCAATATTACTTTTGGGTTCTTCCTGTAGAGAGAAATCACTATTCGAGTCATCTTTCATTACTGCATTTAATATCAGATTTGCTTCCAAATAAAACTTTCTTTACCAAAGCAAGTCGAACATTACCGCAGAATCAATTAATCAAACATTTGTCTTACAATGCATATGGGTACTGCATAACATAGTTGTTGAATGGCCTAAGAAAATACAATTAGGATAAACTGATAAAATTTGCTCTAATTCATTAATATAAAATTGAGATACCTTTGCATAGTTCCCCTTGTTGTCCTCGTGCACAGCCAGCCTAGTAGACTTTATTCAATGCTCCTTTAAAGCAATATTCATAGTCCAAGCAACCAATTTATCTCCTAATGACTCAAAATCACCGATCACCTAACACGTTTGTTATATAGGAATGAGCCGGATTGCGATTCCGGCTTCAATTTCCTTTTTTAGTGTTTGAAAGCGTTTTTAGAAGCCAGAATCACTATTCCTTGGAATCAACGATTCCGGCTTTGAAGAGGAATTCGATTTCGCCTTCTCAAAGGCGAAATCATGATTCCAATCCACTCTTATTAATTATATGAGTGTAATTACTTTTGTATCCTATCATGTATTAATATTTTACATTTATTACTAAGGGCATTCCCAACAATTACACTTTTAGCCATTTAATTCTATGTAATCTTCCAAACATAGGAATTGATTTGTCATTCCTAAACTCATTCCATTCCATTTCAATCCGATCCATTTTATTCCAAATCATTCCTGCGAACCAAACGTGACATAAAAATTGACAACTTCTCAAATTTCTAATTCATAAATAAATTCAACTGCATATGAGCTAAACCACATATCATAAATGAATAAAATATTATCAAAAACGAATAATGGGCTATTTGACACACCTCAATAAATGAAAGCTTCTAGTGAAAGTAAAAACAACTGAAAAAGTATTAAGAAGCACACATGCAATTCATATAAAGCTTTCGAAGGAGTTTGGATACGAACTCCTTGGTAATAGATGAACTCACATTTCAAGGTTGATGTAGCCGTGAAGAAAATCTGTCGTTCGAGTAGTTTAACCAAAGATCGAGCACTTTACAAAAGAAAGGTTAATAAGAATTGTCATCGAGTATTTAACGAAACAAAGTTTCAAAAGGACAACAAACAACTGTAAATTATCATATGATTAAGTCGATGTTAATTGACAATGCACTTGGAGAAAATAGAAGATAGCATGGGGATGATCTAATGCAGATGAAAGAGAGAGAAGAAAGCATGCGGTTTTCATAAAATAAAATGACGATGAATAAGCGGTTGGAGGAGAGAGAATAAATTATCCAGTATGGAAGATAATATCTACATGAGGTAATTGCTTGACTAATAGTTAAACTTTAGCTTATTTTTTTCGGGGAAAAAAAGGTAAAAATAAGAAAAAAACTTTGGAATATGAAACTATTTGTTGACACGAATAAAATAACAGCCACATTGTAAATTTACTTAATATCAATAGATATAATTTAATTATCATAGTTGTATAACTTCTTTTTTCAAAATAAAAAACTATTCCCTCCTTCATCCTTTTTGAAACCATAAATATTCCTTTGTATGTCATAATGCTCCTCCTTATCTTTTTACTTTTTAAAAAAATCTGTATTTTAATCTGAAATAGAAAAAGTAAATATATTTTAATATTTTATGGCATTGAATTCAAATATAGAAAGATTTTTTTCACAATCGAAATTATTATTCATGATAAAAAATTAATGATTTTTTATTGGTACCATTAAATTTGCACAAGCAATATAGGTATAGCATCAACAAGTGTGTGTGTGTATGTATGTGTGTGTATGGGTGTTTATCCTATTGTATGTAAAATATGAGTCAATGATTTATTTATTTAAAGTGAAATTATTTATCAATTTTTCTTAAAATCTAAACCTTTTATGCTACATTTCTGTATTCTCCTTGTATATGTATCCGATAATGTCTTTTATAAAATTATAATCTACGAAATCATTATTTGCAATCTTAGATACAACAAATTAGAATGAGACAAAAACCATAAACAAAAGCAAAATCCAATATATCATGACAAAGTAGAACTAAGGCACTTGGTAGAACCTGCTTGGAACCAAGCTGGTTTCAGGCCTACCATTGATTCGCGGGTCCGTAGCAACCCATTGAACTGGCCAAATTTTTTCTTTTTAATTAAAAATATATTTTAATGATAAATGGAGAATTTGTAAAAATAATAATAATAATAATAAAGACAAAATTAAAAAATAAAAAAACTAAATAAATATTTTTTAATTAATATATAATTGTGTCTAAGAAAATATTCTTGAGCTCATTGTTGAAAAAATTGTTCAATATGTGCATTTATTTATACATAATGATATCTACTTGTAGTTTTAAAATTAGTAATATGAAAGTTCAAACAACACTTATCACACAAAATGAAGAAGATATAAGAGGAAAACAATTTCTAGAAAAGGTTTTTCTATTTTCAATATCTTGATTGTACATATATATATATATATACTGTTGGAATATTCTCCTATCACTATATTAATTACATTGTTTGACTCTATATTAATTATTATTTGACTATATTAATTACATGTTTGACTAGTTTTATCATGCCCCCGCCAGATGGACAAAGATGGAGTGAGTCCAATCTTGGTCTTGAGTGAGTGGAACTGAAAGCGAGCAAGAGGCTTCGTAAGTGCATTAGTGAGCTGATCTGAAGTCGAGATGCGAGAGACACAAAGTGAGCCATTTTGAACTTGTTCTCGTATAAAATGATAGTCAAGGGCAACATGTTTCATGAGCGAGTGGAACACTGGATTGGAATAGAGGTTCGTGAAACCAACATTACTAACATAGATCACTAGTTGTTGAAGAAGAGTGACACCAAGTTCAGTTAGAAGGGAGCAGATTCAATGTAGTTTGGCAACCGTAGCAGCAACGAAACGATACTCAGCTTCAGTGAAGGAATGAGTAACTGTCCACTGTTTCTTAGAGCTCCAAGAGATGGGATTATGGCCAAGGTAAATGATGTAAGCACTGGTGGAGGTATAATCATTTTTGTTGCCATCCCATTCGGCATCAGAGAATGCATGCAAATTAGGAGGAGAAAAGCGATAAAATGTAATACCATGATCCAATGTGCCATAGAGATACTGAAGAAGCCGTTTAACTGCATTCCAATGATCAATGGTTGGGCGATGCATAAATTGAGAAAGTTTATTACTATGTAAGCCAATATCTGGATGAGTGAGAGAGAGATTGGAGGCTCCCAACAACAATTCGATACTCTGTAGGATCAATTAAGGATGTGCCTGCATTTAAGGTAAGTGATGGATAGATAGCTAGAGGCGTTGAAACAGGTTTAGCTTCAATCATATGAGTTTTGTGAAGAAGATCAACAATGTACTTCCTTTGACTTGGAAATATACCATCAGTGTGAGGAATGACTTCAACACCAAGAAAGCAGCTCAACGTATCCAGATCCTTAATAGAGAATCAATGAGAAAGTTGTTGGATAAACTTGTGTGCAACTTGGTTGCTATTCCCAGTGATAATGATGTCATCAACATAGACAAAAAGATAGATGAGAATGCCATGGTT
Organism: Combretum micranthum; assembly: GCA_024138025.1. NCBI lineage: Eukaryota > Viridiplantae > Streptophyta > Magnoliopsida > Myrtales > Combretaceae > Combretum > Combretum micranthum. Next base: position 14,721 of record JAMXBD010000781.1, read on the forward strand.
GTTGAAGATGAACAAGAAAATCAGCGACTGAATTAGTGAAGCCATAATTGAGAAGGATTTGGTGTAGTGCATGGTGCCAAGCACGAAGTGCCTGTTTGAGACCATAGATGGCTTTGCAGAGTTTACACACATGATGACGATGATCATGATCAACAAAACCTGGTGGTTGAGACATAAACACATCCTCTATAAAGAGTACCCTGAAAAAAAGCATTATTGACATCAAGTTGTCGTAGGTGCCAGCCATTACTAACTGCAAGACTGAGAACCAGACACACAGTGGCAGGTTTGATGACAAGATTGAATGTTTCAGTGCAGTCAACTCTAAGTAGTTGATGAAAGCCTTTAGCAACTAAGCATGCTTTGTACTTGTCAATAGAACCATTAAGCAAGTATTTAGTGCGAAAAATCCACTTACATCCTACTAAGTTTTGGGTGGGATGAGGAGCAATAAGTTCCCATGTGCCATTATAAATGAGAGTATCAAATTCCTTGGACATTGCTTTGCACCACTTGGATCTTCATGGCTTTGATGGTGGTGTGGTTTCAAGTATATGTTGATAAAGTTCAGTGTTGAGATTAAGCTTTTAGATTGATTTATGGATATTGTGTTTGGATCGAGTCATGATAATTTTGGGTGATAAGGGAAAAAAATTGTGTATGTTTGAAGAATGATTAAGTTTAGTAGATGAGAGGATCGATGCTAGATTGTGGAGAACAGCAACGAAGGGGAAAATTGAACAATGTATATGGTTGCAAAGTTATGGGGGCAGGCAGGTAGATGTGGTAGAGCTAGAATGGGCAACAAGGGAAAGAGTGATAGAACACCAATCAGATACAGTAGAAGTAGGCACGAGGAAGAGAAGGATGAAAAGTGGCAAAAGGGAAAATAGATTCAACAAATCAGACATGATGAGATGTACACAAACGATTTGTAGAGATGTGAAGACAAAGATATGCACTTTGAGTGGAGGAGTAACCAACAAAAACACATGGGAAGAACTAGATTCAAGTTTATGAGTGGTGTAAGGATGAAGCCAAGGATAATAAAGACAAAAAACTACGAAGTTTATTATAATTTGGAATAGTACCAAAGAGATTGAAAAATTGAGACACATTTGAAGGGTGGGAGTAGGGAGACGATTTATAAGATAGACTTGTAGTGAAAGCAAACGACCAATACGTGAGATGCATAATGCATAGATAATAAGAGAGTCCTGTTTTCAACAATGTGTTGATGATGACGTTCTGAGTACCCATTGTGTTTTGGTGCATGAGGTAGAGAAGTAATATGGGAAATATCATTGACTGTTAAAGAAGGATGATAAAAATTGATACTCCCCTCTATTGTCGGAATAAAGTGTTTTAATTGAACATTAAAGAACTTTTCAACAAGAGCCTTGTATCGAATAAAAACATCTTACATCAGATTTTCACTTAAGAGGATTTAACCGGATGTATTTTGTAAAGTGATCAAAAAATATTATGTAATATTTAAAATTATCAATGATTGAACCGGTGACGTCCAAACATCAGCAAAAAAACCAAGGTGAATAGGTAGAGAGTGAAGAAGAAGAAAAAGGCAATTTAGGACTTTTATTGCAGTAACAAGAATTACAATAGAACTCGAGATTCGAAGAACGAAACATCTAAATTGGCTGAAGATAAAATATGCTTGAAAGTTGACACAATGGATGACCAAGCTTTGATGCCATAGGTAAAGTAGTTTTGATATTGGAGAAAGTAAGCAACAGTGAGGAAGAGGTTGGCCATTCATAAATTCCACCCTTAGTTTGACTCTTAAAAGTATCGCCCCTGTGCACAGGTCCTTCACATGAAAGAAGATGGTAAGAATTCAATAGAGGTATTATTGGTCTTGCAAATTTGAGAAATGGAGATCATATTACATTTCATAGTGGGAACACATAGAACATTAGAAAGTGTAAAAGAATGATAGGGAGTGTTGAGAGATGTTGAACTAGTGTATGTGTAATAGGAAGTCCAAAACCATCACCAATCATAATCTCATATATTCCATCATAACTATTGCAAAGAGCAAGATTGTTGAGATCAGCAGTGACATGGTGTGATGCACCATTATTAAGCAACCATAGATGACTAGAAGAGGTTGAGTTAGCGACAAGAGCTTGTGCTTGCCAAGAGATATAACGTAAGATTCAACTGATGCGGTAGATTGAGGTGTGGTGTGATGAGGATATTGTTGGCGAAACAGTGGGCATTATGAAACAACATGTCCTTGCACGATACCACTAACATTTACCAGAAACGATTGGGCTGAGCGTGTACCCAGGTGTTAGTAGGTCTGGTGGAATGTGTTGTGCAGGGGTAAATTTTGAGATCGATTGATAGATGAAGAGGACGGTTAGAGAAACCACTTATTTGAGCGCATGTTGGAGAGATGTGCAGATGCTGGTAGAATAGAAGCTTGAAAAATTTTGACGAGCCAACTCTTTGTTGATGAGTTTTTCATGTAGTAACCAAAAGAAATGACAGTGTCACGACTATTTACCGCATCTATTACAAATTTATAATTTTCATCAAGTCCTTCCAAGACTTTTTCAAATCAAATCTTCTTGATCTAGAGGTTTATCAAGGGCAGCAAGCTCATCTGCACGAATTTTGATAGCTTTCATGTAATCTGATAGAAAAAGGGCCTTTAGTGATGTTTTTTGGATTATCCTTAGTTGCTTGATGTGTCGTTGAGAGGGTCAAGAATAAGTGTTGGGAAGAGTTTGTCATGCCTCTGAGATGTTTTTGATTGAATGACAAGTGGCACAATATTTGGTGAAAGAGTACCTATAAGAGCTCCAAATAGAAGTTTGTCCTGTCTTAACCATGTTTGATATGCTGGATTGGGAGTGATTGTGTTATTAACTGTCATAGTGGCAAGAGGAGAAGGATGAGAACCATTAATGAACTTCTGCAGGTCATAGCTGATTAGAATCGCTTCCATTTAGGTTTTCCAAGAGAGATAGTTTGCAGAAGTGAGTTTGATTGAATTGTGAATTGTGATCATAGTTAATGGATTTGAAGGTTCTTGAGAGTTTTGAATAATAATGGGAGAGCCCTCATTTGCCATTGGGAAGGAAAGAAAAAGGTTGGCAGGGATTAAGAACCTATGACGAAAATTTTTATAGAGCACAATTAAGGCTTTGATATCTTAAAGAAGATATAAGAGGAGAATATTTTTAGAAAAGGTTTTTCTATTTTCAATGTCTTGATTGTACATACATACATACATATATATATATATATATGGATATCTCTCTTACCATTATATTAATTACATTGTTTGACTCTATATTAATTATATTATTTGACTATATTAATTACATTGTTTGACTAGTCTTATATATTGTTTCACTGGTCTTATCACAAACAACTCCAAAAAGATAAAAAGAAGCCTACATTGTTAAAAAAGTAAAAAAATAAGAAATCATATTTATTACTACTATTGTTAATAATAACAACACATTTAATGTTATCAATAATAATAAATTTTCACTTTTACATGGAAAATAGTTTAATCATTCTTATCCTATATTCTTTTTTTCACTTATCTTTTTTCTCTAATCTTGTTTTTTCTTTTCTTTTTGTTTTTTATATTTTTGGTAAATCACACTAGAAGTTATTAATATTTCAAGTGATTAAAAAGAGGAATTATTAACGCGTTTTTCATTCAATCTATCAATGTTTCAATTAGTTTTTAATTAAAATTTTTTTAATTTTCATTAATAGTCATATATTAATGCTTTACTTGACTCACTTTGCAAAACCATTTAAAATGTTGATACTTTCCTCTTTTTCAAACACTAAAAAACGTTAATATCTTAAAACTTAGCCCCAAAGGCTAATATTTTTTTATATAATTTATCATTTATTTTATTTTTTTTTATGACTCAGCCAATCTGGCAGGTCACATAGGTCCGAGATTAACTCACCCAGACCTGAGAACTTGTCGGATCTTTAGATTAACCCATAGCTAAAATTTCAATTTTCTTTCTTGTTTATTGGGCACATCCGGGTGCCATCCGGGGCTATATGTATATACACGAATCTCTTTTTATACTCGAACGTTTTACTGCGCGGTCGTCGGTTGTCCGTTGTCACTTTCAAACCGCCAAAAAAACAAATATTTTGGTCGAAGACTTAAAAGTCTTTGTCTCTCCAAAATTGCCAGCCAAAGTCACATCTTACATATTATCAATATACTTTCCTGGAAAATTCACACACGACAACGCCGCCAAGTAACCTTTTAAACCCACTACGTACGTCTAGCTTCAAACTTATTAAACTCCAGCTACTCATCAACAACCAGGCTGTTCTCTGAATTCTCATATCCATACCCACATCTTCGTCTTTTCTAGCAGTAGTTGTAGTAGTCAGTCAATATGACTTTACCTGATTGGGTTCGTAACGGTTTTCCCTCTTCTGAATCCGACGAAGATGTCTCCATAACCGAGCAACAATCTAAGCAGATGGTTAGTCCCTCTGGCTAAGGATTTCGTTTTTTTTTTTTTTTTTTTTCCATGCCTGTTTTTTCTTTTTCTCTGTTTCTTGGAGCTCAAGCTACGACAGAAGATTTTTCCAGTACTCATCCTTGTAAGTCCTGGAATTGGCCATCTCTAGGTTAAAAATACTGTTGAATTAAGGATCAGGTTACTTTGCAACTGTAAGGGCCACATCAGGGGATTAAAGGAAACTGCCAAGAACTTCAAAGGTTTAATAGCCAAACTTTGATTAATCTCTGGATGTCACATTGTGATGATGTACAGTTATATGCTGTTTGATATTTTTTGCTCAATCCCTGATACCAATCTAGTTTTTCCCGTGTGTCTTTGAACTTATTACCGTGTTAAATTAAGTTATTGCCAGGAATTTTTGTCAGATTGCTATTGTGAAATTTCATTTTGTTAAGAACGTGTGGGATGATTTTCTTATCTAATAGAACATACAGGATTGATAGCAACTGGACTGTCTTTAGCCATAGGGATTGTGCAAATGCTCCCGAGTTGAAAAAATTGCTGTTATCTCTCCAACTGTATAAATAGAGAGTTGTCACAGTTTCCTTGTAAAATGAAGAATACTGAGGTAAAATCCTTAATAAATGTCAATTCCACGGAGTTTTGAGGCGATAAATTTACCTCTCTCTTTTTTGCTTATTGGTTCATTTCAGTGGAATTGAAACGGGCAATAGTTACAGAGCCTCATGTTGCTATCTTTAACATATTTGAAAATGTATGTTGCATCTTAAGAAAATGAAAAGAAATGCATCATGATGAATCTCCATGTTACGGTACTGATTTGAAATAAATTTTTGGTCTTGTTACTGAGAAAATCTGATGGTCTCTTTTTTAAGGCTCGTTATAGAGGTATCCTATGATCTCTCAAACAGTTTAAGTTTTGATGTTATTTGGAGAGAAATAGACTTGTTCTTCTTCAATGATTTTTCTGCAATTTAAAATACAGTAGTTAGCTGTTACAAACATAACCCATTTTGTTCTACTGACCCGCATCAATTTGGCTGCCAACCAACATGGCATTGACCTGAATCGTTCACACACAACATAATTACACATTACATCAAAACTTTAACACCTTGACGGCACTTAAAGAAATTACATAAGCACATACGTAATTACATAAAGCAAACCATAACAAAAATACGAATCTACTGCTTTCTTTCTTCAGCTATACACCAAGGAAAAAGGGTGATGGCAGTCCATAACATGTAGAAATAGATAGCAATAGGGCTTGACTCTCTGTAGATCCACCTTTGCTTTCTGTTCTCAATATCATACGGATTCTTTGACTATGATAGCAGCTTGTGGATAAGCATCTAATCGTGAAGATTTGGGTTGCAAATCAGGGTTTCAGAGAATAGAAGTGGAAGCAGATAAGGACATGGTCAAAGTGATTGGCTCAATGGAAAGGAAAGAACTTATGTCCGACCTTGATAAAAAGCTTGGATGGAATTTGGTGATTTCTCCACTAGAAGATTATGACAATGTTGTTGAAAAGAGCAAGGAAGATGAAGCAGGTATAGGAATTCATCAGTATCCTGTTAGGCTTCAAATATTGCATATGAGGCACTAGAAGAATGGAATGTGAATATAGTAAGAGACATGATGTGGTACAGAGAATTATGTATTTATTTACAAGCTAAGAAAATGACTCATGCTTTATTTATGTGGCAAAAGTGTTATGTTGCAGTTGTGCTTGTTGTGCACTTGATAGTACGTATAAATGCATGTCATGGTTGAGGATTTTGTGGATAGCATCAGCATCATACATGTGCTTAAACTATTGAAAAGATATGTGAAGGTTGATATTTTAAATATTTTACCACATCGTCAGCACATTAGTTTCCTTTGTTTGGTAGAGAATTCAAGCATTTCATGCCTATATTGATAATAAGGTCCTATCACGTTTATAAGATGTGTGATCTTTTATAACAAGAGACACCCAACTCAAGCATTCCTTTTAATTAAGGTTCATGGCCACTAAGTGGTGGTCGAAAAGCTGACTGTTCTCTAGGAGTATCAACCACAGTCCAGACGACATGCCAAAATAGCAGAAAAGATGATGGCGTAATTCAACCATTTGAGAACTTCTTGCCAGGGGATGAGCAGAAAGTGGTAATATTCTTGAAGTATTCCTTCTATCCTTCCTTTTCCAAATAACAATTTTTCCTACAAATAGCTGACACTTGAAAGTAAGTTATTAATACACCCAATCAAGAAATTGAAACTTTTTCATTATTACTTAACTTAAGCATGTTGTTTGTCACGATATCATAGCTTTTTAGTAAGCCTGAACAACAAATCTCACTTTACTTTTTCTTTTTTTTTTTTTTTGGGCGGCTTAGGTGAAGAGTATGGTTGTCCTAAAATAAGACAGTACTGTCAAGAAGGATGTGTCAAAGAGACAAGGAAAATTGTTGAGAGTTTTCAAGGTGGGTCTGAAAAGTTGGTTTCACATTTGGAGCTTTCAAGAGAGCTTTGCGATCATGTCATGAGCCTAAATTCAATTTTGAAATGCTAATTAGCAATCCTGCAATCTTTCCTGCATTAAGCATCCTGTAATAATTCAAATGAGATGTGTGATGTTATATTGGTGGATAAAGAATAATGGATAAAATTAAATAACCTCCATGTGTGACGTATAATCTTCCTTAATAAATGGGTTAGTTCAATTAGAACGGACTGAGCCAGAAAATTTTTCATAGAAGAAGCATTCCTCATCGAGGGGGCACATAATGGAAGAGAATCATATACCTAAATTCTATAATCAAGTGATTGTTGTGCATTTGTTTTCTAGCCTTTTTAGACTAATCTATGAAGGCTAACCTATTGAAGAGCTTGATTTGCCCTGCAGGAGTTGAATCCGTAGAGATAAATGCAGACGAGAGTGAAGTCAAGGTGACTGGTACCATGAAAGTGGAGGAACTTGTATCCCCCTTCGGAAGAAACTGAATCGTGAAGCAGTGCTTGTTCCTGAGAAAAGAACTGAAAACGCGACTGAAGAGCACAAAGGACTTCTGCACAGTGGGAAAAACATAGCAGCACTGGCATTGGCTTCTGGACGATATGGTGAAGAAGTGGAGAAGGTTGCTAAGGTGGTTGAGAAGGAGCCATACAGAGGTGAAAATGTTCCTGATGGCAGAGATATAAGAGTCCCTTTGGTCACAGAAGCCTCAAAGGAATCAAAGGCCATGCCAAAAGTGCTCGTGGACGGCCTAAATGAACTGAAGAATGAGAATACTGAGCTGTCCCGTCCTCAGCATAATAGTCAGTATGGCAGTGTTGGCAATAAAGTGCATCGAATGAAGAAGGTTGTCAAGGGGGTGCAAAGGGAATGCATAAAAAGGAATATGTTTCTAGTGGTGGAGCTGCAAGGAGGCAGAAATCCACTCAAAAATCAAAGGCTGATTCAAAAGTACACCCAGTCAATTTGGATGAACAGACGAAAATGAATTCCAACCTTTCCCAATAAAAACTCGATCTGGTACCAATGGTGATACAATGCACCATCTAGAGAACAATGGGAAGAGACAGGACAAGGTAATGCTACTTGGTGTGGCCTTTCTCTTGGCTTATAATAAATTATCATTTCTTTTATTCTATTCTGATCTAGTGGACCTCAATGGTTTGTAGGTCACAAAGCTGAGGACATTTGGACTGTGCTCTGACAAAGAATACTTGGAGAAAACAAGCCAAACAGCTATGAAACTTCTATATAATAGATATTTTAATTAATCGAATGTGTTTGGGTCTGAGCATTTCAATGAATTACAAAAACTATAAAAGTCTTCTTAGAGCTATCGATCCATCCGGTTTAGTCCGGTTAAATCTCAATCCTTCCTGAAAACGGATTGATTCGACACAGTTTAGTTTCGATTTAACATAACTTTACGAATATATTCTTAATCTTCTAGCATGTCTGGCTTACGTTCTGGACTAGCTCGGGCCGGGTCTCATAGCATTGCTAAATATGATTTTTGAAAATTTTGGGTATTTTTTGCAAACTATAAAAAATTTATGGAGAGCTTAAGCATGATTGGAAATTTTAGAAAGTATATTTGCATCAAATTGACACTTTCCTTTTGGATATGGTTATAATTTACTATATTTGATTTATTATTATTTATATATGTGGTTCTTATTGCTTGTTAAATTTAAATACTAATATCAATGTTATTTAATGTTGATATATACAGACAACGGTGGTTTTGAAGATCAGATTACATTGTGATGAATGTGTTCACAAAATAAAGAAAATTATCGAGGGGAGGAAAGGTGAGAACTAGACATTTTATCTCAAGTGGCCTTTTTATTTAATTATTTTATTTAAGACATGATAGAAATTTGTCCAATAGAAAATAACTGGCTTGTATAAAGTAATATGATCCTTTTTGAGGTTCTTTTGAAAGATTATTATTATTCACACGTTTTGAGGTTTCGATGATAGCTGACGTGACATGGTCAACAGGGGTGGACGAGGTGAGTGTCGACACAGACAAGGATCAGGTAACCGTGAAAGGCACTATGGATGTCAAGGAGATGGTTCCATATCTTAAAGAGAGGCTCAAGAGGAATGTTGAGGTTGTGCCGCAACCACCACCACTCAGGAAGGATGGCATCAGTGATAAGAATGAAAAAGAAAAGGAAAAGCAGGAGAAACCGAAGGATGCTGCTCCTACCGGCGGAGGGGGTGAGAAGAAAGAAGGGGGTGGTGATGGGAATAAAAAAGAAGATGCACCCAAAGATGCCAAGAAAGACGAGGCTAATGCCAATGCCCCTAAAGTGGAAGTGAACAAAATGGAGTATCATGGGTACCCACACGCCCCACAAACTTATTTTTACGACGGGAATCTTGCCATTCAGCCATATCAGTACCATGGTGGGTATCCTAATCATGGATACGTCACTCACCATGTGCCGGACGGATATGGATATGGTGGGCGGGGCATGATGATGGACCCTAGAGTTCATATGATGAATATGGACCCGAGGTTACAAGCTCCTCAAATGTTTAGTGATGAGAACCCTAATGCTTGTTCCATAATGTGAGGTTTATGACAAAGGTTGGGGTTATTTGTGATAATAAGTTAGGGTGTGTAAAAAAACCGATGAAATGAAAAACCAACTGAAACCACAAAACCAATCCGAAAAATATGGTTAACTGGTCTGTTGGTTTTGGCTTAAAATTACGGTTCTTATTTTTTTTGGTTTTCGGTTTTAGTTTCGGTTTGTAACCATAAAAAATCGATGGTTAACGGTTAACCATTTCAATATTTATAAATATATTATATATATAATTTATATATACATATAATTTACCTATGTTAATATTCATTGGATTTCAATTAAAATACTATTGTCTTATGTTTGATGGAGTTAATATGGTAATTGACTTGGTTTTATTTTATTGATAATGATACTAAGGTTTATTTTTTCCTTTTTCCTTAATTTGATTTTTTTTTAGCTCTTATAATATATATAATAATTTAAAGAAGAAACTCTACGATAAAGATTAAAAAATAAGGTTTGTTGAGATTATCTATTTGATTTGTTGAAATCATTACGTTAAATGGTTAAAAATCGAAAATTGAATAAAACAGTTAACTGTTAAGGCGGTTAACCATATATAATGGATCGGTTAAGGATCGAGATATTAAAAAACCGATCATTACGATTAATTTTAAAAAATAGGATCACAGACCAGTTAACCAATCTATGAACACCCCTAATAACAAGAGAGTGTCGAAATGTGACCTGAAATGTAAATAATTAAAGTTTATGGGTTTGTTCCGATGAAATATATATGTATAAAAACGAGGATATAGATTAATAGGAAATCCCCCATACTTAGATTTAGGCTGTAGAGTATTGGTGAGACTACCTAGACCGATTGGGTGGCTTGGGCTGAATCAGGTTGCTGGGAAGGTAGCTAGTTAGTTGTTTTATTTGTTGTCTTTTGAGTTGATAAAAATTTTTGTACCGCCTATTCACCTTTAATAAGATGATTTTGTAAAATCCGAGATTTTTCATACAAGTAGAAATTAATGGAAATAGAAATGTAAAATATAGATGGGCAATATTAGACTCAACCAAGACTTTAGAATAACATCACAAGTAGTTATGAAGCTATATATATCTTCAAACCTTAAAACAAAGTTCTATAGATAGTAACAGATCTCAAAATTAAAATTTCATAGCTAGTATGAAAAATTCAAAGTAGAGAAATAATTTAAAAGAGATTTCAAGTTTATTAGAGCTTATAGTTAGAAAACGATAATTTAATGATGAACCATTAAGGTTATAAATACATAATGGAAACAAAAACAGATCCATAACCCCCAATCTAAACTTCAAATAAATATTTGGATCACACTATTATCCTAGTTATAAAATTTTAAGCTATTAGAGATTGAAACGAAAATTGACCTATTATGATTTGAAAACCTTAATCGGGTGAGATAAGATTCTAAAAATAATTAATCGTGTAAACTTTAAACCTAAAGTTGAACCTAATAATAACATAGAAAATTGGTGGAAGCTTTATATAAAATTTTAGGGACAAAAATCTTAAATAACCGACATATTTGTACCTATTTAACTTAATAGACTATCTTAAAATTTAGATAATTAAACAACTAAGTAATATTATAGAATTTATTAGACATTTTTTGGTGCAATTTGGCAAGGAAAGTGCGGCTGAGATTTCATATATTTTTCCTAGTTGAAAACCTCATAGAATTTTCTCAAATAATGCATATTGGAGTCAACTTTTCAACATACAAAACCAATCTAATTTGGCCACCTAGACAACTCATTAAATGAAGGGAAAGATCAAGCAAATTCATGTAATTTCGGTAGAGCTCATATTCTTCTTTTCAACAGGAAATTACAGCCTTCTATTACCTCTATATGTGCACATTTATTGACCTCAAACAAAACCATTTAAACACAATAATGAACAACAACACAAGCTCCTAAATCACTCAAAATAACAGCTAGAACTCACACAAAACACACACTAAAACCACCATTAACAAGCTTTAACTAAGAAGAACAATACAAGTTTAGAAACTCAAACAAAGGTAAGTGCAATTCGTTTCAAGTTAGTTTACATGATAGACATTAGTTTAAACAATGTTATTGTTAACCCTAGGATTGTATCAAGCTTCGGAAAAGCGTTTAGTAACACCACAACAGCTCATACAAGGTAAAACTTAATATTAAACCTTATTTATATGTTATAGTGTATGTAATAGCTAAGAAATCATGAAGTATGATGATTAGAAGACATTATAGTATTGATATATCACATATAATATATGTAAAGTATGGAAAAACACTTAGAAGAAGTTTTAATACAAGTATAATACATATATATTATAAGAAAGTTAAGTTTTGAATTGAAGAAAATCGAAGAAGATGATGATCAGTAACAACACTGCTCCTACACTGGCAGTGTAAGTACTCAATGTCGGTAGCGTATACGGGTAGGCCGACGGTATTGAGACGATTTACACTGGAAATAGAAGATATGTAATTTTTTTTATGTAATATGAACAAACGCTGGTAAAATGGAATCCAACACTGGCGGTGTTGAATTAGATGTACGTTATAAGGCTGGCGGGCCTTGAGCCAACGTATACTGATTTCGAGTAGCATGTAAAATATATGAACATCGACATCTGGAACTCAACATCAGCAGCGTTGGATGTTGGTGTACACACAAAATACCTCTGGAAGAAGTCTGTTTCATCCATAACAGTTATATATATATAAGAGAAGAAGAAGAAGAAATAAAACAATAAATACAAATATTTCAATACTAGCATGTTTAACTAATTCTAAAGTGTTGAACTTTAAAAATAACTTTTATAAATAGAAAACATTATTATTATATTATATATTATTATTATTATTATTACACTAAAACAAATAAGAATAGAATATGATAATTATCCAATACTTGTCTTATATAGATAAATATATAAGAATGGAAATCTAAATAAGCTAAAAATTATGAATAATGTGATTTCTAAAAATGACAAGATAATCATATGAAGTAGCTTAAGAGAAACATGATGAAACTAAATAATAGAAAATAAATACTAGTTATCATAATAGGTTAACTAAAGAATAATTTAAAAGTATGATAATAGTAGTGATAAAACATCAATCTATTGAATATAAATTCTACAACTACTCAATAAAAAAAATAAATATCAAACAAGACCAAGAAAAGCAAATGAAAATAAATATTAAATAATAATTTATCATAAGGCCATTAAAGGACCAATATAGTAATAGAAATAAAACCAAATACAAATATAGGACATTTAGACTCTCATAGAGTTTATTTATAATTATTTATTTTTATGATAAATATAATTTATCATCTCAATAAGTGACCTACTATTATGATTAGTCAAGATGAGCAGTGAGTAACTCAGATCTATTATATGATTATATTTGTAATTAGTGGCACTTGTAATGCAAAGATAATAATACGGTTTTTGTGAAAAGCATGATGAGAATCATTTATGAATTGACTTGGTTGCTTGTGATGTCAATACGAGTTAATGAAAGTATAAAAATTGTTTGATGATTTGGAATAGCATTGATCAATGTGTATAATGTATGATTACCATATACCAAATAAGAATTATTGGCTTATTAAATAACATGGTCATGCATTGCACATACTACATTATTACATATTCAAAAAGGGTGAGAGCCTGCTACATATTAATATTTCGGTTCTCTATTAATGCTTGGTTTTTCTAAAGTTTTAGTTCTTCCAAGATTTTCTTTGTTCCGTCAATTCTATGGAAACTAAGTGGCAACGTAAAACGCCGTCCATAGCATCTCTTTGAAATGATTAATACTTAGAGAGTTTCTAAGGATTGTTGTAGGAAATGGTAAGTTAAAATACCATTAAATTAAAGAGATAATCATAAGATGGGAAATCGTTGATTTTCCTGTATACTTAGTCTCTCCTGGGTAGGTGGGTCATTAAAATATTTGTTCTTCAACCCTAAGAAGAGGGTGTAGATCTTTTTCCTATTTGGATTCTAGATCATCCAAACTTGTATCTATGCATATGCTTGATTGTTGCATTCCACATTATTTGTAAATAAACTTGTTTGATGTGTAACATGTGTGATTATTCATTGAGCCCGTGGTTTTGCTCACACTCCTAAAAACCTTTCAAGTTAAATTTACGACCTTGGTTGGTTACTTATAAGAGCATGGCTCCAGTAAGAAATTAGAAGCTAGAAGAATATGAGATCTTTAGGTTTATGATAATTACTTTTATTTCTAGTTGTTACTTAGATAGTATTTGAAATATTAACTTGTGTATTTGGAGACATATAGAATAGAAATATGGTTTGTTATATTAAGTTAATAAAAACTTGTGATGGCAGATATTTACTAATTTATGTCTTATATGTATTTATCATTTCTTATCAATGCAACTAAAAGATCCTGTTGTTTGTAAATCTGTTATTCTCTGAAGGTAAATTAATAATAATGTACAAGTGTGGTTTGGGTACTAGTACTAGGGTGCCCTTGGGGCATGACAGATTTCATCTTTGATATGTTTTTATTCGAATATCTGGTGTATTATTTAGTATTTTATTTATTTTATTTAGTTAGTATTCGGATATCTAGTGTATTAGTATTTATTTATTTTTGTATGATTATATAAAGTTAGAACAATATAATCGTTATTAAGGCTATGTTTGGTTGTCCAGTTTTCATGGGATTGAACAAGACAGACTCTCTTGTTCCTTATTTGTTTTTTCTAATGAGCACTAGAACTAGACAAAAATAATGTTAAGAAATAGAAAATTTTTTAAAAAATTGTCCCATATATTCCATGGGATAAGATTTATATTCAGAGGAAAAGTAATTTCTTGTTCTATGCTATACATACCAAACATAATATAAGGAAATTATTTTATCTAATATTTTTTATACTGTGCTGTTCAATTCCTTTTATCTTGTCTAATCCTTATAACATAAAATCGCAAGTTTCTATTTATCTATTTATTTTCACTTTGAATCAAGATCTTGGCCACTTGGTAATTTGACTTTTAAAGTAGCTAATGACAATTTGACGGTAGTTTAAGCTGTAATTACAGCCTCTATGTTAAGCAGGGCAAAGTTAATATGTAAGGTGAAATTTCAATTTAATGGGGGACACACATGGTAGGTGGATTGCTTTACTTTATTGATTATGGCTCCGTCATCATGAAGTGGAAATTCCTTTCGAAAGAGAATCGGCATCTTAACCTATAGTAGGTTCTTTCTTTCTTTCTTTTTTATTTTTTTTCCGACCCCCTTTTTTTACTTTGATAAATTATAATATGAATTTGATAACGTCCACTTACTTTACCCTAATACTCTCCTTCTCTTCTGCCTCCACCAGCTCCTCTCTCGCGCTTCCCAAACCCTAGATAAGACTTTCTCTTCCTCTCTCGTATTTTCTCTCTCTCTTTAAGTCCATAAGCTACTAAACTTACTTGAACTGATTTCTAATCTATTGTAGGGTGTAGTGTATGAAAACAGAGGCAGTTTGAGTTGCCTGACACCAAACTTTTAAGTCTACTTCAGGAAGAAATCCATGTCTTTTCATTCACTTCTCTGTATTTATACATTCCTTCTATGTATTTGTTTAGATTTGTTAATATTGTTGAAATCTAGTTACAGATCTTGTTGTCACTACACTATTCCGTTACATGTTACATGAGTTGTAACTATTCTATTTTTGTTACATGCATTTAAAAAAAACTTTAATTTGTTGTGGAATAGTTTTCAAGCCATCTTGGCTTCCTTTGTTTCGTGCTGCATGTTGATGAATCTGGTTGTATCAGATGGCCCCCCGATTGAAATAACACCTTTTCCTCAAGGTGAAAGGGTAGAGTCGTCAAAATTGGCTAGATCCTCCCAACATGCGTCCTCTGGTGGTAACTCTAACCACTGAACAAGGATATAGGAAACATGTTTCCATGTCTCACTATAGTAATAATCCGAATAAAAAAAGTCCTAAAATAGGATTAGTGAAATACTCTAGGATGTAAAACCAACTAGGGAGTACAAACCCATAAGCTGGCTTTAAACATGAGACATGGAAATATTATGGATCCTAGACCCTCAGTAGTTGCAAAGCATATGCAACTTGACCTATCCTCTTATGATCCGATAAGGACCATAAAACTTCTTGATAATTTGTGGTAATCACCAGCAATTAAAGTCTGTCTATAAGGCTGCAATTTCACAAAAACCATGTCCCCTTTGGAAAATACAACACCACTGCGATGTTTATCAGCTTGATGCTTCATTCTCTGCTGAGCTGATGATAAATGAGTTTTGAGAAGAGATAAAATCTCATCTTGATTTTTTAACTCATAATCAATAGCTTCCAATTAGAACTGCCCCTCAAATAGATGGGTACCATAGGAGGACTACGGCCATAGACAGCTTCAAATGGAGTTGTTCCAGCCCCTTCATGATATGACACATTATAGGCAAATTCAGCCCATGCCAAATAGGAGACCCAATCATGTGGTCTGTCCATGGCATAACTTTGGAGATACTGTTGCAGTACTTTATTCAAAACTTCGGTTTGACCATTCGATTGGGGATGGTGAGCACTACTCGTGAAGAGTTTAGTGCCACTCAAACGAAATAGTTCCTGCTAGAAACGGCTCATAAAAATGCTATCTCTATCACTTACTCTACTCCTTGGTCAACCATGTAACTTAACCACCAGTTGTAAAAACAACTAAGCCACCTTTGTAGTAGTAAAATGAGTGTCCAATGGACCAATGTGACAATACTTGGAAAGTCGATCCACAACAACCATCATCACTGTATACCCCTGAGATTTGGGAAGTCCAATCACAAAATCCATAGATAAATCTTCCCAAATCATCTCTGGCAAAGGCAATGGTTGTAACAAGCCAGTAGGGCGTTGAGTGGAATATTTAGTCTGTTGACAAGTAAGACATCCACGAATAAACAACTCCACATCATGTTTTACTCCAGGCCAATAAAATTGAGCCACCAATCTCTGATATGTCTTTCGAATTCCAAAATGTCCAGCAGTAGGAATACTATGAAATTCCTTTAAAAGTAATCGAATCAAAGAAGAAGTAGGAACCAAAAATAATTGATGCCCCTTAAAGAGTAACTCATTGAACCATCATAGATTCCATTTTAGAGGATGTCTTGCTGCTAAGTCCGAAATAATTTTCACAAAAGTAGCAGGCAACTCCTTGTATTCATGCTTTAACTTGTCAACAAAAGAAAAATGTGGCATCGAAAAAGCAAGATAACTAAATTCATGTTGTCTTGAAAGAGCATCAGCCACAACATTTTCTTTCCTACTCTTATACTCAATAGAGTAATCATATCCAAGTAATTTGGTCAAGTATTTATGTTGCTCTGGAGTCGGAATAACTCGAGTTAAAAGCTCTTTCAGACTTTTGTGATATGTTCGGATAATAAAATGGGAACCCAATAGATACTATCTCCACTTCCGCACCGCTT
Source organism: Combretum micranthum (assembly GCA_024138025.1). Lineage (NCBI taxonomy): Eukaryota > Viridiplantae > Streptophyta > Magnoliopsida > Myrtales > Combretaceae > Combretum > Combretum micranthum. The sequence goes on from JAMXBD010000781.1 coordinate 31,817, forward strand.
CTACCACTGCATATAACTCTCGCACATAAGCAAATGCCTTCACTAAATGGACAAGCATTTTCTTACTAAAGAAAGCAATTGGCTTGCCTTTTTGTAACAAAATAGCCCCAATCCCTGTGCCAAATGCATCAGTCTCTATGATAAAATGCTTTTTGAAATATGGCAGTGCCAATATAGGGGCCTGATGCAAAGCCTGTTTGAGCTCAATAAAAGCTTGAAGGGCGGTTTCATCCCAATGAAACCTTTCTTTTTTCAACAAGTCAGTTAATGGACTGGCTAAGGAAGCAAAAGACTTAATAAATCTTCTATAATACTCGGCCAAACCCAAAAAAGCACAAAGCTATTTCAAAGAAGTGGGTTCTGGCCATTTTTCTATAGCCACCAACTTATTAGGATCAGGGGAAACCCCTCCAACCTGCACCACATGCCCCAAATATTCGATGGAACTCTGACCAAAAACACATTTAGATTTCTTTAAAGACATGGTATGCTCCGCAAGAATGGACAATACCTTATCCAAATGTGTTACATGTAAATCCAGTATCTCACTATATATCAGGATGTCATCAAAGAAAACGATGACAAAACGTCTTAAGTGAGGCTTAAAAAAGATCATTCATAATAGATTGGAAAGTAGCAAGAGCAGTACTGAGACCGAAAGGCATAACCAAAAACTCATAGTGTCCCTCATGAGTCCGAAAAGCTGTCTTGGCAACATCAGATGGATACATCCTAATCTGATGGTACCCTGCACGTAAATCCAGCTTTGAAAAAATTGTAGGCCCCTTTAATTCGTCCAAAAGTTCGTCAATAGTAGGAATAGGGAATTCATCTTTAACAGTAGCTTCATTCAAAGCTCTGTAATCCACATAAAACCGCCAACTACCATCCTTTTTCTTTACTAAAAGCACTAGCGAAGAGAAAGGTGAACTACTATTCTGTATAATCCCCTGTTCTAGCATCTCTTGAACCTGTCTTTCGATTTCCTCTTTTTGAAAATGAGGATGCCGATAGGGCTTGACATTAATAGCTGAAACCCCTTCCTTCAAATGTATCCGATGTTGCATTGCTCTCAAAGGAGGTAATGATGAAGGTGACTCAAAAATGTGATTATATTTGCCCAACACTTGTTCAATAAGTGTATTTGTGGTGAATTGCTGTGAAGAATAATCCACCTGAGCCTCCAAAGAAAAACATGAAACCACCGAGTCATGTTGGAACAATCTTCTGAGTTGACTAAAAGAAATTAGACCACCCAATATGGACTGAGAACCATGTAATACCACTGAATGACCTTGATGCAAGAACTGTATTGTTAAAGTGCTATATTCAATAGTTACAGGCCCCCAAGTCTCCAACCAATCCACTCCTAACACCATATCCGACCCCTGTATAGGTAATACATACAAATTGACAAGAAAATCCAAACCTTAAATGTGCAACAAAACATCTTTGCACACACTATCACAATACAACTTTTGACCATTACCTATGACAACTGGAAATTGGTTAGTTGGACAAATAGGTAAACCCATCCTAGTCTGAATAAAATTGTGGGTGCTACCCGAATCCACTAACACTATCAATAGTTTCTGATTAACCTGCCCCAAAAAACGTAAAGTTCGAGGAACATGAATTCCACTGAGAGCATGATAACTAATAGCACATGAGTCATCCTCGTGTACAGTATACACTTCATCCATTCCAGCTACACCCTTAGTTTCGTCTTCCACATCATCAGACGAAGTCATTAATAAGAAAAACTTAGGCTTACATTTATGATTCCTGTGAAATTTCTCATCACAATTAAAATATAAACCTTTCTCCTTACGTGTTTGCATTTCTTCAGGAGTAAGTTTCTTAATAGGAATGGAATTATATGGTTTAGATGTGCCAGAATTAGAACTAGAAGGTTTAGAGAATTGTAAAGTACCAGTAGAAGGAGAAGAAACAGGAGATTGAAAAATATGTGGGCCATATTGTTTTATTTGATCATTCAGCTTATCCTCATGCATCCGAGCTAACCATATAGCTTCCACCATATCTTTTGGACGAGCTAGTTGAAGCTCTCGTTTTATTGCAACTTTAAGCCCGAAATAAAACAACTGAGTAAAAACGTATCTGAAAGTCCTTCAGTACGATTTACCAAGGCTTCAAACTGGGACTGGTAAATTGTAACTGTGGAAGTTTGTACCATCTTTGACAATAAGCCATGAACATCCTCATATGGTGATGGACCAAAACGATATGTTAATGATCAATAAACTTCTGCCACGAACTCAACTGTTTGTTCCTAAACATCCATTTAAACCATTCACGAGCTGCCCCTTCAAACGCAAAAGAACAAATAGTCATTCGTTGTTCTTCTTGCACAGCATGAAATTCAAAAAATTGCTCCACTTGAAATATCCATCCCAAAACATCCTCCCCAACAAATTTGGGAATTTCCAATTTGATTCCTTTAAGAAAGGAATCATGAAAGGAGGATCCAAGTCGGGAAGATGATGAATCATTAATATTCTGATTCCTTGGGGAATGCTGTTCCACATTGTGACCGGATTCTAACTTTTCAATTCGTGAAGTAAGTAATCCCAAACTTTCTTGGATTGCAAGCAATTAATTTTTTACAAATTCTGAATCTAAGTGTTGATTATTGCTGCGTGTTTCAGGAGCCATAACGAGAGCACCAAATGATAAGGCCCACTTACTTTACCCTAATACTCTCCTCCTCTTCTGCCTCCACCAGCTCCTCTCTTGCGCCTCCCAAACCCTAGATAAGACTTTCTCTTCCTCTCTCGTATTTTCTCTCTCTCTTTAAATCCGTAAGCTACTAAACTTACTTGAACTGATTTCTAATCTATTGCAGGTTGTAGTGTATGAAAACAGAGGCAATTTGAGTCGCCTGACACTCCAAGACTTTTAAGTCTACTTGAGGGAAGAAATCCATGACTCTTTTCATTCACTTCTCTGTATTTATACATTCCTCCTGTGTACTTGTTTAGATTTGTTAATATTGTTGAAATCTAGTTACAGATCTAGTTGTAACTACTCTATTCTGTTACATGTTACATGAGTTGTAACTATTCTATTTGTTACATGCATTTAACAAGAAACTGTTAATTTGTTGTGGAATAGTTGTCAAGCCATCTTGGCTTCCTTCTGTTTCGTGCTGCATGTTGATGAATCTAAGTATGTTGATGAATCTGGGTTGTATCAGAATTTCAAATGTATATATATAGAGGATGTCTCTTAGTACTTACTGGTAATTGAAGGCAATGGCTATTAATGAATGAGAAAACATTGGGTAGATAATATAGTAACGTATGATATATATATTTATATATGGTTAGTATATTAACAATTTTTTTGGTACATAGCTATATCTGGTACTCATTATGAAAACTATATATTATCACTTTCACGTACTGAAAATATGACTATATATATGTATACGTGATGTATATTTTTCATTAAATATTTTTTTCGTAATCACTAGTGATGAAATAATCATCAAGATATGAATTTAAAATAATAAAAATATTTCATATTTTATAGATAAATTTTTTCCCAACGCTTTTTTTTTAATCAATTACCATCAAAGAGATGCGTGTAAATATATATATATATATATATATATTATTATTTAAAAAGAGATATTAATTGGTTACCTATCTATTGATCTACTTAATATATAGTAGTATCTTGGTCCACAATGCAATGGTACATCATTTATTTTCTAGAAAGAGTATTAGCTTAAAATAAAGCTTTTTTTTTTTTTTTTGTTTATTTTTCTCAATTGTCACTTTCATTCCAACAAATAATAATAATTAAAAAAAATCATTTTCAATCACTTTCGCATTTTGTAATCCTTTCCCTCTGTATTTCTTTTTGTTTACACACTATAATAATTTTATTTTAATATACAATCTCAAATTCATACCATTCAGATGGTAGATGGCTTTTCAGTAAATCCTCTCTTTGTCATTGGCGAGGGAAGATTCTTACGTTGGAAATGTAACTTGGCTAATGGTAAAAACCCCAAACTTTACAACAATCCCTTCTTTGATTATATTTCCATGTCTTTCTATGCAATTTGTGGTTTATAGCTGCATATAAGTAAACTTTAGCAGGTCCTTTGTCATATCAAATTATATTTAAAATAAAAAAGCAAAAACTTATTTGTGATGCAAAAGAATAAGATTCATTGTAAAATGAAAATAATAGTGATGGCTGATTCTTATCTCATACTTCATTAACAGTAGTTCACTTTGCCGTACGATAGAGGGAATTGTATTTCAATTCAATAAAAATGTAATGCAGTTGTAATAACTATTATAGTGTTAAATTGATATAAAAAATAAAACAAATATTATTAGATTAAAAGTAAAATATTTATAATGCTCCTTATCTTTATCACAAAAAGATAATAATTACATGAGTGATATTAAAGAAAGAGGATATTTATGATAAAAATTGATATAGATTGTAAGTAACAATGATAGGGAGTGCTTTTTTGGTGGAACAATGGTATGAATTAACCTCAATTACCCTATGACTTTTTGTAAGCCTAGCTCGACTCTAATGCTCAGGATATGCAATTTATCTAATTATAAGCTAACTTATTCTCCGAAGAACTTAAATGTGTGAGAGTGAGGCTTCATTACTTGCCCCAACGAATGCCTATCATAGGGTCTGTTTATTTGGCTTTTTTCGATAAATATACACTTTTTTCAAACTTTTTTCTAACTAATTATTTATTAAGAAACAGATATAGACAAAAAAAAAAAAGTTGGCAGTTTTCAACAAAAGATCAAATAGATCAAATATAAATAAAATATAGATACAAATCAGACATATTTACACATATCATTTTGATAAAAATACAGATACAGATGAAAAATAGACCATCCAAATAGACCCATAGATAGACAGAGTAAATGGGATCTACTAATACAATAACTTGCTATGCCAACACAATGGTCATTTATGGCTATAATGAGAAACATAAGAAGAGTGTAAATATATACAACTCAATGCTTGAACTAAAAGTACAATAATGATAGTTGATCATAGCGAGAACAAAACTTTGATAGCATGATGGAAATCCAAAAACCATCATAAGAATAGCATGGATGTCTTAAATATGTACGCAAACACTATGTAAAAGTAGAGGTAAGCAAATAATCCTTTTAGCACATGTAACCTATTTTATCTTGTATGATTAGAGGGATTTTAAGTAGGCATTGAAAGATAGAGGGCAGATTTTGATTCTAATTTTTAAAACCTAATCTTCCATAGTAAACTTGTTACACATATCATTCACATAAATTTGTAGCAAAGACATTATGCCTTGCTTCATAGAGTACAACAAAAATGTTAAAGGGTTTCCTTTATAAATAATGAACAAATGGGTAATAAACTTGAGAAAAATGTTTTAGTAATATTGTACATAAGCCTTAATCAATTGGCTATAATGATATGTTTAAGATGTGTAGTATAGCGAAATTACACAGTACTTCTTATAGTTAATAGTGCTTTGTGTAGAAGTTTATAAGTGGAATTCCACCTTTACCACAAATCCTTTTTGAATTTTCGTGGTCTTAACTTATTGTCTATACAAAATCTATGCCAAACCTTGTTAATAATGAGTAACTAGCATACGTTTAAGGGTAAATGTCATATTTGATACCTGGACTTTGTCAATTTGTATAATTAACTATCTAAACTTTAAAATCAATTTATTATCTATGAATTTTTTGAGTTCATTCATAGTATCTAGATGAGATAATTAATTGCAAAATTAGGTAAAATTAACTAATCACAAAATTTGGCAAAGTTTTGGTAGTAAATTGACAATTTTAAACTTCAAGTGATTTTTATTTTTTAAATTGTTTAAACTTTAAGTGGTTAATTATATAAATTGGTAAAGTTTAGATATCAAATATGACATTCACCTTATGTTTAATTACTATTTTGGTAAGTGAATACTTGCAATAAATGATCTTTAATACATAGATTCAAAATGTGGCATGGACAACATGTATGAATAAATGATCCCCAAGTGTAGGCTGGTATAGTCTTTCTAGTGGGACATTAGATGCAATGTTTGCTTTGCATTGTTAAAACTAATGGAAAAAAATCTTTTTACTCATATTGTATTCTTCTAAGATTGTGCTTATAGTTTTGAAAAAATATTTTGCACAATATGTCATTCATTAAATTTCTTACGCGCCAATTATCTTTTCATGCAAATTTTAATGTATTGTCAATCTAGTGATTGGCTATTCCTATCCACGAGTGTTCTTGCCTCTTCTTTGTCCATATGTAGATAAAATGGAAAACTATGTATCTAGCAATTGAAACTTACATTTGAACAGTATATTTGCATATCCATATCGAACTATAAAGAAAATATGAAAAGCTTAAGCATGATTGGGAATTTAAAAATGTATATCTATGTATATATTGACATTCACTCAATGTTATCTAATGTTGAGATAAAGACAATGGTGGCTTAAAAAATCATATTGCATTTTGACAGATATATTCACTGAATAAAGAAAACTAACATAAAGAGGAAAGGTAACAACCAAACACATATAAATAATGATAAATGATCTTGGCCAAAGAAAAAAATGATAAATGATAACACACTAATGAAGAAGGCAAATCTTTTACTTGTGTAGATTTTACAATTAATTCACTTATATGAAATATATAACATCAAATGTGGCAATAAGTTTACAAACACAACATTCCATGATAATAAGCATATTGCTCCACGATGCAATTGTACATCAATTGTTTTCTATAATAGGTATTTAATATTTATAACAAATTATGGATTTTTACCCCTAAATTTTCACTTTCATTCCAGCAAATAATAATAATAATAATAATATAATAATAATAATAATAATAATAATAATAATAATAATAATAATAATATGGTGACTGGTGCAGTGGACCAGAAAAGGCTATCATTGTACCTCAAGGACAATCTGAAGTGTGATGTGCAAGTGTTCCCAATTCGGAAAAACGATACCACTGGTAGCCAAAACAAGGTTTTAACTAGTATTTGTTGTGTCGATCATGGACAAGTCAAAGAGGACACATATGTAGTTCAATGTTCTCAAAAGCTTAAGGATGATGCTGTCAGATGTAGAAGTGGTGGTGATAGAAACAAGCACACAGGAGCTGATGATGTTAACATGAAGGTAATGGAGATGGCTGAGTTTGGCAATGTGAATGGTGCCTGGAGAAGAGATAAACTGGTAGAGGATTACACTGATATCAATGGTCGGCTCGAACAAAACCATGGTGGGGAGTCTCAGTTTCCATGGAATCGATTCAGTGATGAGAACACCCATTCATGTATAATCATGTGATGAACAAGATATTCATTTTTGAAAAAGCTTTTGAAGATCTGCAAAAGCACTTTTAAATTCCGTTTTCCTATGTTTGGAAGTCTGAAGCTAGAATCGCAATTCCTTAGAATCGGCGATTCTAGCTTCAAGAAAAAAGAAGATGGAATCACGATTCCTTTCCCATAAGAAATTGTTATTTTATTTATTGTTAAGAATATTGTTGACAAATTCTATTATATATTTATTCATTTTCATTCCATTCCATATTTATATCCAAACATAATAATGGAAATCTCAATCCTTATTCATTTCATTTTTTTCATTCCGAACGATTCCAGTATATTAAACGTAACATAAGAGTTGATCGTTTTATTTTTGGCAAATTTAGTAGTAGGTAGTAATGATGGTTTGACATTCATACTAAATTTCAATGTTTAAATATAGAAAGGGTGTGGACTATTTAGCGTTTACTAGATATATTACTAGTAAGCTTGAATGATCAAAACTAACAAAGTCACGAAATAGGATATACAAACGTATGGTAATTATTTCTTATATATAACACTTATTGAAAATGATTGCTTAGATAAGATTGAAAAAAAAAAAATACCAAACACAAAACAAAGCATTAATATCCCATTTGGAAAATGAGATAGTGAATATTGCATCACATGCAAATTAATCAGACATATATATTGCGATTTATTAATGTAATATATGTGTATATTAATGTCATCATGAATAAATGAGGCATTGATCAGATAATATATAGCCATTGGAAGTTGCGATTTAGCAATTATAGTCAAACATCATATCACGTGTCAAATCCGTATATCCTATGTTATAGTCACAATTTTATAATGAGATTTTAGTATTATTTTTCTTTTATCTATATTGCCCATATATATGTACGGTTGTCGTGGTGGGGGGCGCGGGTTCGGGGGTGGAAGGGGACAAACGCACACCATGATGGGCTATGGCTTGTTTGTTTTAACGTTGTTCGCAGGTGTTTCCGACCCGTGCACAGCGACCATTAAGGATCATAACTTCCTCTATGCAGATTATCTTAGGTAATGCTGGTCTAATCATCAAACAATAATATTTTCACATGGAAATATAGTTTACATGGTTATATTTACTTGTTGTTTTCTGTAGAAGGGGATGATTCTGTAAATTCATTTATTTTGCTCAGAATCCAAACGTTAAATATATATATATATATTTATATTTTCTATAAAAAAAAAAATTCTCCAATCATATTTTGTAATAAAATTAAAATCTAGAAAACAATTACTTAACCTTTAAATATAACAAATTAAATTGAGACAAAATATTATAACCAGACTGAAAGCCTAATAAAACATGTTAATGTAATCCATCTACTTACTAAATCACATCACATTACAATAAATTAAGTGTAGTCTAATTGGCTATTAAAATCAATATATTTCGTTAAATCCTCTATTTGTATTTTTAAGCGACTGGATATATATATATATATATATATATACACACACACACATAAGATTTTTTTTCGGTAATATGTAAAAGATTATTGTTAATATAAATAAAAAAGAAGCCATACTAAAAATATTCACTAAAAGGGTCTATTTTTTTATGTAGGTCAAATGAGGGTTCGACTTGTATCTAACTGCCTCCCTAGGTAACTTCACACAGTCGTGAGCACATATAATATATTAGAGGCATTAGAATTCCACCAGATGTTTAATAAATTGCCTTGTAGTACAACAATTCAGATTCCTTTCGGATCTATCTTAACTTAGGGAAATTAAATAAACTTAGCTGTTTGAGTTGGTTTAGTTTCGGAGTAAATGTTATATTTGGTACATGAATGTTGTCAATTTATATAATTACCTACATGGAGTTTAAATGTGTCAATTTATTACTCAAACTTTTCAAGTTCATTTGTAGATACTAGATGAGATAGGTAAGTTGTAAAAAAGGGTAAAGTTTAAGCAGTTTCTTGCAAATATGGATAAAGTTTAAATAATTAATTACAAAATTTGACAAAATTCAAGTTGTTAATTGCAAAGATGAGCAAAACTTAGGTATTGAATTGTTACTTTCAAACTTTAGATAATCAATTATAGGAATAGACAAAATTTAAGTATTAAATGTGACTATTACCGCCCTTACTTTTTTGGCCAAACAAAAAAGCAAGTAAGGGTTGGAACATACTAGTTAAATATTTTGCTTGTTTAAAAACTCGTCTTATTCTAAAGAATATAAATTTGTTGTTATTCGTAATCCATTTATAACCACTGATGAAGTAATGACTTAAGCCTTGCACATAGAAAAAGATTCAATAATACCAACATGCTATGTGCCTATGTGAATGATGGGTAAATTATAATGTTTTTTAAACAAATGGTGGGAATAATACATAATTTTTATAAAATTATTCATATGAAGAAATTTTAATGATTCTTATATGCTACTAATAATGTAGTGTGTTAGTACCATTAAAATATTTCTCATTTCATATTATAAGCTATTTTATTTTTATGCACAAGTGTTTTAAATAGGTATTCCCTAATATTTTACAAAAAGAGCTTGAAAATGGTGTTATGACAATGTCATGGATAACGACAAATAAATTAATATATAATAGTATCAATTAATTTTTACTCAAGTATTTACTTTTTAGGTTAGATATCAATTTGGGAGGAAATTGATATTTAACTAGTTAAGACTCACTAACACTTTTGGTTGGCTTTTATAAGACTAGAATTGAGAATAAATTTCCCAGACTTTCACAATGAAGCAAGAGTTGAATAAAAAATCACTCTCTAAAAAATCACTTATAATAATACATCGTATATTTGAACAAGTAATTAGTAGATACCAATATCAATTTAACAAATAATGACCATAATGGATATTTTGTATAGAATTACATACAAGTTAAAATTTTAGTAATACTTATACACCACTGATTAATATAACATCTCAATATCCTTTAAGGCTTTCTCCTATTTTGAGGTGCTACCCAATTTTTAGAGTTAAAGACACCTAAGTGTTGCAACCTTTATATATCATTTGCATTTGTGAATAAGCATAGTGATCCATCTACACCATATGTTTATTATGAACTCCTATAAAGTTCAATATAACTTCAAGCAAGCGATTAAAGATATATAGAAAGATATCTTTACAACCCTATACAATCAAATTAGAGATATTAAAGATAATATGGTATAATCTTAATAAACATGATATGAACCCTAGATGAATAATTTAGGGCCTCAATCCCCAAAAATCTTGATAAAAAATTATATAAATTTATATACAAGAAAATCTAGGGAAATCAATTCAGATGAATCCAATAATTTAAAAATCGAGAATCTACTTCAAGTGATAATTGCTTCAATTTTATAGTGCAATCCAATTATTCACTAAATCGTAACTTTATTAGCATGACATGTGAGAAATTTAATTAACTCTAGCTAAGTGATTCCATTTGAACCAAATATTGTCAAATCACTAAATCAAGTCATAATAGAACATGATAGCTGGCCATGATCACTCTTTAAACACCCATGCACACTTCAAATCATCTTTCTCAATGACATTGGGTCTCATCATATGCATGAGAATTGTACTTTTAAGTACAACTAACCTAACTACCAATACTTGCATGTAAATGTTGCGAATAATACCCAACTTTAGTAAAATATGCAATTAGGTACATGAACATTGAAATTGATTAATTTACTACTTAAAAAAACTTTTTGTGTACGTCAACAGTTCATCCATCAACAATACATTCATGTATAGAGGTATTATTGGCATGCAGAAAAAGTTATTTCAAGTACTAAATTGTTTAATTTCAAAGTTCAAGCCTTAATTGTATATTTTGCTAAAATTAGGTATCACTGTCAACATTATTCATTATTAACTCTTAGAAAATTCTATTCTGTGCAAAATAACAACATATTATAGTCATTTAACTCTTGGATCTCTCCCCTTAGGTCACTCCCCTCTCTCTCTATATATAGACATATATATATATATATACATATATGTGTAATTCTTCTTCTCTCTCTCCTTTCTCATTTCTTGGTCATTTTCTTCTCAAAGTTCTCCATTTCCTATCTTCCTTCCTCTCAATTTCCATCGAATCTCTCTGTCTTTCTCTTCTCTATTTTATGTATTTTTCTTCTTCTTTTCTCTTCTCCATTTCCTCCTCCTTTTTCCTTTCTTTCTTCACATCTAACACCACTTCCATTTCCTCCCAAGGGAGCCAGATGTGGTGTTGATGAACACAAGCACATAGAAAATGATGAAGTTAACTATGATGTAGATTTTTCCTCTCTATGGGCACTGATATTTAGTGATGAAGATTCCCCATCATGTACAATCAGGTGATGAACAAGATATTCATGTGTTTTCTTTTTGCTTGTTGTTTTTCCCTATGGAGGGGGATGATGCCAGAGTTGGATTGGAGCACCTTATTATCAAACTCAAGTTCTAATGAGCTTGTCTTGGTGTTTTGTGGATTGAATGTAAACTATGAGTAATGTAGTGATGTAATAATTTGAAGTGAACTAGATTAATTTCATTCGTTTGACTCAAAATCCAAAGGTTATCACATTTTTTATAAAACTTAATGTCTCCTGTCATGTTTTTTATAAAATAAAAGTTAGAAAAACAATTATTCTCTCAAATATAACAAATTCAAATGAGACAAAAATTGTAACTAGAATGAAGTCTACTAAAACATCACAAGGCAATCCATTTACTTGCTGCATCATCTCACATTGCTGCAATAAATTAACTATAGTCTAACTGGCTATTACTATCAATATCATATTTAAAAATTTTTGAGATAGACTCTAGAAAATATACAATTTTTTTTTGTTAATTTAAATAAAATAAAAACTCTATTAAAAACATTAACTGAAAAGAATTTAATCCTGTATATAGCCAAATGAATGGTTCAACTTGTATCCAATTGCCTTATAAAGTATCTTCACAAAGTTGTGAACCTTTGTAATATGAAAAAATTGCCATTTTACCGTTGGAAAATTATTTACATATATTCAAATTACATAAAAATAATTATCAAAATAGCAATGCAAAATCGCATGTATAAGATATGATTTTACATACTCTATGAATGTCACATGTCTTATATGCAATTTTTATGATTTTTGTGAAGATAATAAAACTTTCTATTTATAGTAATCACATGTTAAATATGCGATTTTACTTTTTATTTATAATAAATCGCATATTAAACATGCGACTCCTTTGTTAAGAACAAAGTTATCTGTCCTATATGCGACTTTGCATTGATAGTTTGATAATTAAAATTATATAATTTATATTTAGGTAATTTTGTTTTATTGAGTTGGTAGTCATGTATTCACCCTTTGAATTCCATGTTTGATAAATTGCCTTACACTTTGCGTATCATAATTCAAATTCTTTGTGGAGCTATCTAAACATGGAAAATTGAATAAGCTTAGCTTTTTGAGCGGGTTTAATGTTAAGGGGCAAACGAAGAAGGCAAGTAAAGGTTAGAAGAAGTTAAATATTGTGTTTGTTTAGTAACTCATGTTATTCTAAAGAATTAAATTTTGTTACCATTTGTCATCCATTTGTAATAAGTTTTTAAAGGTAGCAATGACCTTGTATTAATTAAATATTTATTATATATTAAATTCAAATATAATTTCCGAAAATAATTGCTTGATTTATATAATATACCATACTTAAATATCTTCTTTACAATTAAAGGAAAAAATAATAAAGTGTACCCACACATATGGTGTCTATCATACACATGCATGAACATGATTAAAATAATATAGATAAAGTATCAATACTATTCCTTGGATATCAATTTTTTTTCTTTTAATTTTAATTGTGTCTATTCTTGTACATTCGACTACTTCTCCCTTGTGAGTGATGCATCAACCTTATTAGCTTCTAGCTTGATCTTTTTATTGCTTATATTTTTCTTTAATAACTCTTTTTAGTTCATGATTATCTATTTAAGTTGGAAATCAATTTCTAAACTTACGTTTACAAATATGAATAAAATTAAAAATTTATTAAATTATGGATCAAGTATATGTTGATCATTTGTTATGCACATATTCTCAAGCGCAATTTAATTAAATAAGTGATTATCTTATTAACTTCTATACTTGTTAGGTTTATAATTGAATGAATTTAAGTATAGTAAAACCCTAAAAATTTGTTATGTGTTTTTAGGAGATGTTGAAAAATCTAGGGCTACCATCTTGACTAATGGTGATGGACTAGCTTGTAATTGTGTTATCCCAATGGGGTAGCCATGTGGGATGATGTGATACATTAGAAATTGATATCACTACATATGCACATTCCGAGTTGGTAAGTTATTGACAAGGTAGTTATTGAGGAATGAGTTAGTTTGTTCAAAGGAAATTACAGTTAAGTAAATTAGCTATGGGATCCCATTGTAGATTATTGCAATTGACCAATAATATTAATGGTCGACCAATATATATATATATATATGTGCGCATGTGCTAGTAAATATCAACCTATGTTTGATGCATTCGATTATTATTTTGATTGTGTGTCATTTGTGTGAGATTGTGATGTTATGTATTGGACCTTGGCTCATCCTTTATGGGTCTTGTTTTGTAAGTAGATGAGATATTTATTTGCTTCCAAAATACAACCACAAATATAAAGACTAAGACAATGTTAGTACACCTAAAAAATTTCTTGCATAAGTTAATATGTTATAGTTCTCTAGTTTAAATTTCTTACTTATATTATACTTATGTAGTTCATATTATTGTAACCATAAGATTTATTATGAGTACGGGAAGAGTAAGTGCTGTTTATACTTATATTGTGGATTAATAATAAGTTATGAAATTTTAGATACTTATGCTGCTAAGCATGTAAGGACCATTAATGACATCAAATTTGACATCAGAGAACCATGATATATGTGTATGGAGAAATGTAAAAATATTTAAATGAGAGGAAATATGAATTATTGATATACAATTTCCACATCAACATAGTCTTAATTATTATCACATATATTTTGTCATTCGTACTCATATATTTTGACTTTTGAGTACACCTTGATTTACATGCCCTCTATGAAAGTAAAATTTACTTTCTAAAAATTAGTCAAAGAGGCACTAAAAGAACTAGTTTGTGTTGTCAGTTCATAATATATACTTGTATCCCATTTAAGATTATCAAGCGCAATAATATTAAGTGATTATGGTTGTCAAAATCACGATTCTACCATGCACCGAAATGTATAGAATCTATAGAATCTTAAAAAAGTGTACAAAACCAATAAAATCATACTCCTAAATTCATATTTTTATCTAAAGTTTGTCCTTAAACAACTTTGCATCCATTTCAATTAAGAAAAAACACATAAAATCATAAACTAGTATAATCATATATTTAAGTCGCGATTTTAACAACTATGACGATTACTTTATTAACTTCTATACTTGTTAGGTTTATAATTGAATGAATTCAAGCATATTGAAACCTTAACTATTTGTTGAGTGTTTTCTATCGAGATTGGGAATGTGTTATCCCAAGTGGATAGCAATGCGGGATGATGTGGTGGATTAGACTCTAATATGATTACATATGCACATTATAGGTTGGTAACTTATTGACTACGGAGTTATTGAGGAGTGAGTTAGTTTGATAGAAGGAAGCTATAGTTAGATTGAATTACCTATTGGATATTGCCATCATAGATGATTGCAATTGACAAATAATATTAATACTTGATTTAGGTTGGTGACTATTGGATGAGATGATTACTTGCTTAAACTCTTGTGAATTGCATAAGGGAATATTTAGACGAAACACACACACACACACACATAGGGCTGCAAACGAGCCGAGCTGTTCGTGAGCTACTCGAGCTCATCTCGTTTCAGGCCCGGCTCAGCTCGGTTCCTTTAGCTAAATGAGTTGAGCTCGAGCTCCATCTCAGGCTCGTTTAGCTAAACGAGCCGAGCCTGAGCTTGTCCTCAAGCTCGCGAGCCGGCTTGTGAACAGGCTCGTTATGGGCTCGAAAACAAAGCTCGTGAACGGGCTCGTTTAATATATATAATATTGATATTATATTATTAATATGATATTATTAATATATATTAATTTAATGTTATATATAATTATTTATATTAATTTAATATTATAGATATCATTAAAAAATAATTATATAAACTAAACGAGTCGAGCTCAAGCTCATTTAACGAAACGAGCCCAAGCTCGAGCTCGGCTCGTTTAGACTCGTTTAGCTAACCGAGCTCAAGCTTGAAAAAGCTTAACGGGCTCGAGTCTAAGCCTATATATTCTAGGCTCGTTAAAAGCCCGGCTCGACTCGAGCCCGTTAAAAATAAACGAGCCGAGCCCGAGCTTGCAAAAGCCTGGCTCGGCCTGGCTCGTTTGCACCCCTACACATACTCGTGCTTGTAAATAACATATGCATGTGTATGCATAGTCTTAGAAATTTTGTTTATCACATCTATTAAAGATATCGACCTATGTTTGATGCATTAGATGTATATCGTATATTATTTTGATTGTATGTCATTTGTGTGAGCTAGTAATGATTACGTATTAGACCCTAGCTCACCCTTTATGGGGGCTTGTTTTGTATGTAGATGAGATATTTATTTGCCTCCAAAATTTATCTACTAATATAAGGACTAGATCGATGCCTAGTATAGCAGAAAAAGTTCATACATAAGTTTATATGTTATAGTTCTATAGGTTAAATTTCTTAGTTGTATTATACTTATATAGTTCACATTGTTGTAACCATAAGATATTATTATGAGCACTGGAAGAGTAAGTGTTGTTTATACTTATGTTGTGGATTGATAATAAATTTTGAAATTTTAGATGCTCATGTTGTTGTGCATGTAACGACTATTGATGACTTCAAATTTGACATAAGAGAATCATGATATATGTCTATGAAGAAATGTAAAAATATTTAAATGAGAGGAAATATAAATTATTGATATACAATTTCTACATCACACAGTATTAATTATTACCATATATATTTCATTATACATGTGATACCTCCTCAAATATAAGATAGTGGAACTCTAATTATCGAAGTACATTTTAATGCAATGGCTAGGAGTTCATCAAAACTATAAAATTAAGCATACTCAATGAGGAGCACTCTTAGGATGAGTGATCCTAGCAAGCAACTGGCACCAAGGATAAAATCATATGGCATTTGGCCAAAGCAAACAATATGGCGATATCAAAGTAGTTCACCAGCTGAAAATGGGGGAACTAAGTGCTGTATAGGAAAACATAACTCAAAGTGGGGGTATCTCTTAAGCCTGTATGAAGCACATCTAGTGTCTTCTTTGCTTCATGTGGTTTTGGACCTGTGTAAGGAAACTGACATCAATTCTGTAAATGGGAGAGTATGTGATACTCGTTAAATATAAGATATTGGAACTGTAATCATTAATGTGTTTTTTGGTATAATGACTTTGAGTTCATCGGAACTCTAAAGTTAAACGTGCTTACGGAAGGCACTCCTAGGATGAGTGACCCCTTAGAAAGTAGTTCGCACTAAAGACAAAACCGTGCAACATCTTGTCAAAGTGGACAATACCTTGGTAGATGGAGTTATAGGTTGTTACAATACATACTCATGTATGTTGAATTTTGAGCAGACCTAGATGTACAAACACTCTATGAAAGTAAAATTTACTCTCTAAAAATTAGTAAAAGAGGCAGTAATAGAAATAGTTTGTGTTGTCGATTTTCTATGTGCCATAATTATTTGCATAATATAAATCTATATCCCATTTAAGATTATCAAGCATAATAATATTAAGTGATTATCTTATTAACTTCTATACTTGTTAGGTTTATAATTGAATGAATTCAAGTATATTGAAACCTTAATTATTTGTTGAGTGTTTTTTTCATCGAGATTAGGAAATCTAAGGCTACCATGGCAAATAATAGTGTTGGACTAGCTTGTCATCGTGTTGTCATAAGAGGATAGAAATGTGGGATTTGTGGTGGATTAGACACTAATATCATTACATATGCACATTTTGGATTGGTAACTTACTAACTAGGGAGTTATTGAGGAGTGAGTTAGTTTGCTAGAAGGAAGCTATATTTGGATTGAATTGCCTATAGGATACCGCTGTCATAAATGATTGCAATTGACTAATAATATTAATGCTTGATTGAGGTTGGTGACTCTTGGATGAGATGATTAGTTGCTTAGACTCTTGTGAATTGCATAAGGGAATACTTAGACAAAATAAATATATACACACATGTGCTAGTAAATAACATATGCATGTGTATGCAAAGTCTTAGAAATCTTATTTGTCACATCCATTAAAGATATACACCTATGTTTGACGCATTAGATATATATATATATATATATATATCATATATTATTTTGTCCCATGTCATTTGTGTGAACTTGTGATGATTGTGTATTGGACCCTAGCTCACCTTTTTGGGGGCTTGTTTTGTATGTAGATAAGATATTTATTTGCTTTCGAAATATAACTACTAATATAACGACTGGATCAACACTAACATATAGATGAAAAATTTCATGCATAAGTTGATATGTTATAGTTAAGTAGGTTAAATTTCTTAGTTGTATTATACTTATGCGGTACATATTGTTCTAATCGTTATTATTATGAAAAATGAAAATAGCAAGTGCTATTTATACTTATATTGTGGATTAATAATAAGCTTTGAAATTTTAGATATTATATTCATGTTTTTAAGCAAGTGAGGACTATTCATGACTTCGAATTTGAGACAGGAGAATCATGATATATGGTTTTTTTTTTTTTTTTTTTTTGAGTGTGCTGAAGTTGGTATATGTGTATGGAGAAATGTAAAAATATTTAAAAGAGAGGAAATATATATTATTTGATAAACAATTTCAATATCTTCTTTTTTTTTTCTTTTGTTGGTTGTAACAATTTTTATATCAAAAGATGAAAAAGAAAAACAATTTCTACATATATATATATATATATATATTTTCGCCATTCATATTGTGTATTTGGACTTTTGAGCTCACTTTGATGTACAATACCTTCTATGAAATTAAATATTACTTTCTAAATTAGTCGAAGAGGTATTAATAGAAGTTTTTTTTGTTGTTAATTTTTTATGTGCCATTAATTAATTTTTATATAAAGAAATTTTTTTCCGTGATTCAAAATAAATGGGTATTGAGGTTTTATTTTTGGTATGTTGCTACTTTTATTTCTAAATAAATATGTTATATAACTAATTAATTATGATATCTTAATAGAATTTATTTGAAAAAAGTATAAAAGAAACTAGGGTTAAGTGGGTAACCCTACCGTACAAGGTACCCACCAGACCATGCTTAACCAAAGAGGTTCCAAGTGAGTATAAAGGGTCAGTGGATAGATTCCGGGTATATAATTTTCGAAACCTTTACCTATAGGGTAGGGTACAATATATGCTTTTTCATACGCTACCCACCCTAGAACCTGTACTTTACTAAATATAGAGTACATGTTTTTGGGCATCCTGTATCTACCCTACAAGAATTGTATAAAATAATATAAGTTATTAATAAGAAAAATAATATTATTTATTTCTAATTATTTTTTGTTAACATCAACATTATTTAAGGTAGTGACACTTCTTCATTGTTTTTACTATTTAGTTTTTAATAATTGATGAGGTCAAAAATGATTCAATCAATATTTTTTCAATATATTTTAATATGATTTAATTGGATATTTAATTACTTTCCATCAATGTCTTTTAATGACATTTTTTCAGTTATTATGCAAAAGAATATGTTTTGAATGTCATTTAATGTCTTAATAGGGTTTTCTTTTTTTAGTCCTTTTCCTTTTTTGGAAAATTTTATTTTTCTATATAAATTGTATGCCTTAGGGAAAATAAGTTATTTAGTTATCATTTTTTAGTGAAATTATATGGAGTCATCATTGCTCTTTTTCCTAAATCTCAAAATTAGATTATATTTCTATTTTTGATGTCATTAGTCTAGGTATTCTTAAGATCAATAGACTATTGAAGATCATTATTTCGTGTATTCTAAGAATCAATGGAATTGTGATATATACATCATGTTGTTCGATGCATAGTTGGTGTTAGAGTTGCATTCACTCTTGGATTAGCAATGGCACATCACAGACAGAACAATCAACGTTGCACAATTGATGAGATATATGATTATGATGATCTAGATTACAAAGTCGCGCAATTGATTGATGAGCGGTTGGATACAACATTGGAACGTTGATTAAATGAGATAGTAGATCGTGTTGCAAGAGAGTTGAGTGGGCTTATGAGTAATCAAATTAAAAAATCAACCAATTTTAAGAAAATAAAAGATGTGAGGAAACTAGATGAAAACGGAGAAACATTTTGGTTTCTTCTTATGAAAACCCAATTCTTGAAAATGAAGATGATGATGATATTATTGAGACTGATGATGAATCAGTTTTTAATATTTATGATTATGAAGGGGAGGATATTTTTGAAGCGGTGAGTGATGGTGAGCCAACTTTTGATGTAGGGGTATGAGAGTGGAGATAGTAAAAAGGATTTGCATGTAAGGGGGTCAAGTATGACACTTAGAGTTGTTAAAGATGATTTGTTGAGAAATGACATTTTTCATTCTATTGGCACCATTCTAAGAAACATGAAAATACGTTTAAGGATTATGCTAAACAGACTGACGGTCAATCGGGAATGGGTCAATTAGCTTAAGAACTTGAGAATGATGCGATCAATAATGATTCAATTAATATTTTTTCAATATCTTTTAATAGGCTTAATTGGATATTTAATTACTTTTTATTTATATCTTTTAATGATTTTTTTTTTTAGTTATGAATGTCATTTAATGTCTTTAATAGGGTTTTCTTTTGTCAGTATTTCTTTTAATTCTAGTCAAGGGTTCGTATTAAATGGGTCGGGTCTAATACAGATCGAATTAAAAAAAATCAAACCGGAAATTGAAAAATCCAAGCTTGACAGATAGGAGGATCCATCAAGAAACAACTTTATTCAAATATAAGTAAGATGATATTACTTTTCCATTTTAAGAGCTTACTATCCTCATTTTATACAATTTTTGTCCTAACATATGACTCAAACTCAAAGGAACATTAACTTGCAATTATTGTTTTAGGCAACTTCAAGCATTCGCATCTAATCCATATAACAAATAATACATCAAATGATTGAAAACTATGAAAACACACTCATCAAAACAAGAAAACAAAAACAAAATGAATAAATGAAGAAAAGAATAATGACATTAACTTATGATATCGTGGAATAAATATATGTTGTTTCTAATTTCTATTCTGTATATCTTCCCATCAATTATATCTATTACTATTATGTGAATGCTTCATTTATGTTAAAAAAATAAAAATAATAAAGCATAACGGTTATTTTCTATATTTATCTTAATGAGCCCTATATCTTAGAAGAACATTTGCCTTTTCCTCAAGTTGGTCAACTAACAGCCTCTTATATGGTCAATAGCTCTTCCTTTTGAGTGCACAATTGACCTTTTAAGCTCTTAGTTGGTTGGGTCTTAGTTGATTCCATTTAGTTTTAATCACCTACATTTGGTTGAAACTAATATGTAGGCTTAAGTTTACAAATCTATTGTACACTTAGAAATTTAATGAATTATGGTAGGTGTATTATCGAGTGTTGATTATTTGCATAACCAACTGACATCGTCAAGCAAAACTCAAGCACATGATAATGTCATTTGATGATCAAGGTTATTAATTTAGTAATTGAATAAAGTTAAGTATATCAAAACTTTAACTATTTACTAAGTGTGTCTGGTGAATCTAAGAGATCTTAGGCAATTGGTAATCAATTGTGGCAATGGATTGGTTTTTAGCTATGAATTTTGAAAAGAACAACAATTCAATATGATGTTGTATTAAACATTGATCTTGTTGCATGCATGTATTTTGACTTGGCTGGTTGTTAACTAGCCAATTGGTATGTGTTAGTTTTTTGGAAGAAAGTTATAATTAGGTCTACTGGTGGTATGAAAAGCCTTACGAACAAATGTAGCTAAATAGTACTAATGGATAATTTGATATGCACATTTTTGTGGGAAGTCATTAGCTACTCAAAATCTTAGGACACCAAGATTGTAATATGTGCTACACCTAAATAGAAATAATAACTAGAATTTGATGCATTAAGTATAAATTTTGTGATTTACCAGCATGACAATCGTATGTGCTTATGGTGATTGTGTACTAAGCTTGGATTCCCCTTGTGCAACTTAGGTAAAGGAGCTTTTCATTTGTTTTAAAAATATGACTATAGACATGGAAACATTATCAACACTAATAAAACATAAAATCACTAGAAGTCTCTTTCCAAATAACATCTAAGACACTACACATCAATTGGGTAATCCTAAAAGTTATCACCCTCTCCATAGTGAATCATGTCTTATAGCCTAATAAATTAAACTCCATAAGAGCAACACCTGTACCTAAAAAAGAAAGGGAGTACACCGAAGCATAATATGGAATACCAACAACTGTATGCGTATAAATAAGCAATATCAATTCACATGCAATCATGTTACAAATATAACAAACATCCATCTAATTATCTATACATATAAGTCTAGCAACCAGTAAAGGGAAAACTTGATTCCTTTATACACATAAATACACACACACACACACACACACACACACATTGGTTATTGGTACTTCCAATAACCATGACATTGAAAACATCTAGAATTATTTAGATTGTTTCCTGTATAACTCCATTTGGGATAATGTTATATCAAGATAGTTGGGTTTTCGTGACAATAACAGATACTTTCCACCTACTACTAGCATCCATGATAAGAGACATCAAAATCTAATAATAGATTTAATTAATGTTTCTATCTAAGAAACAAAGGCATAAAATCAAATGTATCGAGAAATTGTTGAACATGTGGAGTTTAAACCTTGTGTTGATGAGAAACTGCATACACATGTTCCACAACTTAGTTAAGTTACATTTAATAAGTAAAATATGTTTATGGTATATGTGAGCTTTGTTACAAATATATGTTTGTGTTTTGTTTGTACTTGTTATTGCAAGTTGTCTCAAGCATATTTTAGGCCTTGATTCCATTGGAATCTTTTAAAGCTCAAAACATGAAAGTTGTAGATCTCTCTTCAAGCTTTCTATAGCATATTGAATCACTTAAATTCAGAGTATAGATGAGAAAGATATGAAATACAAATGTGTATTGAAGTTGGTTAAGAGCGTATTGACTCGTTAATACAAGTTCATAAAAATTGCACCAGCTTGCAGGTATGACTTTAGACCAGTGAGCCAATGGGCAAAAAATAGCCATTACAGCTTTTGAAATCCGACTGTTGGTGGTTGTTTTGAAAGACAATGGTTAGCTTGTTTTGAGAGCTTATAAATAGATTGTTTGAAGTGTTTTTATACAAGAACATGGCTTTTTGGTGGAGATTATATGAAAATATTCTCTCATTTTGTATTTGTATTAGTTGAGTGAAAATGTGAATAGTCCCATAGTGATATTTGTGAGCAAATATTGAAAGGCACTATTCACATGTTTGTTTGTGAGTGTTTTTGTAAATCCTCTCTTATTTGAGACAATAGGTGAATTCCTCATGTGTTGAGACAATCGTGAAGTCCTACATGCATGTAGGCATTGTGAAGTCTTCATTGTGAGGCAATTATTGAAATCCTCTTTATGAGGAAAATTATTTGTTGAATGTGATAGTGTGAAGTCCTCCTTGAGTGAGGTATTTGTAGACCGTGGATACTAGAGAGTGGGTTGAATTACACATTAAAATACGGGTGTGATCTTCTCATTTTTATTTTTATTATTGTTAAAATTGGATATAAATTTGGTAAAAGAGATGATGGTTGGTTAAGTGAAATTAAAATTGATTTAAAAACCTACCTTGTAGCTTCCGCATGCGTGTAAAAGCCCAGCTGCATTTACTTTCATCAATTGATTTCAAAGCTAGTCTCTAAGGTTTAATGCTTAACCACATCTTAAAACAAAGTTTTTAGATTTAAAAATGCCAGGCTTATGTGTTTTTTATGCTAAAATGAGTTGTTTAGTAAATATAATTTAAGTCCTTTAGTTGATCATCATATCTTAACAAAATGTGCTTTTGCTCAGTTGTTTAATTGAGTGAGTTAATTGTATTTAATAAGTTGTTTATTACATGTAACTTGAGAACCTTTGATTAAGCATTACGTTTTTATAAGTGGACTTTAACTGATTACTTAATTGAGGGGGAAGAGGGAGAGAGGGAGGGGAGGAGTGGGGGTGGGGTTACTAAGTTGAGGGAGAGTAATGTTGTGTAATGATTGTTCTCATCAAAAAGGTGGGGGGGGGTGGATTGTTGAATCATGTGGAGGTTACAATCATGTTTTGATAAGAAAATGTATTACACAAATGCTCCACAACTTAGTTGAGTTATGTAGTTGTATAAATTTAATTGTAAAGGCTTTTTAATTGGGTTTAACTCTTAAGGATAATGTGACAGGGCTTAAGGAGTTAGGTTCAGATCAATTGGGGTGATCATGGGAGAATTGACAAACCTTTCTTAAATTGGCTCACACATATTGCAAATGAAGGTCTTAATGGGTTTGGGTTCATAAGGGAGCCCATATCCATATCCATAATGAGAGGGACCCATCCTAACTATTGGTCGTTTATCTCATCTAAGGGACGATCTCAACAACTATATTCTCTATAAATACTCTTAGTCTTTTGAGTTTGCCTACTCCTCCTCTGTACACGATTCTTTCCTGATCACCATTCCATGTGTTGTTTCCCTGGGTCACGTGTAGTGAGATAGTGGCATGCATGTGATTGTTGCATCTAGAATCATACCCATACAAGTTACATTTAATAAGCAAAACATGTTTGTGATATGTTTGAGCTTTGTTATGCATATATATGTTTGTGTTTTTGTTTATACTTGTTATTGCAAGTTGTTTCAAGCGTATTTTAGACCTTGATTCCATTTGAATCTTTTAAATCTCAAAACATGAAAGTTGTAGAGCTCTCTCTAAACTTTCTATAACATATTGAATCACCTCAATTAGAGCCTAGATGAGAAAGATATGGCCGAAATACAAAAGAATATCAAGTTATCAAGGAGCATATCGGCTCGCTAGTACAAGTTGCTCAAACAACAATTGCAACCACGACATTGTCTACAGGTGCGAAAATTGAACTGGCTAATCGGTATGACTTTAAACTAGCAAGTTGGTACATAAAAAGTAGCCATTACAACTTTTGAAATTCGACTGTTGTTTGTTGCTTTTGAGGGGCAGCGACTAGTTTATTTTGGGAGCTTAAAAATAGAGTGTTTGGAGTGTTTTTATACAAGAAAGTAAGGCTTAATTAGTAGAGATTATGTCAAAATACTCTCTCATTTTATGTTTATATTAATTGAGTGAAAATGCAAATAGTGTCATAATGAGATTTATGAACCACTCTATTCACATGTTTGTTTGTATTTTGTTTGAGAATGTTTTAGTGAAATCTTCTCTTGTTTAAGATAATAGGTAAAGTCCTCATGTGTTGAGGCACTTATATGAAGTCTTACATGTGTGTAGATATTGGTAAAGTCCTCATTGTAAGGCAATTGTTGAAGTACTCTTTGTGAGGCAAATTGTTTGTTGAATGCGATGGTGTGAAGTCCTCATTGAGTGAGGCATTTATGGACCATGGAGACTAGAGGCAGGCAGAACTCCATGATATAATACGATGTAATATTCTCCTTTCCTTATCTCTTTACTATTATTGTTGAAATTGGGCATAAAATTTGGCAAAATAGGTAATGGTTGGTTAAGTAAAATTAAAATCAGTTTAGAAACTCGCATTGTAGCTTTCGCATGAGTGTAAAAGCCTAGTCGAATTTACTTTCATCAAAGATGAGTAGTTTGTTTCTTTAACATCCAAGTAAGGGTCCAAATGATTTCATGCATATGGTGTGAAAATACATTGTCAATTATGTAATCTATAATACAGATCTTATACTTAAAATAAAGAAGAAGAATGAAATAAAATTACAGTCTTATGACAAGTACGACCGTGATGAAGGCTGTGGTGAATTTCTTGCGAGTCCACGGAGATCTTAGAATGTATCACAGTCGTGATCAAGAAAATTGAGGAGATTCTAGGCCTTGTCACCGCTGTGATCAAGACAACTAGGGAGTTATGGCCATATAATGGCCGCGATTATTGATCTGTCTAAGCACAGTGAATTTCATGGGCTTTATTACACCCATGATCTTTATTGTCAAACTCCTGATTTTATTTCAATGGTTATTTGCAACTTTTGATGAATTTCTTAAATAGTTTCATGTATTTGGGTTATGTCCATTCGTGACATGATTCACATTAATTAATAACTAACTAACTTAAAATCCAAAGGAGCAATCCATGTCCAAATAATGTGACTCTGAGAAAGTCGTGATAGTTGGAATATCTAATCATTATATAAAATGTGTTGCATCTAGTTGAAAAGAGACTAATGGATATATGAATTCTTCTCTTTGTTTTTCCTCCTTTCTTAGCAAAATACATATACACATACATCACAAATTTCTTTCAAGTATGGTTTGATACTTGAATATTTGATATTCAAGTATCGAAACTTGGTTATATTTCGGGGAATTCGAAAAATTGTCTCTCATAGCAAACTTTGTGTTAAAGGCGTAAATTCTCTAGGGAAAACGATATCACTCATATCTCTAAGTCAATCCTATTTGCAATTTTTTTAAGCCCCTTTTATTATTACAAAATTTAATAATCTTAGAGAATTTACAATGGCTAGTGAAACAAATGTTGTTCTTAGTTTTATGACCAAGATTGGTGGAACAAACTTCAATCATTGGAAGGATAAGATGTTATTTTTGTTGTCTATGCTAAACTAGCCTATGTGCTTCATCCAAACATACAACCTATTCAAGATCTGAAGGAATATGCAAGTTTAGAAGAGAAGTAAAATTGGAGGATCCAATGAAAAAGGGGAGACGATGAATTTGCATGTAGAGGTCATATCCTTAATATATTGTTTAACAATTTATATGATCTTACATGATAATCAAGTCTTCAGTGGAAATTTGAAAGCACTAGAAGAAAAATATAATACTAAAAGATAAGGTACGCATAATTTCTTATGTAAAATATTTTGAGTTTAATATGATGGTAATATCTCTATAATTGGATCAAGTTCATGATTGCAAGTTCTTGTCAATCGACTATGTGACTTGCATATAGTTTATGCCGAGTCACTTTAAGTATGGCAATTTTAAGAAAATTACCTCCTAATTGGAATGATTACAGAAAGAAACTACTTCACATGGTTAAGAAGTTCACCATTGAGAAAATTCTAAGGCATATAAGTAAAGAGGAAGAAACTTGAAAAGCATGATGTAATAAATTTCAAAATAGTTCTAAAGTGAACTATGTGAAAGATGGAGAAAATAAAATTCCAAGAGAAAAAGAAAAGCAAGTGAACCAAATGAAAAGAAAAAGGTTTCGCAAATGCTATAATTGCAACAAGAAAGGACATTATGTTAAAGAGTGTCGATTCCCAAAGAAAGCCAAGAAAGAAGTTACGTCACTTACTGCAAACTTAGTTGAAGATAATTTATTGCGATGTGACAAATGAATTCAAAGCTTACATGTCGGAATGACACTAAATTGAACATGGCTACAACAATCAATCTAGAGAATGATAGCTTGATTCAGGAGGAACAATTCCTGTGTGCAATAAGCGAAATCAATTCAAGGATTTCAAAATTTTGGAAGACTGTGAAGTTCTAATGGGAAATGCAACTGGCAAGAGTGCAAGGAATTGGAAGAGTAGACTCTATCTCACATTCAAAAAGAAGTTGAGTCTAATGAATGTATTATATACAAGATATGAAAAAGAGTCTAGTCTCTATAGGTTTGCTATGTAAGAAGGGATTCAAAGTTGTGATTGAGTCAGACAAGTTATATCATGAAAGGTAATCTTTATGTAGGGAAGAGATAAATCTATGATGAATGTTTAAATTAAGTATTGAAATAAATAAAGTGAATGATTCTATTTATTTTGTTGACTTTCATAATTTATGACATGCTAGATTAGGACATATTAATTTGCAAAAAATGAATTGAAATGGATATGTAAAACTAAATGGCATGGATAACATGAATAAGTGTGAAATTTGTATTCAAGCCAAAATCACCAAAAAACCCTTTCCTCATGTAGAAAGAAATACTCATATTCTTGATTTAAATCATAATGATATATGTAAGTTAAAAAGACATTTAACTAGAGGAGGAAAAAGATACTTTTATAACATTCATTGATGATAGTTCAATATTTATCTACATATATTCATTAAGACATAAAGATGAAGCATTTGAGTCTTTCAAATGCTATAAAGTATAGTAGAAAATATACATAATAAAAGAATTAAATATTTATGTAGTGATAGAGGAGGTGAATACTTTTCAAATGAATTTCATAAAATTTGTAAAGAAAATGGAATTGCGCATCAATGTACTACTTCTTATACACCTCAAGAAAATATATTTGCAGAATGTAAAAATCAAACATTAGTAGACATGATTAATTCACTAATAATTAATTTCAAATTGCCTTTTAATTTATGGGGAGAAACCTTGTGGACTTCATGTCATATTTTGAATAGAATTCCATCCCAAACTTTAAGATTCGCCCCATGTGAAAAATGGAAAGGAAGAAAACCAAATGTTGAATATTTTTAAAGTGTGGCGGTGTATAGCCTACTATAGAGTTTTTTATTCAAAAAGGTTAAACTTAGGTCCTAGACCCTTAAAAGGATTATTTGCAGGATATGCACAAAATTCTAAAAAATAGAGAATATTAGATGTACAATCCAACATTATAATTGAAACTAGAGATGTAGAATTCTTAGAAAACAAATTCCAAGGTGATCAAGTTGACAATGAAATCACACAACAAGATACTAATATAAGAAGCTCTATTGAAAAAATAATGTGGAAACTAATGAAGAATCTACAAAAGAGTCCAGAAGAAGTAAAAAGATAAGGAAAAGTAAAAGTTCAAATCCTAAATTTATTTATTCTCAAGCTCTTAGTTTTTTAGTAGATAGGTAATAGAGATTCTACATGTTGTAAAATTCCTATTATACTTAGTGTAGATATTGATCCCAAAACATATCATGAAGCTATGGCTTTTCATGATGCAGCCTTTTGGAAAGTGGCAATATATGATGATATGGATTCTCTATTATCTAATACTTGGATTTTAGTTGATTGACCTCAAGGATCTAATGCAATTGGTTGTAAGTTTAAGATGTAAATATGATTTAGATGGTTCTTTAGAAACTTTTAAATCAAGATTAGTAGAAAAAGGATTCAAACAATGGGAGGGAATTGATTATTTTGATACATATACTCCTGTTGCAAGGATGACATCTATAAGAGTGTTGTTGCCATTACTTCCATTTGCAAATTTTATGTGCATCATGGATGTCAAAACGACTTTTTTAAAAAGTGACCTTGAAGAAGAAGTTTATATGGAACAACCAAAAGGCTTTGTGCT
Organism: Combretum micranthum; assembly: GCA_024138025.1. Classification (NCBI taxonomy): domain Eukaryota; kingdom Viridiplantae; phylum Streptophyta; class Magnoliopsida; order Myrtales; family Combretaceae; genus Combretum; species Combretum micranthum. Next base: position 60,882 of record JAMXBD010000781.1, read on the forward strand.
TCTCGAAAATGAAAGGAAAGTTTGCAAATTAATTCAATTATTGCATGGACTTAAACATGCTCTAAAACAATGGCATGAGAAATTTGATAATTTAGTCTTGACAAATAGTTTTTGTCCATAATAGTTCTGATAAATGCATTTACTCGAAATTTACAAGTAAATATGGTGTTATTATTTATTTGTATGTTGATGACTTGTTTCTGTTTGGAACAAATATGATTGGAATAAATGGGACCAAGAAATATCTTACTTCAAAATTTAAAATGAAAGATTTAAATGAAGTAGATTCAATATTAGGCATTAAAATATTGAAACAAAATGAGAAAATTTTGTTAACGCAAACACATTACATTGAAAAGTTCTTAAAAAGTTTAAACACTTTGTAAAGAAAAAATATACAAGTCCTCTGATCCTCACATTAAATTACAAAAAAACATAGGAAGAACAATAGCACAATTAGAGTATGCTAGTGCTATAGGAGTTTAATATATGCGTCTCATTATACTAGACCTAATATTACATATGTTGTGTGCAAATTGTCACGATTTAGGAGTAATCATAGTACTGAACATTGGAAAGCTATATCTAGAGTATTTAGTTCTTTGAAGAAAACTATGAATCATGGATTGGTCTATTGTAACTTTCCAACTGCACTACAAGGTTATTCAGATGCAAGTTGGATAACAAATGCTATTGATAGAAGTTCAACTTCTATATGGATATTTACCTTGGGAGGGAGCCATAAGTTGGGCTTCAAAGAAACAGATGTGCATAACTCACTCAATAATGGAGGCTAGGTTTATAGCACTTGTTGTAGCAGGCGGAGTGGCTGAATGGTTTAGAAATTTACTTATGGAAATAAAGTTATGGCCACAACCATTGTCAAGCATTTCGATTTTTTGTGATAGTGAAGCAACTATGTCTCGAGCCTGGAGTAAAATTTACAATGGAAAGTCTAGACACGTAGGATTGAGACATGAATATTTAAAGAATTAATAAGGGGTGGAGTTATAACCATTACCCATGTTAGGACCAATGATAACTTAGCAGATCCTTTGATAAAAGGATTATCTAGAGATCTTGTAAAAAGAAATACTACTAAGATGGGTCTTAAACTCTTATAGTTAAAAATGATGGGAACCTTACCTTATTCTAGCACATCACTGGTTTCAAGTTTCAAAGGGTAAAAACAAGTCATTACTAACTGAGTGTATTATAAGTACTACAAGTTAAAAGAGGATGAGATGTAGTGAACATCTCTTAATGGATAGATATTATATCTAAATCAATTTGTTTGATATACTCCACCTGTTTGAACATAAGAGTCATGCCACTGCTAACAAAAGCTTAAGGAGTTTGCTTTTGTAAATGTTCATGAAACCGAGATGAGCAGATGACCTTTAACATGGTATTATAAACCCATTATTTTAATATGAACATGTTATGTGTGTGAAATCTCTGGTTGTGACAAATGGTATGGAGGTTTAAAGCAATAAGCTACTTATCACCATGTTACAACTGTGAAGATTCATACTAAGGAATAATTCAAATCTAACGATTTTATTCTTTAAGCATAATCAGGGAGGCGTTTTTGTATGTATATACATAATCGACAATCTAGTAGGGGATTATGAAAATGGATTATTAATTATGTAATCTATAATATAGATCTTGTACCTGAAATAAAGAAGAAGAATGAAATAAAATTATAGTGTTCATGACAAGCATAGTCGTGATCAAGACCATAGTGAATTTGTTAAGAGTTTGCGAAGATCACGGACCATATCACGACCATGATAAGGAAAACCGAGAAGATCACGGGCCATGTCACGACAATGATCAGGATGACTATAGAGTCATGGGCCGTATAACAACCGTGATTATTAATCTGTCTAAGCAGAGTGAATTTCACGGGCTTTATCATGCTCCTGCTCTTCACTGTTGAACTCCTAATTTTATTTCAATGGTTATTTTTTAAAAGATTGCAACTTTTGATGAATTTCTTAAAGAGTTTCATATATTTGAGTTATGTCCATTCGTGATGATAATTCATGTTAATTAATAACTAACTCAAAATCTAAAGGACGCAACTTATATCCAAATAATGTGACTCTATAAGAAAGTTATGATGGTTGGAATATCTAGTCATTATATAAAATATGTTGCATCTGGTAGAAAAGAGACTAATGGATATATGAATTCTTCTTTATGTTTTTTCCTTCTTTCTAGGCAAAATACATATACACATACATCTCAAATTTTTTTTAAGTGTAGTTTGATATTTGAATATTTGATATTTAAATATCAAGACTTAGTTATCTTGAGGAAATTCGACAATTTATCTCTTATAGCAAACTTTGTGTGAAAGGCATAAATTCTCTAAGAAAAGTGCATAAGCCCCATAAAAATTTGATCGTCAACTCGATTGAAATTCTTGTTCTAATTCCTAAACTCAAACTCATACTCTTCAAACCTTAACTAATAATAAATCGATCATAGGAAGAAATTTGTTAGTTGTAATAATATCATTACACATTATGTCTGAAAATTAAATTACGTAAGTTAAAAATTTATCGTATCTCGAAATTGCTCGTGAACAAAAAAAAAAAAAAATAATAATTAACCCAAACAATATAACTTATATTTTACGGGATGTGTTTATTGTACTTTTCCATTATTTATTTATTTTATTATTATCATTATTATATTTTTTTTTTGTCAAATACGGCCTGTTTAAGCTGTTCTTTTTATTATTATTTTTTCTTTTTCTCTAACTTCCTCTGTAATCTTTCCAAGATCTAATCTTTGTGGACATCCTTAAAGTGCGGTATAAGAGTACAACCTGAAACAAGTTAATGTAGCCTCCTACATGTGGCTTAAATGGCACTAGCTAACCCTCACACGTCGAAAAAATGTACTGAATGCTCTTCTTATTTTATCAACTAAAATAATTCATCTAAACAAATGCAATTTCACGGATGCAATCGAGACGGGTCGTTATAGAATAGCCGACCGTTTATCTGGCTAAAAAACTTTATAGGATCAAATAATAAGGTTTAGGTCGGGTTTTGGATCGTACTCATAACTCGATGGATAGCTCGATCTGATATAATTAAAAAAATTAATTTAAAGAATCTACTTCTTCATTAGGTGGATGATGTTTTTGGTATAATCTTTTTATTATTCATATATTGAATCACATGATAAGATATAAATAATACTATTCACTCTAAGGATAATTGATTGATTTTTCATTTTTCTTAAATTATTTTTCTTAGCATGTACAATTACTAGTTCGAATTTCCTAAGATCAAGTCAAGTTTTGAAAGATCCATTGTACAATTGGATCGAATTGAGGTTCTAAATGACCCATCCCAAACTTGTCTCGTTTACATCCCCATCCGCGTCTCCACGAACAGAAGGACCTGAAAATTCACCTCTCATTAGGACTTTTTTTTTTTTTTTTCCTCTCCTCCTTCGTCCCAGAATTGACCCTACGCCGGATCCCCACCATGCCAACTTATCTCTCCTTTAATGCTTAAGCCATCAGTTTCCCTTTGACCAAATGATCATCACTTTACCACTGGAGTAATGCAGAGACTGCCACCCTATTCCTCACAGGTAATGAATATGAGAAATCTATTCTTGTCCTATTCCTTTTTCCTCTCTTTAATTACTCTTTTATTTCCCTTTAACCTTTTCGTCTAGCTCTCTGACTTCTGCTCTCATGAATTGTTTTCGTCATCCACTTCAGCCCTGTCCCACACACCACAAGCCAAGGAATAAGGAGATATAGCAAAGTTGAATTTCAGTTGGACATATTCACTTAAAGTAAGTCCTTTTTCCTTGCCTTTAGTTGCTTTGAATGTAGAGGCAGATAATCTAGCATAAGACCAACATAGCGTTAAATCCAGAGAAGACATCTGTACATCACACTTTTATTAAAATATTAATTTACAATATTTACTCCCTGTTAAAAAATTTTTTTTTGCTTCTTTGCGGTGGAAATTTGTCTCCTAGAGAATTCTAGCAAATGACAGCTAGCCTCGTACAAGTGATGACAGCTTTTTATCAACTAGTTAAGCATTAGAAATGTCAAAGTTATTTTACTTTTGATATCTTACACTGCTGGAATTCTAACCAACCAATATGTGCTATAAAAGCAAATCCTTGTGTACCTTTTTTTGCCTTTTATCTTTTCTTTATGAAGAATAATAAAATATTCTAACCTCTTTTAGCAATCTCTGTTCTTCATATTTGTGTTCAAACATTAATATTAGTAATTGCACCCAGCAACTTTCCTTTATGCTAGTGTTGGCCGAGACTTTTCTTAAAGAAGGATAAAGTTAATTTAATTTAATTATTGTTATAATTATTATTTATTTATTCAATTAATTAATCTATTTTATTTCTTCTTTGCCAGCTAATAAATGAATAGATATGAGTGGGAATTATATGCATTCTTCTTTATTCCATGGGCTAAGACTTATAATACTCTTGTATAAATGTGTATATGTATACGTGACATAACAAATGCAAGATTCCAATTACTTCCTAAGCTCTGAGTCCCTGCACATGAGAAACCTTAATATGGCAAATTTCCATAACTTGTGTCTAGCCAAGAGTACACATATAGGCTTATATAGATGGCAAAAAAATAAAAATAAAAATTCGTAACCTCACCTGGCGCCTTTTGGTACCTTGGAGATTTCATTTCATAAAAATAATATTGCCTTTAGAAGTACTCGAAAAATCAAGTGAAATTGACTACTTACTCATTAAAGACTGATTTAAAACGAATCAAATACAAGTGATTTAATTTTTTTTAATATAAAAAATACAAAAGATTTAGACTATTGTAGTATAGATTGCCAAACTATCCTACATAACTATTCCTTAAGTAATCTTTATATTTCTTATTGAATTCAGGAGACATCAAGCATGAGGATCCTTACTCGAGGACTACTTTGATCCTTAGATACGACAGAGTGAGTTCTCCATAATTATTACTTTGTTTGGTATGTGTAGTTTATAGCACTAAAAATAAAGATAATGAATTGGTATGTGTGTCGGGTATAGAGATGATTGTGCTTGAACTGCTTGAGTGTGTTAAAACTTAAGATTGAAACTGAAAATAATTTCAATTGTTTGCATTAGTTATACAAATTTGAGTGTTTGTATGTAATTGATTGATCGCTTAAAGAAATGGGCTTATAATTATTTGGCTTCGATTAATTCAATGGATCATGCATATCATCCCATCTGCATATTTTGAACAACCAGTATCACGCTGAGTGGATCGGTTGGCATGGTTAAGTTCGTGTGTCCGTTTCTACTAATGAGGGACTATGTTGTATGGGATCGTGCTGGGGGCTCCGCTTAGGGTTTTATATACTCGAAAAAAAAAATTGTTTGTTTTTGAAAAACAAATAAAAGTTCAAATTTATAAAGCATTTTCTAAATATCTGAGGTTGTATGATAACTTGTAACTGGTGGGTTCGCGGTGGTCTAGGTGACCATGCACTTTTCCCTAACCAGAGTTACGGAGGGCATAAATCCGTACCATATGCGATCTAACCAGTAAATCGTAGGTGTTTGCTCATGTGAATAATGCATTACATATATTTACAAACATTGTTTGATAACCATACTTGAAAATGTAATATGAGAGAATATCACTCAGTTGATTGTAGCTGACACCTTTACAGATATCTATTGTTGCAGGATTACCTATGGGACACACCCAGACAAGGGATGCCCCAAGTTAGTGTTGCGGGTTTTTGGTATTTTTTAGGAAGGTGAAGCAACTAAGAGTAGGATTGCCTTTTCATGGACCTCTATTTATGCTTTTGATGTTTTGCCTAGATTTGGAGACTAGTGATTTTATATAGTCATTCTGATAATAGTATTTCGTGTGATACTTATATTTATTGGAGATACTCTTGAATGATGTTTTGTAATATGGGGCCTACTGTCCCTATTCTATTAGGAGTTATATTATGATTTATCTTAAGCCTTTATGTTTTAAAAGTCCCTATCATCGCTGCATTTTAGTTTAGATTATGTGATTGCCACATTCCAGTGGTGCCCCTGAATGAAATGCACGTCTTATACACGGTATTGGAAGCCGTTGAATGACAAAGGAGTCATTCCTCAGCTTTGGTACAGTATATGATGGGGCTGTCATGAATAGGATGCCCTCTGAGGCATGATAAAGTGATAACACTTATGCCTTTAAGTCAATCCTATTTATGATTTGTTTTTTTAAGCCCCTTTTATTAGTGATAAAATCTAGCATATGGTTCTTCTTCGAAATTGTCATGCATTTCCTGGATTTTATCTGTGCATACAGTGAAGAGTGAATCCTTTTCTGCTTGAGCTTTCTCTTATTTTCTTTTCATGGAGATGTGCTCCAATGATATTGGATTACAAGTTGTAATGGCCCCAAAATATGCTCTCTCTTTTTTTAACGCCTAAACAGTAATTTCACCTTTTGATACTGATCATAAACTTTAATGATGTGGTGAATTTAGATTCTTGGATGAATTTAAGTGTCTAGAGAAACAATGACGTTGGCACAATCATACAAACTTTGTTTTATAAACTGTCACAATCCGATGTTTCTGTTGGTGGCAGTTTCCCTTAGAGTGATTGCTTTTGCTTGCTCTTTTTACCTTGAATCCCTGCATGGGTGTTCCCAGTGATTTTACAAATTCTATCCATGTAAGGATGTCTTCATTCCACCATTTATATCTTTCTTTGAGCTGACCATCTTTCACTTATTCTCTAGGAGAATCCAGATCTCTGGAAATGGCTGGCTGTCCAGGAGCAGCCACTGAGTCAGTGAAGGCAAATCCTGTAAGATAAAATTTTTGGACATGCTCCCTAGTGGCTGGATCGTTTCGATGTCACTAGTGAGACTAATATTCTAATTTTCCGGTGACCATGTTCCCTGGTATTCACTGCGATTCACAAGAAAGTTGTGAGCAACCTCGACAGCCATGCTGCTCCACAGACACGAGCATTGCCAGGGCAACCATGGGTCAGAGGATGGAATGATATAAAGAAGGGTCAAGATGGCTTGATTGCTAGAAACCAGTAACAAAAACATCATCTTCATAGGTCAATCTGAATTTGAACCGGTATCCATCTATTGTATAGAAAATCAAATCCCTTTACTACCACATATGTCTATTTGTCACTCAGGTATTCGCTGTTGTTGTGTGTGTTTCATGTTATGTGAAAATAAAACCGGACAGCATGCACAAAAATGTGCCCGGTTACGGTAATATAAATGATAAACAATATAAAGAAAATAACATAATGCGTATCGATATTTATTAAAGTCTTACGGTTGAGTTAATCAATTGATGGACATTTCTAAGCCTCGATACAGAATGGAATTTAGAAACTCCATCAGAAGTTGCAAAAAAATTATCAAGAGAGGAGACGTGAGTATATGTATATGACCTGCACATATGATATGATATAGCTAGGGTTGTAAACAAATTGAGGTGAGACGATATAGTGCTGGGATAGAGCAGCTCAACTTGAAATGTCAAAGTTTGAGCTTAGGTTGAGCTTGACCAAATTTAGGATTTTAAGTTTGAGCTTTGCTCAAAATAACACCATATAGGCTCGAGCTCAATTCGATTAAGCTCGATTAGACTCGATTTAATTCTAATTTAGATAACATTGATACGTAAACTCGATTTGAATTCGATTAATATTTATACTTGACTTGAACTTGTTAGAGGTTGCGGAGGTTTGCGATCTAATCGAATTAAACATATAAAGCTTGATCTTAGCTCAATAAACTATTTGAATAGCTCAAACTCAAGGTTGATTCAATTATTCTCAAATCGAACTCGAGTTCAACTAAACATTGAGTTGAGCTCAAGTAGTTTGCGAATTGGCTTGATTCATTTCCACCTTTGATTTAGACATGTGATGGGTTGATTCATTTCCTCCCTTGTTATATACATGTGATGAAGTTTCTAGTGAAGCATCAGGGAAAGTTGTAGAATGGAAAAAAAATGGCATAAGGGTAGCATGCATTGAAAATTATCATCCACTTTTGTTGAGATAGAGTGACAATGGTGAGGAATGTGGCGACTTGGTAAAGCGTTTCCTCTCAAGATATGCTTTCATTAAGGTTTGGTTCTCATTTATATTTTGTTCATTGATCTGTTATTTGCATATCTAGAGTTCTAAACTAGTAAAGTCAAAATGATCCATACTCCATTTGAATTGATTAGTGACTTGAAACACGAGCTCGATTTAAATGAGATTAAGTTTTAATTTTTATTGGCCCATTTAAATTGATACTCCATCAATTAGAGCCTGATTAGATTAGATTTGACTAAATGGAAAATAATTTGTTTTATAAGCACAAATATTTTATCATTTTTTTCCTAGTATATGAAACGTTCAAACAGGTTTGGAAGCTGTTTGGATTGAGTATTTTAAGACTCGGGCTTTAACTTGACTTAGTTGTCGTTGTGAAATTTGAATTATTATCGAGTCAAATTTGAATCGTTTTAAATTACCGTCCTAGACATAGACACGGTTTGATTCCGAATCGAAACCGTCACCGAAGGTTCTAGAACCAAAACCAGATCGGTTGAACGATTCTAAAACTTGCTAAAAAACTGCTGATTTTTCGGTTCCTAGATGATTCTAGGCCTAGGATTGGATAGAACCAGTGGTTCCAACTTGCATTATTAAAAAAAAAGAATTATGCAAAAAAAAATTTAAAAATTATATTAAATATATAATTATTAATATTTACACTATTTTATATGAATAGTAAAATTTATTACCTATTTACAATATTTAATATTTTATTATCAATAATACAAATAAACATAGCTTAAAATTATAAATAATTTAGTTTATATAAACTTCTCCTAAAAGCAAAATTCATTCTTTAATAACGTGATATTATTTTTTGTATTTTAATTTTCTTATTATCCTTTAAAGTATTTCACGATCCCATATTACTAATTATAATTGATATTACTTGTGTTTATATATAAATAAATGCATATTCTAAAAAAAAAATTGGAAATTTTAGCTAAATAATTGAATACTTTTAGACCAAATAATTAGCTATTTTAAGTTTAAAATTTATTTTTTGTACTTAAGAAAAAGACAGTTCCGTGGTTTCAAAACCAGAACCGGGAACCGCTGGTTTCATAGAATCAGACCAGAACCATGGGAGATGGTTCTGGTTTCGATTCCTCATTTTCAAGATCCGGAACTAGGGGTTCTGGTTCTGGTTCCGATTTGGTTCAATTCTAAAACTGTGACAATGTCTATACAATCTCTTTCTTGAAACTTTTCTCAATCTTATGAAGTTTTAGGAAAAGAAAGAGAGTTTCACTAATAGGGTACACCTTGATTGTTCTTTTTGTTGCAGATTCACATGAGCTCTTCTTTTCACCTATAAAATAAAACAACAAATAGAGTTAAGAATTGAAAGTAAAACACCAAACCAAGCTCATTCCAATTAATTTTATACATGCAGTATAACTCTATATGTGTTGTTAGGTTAGAGAAGACAACCATTTTTAGTATGACCTTGTTGTTTACATGGACCACATATTTTACTTTCTCGTTAAAGTTATCCTATCATCCTTTATGACTTTTAATGGTTCCCTTTTTCTTTATTTCTTTAGCTTACCCCTTTTTTCCTATAAAGGGAAAATGTTTTGATCATTTGATAACCTCTTTTTTTTTGTCTAAAACTTTGATTTTTTTAAATGGTTTCAACATATGCTTATATGCTTCAAGTTGCACCTCTATGTTATACCAAGGAGAAACATAATCCTCTAGGTCATCACCTTGATTAACATAACCAACTATTACATGGTAGCAAGAAATACCAATTAAATCCCATGAATGACAAGCACAAGTCCCCAAAACAATATTAACATCATAAGTTCACCCTTATGTTTTATCTCATATATTGAATCCCCATTCCAAAGAATGGAATACCACTTGGTAGCAACCTTGTTTTCTTCAAGCTACTTGAAAATCTTTTGACAAATTTTCCTACCTACTTTACAACCTTGTCATGATGAACTTGCATTCATTCCATGACCATACGTTGAATCTCCTCTAGCATAATTATAATAGGTTTATTGCAAGGCTTAAGAATACGACCATTAAATGGTTTCGATAGATTGTTGTCCACAATGTCCCACTTGACATTCATATTGAAAGATGTTTTACATCAATGAATGGGATCTGTTTTTATCAAGTTTTCATATCCCTCTAAAGTCATGTTCCTCAATGGCTCACATGCTTGTTCATTATCCGAGTGAGTGGTCGTCTTTTCAATAGACTAAAATACCTTCTTCAAAACAAGGTTGCTATATCATGCTACCTTAATTCGCATATATATGACGGATATACATGCGATGCTTTGCATAAGGCGTTAATTCATTAATGGTATCCATTAATCCCTAAAACAATAAAATCACAAAACAAATCAATATCTTAACATTTCTAATTAATTAACAAAACATTATTTATGAGTAATTACATTAGGAAGTATAAATGTTTGGAGATAAGTTCATTTAACATATATCAAAATTTTGTAAAGGTTAATTAATGTATCAATGTTTATATTAATTTTTCTCAACTGTCAATCATTGATACTTTATTTGGCTCACTTTATGAAATGTTGACTTATTTTGAACCACTAATAACATTGATTATTATATGAACTTACCTTTAAATGGGCTAATATCTTTCTACGTAATTTATCCTATTAGTTAGAGTTACACTACAACAAAATAAGCCTTTGGCTACGTCTAATAAATGTGGCTAAACATTACTTAAACGTGACCAAAAATTTTTGTTCTCGTTTTTTTACACGTGGCCTATAGATGTCGCAAAAGGTCAGTCGCAGATTTGATAAGTAACGTTAAAAATTGAAACGTCGCCAATATTAGTTTGACAGCCAAATACACTTTGTTAGACCACGTTTAAACATGGCCTATTATCATGTTTTGGTCACACTTATGTGTGGCTAAATATGACTAATATCCATCCCACCAAATATAAAAGGAGGGAAACTTGTGATCGGCGACGTTTAAACGTGGGTAAACATTTTTATTAGTAACGTGTAAACGTAAGTAAATTACATAATTGACGATGTTTAACCATGGTCATACACAGGTTGAATAAGCTTTATATATGTTTGTTGGACCATAATGATAATTTATAAACGTGACAAATCTCATATTTACCGCAATTTAAACGTGGCTATTCTAATACATTGGCGACGTCTACATATAGGTAGTGGTTGTTATTTTTATTTAGCGACGTTTACACGTGACTATGCTAATACATTGGCGACGTCTACATATAGGTAATGGTTGTTATTTTTATTTGGCGACGTTTATACGTGGCTATTCTAATACATTGGCGACGTCTACATATAGGTAGTGGTTGTTATTTTTATTTAACGACGTTTAAACGTAGCTATTCTTGTTAAGAAGATATTAATGTTCAAATTGGTTTATTTGGCAATATATATTTGTTTATTGTGTAACATATGCACAATTAGCAATATAAACCTGTTTGCTCACAATATAATTGATACCTACTATTACTTCAGTACATGAAATTTATATATGAATAAATGTCACTAATACATTTTGGAGCATATAATGCGCTCGATATGTAATAAAAACTAATAACATAAAAATTACTTAAAGATCACCATGACCATCGTTGCATTAAAGGGGAAAAAAAAACTAAAAACAATATGGTTTAGTGTCCTTACAAGAAACGTTAGCGTAAACTCCAAATTACATTAAAATGGGCATATGTACACACTTTATCACATTAATTTGACCCCATTCATGTCAGTTGCTTCAGCCAAAAAACAAAAAACTGAGTATTTAATTTTCTTCCTCATTGTTGACACCATCATCTCCAAGCGATGAATTTGATGAAGTATGTCGTACACTTGCAGAAGTATTTCCATTTGGATTTGCTATCACACAATATACAAATTAAATATAATTATTAAATGGTTAAAAAAAACACGAATGAGATAATGAAAAATGACTCATGATAACTAACCTGAACTACTAGGAAAACTTGATACAAGTTGTTCTACAAGTCGAGTTAGTTAAGCCAGCTGTAAATACCATTAAGTAGCAAATTCAATTCAAGAAAATCGGACAAAATCTAGTTGAGCTACTTAAGTAGCCTATCAAATCAAATTTGAACTTTCTAATATTCAATTTGACTAGCTGACAAGTTTAATTGAGCTTGAGTTGACTATAAATATTAATTAAGTTCAACTTAAGTTTCATGTTAATATTATACTAATCAGAATTTAAAACATTTTTTTCCTTCACAAATTAAGTGTAAACAGATTCAAGCTTTAAAATTTTAACTTTGGTTTGAAATTTTGAATCAAGTTTGAGGTTACACTCAACACTATCTCGATTTAACTTGTTTATAGATCCAAATGCATCGACGAAAAAAAGATGTGAAAGTGTAGTTTTATTAACATAAATAGCAAAAGTTATGACTTATGTATAAAATGTTAACCACAGCACACCAAGTATTCTCTGATGGCCTAGTGATAAATCTAAAAATTAGATTATAGGAACATCCACAAGGTAACACAAACATGCAAATACAGAACAAAGTAAAAAACTAAACCAAAACAGGACATAAGGTCATGGACACATGCCTAATATCTCGACTGTATATATTGCAGACATCGTGATCACTTCAATTGTTATGTCACATGATAAGACAAAAGAAAATAAATAAACAAACAAAGAGCACTCGTCAATTAGAACATTCCATATTGAATAGAAGCAAAAGTTAGAGAAAAACAAAAACAACAGGCAAAGTAATAGGACTAGATAAAGCTGTACTATAGACATTAAGCATATTAACCAGCACATAAAACAATATCATTTACAAGAGGCAATCGATGCCAGTTGATTTGAAGTGTAAAAATAAAACCACGAGTCCATGAAAGGTTATGCAGCACCTAATAAGTATAGAAACCACACAGAAGCAATGCCCTTGACAAAATCCTCCAAAATTATATAACAATTATAACTTCCATGTCTTATAAAATTAAAATTTGAAAGAAAAGATTGTCATCCATGAACCCGCATTAGTGGTTCCTAATGTGACTACACAATCCTGAACAAATTACTTCATGATGATGATTTCTGGATCCTGTCAAGTTGGTGTTAAGTTTGGGATCCTTGCCTATGCTTTACCACATAAAGGTACATATAGACGCCCCATTTGCATATATTCAAACACATGTAATGCCTAACAGAAAAGGTAGGGTACTGCCACATCCTAGAGGACTCATTTCCCACAATTCCTTAACCTACAAATTGTAAGTCCAAGACCAACGTTTGACTCCAATAAGCTTTGCCAGTTTACCAATATTGCCAAAATAAAAGATTATATTAAAAAAAAAAGAAAGAAAAGGCCAACGCTTGACTCCAATAGGCTTTGCCAGTTTACTAAGTTTGAATTGATGGGAACAACTAAGGATAGCAACTCCGTTTCTTCTACGAAACAATATTCTATGTAGTCAAAGTCACTAATATCTTTAATAATGGGAGTTTGATGAATATAAATAGATGAAAATAATAAAATATAAGTTCTTTTCTTGACCGAATAAAATATAAATTTAGTACTACCGTTGTTGCAAATGCATTCTCATTTCATTATTTCATCAAAAATAATTATGCATTTTACTATATGGATGTCCCAACTAAGCAATTAATAGGAATATGGTTGGTTTAAAAAATTTAACTCTGTATAAAAAAAGGACCTTTTTTTGGTTATCCAAATAAATTAATGGTGCAAAGTAATTGAAAATTTAACAACAACATATAAAATTTACAAAATTAAAAGTGTAGAGCTATAGTGGTTTCTACTTTATCTATTGGGCTATCGGGATTTCAGTCATCTACATTAGTAACTTCATTAAATAAAAAACTTAGAGAATAAAGTGTATAAAATCCTTAGTTTCAGTAGCTGACTGCTTTACTTGCCTAGCCTCTATCCAAAGCTGATTATAGACTTCAGTAAACAACGCTCTCAGATACAACTTATCCACCCTTGAAAGCAAGAAATGAGAGAGAACTAAGTATATTTCCTCTCAAGATTTCACTTGTAAGAATAATTGAACAATGCATAAAAGAAATTAATTAGCACGAATTGTTAAACCTTTTTTAAGTTTTTTTCTTTCTTGTGGACTTGATATGTATGTTCTTCTTCAATTTTAAAAGTTAAGAATACATGTACCCTTGATTTCAATGGTTAGCTGGAGATAAGGCGAATTAATTAATGCAATTATTCCATACGATCATTTTTTAACTTGTAATATTTTTCTAAGCACATAAACAGCCATTGCTAAAACTAAAGAATTAGCTTATCCTACATGGACTAGCATATTGGAAGGCTTATGCCAATTAGTACTTATAACTATATATAATAATAAACTGCTGCCATCAAATGTCTTGCACTGTAAATATTAAATTTAGTTCCACGATCAGATGATAAAATGAATCACTAGCATCATAGATTCCTTGCAAAGAAACTAATGGGAAAAACATCATATATATATACATATATCCAATAGAAAGTGAGCCTTGACTATGTACAAGTCTACATAAAACCAAAACTTAAGCATACCTTAAAACCCTTGTAGACAAGGCCTTTCTCATTAAGCCTAGAAAAAACCCACCAAACACTCTCCATAAACTTCAACTCCATGGTTTTGTAACCATTCTTGAAGTCAATTCACGCTCAGTTCGTGTGATAATCTTCTCCTATTTTACATGTATGAATCAATAATAAGCACCAAATATAGACAACGATGATGATGATGATTATAATTATACAAAAAAAAAAACTAATGACTAAAGTCTGATTAGACAAGAGAGATGGAGAGGAGTGAATGAAGTTTTGGATATTTCATAAGGAGAGACCACTAGATAAAACTACACAAGAGAACCTATAGTTTTCAAAAAACTTCAAAAACAAGATATAGAAAAGACGAAGTTTTTGAAATGAAGAGAAATTATCAGAGCAGTAGACAAATAAATTAAACATCAAGACAACCTAAACTTTTTCTGTTGGTATATTAAGTCCATACGATTTTGCAGCTCGAGAACTTTCGGTAACTCCAACATCCATTAGCTCATTCATTGCCACAAGCTAAAGAACAACTAACTTTAGACAAGCAACTATTTTAAAGAAGAAATGAAAGTAACTACCCAACAGATCCACCAACCTGGGCAGCACCCACTATATCATCAACATTCTCTCTGGCCACACTTAACTTTGTTAGAACTTTATCACTCAATTTAAGTGCCTGTGATAGAGGGAGAGGTAGAATATGAGAGCCATTAACATTAATATCATAACTACCTCTAAAGACCATCCTCTCATGGCAAGTATAGTGAAGATAAAAAACAATCCCAAAAGAAAATTAAAGGAGTTTTGTAGTCATATGACAATAGAAGAAAGCACTAACCAGAACAAATTTCTACTTTAATTCTTACAGAGAAACCTTGCTTCCATCACTCATGCACTAACACAGAAACATTGGACCGTTAGACCAATATATTACGTGGAGCAACAACCCAAACTTTTTATCCTTATAACACCGATTGCATATGTATAGGTTTCTGATTTTTTGGTTTGGGGGGGGGGGGAAGGGGTGGGGGTGCAGATTTAATGCTCAAATATATTTCACCAACTTAACCTCTTATTAAAAGAACATGATACGCTATCCTCAAGCAAAATAGATCTAGCTTCAAAAAATTAAAAGCCACGAAATAGCTATATTATTTTTGCTTTGTAAATTATCAATTGTTATTTGTACAACAATTTCCTTGGTGCAAACAAGCTACAATCAAATTCTTATATTATAATTATAAAAAAAAAGAAGAAATCATTTGCCAGCATAGTTTCACACTTTCACCTGTGGATGGGTTAGTACATATTTTAAATGCTCTGCTCTTATGCTTGGAAAAGCCAAAAGACAGAGATTTGTGGCTAACTGAACCTCACCAACAATATAAAATCTGTGACAAAGCAGTAAATCATAGTTGTGATGAATGCCTCCACTAGAAGAATCTTTTATTAGAAGAATTGCTTTATCAGCCAACCACAACTCAACTGCCTGAAGTAGTATATGGAAAGAGAAAGCATATCAAAACTGGAGGAAATATTTTTGCATTAGATATTTGCCCTGCATTAGCTTCAGAAATAGCTAACTACTTATTCAAGAAAACTAAAAAATGAATTATGATGATTTAAAAGCTGAACTTAAATCCTGAAATGTGTAAATGATATATTGAAAAGGTAAAAACTACTTGCTAGTTTAGTCACACTTAATTGTATTATCAAATACACTAAATTTAGCCGAGTAAATAAATCTTCATGAGTAAACAAAGTGACTAAATGGTCCTTAGTTTTTAAATTCAAACAACAATAATATACATTTTAAGGTCAAATTGAACATACCAGTACTTTATTCCATATATTGGGATATTTATATTCACTAGGCAAGGAGGGAAAAAATGGTTTACTTGAATTAGTTTCTATAAAACCCAGAAACTGCTGGACTTGAACTAGATGAAAGGTATCATAACTGCAAGTACATAAAATCACATATACACTTTCCTAATTTATACTTACTAGCAGTCATCACACGCACAATGCAAGTGCAAATATAATAAATTAAGATTTAAGGAAAGGAAAACTAAAATTCATAAAAACTTGATCGCAAAACATCTACATGTAATTACATATAGGTATAGTCGTCAAGTATGCTTACAAGATAAATGCTTAATCTAAAAATTAGTTAAAAAAAAACACACACACAAAATCATAAGAACTAAGAAATAATTTTTTTAAGTAAAATGTAAAAAAGAAAAAGCATCACACCAAAATAATGGAATTCACTTTAATATTATAGATTTAAAGAAAAATATATGTTTTAACATTTTTTTCTCTCTTTAATACCTAATATTCGATCATCTTAAGAATGAAATTTGGCTCTAGCTCTTCTAATAATATAAATATTGATCATTCAATAGTTTTAATATCTTTGACTTTACCTGCTTAATATTTTTCAAATAAATTGTTACAATTTAAGTTAATAATATGACATATGACATATGTTTAACAAATAAAAATTATGTATCATTGTTTAGAACCAATATTTTGCATTAGGTTGTTTTTACGAAATTCAGAACTATAAATAGAGCGAAGTTATATAACAATTCAAAATATAGACTTAAATAGAAACGTGTGCTTGTTGAGATGACTATGGCGATTATATTCAAGATAGATAGACAAATGTATCTATAGTGATCTAATAGATGAGAGGGAAACATTAAGTATGCAAACATATATGTTTGAAACATGACATAGTTAGTAGAGTTGTGGAAAAGTAAAAGTACACTATTACTATTGTATCTAAATTTATAGTATTTATTGTAGTCATAAGAAAAGACAAAAATATAACGGACACTTACCTAAAAACATTTATCATTTGCACCCAAGTAACTCCTCCACTAATAGTCATAATGGGTTATTTAAAATATATCTCTAGCACCATTGCCTCTACATGTCTCTCTCCCTTCCCCTTCCAAATATATTGTGCAATCCAAAAGCCAAGCAACAATTGATGGCCATCATACAAGGTTAAACAAAATAGAAAATGTTCATGCTAAACTATTTCAATAGTCTATCAATGTTACTATATTAGATTATAAATTATAATAAACATGGAATAAGTCTATCGAGTTTTTTTTTAATAAACAAAAAATAAATCAAACCATCTTATCCAATTGTATATAAAATATTAAAACTAAGTTTATACATTCAAACATTATTTTAAATTTATTTGCTCTTAAAATAAATTAGCTACTAATATGTATGCCAAATTCTAGACAAATAGAATTAATCATGAAATGCAGTATTCTAACCCCTAAATAGAATTAATCAAGAACATAAACATCCAAGTAAAACTTTTTTGGGTAAATATCCAAATGAAACTTGTATTAACCTAAAGGAGAGACGATTACCAAAGAAAAAAGGCCAATTAAAACCCCCAAATGAAGCTTCAAAACAAACTGCAAGATAGTAATCAACAATTGTTTAAAGTTTAAACTTAAAAACTTACCGAAAGAGAAAACATAAAGGAAAAAGACATAGGAATAGTAAAAGCTGCTATTTCGACTTGTAATTCATTTTGAATATCTGAGTCCTCCAACTTTGCAAAATGTTAAATTCTACTATTACTTATTTTGTGAGAGAATATTTTACCTTGGTATAAGATTCTACTCTATAGCCTTTAAGATATGAATACCCCAATCCATTAAATTTTGAATAATAGTCTTCCCTAGATGAAAGATTCAACCATTCAAAAGCTTTAGTAGAATTCCTCTCAACTCCTGCTACTTCCCTAGCATATATCTCTCCTAGAAGTTCCATTGCAATAGCATCCTCTTTCTCTACAGCCTTTAAAAACCACCGCAATGCCTTGGAACGATCATGCCTCAGTCCTCTCAATCCAAAATAATAGAAGAGGCCAACTTTATACATTGCTCCAGAATTTCCGTTCTATGCCTAATAATCCAAAATCTAGAAGTCCTCATCATTCTCTCCTTATGACTTCCTAAATGCTTCCTTGTTCTGCTTTGATCCATGATGGATCTTAATTGGCTTAAATACAAGGGAATCCTTCAATATCTAAAAGCTATTGACTGCTACTTATGACTAAAGGGAATTAAAGTTTGATTGAATAAATTGGATCCCTTTATGCTGGTAAATCCAGAATTGTTTCCGTGACCATTCAACACTTATGCCTATAACTAAAGTGGCATGTTTTGGGGGAAATTTTTCTTTACTAAACTAAGGCCAAAAGTGAAAAAAAGAAAATAATAATCTAGAACTCAAAGAAGTAGATTCCTCTGTATAAATATATAGTCAAATCAGTTCCCTCGTTTACCATTTAATTATTATTGCCCATGATCCCTGAAAAAACTATTTAAGAACAAGAATTGCAATCACGATACTAACCAATGACCGCCACCAAGGAAATTGAGATTAGACTGGAAGAAAAAGAAACGGAAGAATATCAAACAAAACAACTTTTTACCAATAACAAATGTTATAGCAAAAGATTTGGATCTGAAAGGCATGAAAAAGAAGGTGGAGAGATCAAGGAAGTATGAAATAACTCATCTCCTAATAATCATCACCATCAAATAAGTATGGATAGCCTACAAATGTATGTCTTCTTTTAATCCCAATCATACCAATAGCTCTAGGTTTTATGGAACAACAAACAACCCTTCCAAGACATTACAACTCAGACACACATCTTATCTTCATCATAATATTGTGGAGGTTAGTAAACTAGATTAAACCAACAATATGATTTCTTAAACCACAATAAGAATCCATAAGCCACCTCTTAACCCACAACAAATCAAATCAAACCCAAAATGCCCACCGCTATTAAGCTATTAACTTAATTACAAAGTTCAATACACAAAAATGCACACTCAATCTATGTAAAGACTCAAAATTCCACTTTATTAGTCAAAAATTAATAAAACCAATGAAATTAATCACTTCAATGTAAAGTTGCTATAACATTCATCACTTTGTATTCATAAGCCACCTCTTAACCCACAACAAATCAAATCAAACCCCAAATGCCCACCGTAATTAAATTTAATTACAAAGTTCTATACACAAAAATGCATACGCAATCTATGTAAAAACTCAAAATTTCACTTTATTAGTCAAAAATTAATGAAACCCAATGAAATTACTCACTTTAATGTCAAGTTCCTATAACTTTCATTAGTTTGTATTCAGTAAAGGTAAATCTAGGGTTTAGGCCACCAACACACATGATGGAATAACATGGGAATCAAACTTGTGAAACTACAAAGTATGTGCTTCGTTGAGAAATTATACATAGAAAGAATCATACACACACATGCATATATATATACATATATATAGAGAGAGAGAGAGATGGAGATAGAGACAGAGAGAGATAGAGAAGAGAGTATTGCAAGCTTACAACGATGACCTTGAAGAGATTAGCCTCTTTTGGTGGCAAAGAAGCACCCATTGTTATGTTTTCTATTGGAGAGAGAAAGAGAAAAGGTAGAGAGAAAAGAGAAAGAGTAAGATAGATACAGTCTTACAGAGGTTGGGGAGGGAAAGCGAGAGAGAGAGAGAGAGAGAGCTTCTATTAAAATTTGAATATTTTGCTTTGCCAGGTTTTCACATTTTGGTTTTGAAAGGGAGCAAAATTGGAAAAGATAGAGCCAAACTTAATTTTAGGAGGGGAATAAGCGGGCCGGTTTTTATTTGTCTTTTTTTTTCTTTTATTTCTTACATAACACTAATAACGTAATCTAACAACTAGTATATACGAATAATCAATTTTCATATAAATTTGTGTAACAAATTAATTCTCTTAATTTCCTTTTATAATTATCACATTTTTTTTCACATGATAATGCTTTACAAATTCCTATTTAGTTTAGTGGAAGATTAATAAATAAAAATTGGTAACGTTTAGTATAATTAAAGAGTTACAAATCAAACAAATATTCAATATAAGATAAAATTGTTTTATAAACGTTACTAATAGTACCTTTTATCTGGCATTCAATAGACATGAGAAAATTATAAAAGATAGGCGACGCTTGCAATATCTGCAAACATCGCCTAATCAAAATTCCTGTAGTGTTAGTATTTTTGTTTGTTGCTCATAAAAGTGCAACCTTGTCCATTTTTGTAATCAATATGAATATCTACCATCAAAGCCTCCTAAAAATCATGTCCATGTGTCTTTGTTTTCACTTTTAACCACATCCCATGCTATGGGATACATTTAGTTATTAGCATCTTCACCTATAGTAGCAAGAGCTCATCTTTACATATCCCCTCGAAGAAACAACTATCTAAACCAACAATGCACCTGTATCCTACTAAGTAGCCCCTTTGAAATACGTCAAAGCATATATGAAATCTATTAAACTTTGGCTTTTCCATAGAGGTTTCACTTCCCACTTTCGTTTTCATGGTGCTTCTTGGGTTTTTTTCGCTTAAGCACCTCAACATAAGCCCACATCAACTTATGCTAAAGATTATACTCCCCCATAAGTGGTGCATGTACTCTAAGTTTTGTACGCCTATGTTGATCAAAAGTTTCATTAATTCCCAATTGTTCTCTTACCAAATTTTCCAATTCAACTAACTTTATAATTGAAATGGCTTTTATTATTAGAAAGAATAACTTAACCAGCATATAACTTTTCACTCTTTTGTTAGCAAATTATATCCCACAAGTGTGTTCACTCACATAAGTCTTTAGATGAAACGACTCCATATGTTTGTCATAAGCACCATACATCACCTATAGGCAATTCTTCCCCACACAATTTGCCCTTATCCCTTTTTGTGAGTTTTCACAAATTTGAACTCTCTTTGTATCACTACTTTATCGCAACTTGCTTGAACTATTTGGCATCCTCAAATACCATTGAAGTGATGAAAACCACAACCTTAGCTTTTGGATCATAAATCGGATACTTAATTCTAACTCTCATATATGAATCATTGCCAGCTCTCTAATGTAGTGATCATCATCTCCATCTTCACCATAATCAGTATCCCCATTCACTTCTTCTACAATATGGGATCCAATACCATCACCTCGTTCACATGGAATAATTGTATTGACATTTAGTTTTATAGCTTTAATCTTCTCTCTAAATTCCCTAACTTGCTCTTTGGCTTGTATGAGGTCTATATTTGACTCACCATCACTATGCATCAACTCAACATCTAACTGATTCCACTTGCCATCCTCATCATCTTCATTTTCATTACATGTTTGATTGTTTTCCTCGTTACTTTCATTAATACGGTCAAGATACTTAGTATCCATAGCAAACCCATGTTCAGCATAGAGTTCAATTGTACTATTACTTAATAACAGACATGCCAACTCCACTATATAACTAGACCATTTGCTTGGCTGCATTCAGGTCTTTTAAATCCTATCTTAGTAATGTCTTGACACCCAATTTTCTTTTCTTTTTTATTTCCCCAATATTCTGTGTCGAATAAGTATAAGTTGGGTCACATACATTGATTGACAACAATTCCCTTAAGCCTCCTTCATACACAACATCTGAGGGGTTCACTTTGAGTACTCCACCATAGTTTAAAGTAACGGTTCTTTTGCTAACATCACTCATGAGCAATCTATTGTTATGAGTAACAGAAGACCAGCACGGTTGAAAGGACATCCTATGTGCGTTAAAGATTACATATTAGATAAATAACAGAATTTCTAGAATAACTATCCCAGCTCATTACATCAAAACATCTCGGAATTAAATAACAGACAAATTGGGATATGATCAAACATAGGAAATATCTGACAGAAAGCAGTCCAAGGTACAGCAAAGACTATAAATAGAAATCTAACAGTAGAAGGAAATCATTCCTGGAATCTGACCCTCTTGTTTGAGGTGGGGAGTCCGCTGGAGCTCGAAATCCAGTAAGTCCAAATATTCATCCAAAAATCCCTCGTAAATCATCAAACACATGAGAGGAAAAACAAGTTAGTTCTAACAGATTCTTCTTTTCTTTTATACAGAACAAGAGATCAGATCTTTCATTTGCGTAAGGAAATACAAGGATCAGGAGGAACTCGTACCTTTGCTGTACTGATCAGATCTATCACATGCAGCCGCAACTGGAGTCTCTGAGTTAAGAAAAAGTAATTTCATAACTAGATCTGTATTTTATCTTCCATGGAGTACTTGTCTGTAAATCTTAAACTCTCTCGTAAGAAGAGTAGATCAACAGATATTTCTTTGAGTTGGAAGAACTGAGATCAATCTCATTATCTTAGAAAGAGATCTCAAGTTAGGGTTTTCTTTTCATCTTCCTACTGCTGTGAGTTTTGAAGAGAGAGAATAGCTGTATCTGTTCTATTTTTTCTGTTTGTACGTGACAGAACATTTAGGAGGCTGCTGATTTTCGAGGCTATCCTCGTGTTTGAAAAGAAAGTTTAATTCGATTAATTCTTTCAGAAGAGTCCAGATTTTTTTGGAGTGAACCGGTTATTAGACTTTTACTGAGGATCGGTCAGTATGTTTTGAGGAGAGAACTTTTGAACCAAACCGATTTTGGCCTAACAATTTGGTGCTCTCGTTTTTTATAACAATGGCTGATGGGACTCGTGGAGTTGTGAAGTTAAATGAAGAAGTCTCTTTACAGGCTGTTCGTATTGAGGAGTTGTCTTCGCAATTAAATTCCATGCACACTAGAATGTCTCAATTAGATGATAATATGCAGTTTGTGGTGCAATATGTTAAGAAACAAATGGATAAAGATATTCATGAGAATCAGTCTTCTTTTTCCAATTCATCATATTCTCATGATTATAAGGAGTCTCATTTCCTTAAGAATATGAAACTTGAGCTACCTAAGTTTTCTGGCAGTGATCCTAACGGATGGATTTTTAAGGCAACTCAATTTTTTGATTTTCATCATGTGTCTGAGGTTGATCGTATGAAGTTAGTATCCCTGGCCATGGAAAATGATGCTTTGGAATGGTTTCAATGGCTTTCTAAGAACGATTTAGTTTCTACTTGGCCAGCTTTTCTATCCGCCTTAACCATACGGTTTGGACCTTCGTTATTTGAAGATTTTCAAGGGCAATTGGCTAAGTTACAACAAACCGGTTCTGTTTCTGACTATCAATTAGCCTTTGAGAAACTTTCCAACAGAGTTACTGGCCTATCTGAAGGATTTTTGACTAGTTGTATTTCATTTCTGGTTTGAAACCAATTTTACAACAGGAAGTGTTGTCTTTCAAACCTTCGTCCTTATTAGAAGCCATGAGTTTAGCCAAATTACAGGAACATAAGTTACACTGTCTGTTGCAATGTTCACCTTCTCATAATTTGGTTAAATCCACCAGTGATACTCGCACTTATTCTTTGAAACCTCATGTGTTCACCCCTGGAACTCAGGCTAAACCTACTTCTTCTATTCAGAGTTCTACTGGTCCTAACAAGAAAACTTTAGCAATTCGTAACATGTCTCAATCTGATTTAGCAGTTCGGAGGGAAAAGGGATTATGTTATACTTGTGATGAAAAATATCATAGAGGACATGTCTGTAAATCCAAATTTTTGTTGATGATTCATCCTACTGAGGATGAAGAGGAAAATTTTGAAGATTGCTCTTCTTGATACCTAACTTTTTCTGAGGAGCTTGCTACTCATAAGGAAGCTGGGATTAGCTATCATGCCTTGTCTGGTCATCAAGCTAATCGAACATTAAGGTTTCAGGGATCAGTTCGGGGTCAAGTTTTACATGTTTTGATTGATTCTGGCAGTACTCATAATTTCATCCAAGCAGATGTTGCTAAACGCTTAAAATTTTGTGTGGAAGTAATTCCACAATTTTCAGTGTTGATTGGAAATGGTGATAGTATGGTGTGTTCTGGAGTTTGTCGTCAAGTTCCTTTGGTGTTGGATGGTGTACTTTTTTCTGTGGATTTTTATGTACTACCTATCCAAGGAGCTGAGTTGGTCTTAGGGATTCAATGGCTCAAACTTTTGGGACCTGTTACTGTGGATTATGTGAAACTGACTATGCAGTTTATTTGGAACAGTAGAACAGTGTGTTTGACAGGAGTCAATGATTTCAGTTGTAAGGAGCTATCTCCCAAACAATTTTTAGCTTTGATTCATGACAGTTCTGTGGCTTGTTGTTTTCAGCTTGTGGCTCAGGAGTTGCATTCATCATCTTGTACCACTCACAGTAGCGCTTTAAATGCTCTACTAGGCAGATTCAATGATGTATTTGAGACTCCTTCATCATTGCCACCGTTGAGAGACGTTCAACATCATATTCATCTGAGGAATGAAACGGAGCCTATCAATGTTCGTCCATACAGGTATCCTTATTTTCAGAAAACAGAGATTGAGAAATTGGTGGATGAAATGCTGCAACAGGGAATTATACGACCTAGTACCAGCCCTTTCTCTTCTCCTGTATTATTGGTTAAGAAAAAGGATGGTTCCTGGCGTTTTTGTGTGGATTATCGTGCCCTCAACCAAGCCACAGTACAAGATAAGTTTCCAATTCCCACTATTGATGAACTTTTGGATGAATTAGGAGGAGCAACTATTTTTTCGAAAATGGATCTTAGAGCTGGATATCATCAGATAAGAATGTTTCCTGATGACATTCACAAGACTGCTTTTCGTACTCATGATGGTCATTATGAGTTTATCGTAATGCCTTTTGGGTTGTCTAACGCTCCTGCTACATTTCAATCTGTGATGAACACTATTTTTCGTCCTTTTTTGAGGAAGTTTATTATTGTGTTCTTTGATGATATTCTCATTTACAGCAGAACTTTTGATGATCATTTAGTACATGTGGAACAAGCGCTGCTTTGTTTGCGAAACAACAGCTTCTTTTTGAAACGTTCCAAATGTGATTTTGGCCAAAACAAAATAGATTATTTGGGCCATATTGTTTCGGCTGGCCAGGTTTACCCTGACCCAGAGAAGATCAGAGCCATACAAGACTGGCCTCAGCCTCAGACTATTAAGCAACTTCGAGGTTTCTTAGGCATTACTGGCTATTATAGGAAATTTGTGAGGGATTATGCTAAGATAGCTTTTCCTTTAACAAATTTGCTTAAGAAAGACAGCTTTATGTGGACTGATCAAGCTACTGAAGCTTTTCTGTTCTTAAAAAATGCCTTAGTTACAGCTCCAGTATTAGCATTACCGGATTTTACTAAGGATTTTATCGTTGAAACTGATGCTTCAGGTTATGGAATGGGAGCTGTTTTACATCAGGAGTCTCATCCGATTGCTTATTTCAGCAAGAAGTTTTCTTGCAGACTACAAAAGGCAAGCACATATGTTCGAGAATTGATAGCCATAGTGGAAGCTATCAGAAAATGGAGGCAATATTTGATTGGCAGACATTTCATCATCAGGACAGATCAAAGGAGCCTTAAGGAGATTTTAAATCAGGTCATTCAAACTCCAGATCAACAACAGCTTTTAGTTAAGCTGTTAGGGTTTGATTATGAGGTGCAGTATAAGCCAGGGAAAGACAACAGAGGAGCTGATGCTTTGTCTAGAATTCATCTAGATGAACCTTCTTTTTTGGCTATTTCTCTTCCATCATATGATTTTGTGACTCGTTTGAAACAGGACCTCAGTTCAGATGGAATTTTTCAGGATTGGCAACTTAAGGTTACCAATGGAGATCCTTTACCATGGCCTCTAAGTTTGAAGAATGGACTTCTGTATTGTGGCACTCGAATTTTTATTCCACCAGGTTCACCTCTTATCACTTCCATAATTACTGAGTTTCATGCTTCACCTTTTGGTGGACATTTGGGGAAATTAAAGACTTTTAAAAGGATTACTCAATCTTTTTTTTGGCCACACATGAGGAAGGATATTGATAACTTTGTTAGACAATGTCATGTTTGTCAACAAATCAAATATTTGACAACTAAACCAGCAGGTTTACTTCAACCTTTGCCTATCCCTCAAAAGGTTTTTGAGGATATTTCCATGGACTTTATTGTGGGACTACCTACTTCTCAAGGATTGTCTGTTATTTTAGTAATTGTGGACCGTCTTTCTAAATACTGTCATCTTGGCTCTTTGCCAGCAACTTATACTGCTTTTCAAGTTGCTCGCTTATTTGTGGATATAATGGTCAAACATCATGGAATTCCACGCTCTATTGTTTCTGACAGAGATAGGGTTTTTACCAGTAAATTTTGGACTGAATTATTCAGATTGAGTGGTACTTCTTTGAGGATGAGCTCGCATACCATCCTCAATCCGATGGTCAGACAGAAGTTGTTAACAGAAGTTTAGAACATTATTTACGAGCGTTTGTTATGGACAATCCCAAACACTGGCATAAATTTTTGGCTTGGGCTGAGTATTGTTTCAATACTAGTTTCCACACCAGCACTGGGTTTACTCCTTTCCAAGTTCTATATGGCAGAGAACCACCATCTATTCCAGATTATGTGAGGGGTTTTTCTAGTGTGGAAGCTGTGGATGATGAATTAGCTTCAAGAGATGAAATTTTGAAACAACTCAAGCATAATCTGAAGAAGGCACAGGATAGAATGATCATTTTTGCTAATCAGAAGAGATCTGATAAGCAATTTGATGTGGGAGATTTTGTATATGTTAAACTTCAGCCCTATCGTCAATCTTCATTGACAGGTCAGAACGCTCACAAACTCTCCAGGAAATTTTATGGACCTTTCCAAATTTTAGAACGAATTGGCTCTGTAGCATATAAGTTGGAGCTACCAGAATTTTCAAAGATCCATCCAGTATTTCATGTTTCTCTATTAAAACAAGCTATAGGAAAGGATTGGCCTGCATCTGTTCTACCAAAGGAGTCTCAGGGCAACAATCCAGTTGTTCAACCCATAGCGATTTTGGCAACAAGAAGAGTTTTCCGAAATGGGGTTTCCGTGGACCAGGTGCTAGTCCAATGGGAGTCTTTTACACCTGAGGATGCTACATGGCTGGATCTATCTGAATTCAGAAGAGATTTTCCAGATTTCAACCTTGGGGACAAGGTTTCGGTTTTCGATGGGGGAGTAAATGTTATGAGTAACAGAAGACCAGCACGGTTGAAAGGACATCCTATGTGCCTTAAAGATTACATATTAGATAAATAACAGAATTTCTGGAATAACTATCCCAGCTCATTACATCAAAACATCTCGGAATTAAATAACAGACAAATTGGGATATGATCAAACATAGGAAATATCTGACAGAAAGCAGTCCAAGGTACAGCAAAGACTATAAATAGAAATCTAACAGTAGAAGGAAATCATTCCTGGAATCTGACCCTCTTGTTTGAGGTGGGGAGTCCGCTGGAGCTCGAAATCCAGTAAGTCCAAATATTCATCCAAAAATCCCTCGTAAATCATCAAACACATGAGAGGAAAAACAAGTTAGTTCTAACAGATTCTTCTTTTCTTTTATACAGAACAAGAGATCAGATCTTTCATTTGCGTAAGGAAATACAAGGATCAGGAGGAACTCGTACCTTTGCTGTACAGATCAGATCTATCACATGCAGCCGCAACTGGAGTCTCTGAGTTAAGAAAAGTAATTTCATAACTAGATCTGTATTTTATCTTCCATGGAGTACTTGTCTGTAAATCTTAAACTCTCTCGTAAGAAGAGTAGATCAACAGATATTTCTTTGAGTTGGAAGAACTGAGATCAATCTCATTATCTTAGAAAGAGATCTCAAGTTAGGGTTTTCTTTTCATCTTCCTACTGCTGTGAGTTTTGAAGAGAGAGAATAGCTGTATCTGTTCTATTTTTTCTGTTTGTACGTGACAGAACATTTAGGAGGCTGCTGATTTTCGAGGCTATCCTCGTGTTTGAAAAGAAAGTTTAATTCGATTAATTCTTTCAGAAGAGTCCAGAGTTTTTTTTGGAGTGAACCGGTTATTAGACTTTTACTGAGGATCGGTCAGTATGTTTTGAGGAGAGAACTTTTGAACCAAACCGATTTTGGCCTAACATCTATATATATATATATATATATATATATATATAACCACATATGACTATGTCCTGTGTAAAAGCAAAAGCTATGAATGATGTAACTTTTATAAAAATATGGGACCACAAATATCTTAATAAACTCACCACAATGTAGAATCTCAATGTGGCACTTGGAAGGAGCATGAGGAAAACCAACATCGAGTTAGGGTTTTGACTTTTGAGGAAGGGGCTCCTGCATGAACATTGCAACTTTGAGTTTTTTTCTTTTCTTTTTTTAGGGTTTAGGATTTGCAATTAGGAAGATGACATTTTGTTCTTAGTTTTTGAATGAGAGAGAGAGAGAGATACCGTTATTTTTATAAAAATAATGGAATTTTTTTTTACCATGAAAATGTTAATAAGGAAACTGTGGAGTGAGAATATTAGGTGGAAACTGACTCAAATAACCATGTGAGCACTTATGTCCAAACAAAAAAAAAAACCATGTGAGCACTTTTAATGTTTAAAAAAACTACATCAGATTCCACGGTACGGTGTATAGACTAAGATACTTAAATGCATGAAATTATAAAATACAAACCCTTTGATTTTTTTTTTTTTTTTTTGGGCCGAACAAACCCTTCAATTCATGTTTATAAATTTGGGCCTTTTTGCAAAAAATGCGCAAATAGAGACCCATTCTAGTGCATTTGTCCCAATATTAAATTCTATTAATGAAAAAAATAAATTTTCTCAATTCATATATACGTAGTTTATATTTTCATTATTAGTATATATATTTTTAATTTCTTTTCTTTTGTTGCAAATTTTAATTTTTTTATTTTTTATTTAAATGTTTTAATGGATCGGAAAACAACTTGTTGATTCCATGGATCTAGACTGTAATCTAGCGTTAACTTACCAAATTGCGGCTCGTCACTGATTTTAAACCTGGGCATGCCAGGTCTGTTATAGGAATCAACTTGATAAATTGATTTTAGGGCAAGTTTCAGTTCAAAATTGGCCCCTAGTTGAATCCGGATATGAGATATTCATCTTAGGGAGGATGATGATGGGGCCATAAATTGTGGTGCTAAGCAATGAGATATGGGCGTGCCACTAAAGAATGTCTCTTTGTTCCGTAAACATGACTTTTGCCCCCTATATTATTTAGACCCTGATTAAAGCAATATTAATGAGATATACCTTAAAAATTATCATCGAAGATTATTTGTGGCTTTTGTAGAAATCAAAGTCATGTTAGGATGACTTTTCATATTACTAAAGAACAACGAAATATTGAAGAAATTGCTCTATTAGTCGTTGCGTGATGTGATCTCAACGCACGACACAATTTTAATAGTATATTATGAAACTAAGGATAAGAAGATTTTAGTTGCCATCAAAGCTTATTAAAATAAAGTTTTAAGTCAACGAATAAAACAAGGAATCAATGATCTATGGTGTCACATCTTGCTTAACAGCTAAACGCATCATTCAAGTTCAAGTGTTCAAATTCCAGCATACTCTATATTCCTTTCAAATATTCAAATGCATTATGAAAATTAGAATAAAAGGAAAATCAATACAGACACATATATATATATAGCATCATACAAACATGTCATGTCATAAATGGGGGTAAAAAAAAAAAAAAGACCGCTAAATTAGGTAGCTGATGTATAATGATTGTTTGTGATTTAAGGCCAATAAATAAAGAAATAAATAAATTGCGATGATTTGGCCACACAAACGGAAAGCAAGTGCTGGTATTGTTGCACGAGATTACAACGTTGTTCCCTAATGTGGAAAAATCCTAAAAATTACTGCCCTATCTCCTCTTGAAGCCGAGTTGTGGGCAATATACCACTGCTTTTGCCTGGCAAATGATCTAAATCACAGCAATTTTATCATTGAGACAGATTCAACTCAAACCCTAGGATGGCTTTCCAAGGATAACATGGATTTAACCCATGCTCCTAACATATTGATAGTGTGTAGGGATATGATGCGAGGTTGCTGCAGAAGTATAGTCAGAATCCGACACTGACATGAACAGCTGGGGCAAATAATGTGGATGCACACATCCTTGCTTGCTGCTTTTGGGAGATTAATCGGAAGGATATCTTTTGAAACTCACCTTCTTCTCAAACTCTTTCTGCTTTTTTTGATGTTGTGAATAATGAGCATTTAAATCCTTCTCTCTTTTCTGATTTTGATGTACGAGCCAACAACAGGACTTTAAGTTGTAATGGCTAGTTTCTGGCCTTCTTTGTCGTTTTTTGTTAATGAAATTCTATTTTACCACCAAAAAAAGGGCCTATATTTTATAAAGCGATAAATCCCATAGAGCGAGAAAAAACACAACTATCTATATTAGGAAAAAGAAGTCACAAAAAAGACATTTTAAGTTTATAACTTTACTAGTACTGAATAACAAACTAATCATCTAATAGGAGTCAAACTATCCCAAATTATAGGACCACTTGCTCGTGCCCAAGTCAAAGGATTATAGAATCTTGCATTAAGGATAATAGGATGTTGGCTAATCTCGCATTAGAGGAGAACGTCGGCTATACACCGCTGATGTATATTTTTACGCTGTCGGCCTATTAACTTACATCGCTGGCCAGGCTGGCCTTCAATGTACACAGGTTCGTATTTTTTAAAGCCACCATCAATGCTGCCAGCTTTGATTTTGTAGGTCGCTAGCCTAGCATTTTAGGCTGCTAGATTTATTTTCTTTTATGTCTTTTAGGTTTTCTTTATGTTAGAATATATGCTTTTTAATTCTTGTTTTGAGGACAAATTTTTGAGACATTGACATTTCTTATTTGAGAGTTCTCTCAATATTACTTTTATCAATCATATTGTGATTGTGGCAAGTTATCGTTCTTATCAATTCTTCATTGAATTGTGGTGAACAAATTGTTATCTCTATTTCGTGGTCCATATCAATATAAGGTTAGCGTAGATCTGGTTGATTTCGGAACATAATATCCATTGTTAACGTTGTTCATATCCATTTTTCTTTCATCCTAAATCAATATACTAGAAAACACCAATAAACAAAGCTTAGTTGCAATAATGACATTTTTGGCAAGCACAAGATTTGATCTTTTTGTGTTATTGTGCATAATGAAGGTTTCGAATTAGGGTTTGTGTTGTTCTTGTGTGATTGTTCGAATTAGGGTTTATATTGTGATTGTATTATTTGTGATTTGGAAGAATTTAGAGATTGTGAATTATGTCAAATGATAGTATGAATGCGAATGCCAGGAATGATGGCAATAGCCAGGTTAGAGGAAGTCAGCATCATTGTGCTATAGGTGGTAGAAGATCATTAGAACAATAGTTACAGGATTTAGCCACAATTGTTACCAACATCGCGACACGGATGGATCAGATGGCTCTAACCCAATAGATAGTGGTTAACCAATAGGCACTACCATAAGTGATTAACTCACAGGTGACACCTCCGAGTATAGTTAATAATGTCAAAAGGGAAGGAGTAGGAGAAGGTAATAAAGGAAAGTAGTTTGGGAATAATGACTATGCCTATTGTGAAGGAAGAGGAGATAACTTTGAGAATGAGTATGACTATAACTGTAAGTTTCGACCACTTAGGGGACTGGAATATGTGAAGCTGCAAATGCCTTCATTTGCTGGAGGGGGTTTTGCAGATGATTATCTCGAGTGGGAGGATAAAGTGGAAGGTAGTTTAAGTGTTATGACATCGAAGACCATGCTTAGGTATGACTTGCAGCTATTGAGTTTACATAATATGCTGCTTTATGGTGGAAAAACCCGATTGCTAATTGAAGAAGAGATGGAGAGCCAGAGATTAGAACATAACATGATACAAAGTGAGTTTTGAAGCGTAGATTTATTCCAAAGCATTTCAAATATGAGTTGTTCATGAGCCTACAGACATTGAGGTAGGGAGGAAAGATTGTAGATGAGTATGTCCAGGATATTAATGATATGTTGTGGAGCTACTGAACCTCCTGAGCAGACAACGACAAGGTTTGTTTCTAGCCTAAAATATGAGATAGCCTGTATTGTTGAGTTGCAGCGATACAATACACTTGAAGAGGCCATCCAGTTGGCTCTAAAAGTTGAAAGATAGGGACATTCTGATCTTTATAGAACAACGTCTAACAGGTATTCTTCTAACACATTTAGAGGTTATTCCAAATCTCTAATATCAAATAGGAGGGAAGCAGGTAAGAGTATTGATGATGATTATAACTTCAAGAAGGAAGTGACAACTGATAAACGAATAGAGAAATCTACTAATGATTCTAGCAAGATTGTAGTAGCTACTGAATTTAAGAGAGATGTTTCTAGTAGTTTTGGGAAGAAAAGTAGAGAGGTAAAGCATTTGAAGTCTCAAGGTTATGGGCATATTGCTTCATAGTGCCCTAACAAACGAGTGATGATAATCACCGATGGGGGGCTGGTTGGAGAGGAAGAGGATGAAATTGAGTAGAGTAGGGTCTTGACAAGTTGCTTGCCACTATCAATGCTTATTATGAGGATAAAGAGGCCAATACATTTGAAAAGCCAGGGAAGGAACAATTACTGAGTTTAGAGCTGAGGTAGAACTTATCTTCTATATCTTCAGTTGATAATGAGCAGAGAGAGAATCTATTCTATATTGATTGCAGGATTGCGGGCAATCTCTGTGTCATCTTTATTGATAATGGGAGTTGCACAAACGTGGCAGTGGCTTCTATGGTAGAGAGGTTACAATTTCCTACAGTTCTACATCCCAGGCCATATAAACTTCAATTGCTAAATGATTAGGGTTGCTTGTTTGTTGATTCCCAGGTTGAAGTACCAATCTCTATTAGGGATATGTATTAAGATGAGATAATTTGTGATGGTTTACCTATGAGTGCTTCTCATATAATCTTTAGGAGGCCTTGACTATTTGATAATCGAGTTATCCATGATGAATATTTTAACAATTATGCTTTTTAGAGAAATGTTAAGAGCATTGTTTTATATCCAAAGAAACTTAAAGAGATTCAAATTGCTCAGAGTTAGATGCGTACCATACAAGAGAAAAGGACTATATTTATGAATAAGTTGAATATAGTACGAGGATATGGTGATGGTATTGGGTTCTTTTTGTTATATATCTATATAAACTCTTTACATATAGTCATTGAGCTACTAGAGATGGTTTTATTTATTAGAATAGCGTATTCATCTAGTGTGGGAATATAGTGAAGTGTTCTAGGTTGGTGATACTCTCTTTGTCATCGTGTAGAGTTCGTGAGAGAGAAGAGTTTAAACAATTGAGAGGGGTAAGCCTTAGTAAGAAAGGTCATGTGTTCTATTTTCCCAACCCTTGATTGCAAGTGTTTTCTCATTATTTACTACTCAAGGAGATAAGGTATGTTATTAGTTTGAAGCTCGTCTTCTTCAAGCTTCTAGATTTGAGGACAAATCTTCATAGGCCTGAGGAGATTATGAGAATCAAAATATCTCAAATTACAGGACCACTTGTTCATGCCCAAGTCAAAGGATTATAGAATCTCGCATTAAGGATGATAGGATGTTGGCTAATCTTTCATTAGACGAGAACGCCAGCTATACGTCGTCGGTGTATTTTTATGCTGCCAGCCTATTGACTTATGTCACGAGCTTTAGTTGGCCTTCAACGTGCATAGATTCATATTTTTAAAGCCACCATCAACACCACTAGCTTTGATTTTGTAGGCTACCGGCCTAGTGTTTTAGGCCACTAACTTTGATTGGCAGCCAGATTTATTTTCTTGTGTCTTTTAGGTTTTCTTTATATTAGAATATATGTTTCTTGGTCCTTGTTTTGGGGACAATTTTTGAGACATTGACATTTCTTCTTTGAGAGTCCTCTCAATATTACTCTTATCATATTATGATTGTGCCAAGTTACCGTTCTTATCAATTCTCAATTGAATTGTGGCAAACAAACTATTATCTTTATTTCGTGGGTCATATTGATATAAAGTTAGCGTAGTTCATGTTGATTGCAGTGCATAATATTTGTTGTTAATGTTGTTCATATCTGCTTTTTTTTCATCTTAAATCAATATAATAGAAAACACCAATACAAGTCTATTCTAATTTATGATTCACGACATCTAGTGCATTTAGGCACATCATCATCCTATTAGGTTAATGACCCATACTTGATTTGGTAGAAGATTCTAGACAAATCCCATGCTTTGACAGGTAAATAGGTTAGGGCTCATTTACTCTCTTATGTTTGCAAACACGTTTGAGCCATTGTGGGTCATCTTTGAGAGAATAATTGAATTAAATATTAAGAACAAACTTTAAAGAAAAAACATAAATTAAGATAAAGGGTTAAAGCAGAAAAAAATGCTAAAGGGTGAAATTTTAGTTTATTTTCATGTGCTTTTTTTTTTATGATAATTATAACAGGGGAGAAAGGATTTGAACTTTGTATATCTCACTCAGGAGACCAGGGATAATGTCATTAATATCAAAGGTCATAGGCCTTTTCATGTGAATTATAACTAAGAGATAGTATTCATTTACATCATTTAATATTGTCATTAAGGAACCAAGAAATTTATGATGTTGCTAAGGTAATAAATATTGGTCACTAGCCACATTATGTACTTATAAAGTTTGATCAAAACTACTTCTTTTCTTAATAATATAGAATTATAAATCCTTTTCAATTTCATATTTCATAAGAAGAGGATTAGAACTTGACGGTCCCAATTAAGTAAGCAATAAGTGGGGTTGAATTGATTACAATTTTTCAAGTTAAAAATCTTTTTGCAAAAAAGATTACCCCTTGATTACTTAAGTTCAATTAGCATGATTTTAATGATTAGAAAGCACAAATTAAAACACTAATATGTAATGTACAAAACCTAAAAAGAGAGTCTATTTGTAATACAATCAAAATAAAGAAAACAATAAAGTTCCTTCTCTAAACAAAGCAGAAAGCAAAGATAAAATAAAGTTTACAAGAAGATTGAGTCTACGTGAACAATTCAAGATAGTTTCAAATAGCTTTGTTTTTCAAAAGCATGTGTAAATTTTTGAACTCCTTTATTTATATATATATATATATATATGTATGTATGTATCTCCTTAGGTTCAATGGTTAGAAAATATTAGGTTTCTAGAACATTGGATAAGCCTTCGTTTTTTATATTTTGCTCAATATCTTCTTCTCCTTATCTAGATGTTATCCTGAAATTTTAAAAAAAAGTTGTAACTTATTTATCTTTTAAAATGTCTTGTGTAATCTGATCATGTCGTGTAGGACTACTGGTGCATACCCAAACATATCAACCTGCTTCTTGTTATACTCAATATCCCTCCAAAATAGGAGTTGTTGCAGTAGCTATTATCTTCTAATTTGAACCACCAATTTTATAAATAGCTTGAATATCAATAATTGTGACCTTGAATACTTTGGCTTCCTCACGTACATAAAAGGTAACTTGACAAAATTGATAAAAGTTGATCTATTCCTCTTGTTTTTTTATTCCTATTTAGTGGAACATTACTCAAATGCATTCGTTCTTTAGAGCTGGGCATTGACAACATGTTTAATACCAACTTAAAATGTTTCTCTAATCATTTAGTGAAGATTCTGCAACTTTTCATCCAATGTGGTGTTACTGTTTGGAGAATGCTTTAGATAAAGTCCATGTAATGTTGACTTCTTCTATTCTTTCACTATACTCTCTAGGTAATAATTTGGATGTCCCCTGGAGCTTAATTCTGGCAAGTCCATACTCTAGACAACAATTTAGGTAGCCTTATATCTTCAAAATAAGCAGCCTTATATTCTTTGGCTAACAATCTAAAATCCTAATGCATTATTCATCTTATTTATTAATGTAAATCTGCACACTTGGTAAACTGATTAGTGATTTTTTTTTTTTTTAACTATTACGAAAACTTCTTTATAAAGAATTCAATGGAATTTATGATTTTTTGGGCTCAGAGTTTTTCTACTTTAAAACGTAAGAATTGGGAGGGGGTGTGGAGCAGGAGTGTGCGTTAGTAGGGAAAAAACAAACCAGGGGTAAGCTTGTAAACAAACTACTGGATCCAACGATTGGCACTGAAACGGCTACCGGTTCGGTCAAGCCCCCGTGCCCAGGTGTTGGCAATGGAATAGGTACCCATTTCACAGCTTTCCAGGAAGATTTATTTCACATCTGGATGGAACTGGTGGTTGGAGGTCCACACGGCAAATCTCATTGCAACTTGCTCAACCCTTCCCGCTTAAGGAAAATGAACCCGAAAATTCAATCACGGCTCTATTTTAAAGGCCCTACCCAACATATTGACTTGAAGGAACTTAGATTACATGTCCATTCAACAACGACTTTGGTAAGTAAATAATGATTATATATAAATGTACAATAGTAATAGTAGAAAGTTTCTTTGAAAAAAAAAAAATTATCCGACTTTCATTTGTTAAATATATGTATGTTTAATGAATCTTTTTTTTTTTTTTTTTTTTTTTTTTTTGCAACCACTATTAGATATTATGAAAGGATTGACTATAAAATAACTACTTTGAGTTTACAAGCAGCTTTTTCAATTTGTAAGTCCCTGTTATTTTTAATCAGATATTTAAACCAAGTTTAGTTCCATCATTGTTATACTACCTTGATAGTCCAAGTGAGTGACAATCTCACTCGAATTATAAAAAAACAATTTGTAGTAATTTATAAGATTAAGGCAGTAATACTAATTAAGTATTTAATGGCTACCTAATTAAAAATGCATATCTTTTGTTGGCTTAATCATTAATTATTTTTTGACTAGTACATCTAATCTAAGTTTCTTCAAGAACAAATTATGTGGGAGATACACACACACACACGCACACGATCTCTTTTTTGTTATTTTAGATGACAAGGTTATTTTGTATACTCGAATGTTTTACTGCGCGGTCGTCTGTTGTTCGTTGTCACTTTCAAAACGCCAAAAAAACAAATATTTAGTCGAAGACCAAAAGACTTCAGTCTACCAACAAGCAAGTACCGACGAAATTCACATCTAACTATATTATAACTATACTTTCTTGGAAAATTCACAAAAAGGGACATCGCCGCCCAGTAACCTTTAAACCCACTACGTTCGTCTAGCTTCAAACTTATTAACCCCCAGCTACTCATCAACAACCAGGTTGTTCTCTGAATTTTCATATCCATACCCATATCTTCGTCTTTTCCAGTAGTAATAGCAGCAGCAGTAGTAATATAGTTGTATTCAGTCAACATGACTGTTGTTACAGGCTGCTATGACGGTTTTCCCTCTTCTGAATCCGACGAAGATGTCTTGAAAACCAAGCAACAACCCAATCATATGGTGAGTTATTGTCCCTCTGGCTAAGGATTTCGTTTTTTTCCTTTTTGGTGTGTTTTTTAACAGTTTCTGGTGAATGTAGGATAAAGCAAGAGATCAGAGTGGGAAATCCTCTAACAGAATTATCGGTATGGCACTACCTAAAATCTAAAGTTTAAACCGTTATGCATTATTTGATCCCACTAGAGTTCATATGTTTCTCTTTTACATTTATTAGATAACACTATTGTAGCTGTTGTCCTGTCTATTGCAAATGGAAACTTTGGAGTCATAAAAATCGCAAGGAAGATGAGTTTTGATGTTTTGATCCTAGTTATGATTTCAATGGTTTGAACTATGACTTGAATGGTACAAATTACGAAAATGGAAATGGTATAACCGTAAAGAGTGATTTCATAATGAATAATTGTTAAATTATTGCAAACAATTTTTAATGGATTAGGTTGTCTAGTCTGTGCACTTGCTTCTGGCTTGCTTACTTGTCCGACGTATGGATGTTTGTGTTGTTGAGTATTGGCTCATGGAAACAGATGTCAACGATACAAATATTGGAAAATCGTCCAAGCAACCAGGGTTTGTCATGAACAGAATTGATGAAAGGGCCACTAGTGGCAAGAAGCCTGAGAAGAAGTCAGACAGTTCACCTGATTCGAAGAATTGTGTGGAGGTAACTCTATTCCTTGACTGTTTTTTCTTTTTCTCTTTTTTGTTGGAGCTCAAGCTACAACAGAAAATATTTTAAGTACTCATCGGTGTATGTTCTGGAATTGGTCATCTCTAGGTTAAAAATACAGTTGAATTAAGGATCAGATTACGTTGCAACTGTGAGGGCCACATCAGGGAATTAAAGGAAGCTGCCAAGAAGTTCAAAGGTTTAATAGCCAAACTTTGATGAATCTCTGGATGTCACATCATGATGATGTATGGTTATATGCTGTTTGACATATGTTCTCGAATCCTGATACCAATCTAGTTTTTTCCCATGTGTCCTTGAACTTATTACCGTGATAAATTACATTATTGATTATTAGGAATGGTTGTCAGATTGCTATTGCGATATTTTAAATTGTTAAGAACTTGTGAGGTGTTTTTCTTATCTAGTGGAACATATAGGATCAATTCCAAATTGGCCCTCTTTAACCATAGGGGTTGTGCAATTGCTTCCAAGTTGAAAAATTCGTATCATCTCTCCACAACTGTTTAGATAGAGAATTGTCATATTTTGCTTCTAAAATTAAGAATATTGAGGTAAAATCCTTAATAAATGTCACTTCTGTGGAGTTTTGAGACATAAATTTACCCCTCCCTTTTTTGCTTACTGGTTTAAAATAATTTTTCGGGCTCGTTATTCAGAAAATCTAATGGTCTCTTTTTAAGATTCATCATCGTGGGATCCTATGACCTCTCGAGCAGTTTAATTTTTGAAATTATTTGGAAAGAAAAAGACTTGTTCTTCTTCAATGATTTTTCTGCAATTGAAAATACAATACTTAGCTGTCACAAATACAATACTTAGCTGTCACAAACACAATCCATTTTGTTCTACTGGCCCATATCAATTTGGCTGCCAACCAACATGGCATTGACCTGACTCGTTCACACACGACATAATCACACACTACATGAAAACTTTAACACCTAGACAACACTTAAAGAAATTTCACAAGCACATACATAATTACATGAAGCAAACCATAACAAAAATAACTACGAATCTACTGCTTTCTTTCTTTTGCTATAAACCGAGGAAAAAGGGTGATGGCAGTTCATATCATGTAGAACTCTGTAGATCACCTTTGCTTTCTGTTCTCAATATCATAAGGATTCTTTACTATAATAGCAGCTTGAGGATAAGCATCTAATCATGAAGATTTGGGTTGCAACTCAGGGTTTCAGAGAATAGAAGAGGAAGCAGATAAGGATATGTTCAAAGTGATTGGCTCAATGGAAAGGAAAGAACTTATGTCCTACCTTGATAAAAAGCTTGGATGGAATTTGGTGATTTTTCCAATAGAAGATTATGACAATGTTGTCGACAAGTGCAAGAAAGATGAAGCAGGTATAGGAATTCATCAGTATCCTGTTAGGCTTCAAATATTGCATATGAGGCTCTGGGTTTAGGTGAATGGAATGTGAATATAGTAAGAGATATGATGCGGTATGGAGAGTCATGTCTTCATTTACAAGCTAAGAAAATGAATCATGCTTTATTTATGTGGCAAAAGAATTATATTGCAGTTGTGCTTGTTGTTGCACTTAATATTACACATAAATGAATGTCATGGTTGACGACTTAATGGATAGAACAGCATCATACATGTGCTTAAACTATTGAAAAGATATGTGAAGGTTGATATTTTAAATATTTTACCACATCATCAACACAGTTTCCTTGATTTGGTAGAGAATTCAAGCATTTCATGTCTTTATCGATAGTAGGGTCCGGCCGTGATTATAAGATGTGTGCTCTTTTGTAATGAGAGACACCCAACTTAAGCATTCCTTTTAATTATGGTTCATGGCTGCTAGGTGGTGGTCGAATAACTGACTGTTCTCCAGGAGTATCAACCACAGTCCAGACAGTGTGCCGAAATAGCAGGGATGATGACGGCGTAATTGAACCAGTTGAAAGCTTATTGCCAGGGGATGAGCAGAAGGTGGTAAGATCTTTGCAGTATCCTTTCTATCCTTCTTTTTTCCAAATGACAATTTTTCCTACAAATAGCTGACACTTGAATAGTCAGTTAATAATACTCCCAGTAAAATAATTGAAATTTTTTCATTATTGATTAACTTAAGCATTGTGTTTGTCACAATCTCATAGCTTTTTAGTAAGCCTGAACAACAAATCTCACTTTTCTTTATCTTTTTTTTTTTTTTTGGTGGCTTAGGTGAAGAGTACAGTTGTCCTAAAAATAAGACAGTACTGTCAAGAAGGATGCGTCAAAAAGACGAAGAGAATTGTTAAGAGTTTTCAAGGTGGGATCTTTCAAGAGAGCTTTGCAATCATGTCATAAGCCTGTAATTCAATTTTTGAAATGTTAAGTAGCAATCCTGCGATCTTTCCTGCATTAAGCATCCTGCAATAATTCAAATAAGATTCGTGATGTTATATTGGTGTATAAAGAATAATGGATAAAATTTAATAACCTCCGTGTGTGACCTATAAACTTCCTTAATATATATGAATTAGTTCAATTAGAATGGACAGAGCTCAGAAAATTTTTCATAGAAGAAGCATTCCTCATTGAAGGGGCACATAGTGAAAGAGAATCATATACGTAAATTCTATAGTCGAGTGGGTTGTTGTTCGTGTGTTTTCTAGTCTCTTTAAATTAATCTGTGAAGGCTAACCTATTGAATAGCTTGATTTGTCATGCAGGAGTTGAATCTGCAGAGATAAATGCAGATGGGAGTCAAGTCAAGGTGACCGGTACTGTGAAAGTGGAGGAACTGGTTTCCCGCCTGCGGAAGAAACTGAATCGTGAAGTAGTGCTTGTACCAGGGAAAGGAACTGAAAACGTGACTGAAGAGTACAAAGGACCCCTGCACAGTGGGAAAAACATTGTAGCATTGGCTTCTGGAGGACATGGTGAAGAAGTGGAGAAGGTTCCTAAGGTGGTTGAGGAGGAGCCGTACAGAGGTGAAAATGTTCCTGATGGCGGAGATATGAGAGGTCCTTTGGTCACGGAATCCTCAAAGGAATCAAAGGCCATGTCAAAAGTGCTCGTGGACAGCCTAAATGAACCGAAGAATGGGAATGCTGAGCTGTCCCGTCCTCAGCATAATAGTCAGTATGGCAGTGTTGGCAATAAAGTGCATCAAACGGAGAAGGTTGTCAAGGGGGGTGCAAAGGGAATGCATGAAGAGGAATATGTTTCTGGTGGTAGAGATATAAGGAGGCAGAAAGTCACAAAGAAATCAAAGGCTAATTCAAGAGTCCACCCAGTCAATTTGGAGGAACAGACGAAAATGAATCCCAACCTAATCCAACATAAAGCTCGGTCTGGTATCAATGATGATACAATGCACCATCTAGAGAACACTGGGAAGAGACGGGACAAGGTAATGCTACTTGGTGTGTCTTTTCTCTTGGCTTATAATAGATTATCATTTCATTTATTCTATCCTGATCTGGTGGACTTCATTGTTCGTAGGTCACAAAGCTGAGGACATTTGGACTGTGCTGTGACAAAGAATACTTAGAGAAAACAAGACAAACAGCTATGAATTTTGAAGGTATGACAAGCAAAACTTCGATAACAATTTGATTTGTCACTTTATTTCCTCATGGATTCATTATGAATAATTGGACCTTGTAACTTTATTTGCTCAAATTACCTGACCTATGTTTTTAACATTGATTTTATTTTTTTCCATGTTTATTTTCTAACAGGGGTGGAATTAGCAAAGATAGATCCAAGCAAGGGCTTGATCATGGTGACTGGTGCTGTGAACCGGAAAAGGCTATCATTGTACCTCAAGGAAAATCTGAAGCGTGATGTGCAAGTCTTCCCAATTCAGGAAAACGATACCACTGGTGGCCAAAACAAGGTTTTAAACAGTATTTGCAGTGTCGATGATGGACAAGTCAAAGGGGACAAAGATGTAGTTCAATGGTCTCAAAAGCTTAAGGATGATGCTGTCAGATGTAGATGTGGTGGTGATAGATGCAAGCACACAGGAGCTGATGAAGTTAACATGAAGGTAATGGAGATGGCTGAATTTGGCAATGTGAATGGTACCTGGAGAAGAGATAAACTGGTAGAGGATTACATTGATATCGATGGTCAGTTCCAACAAAACTATGGTTGGGAGTCTCAGTTTCCATGGGATTCGCGCTTCAGTGATGAGAACACCCATTCATGTGTAATCATGTGATGAACAAGATAATTCAATTCTGGAAAGGCTTTCGAAGATCAGAAAAGCACTTTTATGTTGTACATTAGCAGTAGGCAGTAATGATGGTTTGATAATGTCAAGCTCATACCAAATTTAATGTTTAAGTATAGATAGGGTGTGGAGTATTTAGTATTTACTAGATATATTACTAGTAAGCTTGAATGATCAAGACTAATAAAGTCTTGGAAAAGGATACACATATGTATAGAAATTACTTTTTATTCATAAAACTTATAAAAAATAATCGCTTAGATAAGATTGCATTAAAAAAAAAAAAAAAAAAAAAACAAGACACAACTATTTGGAAAATGGGATAATGAATGTCGTGTCACTTACAGATTAATCAGACACGTGTTTGGCCACTTGTTGATGAACATATATGCTTTTTGATATCACCATTAATGAATGCGTTGTTGACTTAGTAATATATAGCTATTAGAAGATGCAATTTGATAATGATATTCAAACATCTATCAAAACCGTATATCTAGAAAACAATTACTTAACCCTTAAATATAACAAATTAAATTGAGACAAAATATTATAATAAGGGTGAAAGCCTAATATAACATGTTAAAGTAATCTATCTACTTGCTAAATCACATCACATTACAATAAATTAAGTGTTGTAAAGACCCGACCTGCTAATCCTTAAGACTTAGCAAGTTAAGTCCCCAACCACATATAATACTTTCGTATTATATGGAAGGTTGTCCTAATCTACAGTTATGTGAATTGTTTGTTTAAAACTACTAAAACTTGTTATAAAAGCTTTTACAAAAGGATTACTCACTTGAGTAATCTATTTACATAAAATAGTTTAAGGAAATATTTACATCCTTGTGTCCAGCATAGGACACAACAAAATATACATAAGTCTTACAAAATGAAGAAAATAGACTTTAAGTCTTTTAATACAACCCAGGCTTAACTAACAAGCCTCTATTCCAAAATACAAAATACATTTGTTAAACGAACACATGAAATAAAACTTTCTTCAAAAACTTCTCGCCACAGGGTCCTACTCATCCCACTCGTCCATAAACTTCTCCCAATCTGACCCGAATCCCATATCATCATAACAATCATCATCAACACCTGAAAATAGCAAAAGTGAGCCAGAGGCCCAGTACACAGCAACACAAACAAAAGCGAAGCCATACACACCTATACTAATGCAATGCAAAAACAATTGCTTCATTATCTTTCTTTAATATTTCTTAAACAAATCAACACTGGAGTATTCAAACTCCGGGACAAGCTGAGGATATCTGGGGGTCCTGAGTAATGCTCACAACGCTCAGGGGGTTGATATAGGTAGCCCGAATACCTATATCTCCTAGATAACGTTACATTGCAAATAATAATCTCATCCAGGTTATATAGCCGTTACTCAGCTTCACTTAACTCAATCCATAATATAAAGCAATTCACATGCTCCCATAAACATTGAATTAGATTATATTATTTCCTCTCAAGAGTAAGTAAATGTTGCTCAGTTATACATTCCTATCGATTATCCGCCGAGCCTAGTCATTGCATCATGACTATTGGCCTAAGCGTCTACACTAACCTATCATTGCATCATGATAAGTTACCGCTCCTCGAACCGGATTTAACGGTGAAAACACAAGCAATTCAAGCAATACTTAAGTCATTTAGAACTTATATCAAATTTAAGTATGCCTATCCTAACAAGCATACAAGCAAGTTACTGCGTACCTGTATTAGCTTGGGAATTAATGGGGGTGGCCAAGCGAGGATCAATAACTGTTCAACAAGAATTATCACAATTCACACTTAGTTTAAACTCATTTCAACTAATCTCATACATAACCATACAAATACATTCA
This sequence comes from Combretum micranthum, assembly GCA_024138025.1. Classification (NCBI taxonomy): domain Eukaryota; kingdom Viridiplantae; phylum Streptophyta; class Magnoliopsida; order Myrtales; family Combretaceae; genus Combretum; species Combretum micranthum. The sequence continues at coordinate 105,652 of JAMXBD010000781.1, forward strand.
AATAAATTATCACAAGATCCTAAAACAAGTAAAGATAATCAATAATTTATTAAATCATACAAATATCCTTAAATCATGCTTAATTATATTACTCGATCATCATAACACATCAATTATCATATATCTATCTCATTTTAGTCTAAAAGATCCATTTGTTAAAGCAAATACACATAAAACAAACAAAAACAAGTTTTTAACTTTGTTTGGAAAATGTATCAGCTGGAAAGAAACGAAAATTCGGCCTTGATAAGTTTTTATTTTGTAAAAACTCAAAACACAAAAGTTGTAGATCTCTTTTTAAGCTTTCTAACGCAATTTGAATCACTCAAATCGGAGTTCGTATGAAAAAGTTATGATCAATTTACAAAACAGTGTCGCGTCAGGGAAGAAATCCGCGAGCGCTACACCCTTGGCAACGGGGTGTTTTGAAGGCCGTTTTGACTCAGGGGAAGTGAAATTTTTGATCCGAGAGCACTACACCCTTGGCAACAGGGGTGTTTTGGACACTACACCCTTGGCAACGGGGTGTTTTGGAGGCCGTTTCAACTCAGGGGAAATGATATTTTGATCCGAGAGCACTACACCCTTGGCAACAGGGGTGTTTTGACAGGTGTAGTGATAGTTATACGAAATTTTTCAAACTTTAACACTTTAACTTGAAAAAAAAAACTTTTCTCAACTCCTAACATGTCCTAAACCTTATGCAAACTTCATACAACACTTCAAACACTTCTAATACTTATCATACTTCAAACTCCAAATCCACACTTCAACTACCCAAATTATCTTCTTCCCAAATTCAACAACACCCATACTTCTTGCTACACATAAAACATATACTATAAGTTCTTGTAGCCTTAATATACTACTTAAACTACCATTAACATATAGAACATCATTTCTCATATTTAGCATAAGTACCCTATTATCAAGAAATCACATATATGCATAAGATTAAGACATGAAAGACAAACTCACCAATAGAACTTTAGGCTTTAGTTTAATGGTCCTCTAGCAATTTTTGGTGGTAAAAGTGATGGAAAATGAAGGGCTTAATCTTATGCCACCTTGGAGGAGCTTTTGAGAGGGTTAAGAGGTGTTTTGAAGCTTAGAGAAATGGTTTGGCTAAGGTCTGAAATTTTGCCCGAAAATTTAAGTTTGAAGAGCAGATATTATCTACTTGTTTGACTTTTGAGGCATTTGTAATTAAGGCAATTAATGACTTAACCTTTTGTTACTTAATGACATTGTCTTAAGGCCTTAATGAGTGTTTAATATAGCATTTTTTGCCTAAAAAATTCTGCTACATAAGGACTTAGTTACATGCATTCCTTCACTTAATTCAACACATTCAAATCATAAATTACACATATGAATACAATTAAAATTTTATGAACTAAATATTTAATAAATTCTAGAATATTTCAATATTTTAACATAATAAAAACATATAATTCATCATGAAAAAAAACATATTCAATACATATCAAAAGTATGTATAAATTTATTAACACACATATAGAATATAAATTGGGAATTTCATGGTTATTTCAAGTGTAGTCTAATTGGCCATTAGAATCAACATTATATTTAATTAAATCCTCTATTATTATTTTTAAGAGAGACTCTAGAAAATATATATCAAATTTTTTTGGGGGTAATATATAAAGATTATTGTTAATTAGCGGTGTTCATAGTTCAGTTAACCGTTCGTGGTTCTATTTTTTGAACCTAATCATAATGATCAGTTTTTTAATATCTCGAACCTAAACCGATTTATTATAAACGGTTAACTACCTTAACGATTGACCCTTTTTTTCAATTAATTTTTTTGGTTTTCGGTTTTTAACCATTTAAGATAATTGTTATGCAAAATTTACAGTTAAACTTATTTTTCAATATGTCCGTAAAAAAATTAGAGTATTTTTTTATAATTATTATAAATTATAAATTAAGAATATAAGATTAAATTTGTTTAACTCATATGCAACAAAAACTAGAATGCAAGAGTTTTTTTCTTTTTTTAGTTTTTTTACACAAGCAAAATAGATGAATATATATGTTAATAGTTAAGAAAAAATTTATCAAGACGAATGCACCATTTTGGATTTTATCAATATTGAATACATATGGTAACTAATAAACACAAAAAGCCATCATTGATGCAACCAGTAGTGCTCTTGGTAATAGATTTAACAAAATGTCTAATTTGTAGTTTACAATTACAATATTAATAAAATATACCACAAAGGATAGTTTAGTATTTTATAGTAAGGGCTAAAAAAATCGGAATACACTTTTATTAAAAAAAAAAAAAATCGACATAAGACTTACAAAAAAAAATGATATTTCAAGCATATATTGAATTAAAAATAAAATGGAACCTCAATATAGTTGAGTGTTGAGAACTCCTTACGGTTGTTGATGGATGGAGGCCAGACGCTATGCGAATTGTGGATTACGCAGAAGGAATAGGATATGGATATGGGAACAAGGAAAAGAGAAAGAGATTAGAGGAATATGTGACGATGGTTGTGGTCTACAAGGAACGAAATGAAGTTTAAGGTTTGAAACCTTCACTATCCAACTATTTTTATTTTTAACAACATAGCTATATAAGTATATTATAAATTATATATGTAAATATGGACAGTTAACCGAAACCATTGGTTTCTAATTCTATAAACCAAAAAAGTTAAAAACTCCAATCCTAAACCGAAATTGATGGACTGGTTAACCCTTTTTTTTTAATTGGTTTTCCAATTTTGACTCGGTTATCTTAAACGTTCGATTTTTTTGCTCACTCCTATTGTTAATATAAATAAAAAAGAAACCATACTAAAAATATTCACAAAAAGAATCTATTTTTGTACATAGCTGAAATGGAGTTCAACTTGTACCAAAGTACTTCATTAGGTATCTTCACAAAGTCGTGAGCAAGTCTGCTTGAATTGTCTTATCTTCATTTGTATCTTATTTGTATCTCATCTGCATCTATTCCTCATTTGTATCTTATTTGAATATAATATGTTTGATATTTTTATGAGTGAAAATATCTTCTTTTTTTTTTCATATATATTTGTTACTTGACAAATATTTGTTTGAAAACAATAGAAATAAAATGACAAAATGATCAGAAAAGATGAAACAAATAGATCATAATATATTGAAGGCATGAAAATTCCACCAAATGTTTAATAAATTGCCTTTTAGTGTCACAATTCAATTTCTTTTTGGATCTATCTTAACTTAGGAAATTGAATAAACTTAGCCTTTTGACTTGGTTTAATTTTGGATTAAATGTCATATATGGTACATGAATTAGATAATTTATACAATTAACATCTTGAAATTTAAAAGTGTTAAATTACTACTCAGACTTTCCAAGTTCATTTATAGATACTAAATTAGGTAGGTAATTGCAAAAATGGGTACAATCAAGTAGCTAATTGTAAAAATGAGTAAACGTTAAATAGTTACTTGTAAATATGGGTAAAGTTTAAGTAATTAATGGTAAATTTGGCTAAGTTTAAGTAGTTAATTGTAAAAATAGGCAAAATGTACGTACCAAATTGATACTTTCGAACTTTAGGTAGTTTATTATAAAAATAGAAAAATTCAGGTACCAAATGTGACAATTATATTTAATTTTATCGATTAAACAAAAAGGCAAGTAAGAGTTAGAACTTAGTAGTTAAATATTTTTCTTGTTTAAAAACTTGTCTTATTCTAAAGAATTAAATTATGTTTCTACTAATCCACTGATAACCAATGATGTGGTAATGAGTTAAGGAGTGCATACAGAAAAAGATTCAATAGTCCCAACAGCCTATGTTTCCATATGACGAGTAAATGCCAATGTTTTTCAAGCAAATGGTGGGAATAATACATAATTTTTATATAGTTATTCACATGGAGAAATGTTAGTGATTCTTGTATGTCTCTAATCATGTGTTATGTTAGTACCATTAAAACATTCATCATTGATTATTATAAGCTATTTTATTTTTGTGCACAAGTAGTGTAATACATATTCCCTAATATTTTACAAAAAGAGCTTGAAAATGGTGTTTATGATAATGTCATGGATAACAACAAGTAAATAATATATAATTGTATCAATTAATTTTTACTCAAGTATTTCTATTTAAGGTTACACATCAATTTTGAAGGAAATTGAATTTATGCAATCAAGACTCACTAACAATTTTGGTTGGCTTTATAAAATTAGAATCTAATAGTTACACATTTTATAAAAAAAAAAAATTATTATGTTTGGTTTGTAGAATAAATATTCTAGAGGTTTAAAATGAAGCAAAAGTTGAATAAAATTCACTCTCTAAAAAAAGTAATTTGCAATAATACATTACATATTTGAACCAGTAGTGAGTAGATATCAATATCATTTTATCAAATGATGACCATAGTGGATAGTTTTTATAGAACTACATACATGTTAACATTTTAGTAATGCTCATCCACTATTGATCAATATAACATGTCACTATCTTTTAAGCTTTTCTCCTATTTTGAGGCCTTACCCAACATATTTGGAGTTAAAAGACACCTAATTGTTGCAACTTTATATATCATTTGCATTTGTGAACAAACATAGTGATCCATCTACATCATATGTTTACTATAAACCCCTAAAAATTTCAGCATAACTTCAAGTAATCGCTTAAAGATATCTTAAGAGATATTCTCACAACCCTATAAAATCAAATTAAAGATATTGAAGATAATATAATATAACCTTTTTAAACATGATATGAACCCTAAACGAATAATGTAAGGCCTTAAACCCCAAAGATCTTGATAAGAAATTAAATAACTTTATATACAACAAAATCTAGCAAAATTGATAGAGATGAATACAATGATATAAAAATCGAGAATTTACTTGAATAATTCTTCTAAATAATTATAACATTAATAACTTCAAGTGATAATTGGTTCAATTTTATAGTGCAATCCAATTATTCACTAAATTATAACTCTATCAACATAACATGTGAGAAATTTAATCAAACCATAACTTAAGTGATTCCATTTGAACCAAATATTGTCAAATCTTTAAATCAAGTCCTAATACTACATGATGGCTGGCCATGCTCACTATTTAAAACCCCATGCACACTTCAAAGCATCTTCCTTAGCCACATTCAATCTCTTAGCATAAGCATGATCATTGTACTTTTTAAGTACAACTAACCCAACCACTAATAATTATAGGCAAATCTCATTCAAATTTTAGCAAAATATACAATTGGGTACCTGAACTTGAAATTGAACAATTTAATTGAAATACCCCAAACCTTCACATATATTAGAAATTAGGTTTAGATAGATTTGAATGAATTAAATGAATTATAGGATTTAATTAGACAAGTTGATATAATTTAATTAGCTATTAATTGAGATTTGAGTTTCAAATTCCCTAAACATGTCATCAAAGTGTTTAAAGAATTCCTAAATCATTGATTCATAGCCTAAACACTAATTCCTAAATCTCAGTAAAATCTGAGTTCATTTGCTTGAATAAAAATATCAGTTCTTAAACCCGAACTCAAATTAAATATCTTTTATCTAAAATAATTTTCAAATTAAGTTCTTATTACAAGTTCTTAATTTCTAACATATTGGTTTCGAAACAAACTTTTAAATACTTCTAGAACTATAGATATTGATCTGATAGTTCTAAAACTATATCCTATTTCTATTTTATATAAAGTTAGTTTTATCCTTCCCTTTCTTTTATTGACTTTTGCTGCCTTTGCCTTTCCCCTTTCATTTCTTTACGTTTCCCTTTTCTTCTCTTCTCTTCTTCTTCTTCTTCTTCCTTCTTTCTTCCTTTCTTTCTCCAAATCCAACACATAAATCTCAAACTCAATAAGAGGAAAGGGGAATCAAGTAGAATTAGCTTCCCTAAGAAGAAGAGAAGCAATTGCATGAGTAGACTCAAAAAAAGCTAAGTTTTCGTTTTCTATTTCTCTTTGTTTTTACTTGTTATTTACATTTCTAATTGATGAATTGATGTTGAAATGGGTTGAGAGTGCTGTTTATATATGTATTTGTTGCTTTCATGGTTGATGGAAGTTGGGTTGTGAAGGAGGAAGAAGATGATGAATAGTAGTTATGGAAGTTGATGAAGTTTGAGATGTTTGATGTGGTGAATGTGAAGTTATGCATGTTTTGAGGATGTTAGAATAGATGTAGGGTGTAGTATGATGGTTGTAAAGTGTTTTGGAGAAGGTTTGAAGTGTAAAAATTTTGTAAAAATTAGTGTTTGAAACAAGGAATTTCGTAAATATGTCACTACACCTGTCAAAACACCCCTGTTGCCAAGGGTGTAGTGCTCTCGGATCAAAAAATTTCATTTCCCCTGAGTCAAAACGGCCTTCAAAACACCCGTTGCCAAGGGTGTAGCGCTCGCGGATTTCTTCCCTGACGCGATACTGTTTTGTAAATTGGTCATAACTTTTTCATACGACCTCCGATTAAGGTGATTCAAGTTGCGTTGGAAAGCTTAAAAAGAGATCTACAATTTTTATGTTTTGAGTTTTTACAAATTCGGAACTTATCGATGCTTAAATTGTAGTTCTTTCCAGCCTTTGTATTTTTCAAACAAAGTCAAAAACTTGTTTTGTTTGTTAAATGTGTTTTTGCTTAGGAAATGGATCTTTTTGAGCTAAAATGAGATAGATACGTGATATTTGATGTGTAATGATGATTGAGGATATAATTAAGCATGATTTAGATAGATTTATAAATTCAACAAATAATTGAATTTCCATGAGGATTAAACCAAAAGTAGTTATGTTGTATATATGATTTCCATTGCTTGATTTATGATGTTGTGATGACTTAATGAAACTAAATGATCTTGGTAAGTATATAAATGATGATTTATGTATCTAATGAATTTTATTTGAATTTCCTCATGCTAAGTTTAAGATTTGTTTATTATTTGTTCTTATAATTAGCTTGATCTTAAATGAACTTAGTTAATAAGCCTAGGTTCAACTTGACTAAATGAACTTGAAAGGACTAAAATGGATTAGATTGTTTAACTTTGATGAATTTGGCTAGGTTTAAGCTAACTTGGGATTAAGTGACTAGATCTTAGATGTATAATGAATTAGTAATTAATCTAAGTCCAATTTGACTTAATGAACTTTACTAAGCTAAAATGAATTAGATTGTCTATGTTTAATCAACTTGACTTAGTAAATGAATCAAATGACTAATTTTAATCAAATTGACTAAGGTTAAGCTAAAATGGGTTAGTAACAAATAATTGGATTAAATGAATGAATTAGGATGATCTTTGATTAATATGGGGAATATGTTGTTTCAAATGCGTGTTTACTTGGAAAATGAATATTTTTGGTATATGAATTCTTTGTAATGCTTGTAATAAAACACTATAAATAAAGAGAAAAGAAATTCTTTGACAGACAAAGGAGAACTGTCCATATTTTGGCGGGCGATCTTCGCAGCCATAGTGGGGTTCCACATTAGTGTCTGATCAAATAATTTAATAAAATGAGTTAGAGATTAGTGAATAATTGATATAAGTTCTTGTATGAGTTTGTTGAAGTGGATATTGGTTTAGGTCTTTTAAGAGTTGTTCTTGAACCAGTGGTAGATATGAGATATATCTTCTGAGATAGCTTCTACTCTACCTTTGAGACTCTGTTTGGATTTCATATTCAAGGTACGCAGTAACTTGCGTGTTGAATGTTAGGATAGGCATTCCAAACTGATTAAGACTTAAACTCGGCTTAATAATTGATGAGTATTGATTGTGCCTTAAGTCGTTGAATCCGGTCCGAGGAGCGACAACTTGTCATGATGCAATGACAAGGTTAGAATAAACGCTTAGGCCACTTATCATGATGCAATGATTAGGCTCGGCGGGTAATCGATAAGGAATTGTAACTGCGTAACGTTTACTTAATCTTGAGAGGAAGTAATATGATTTAATTCAATGTTTATGGGGGCATGTGAATTAAATATATGGATTAAGTTAAGTGAAGTTAAGTAGCGACTATGAGTCCTGGATGAGATTACTGTTTCTTTTTCAGTGTAACGTTATCTAGGAGATATAAGTATTCGGGCTGCTTATATCAAACCCCCTGAGCGTCGTGAGCGTTACTCAGGATCCCCAGATTCTCATTGGCTTGTTCCGGAGTGTGAGTACTCCATTGTTGATTTGTTTATTTTAATGAAAATATAATAACTTGTTGATTGTGCACTGCATTTAGTTAAGCTCATGTGTCACTCCGTGTGTGATTGTGTTGCTGTGTACTGAGCTTCGGCTCACTTCTTGTTGTTGTTATTCTTTTTACAGGTTTTGTTGTTGATGAAGATGATGTTGATGAAGTTGATAATGATGAGTCCTTGTTGTTGTTGGTAATGATGGACGATAGATGATGATATGATGATGTTGTTGTTGTTGATGATGTTGTGTCGAGTTTTTGGGTGCTTCCGTTGACTCGAGAAGGATTATGGATGAGCGATATGAGTCAGGAGCGTTGAATAGTTTAGTTGTTTTGTTTCTTCTTTGCTTTGTTTTATAGAGACTGAATTTATTTATAAATTGTATTTTCTTTTAAGGGCTTGTTAATGCCCAATCGATTGTAAATGATTATCTACCCCTAAGAGTAGAACATAAATGGTTTTTTATAAAGCTAGTTTCTTAGAAAACTGGTTTGCTCTGTAGGGAGTAGAAGTTTATAAGTTGTTTTATAAAATTTGATTTCCGCTGCCAAATCCAGTTATTTAGAAATCTAACTAAACGATTTCATAAATTCTAAAATTGGTTTAGCAATGTTCAACATAAACAACCTTCTTTAAGACAACCTTCGTATAATTCGTAAGAGTTATACGTGGTTGGGGACTTGGTGTGCTTAATTTGAGAATTGGGCATGTCGGGTCCTTACATTAATACTTTAAAAAAAATTGTGTATACCAACAGTAATCCATCATATTGATTAAAAACGCCATGTAGGATGACAGTGTTAATCAATATGATGAAGGTATTATTAGTTTGTACCAAAAGTTCTTTCAATTATTAAATTGTTTAATTTCAAAGTTTAGATACTCAATTGCATATTTTGTATCATTTGCGACATTAACCCAATAATTATTGACTCTTGGACAATTCTCTTTCTGTGCGAAACAACTACATATTATAGTCTTTTGACTCTTGGATCTCTCCTTAATGATGGGCCGCTCCTCTCTCTCTCTCTCCTTTCTATATATATATATATATGCATCATTCTTCCACTACAAGAAAATTTTTAGCTTTAGAAATAGAAAATTATGTCTTTAAAAGTGAAAATTTTGTCTTTAAAAACTTTCAAAGATAGATTTTTCGTTGCAAATTTCTGTCTCAAAAATCACCATCGTTAATTCTTTTAAAGATATATTTCTTTTTCGTCGCAAATTTGTTACGGAATTTCTATCGCAAATCTGTCTCTATTTTATAGTTAGTTATTTTTAAATATACAATTAGTAAATAATAAATAAATTATTCCGTCATAAATATTTCTCTAATCCTAAGATAAATTATTAAAAAAAAATTCACATTTGCATCCTATTTATCCTTTTCAGGAGGTCACGCATCATTGAATCCTACATGCTAAGCACATTTAACATTGAAGTTTTCACAAACACTAAATCGATGAACCAATTCATATCTTCATGAATAAAGTTCCACTACTGTTTAGTTAACAGATATCATAATTTACAATATTATAACTATAAACATTTTATATCTTTTACGATTAATTTTTATTTTATAATTCCAGTTTGCCAATTTGTTAAGAATTTTTCATTAATATTTTATTAAAATAACATATAATATTAATATATACTACGTTTACATTTTATAATAATTATTTTAAATTATTTATTTATTATAAATATATAATATTTTTAGCATTATATTATAATTTTTTTAGTAAATATGATATTATTATTAAAAAATATATATATTATGTATATATAAAAAAATGTTATACATATAAATATATATATATATTTAATGATATAAAACAATTATACTTTTACATTACTTATTTAATATTTTATATTAACTTAATATATTATATTTACAATATATTTATTTTTTATATCATTTTTATTACACTCAATAAATTATGTAAAACTTATAGATATATAAATTTTATTAGATATTTATAATAAAAAGAGTATAAATAATATAAAAACTATTTTTAATTAATATATTAATAAATAACATATAATATCAATATAAATATATTTAACTAATTAACATTTATATTATACATTTTATTATTTAAATATACTATATTTTTACATAGTATATTAATTTTTTCCCCTAATATGTTATTATATTTTTAAATAAAATATAATATGTATATATAAATTATGTAAGATATATATAATTTTTTTTATATTCAATAACATATGAATAATTATAATAAATACATAATAAAAAAATTATAAATAATATGAATATAGAATTTTTATTAATATATTATTAAAATATAAATAATTATTTATATATGTTTATATATCCTAAGTTTACATTTTATTTTACATATTTTATTATTGAAATATACTTTATTTTTAAGTAGTATTTTTTTTATAATACTCACATATAACATATTATATTATTGTTATACATTATTTTGTCAAGTTGTATAATTTAGTTTTTTTTAAATATAAGTTATTATGTAAAAGAATATATAACAAGATGTAAATAATAACTTATAAAATTGTATAAATATTTAAAACAAGCATATTTAAGTATTATTCTTTATTTATACTTTATAATATATAAATATGCAATATAATAATAAATATATTATAAATAATATATATAATTAGCTGTAAAAGACATATGATTATACATATTATAGTTGTTATATAATAAAATTATTTTATAAATATAATATAAGTCCTTATTATATAATACCAATTTATATATATTATATTAGATATGTTTAATTAAAACTAAATTTTAAACATAATTATTTATATATACATATATATTAATCTAGTTTAGAGACATATTTGCAACAGAATTAAAAAAAAAAAAAAGAAATTGGTGCTAAAATAATTGATTTCCCTCTAAAATCAAAGACAAATTTGCAATGGAAATGAGAAGATTATTCATAATCTATGTCGTCACAAATCCGTCGCAAATCTGTCGCAAATTCATTTTTTTAGAGATTGAAATTTTCCATCGCAAAGTTTCTATCTCTAAGGGCTAGTTTTCTAGTAGTGTTTTTCTCTCTCTCCATTCTCATTTCTTCCTCATTTTCTTCTCAAAGTTCTCCCCATTTCTTCTCTTCCTTTTGCTTAATTTCCATTGGATCTCTCCCTCTTTCTCTTCTCTATTTTGTGTCTTTATTTTCTTCTTCTTTTCTCTTCTCCATTTCCTTCTCCTTTTCCTTTCCTTCTCTACATGTAATACCACTTCCATTTCCTCTTAAGTGTATCAGTTGTGGTGGTGTTGTGGTGGGTGATGAACACAAGCACACAAAAGCTCATGAAGTTAACTATGGTGTAGATTCCCTCTTATGATGGGTAATGCTATTCAATGATGAAGACCCTCGACTATGTGTAGTCATGTGATGAACAAGATATCCATGTGTTTGCTTTTTTCTTGTTGTTTTTCCTTGTGGAGGGGGATGATGCTGTTATATAAAGCAAAAGGAGTGGTTCTTTGTTTCTACTACAGTTGGATTGGAGTGCCTAATTATCAAACTCAAGTTGTAATGAGCAAATTTCTTTGTCTTGGTGTTCATTAGATTGAATGTAAAATATGAGTAATGTACGTGATGATGTAATTATTCCAAGTGAACTAGATTTATTTCATTCATTCGACTCAAAATCCAAAGGTTATCATCTTTTTTATAAAAACTGATGTCTCCTATCATGTTTATAAAACAATTATTTGAACTCCTAATTATAACTTTTTAAAATGAGAAAAAAAATTATAACTAGAGTAAAGTCTACTAAAACATCATAAGGTAATCCATCTACTTGCTGCATTATATCACATTGTTGCAACAAATTAACTATAGTCTAATTGGCTATTAGTATCAATATCGTATTTTGTTAAATCCTTTGTTAACATTTTTAAGAGGGAATAAAAAAATATACAAAAAATTGTTGTTAATATAAATAAAATGGAATATGTACTAAAAACATCAATAAAAAGAATCTAATTTCATATGTGGTCAAATGAAGGGTTCAACTTGTATCGAATTGCCTCATCAAGTATCTTCACAAAGTTGTGAACACTTATGATTTAGAAAAATTGTCAGTTTACGCATTTGTCAGAAAATTATTTACTCAAATATCAATTACATAAAAATAATTATCAAAATACCGATGTAAAATCATATCTTAAACATGCGATATATGAATGTTGCATGCCTTAGATGTAATTTTTGTGAAAATAGTAAAACTTTTTATTTATACATCACATGTTAAAAATATGATTTTACTTTCCATTCATAGTAAATTACATATTTAACATGTTAGTTTGCAATACACTAAACTTTCAAAATTGAATGTCGAATATGCAATTTCTTTATTAAAAATAAAATCGCATGTATTAGATGAGATTTTATATTGTTATTTGGTAATTAAAATTATATAATTTTTATTTAGGCAATTTTCATTTATCGAATTGGAGGACATGTATTACATCACTTATCATCTGTTAAAGCCCTTTGAATTCCATCAAATGTTTAATAAATTGCCTTACACTTTGAGTATTAGAATTCAAATTCTTTGCAGAACCATCTAAACATGGAAAATTCAATAAACTTAGCTTTTTGAGCGAGTTTAATTTTATGAGGCAAATGAAGAAGTCAAGGGTTAGGAGAAGTTAAATATTTCTCTTGTTTAGAAACTCATCTTATTCCAAAGAATTAAGTTTTATTGCTATTCGTAATCCATTTAGAATCCATTTTTAAAGGCAGCAATGACCTTGTATTATTTAAATATTTATTATATAAAAAATTCAAACATATTTTTTGGAAATAATTGCTCGATTTATATAATATACCATACTTAAATATCTTCTTTACAATTAAAGAAAAAAAATAAGTGTACCCACATATATGGTGTTTATCATATCCATGCATGAACATGATTAAAATAATATAGATAAAGTATCATTACTATTGATTGGGTATCAAAATGTTTTTTTTTTTTATTTATAATTGTGTCTTTTCTTGTATGGTCAACCACTTCTCCCTAGTGAGTGATACATCAACCTTATTAACCTCTAGCTTGATTTTGCTATTGCTTAAATATATATATATATATATGCATGTATATTAAATAATTTCTTTTTGTTCGTGATTATCTAATTTAAGTTGGAAATCAATTTCTAAACTTAAGTTTATAAATTTGAATACAATTAAAAATTTAATAAATTATGGATCAAGTATTGCTTATTTGTATATGTATATATTCTCAAGTGCAATTTGTATAAGTGATTATCTTATTAACTTCTATACTTGTTAGGTTTGTAATTGAAGGAATTTAAGTACATTGAAAGGTTAACTATTTGTTGAGTGTTTTTAGGTGAGGTTGAGAAATCTAGGGCTAACATGGTGGTTGATGGCAATGGCTTGTAATTGTATTTTCCTAATGGGACAGTGATGTGGGATGATTCGGTAGATTATGAATTGATATTCCTGCATATGTATATTCTAAGTCAGTAAGTTATTGACTAGAGAATTATTAAGGAATGAATTAGTTTGTTGGAAGGAAACTACTATCGGGTTGAATTAGCTATGGAAGATACCATTATAGATTACTACAATTGACCAATAATATTAATGGTCAATTTAGGTTGATGACTCTTAGATAAGATGATTACTTGCTTAAACTGTTGTGAATTGCATAAGGGAATACTCATGCCGATAATATATATATATTTGTGTGTGTGTGTGTGTGTGTAAATAGCATATGCATGTGCATGCAAATTTTTAGGACTTCAAGACTATATTGTATTGTTTTTCGCATTTAAATAAAACATGTCAACCCATATTTAATGCATTAGATATAAGTTGTATATTATTTTGGTTGCATGTCATTTGTGTGAGCTTGTGATGATTATGTATTAGACCTTAGCTTACCCTTTACGGGGCTTGTTTTGTAAGCAGATGAGATATATATTTCCTTCCAAAATATAACTACAAATGTAAGAACTAGATCAATGCTAGTACACCTAAAAAATTTCATGCATAAGTTAAAATGATATAGTTCAATAGGTTAAATTTCTTAATTGAATAACACTTATGCAGTTCATATTGTTGTAACCATAAGATATTATTATGGGCACTCGAAGAGTAAGTGCTATTTATACTTATATTATGGATTAATAATAAGTTATGAAATTTTAGATCCTCTTGCTTCTGAGCATGACTTCAAATTTGAGACAAAAGAATCGTGATATATGTGTATGAAGAAATGTAAAAATATTAAAATGAAAGGAAATATAGGATCATATGGATTGTTTTATTTTTATCTGTATCTTATATTTATCTTTTCTGCATTTGTATCTTATTGGTATCTGATACGTTTATGGGTTAAAATGTTTGTTTTTCGTTTGTATCCAAATTTTTATAAACATCTATTTAAAAAGGACAAAAATAAAATATCAAAATGACAAAATAAGATGAAACAAACAAACCCTTATTAATATTCAATTTCTACATCAACACAATCTTAATTATTACCTCATATATATATATATATATAGAGAGAGAGAGAGAGAGAGAGAGTTAATTACACCAGAAGGTCACAACATTTGGGGTAAGTTTATTTTAGATCACAATGTTTTGAAAAGTTTAAAAGATGTGATAACGTTTAGAAAAGTATCTTATGAGATTTAATTAAGTATTTATTCTATTGTTGCATGTCAATGGGACCATAAAAAAAGGGTTTGTTGAGTTTTAATTAAATATTTCTCCCGTTGACACGTGGCAATGATGATCTCAACTGACCTACTTGTCTAAATGATGTGACCTAAAATGAACTTATCTCCAAATGTTATGACCTAAAATGAACTTCTTCACGAAATGTAGTGACCTTTTTTAAACTTTTCAAATTGTTATAACCTAAAATGAACTTACTCTCAATTGTTGTAACTTCCTAGTGTAATCTTACCATGTGTGTGTGTATGTGTGTGTGTGTGTGTGTTTCGTCATACATACTCATGTATTTTGACTTTTGAGCACGCCTTGATGTACATACATGCTATGAAAGTAAAATTTACATTCTAAAAATGAGTCAAAGAGGCACTAATAGAAATTGTTTGTGTTGTCGGTTTTTTGGCTATTTACCATAATTAATTTGCATACTAAGAAAAGTTGTGTAAGAACCCGGCCCACTTAACTCATAGATTAAGTATACCAAATCCTCCGACCACGCATAATACCTAAGTATTAGGAAATACCCAAGTATTATACATAAGGTCGTAAAAAAAAAAAAGAAGTGTTTGTAATGGCTATTTGCGTAAAACAGATATAACATTCATATTATTTAAATTAAGATATACTACCACTACATAAGTAGTGGGTCATCACATATATACAAAACATACATCACATACATTACATGAGGATCTCCCATGGATCACACAAAACATATAAACCTTACATACAAGCAAGCTACATTACATATACAACTTAAAATAAAATTACATTTCAAGGCTTAACAAATAAGCCTAGCAACTTCACAAAAATACATCAAAAATCCTAAACAACTATTACTAGGTCACAATCCTAATCATCCATAGATGTCTCCCAATCAGTCCCATAGCCTATATTGTCATAGAGCTCATTATCGTAATCACCTGCAAGGTAGCAGCATGAGCCAAAGGCCCAGTACACAATAGTGCAATAAATACATATGCTAAGCACATTTAACTAAATGCAATGCAACAATTCACCATAACTTCATTATCTTTAGTTAAGTGAGTAGAAAAAAAATAACACTGGAGTATTCAAACTCCGATCCAAGTTGGGGAATCTGGGGGTCCTGAGTAACAGCAGCTACTTAGGGGGTTGATATAGATAGATCGGATACCTATATCTCCTATATCTAACAGATAAAGATTAGTAATAGCTTCATCTAGGCTTCACACTCCTTCATACACTCCACTTATCCCGATCTATAACATCAATTAGTTCAATTGTCCCATAAACGTGAACTAAAACATATTATTTCCTCTCGAGCCTAAGTAGAGAATATACCGACACAGTTAACCTAATTAGTTATCCACTTAGCCATTAAAAGAAACCACCATTGCGTCATGGTGAACCATTGCATCATGGATTTGAGTCATTGTATCATGACAAAGATTTGGACCAAGTGCCTAAACTACCGTGCCATTGCATCATGATAAGGTTGTCGTTCCTTGTACTAAACAAGACTCAGCCACAAACCATTTCAATGAACTTTTCATTAGTCTTTAATTAAGGTCAAACTTGAATGTGCCTATCCTAAGCAATGATCAATCAAATTATTGTGTACTTGAATTGGCTTGAGAATCAAAGGAAATCTCCAACTGAGTATCTATCTCTGTTCCACACAAATACTACATCAACATAACTATCCTAAGCCAAACTTATACTCACTAGTTTAAAAGCTTAGGAAGTCATTGAATCTCATTTAAAATTATCTAAAGTCATCACATGACATATATATATATATATATATCATATAACATCATACAAGTCAAATCTTTAATCAAAAAGTTATATATCATGTATTAGAAGATGTTGGAAAAAGATTAGAAAAATTGAAATCTGCAAGGCCCACGCTAGCAATTTACACCGGCAGTGTAAGACTCAACGTCGGTAGTGTAGGGTCCTATGTCGACGACGTTTAGGCTGTCGTTAAAAAATGCATTCTGTACAAAATTTTGGATCATTACGCCGACAGTACACCGGCTGCGTAGACCTCAACGCCGGCGGTGTTGGTGTGGCGACGTTCAAGCTGCTTTTCGAATGATCAGTAGCCAAATTTTTAAAGCCGGCAGGTACACCCGCGGTATTGAGGCGGCGTACACTACAGTTCATGTTACAGATTTCCTCTATTTTTCAAACATGAAATTTTTATATTTTTACTCTTCCAACCTCTTCTAAACCATATTATAACCTTCCTAATACATGGTATAAGAATCCTATATCATCAAACATACACAAACTCTTTTCCAACATCATTGAAACACAATACTCCTCCTCAACCATTAAAACACACTTTACACTATAACTTCATTATCTTCACATCCACTACTTTAACATGAATCCACTCTTCTATACAACTCAACAATACTAACTTCTCATCACACTACCACTCAACACCATCATTACACTTCCATAAACAAATCCTAAGCTATCTCAATATCACAATATAACAATACACATATATATCCACACATGTATTATATTTGATAGAAATTTTATGGATTAAGAGAGAAATAGAGCATCTTAAATATCATATAAACTTACCTTAATGTATATATGATAGTTGGGGATGGATTCTTGGTGTGTTGACTGCAAAAAACCTTGGTTTGGATGTTGGAAAATGTGACCTTACAAGAGTTACGAATTTTTTTCTTCTTGGATCTGTTTTGGATGTCCAAAGTGTGAAAGAATAAAGCTTGA
Source organism: Combretum micranthum (assembly GCA_024138025.1). Taxonomy (NCBI): domain Eukaryota; kingdom Viridiplantae; phylum Streptophyta; class Magnoliopsida; order Myrtales; family Combretaceae; genus Combretum; species Combretum micranthum. The sequence continues at coordinate 123,345 of JAMXBD010000781.1, forward strand.
TATTTATCTAATAATCATTGACTTTAGGGGCAGATTCCTAAGGGGCTTTAGGCATTGATTAAACTTTTTTTTTAGGCTTAAATTAGGTTTAAAAAGGGCCAAAAATCTGCTAGGTTTATGGACTTAGTTTTGGTTTAAAACAAGCTTAATTCGTCATATATAATTCATTACAATATCAATTAACATCAACATAATAATTTCTAACATGAATAAATTATCAACCTATATATATTTACCATAGATTATTATCTAATCATTACTTCATAACATATACAATCATTTCAAACACACCACAATTCACACTAACACATACACATATATCACAATCAAATTTAACATGCATTAAGTATGAATTAAAACTTTTGTTATTTCAAGTTTTTTCCACGATAATTTATATTAGCAAATTTTATCAAAGTAAATGAGTATTAAGCTTTTATTGGCGCCTTGCTACTTTTATTTCTTAATAAATATGTTATATAACTAATTAAGGGATATTAAGGGAATTTATTTGAAAAATAAATAAAAGAAACAATATACCCATACCTTATAATCAAAATATGACCTTATTATACTTAGAACTTTACTACATTGAACAAGCAAGGGAAATGAATCTCTCCGATTGCTTTCCTTTAAATTTCCTCTATTTATTCCTTAAGATACTTTTAAGTTTTAAGTATAGTTAAGTTTGAGATTATATGTAAAAAGATAATATTATAATAATGTCAGAGGATACTTCAAAAATTAAAATAATTTTAATCTTGGATTTGTAAATTGAGTTAAATTAAGAGAAAAAATAAGTAAATAAGCAGGATCTAAAAACCCAGAAAGAAAAAACTTTATTCAAATAAAAGAATAAGATACTTTTAAGAATAATTAATGTTTGAGATTATAATAATGTTATAAGATACTTCAAAAATTAAAATAATTTTAATCTTGGATTTGTAAATTGAGTTAAATTAAGAAAATAAATAAATAAATAGGCAGGATCTAAAATCCAGAAAGAAATAACTACATTAAAAAAAAATGAGTTGATATTACATAAATTTCCATTTTAAAACTTACAATCCTGATTTTATGTAATTTTTGTGCTAACACATTTTACTTATACTCTAAAGGAGCATTAACTTACAATTATGGCTTGAGATGCCTTCAACCGCGGTCAAATCCATATAACAATTAATATATTAAATGATTGAAAACCACAAAACATATTCATTAAAAAAGGTAAAAAGCAAAACATAAAATGAATTAGTGAAGAAAAGAGTAATGATATTGACTTATGGATATCTTTGGATAAATATATGTCAGTTTCTAGTTTTCTATATTGTATATCTTTCCATCATTAATCCTAGATATATGCATATTTAATTTCATATAATTATTTTATTCACTACTTCTGTATCCAAAAAATAAACGGATGTAAGAGTATGCAAAAATATTGAATGTTTAGGATAACCAAATAGAAACCAGAAAACCAATCTAAAAACAATGGTTAACTGATTCATCGGTTTCGGTTTAGGATTAGGATTTTTAATTTTTTTAGTTTTCAGTTTCGGTTTTGATTTATAGATACTAAAAGTCGATGGTTTCGGTTAATCGATCCGTATTTATAAATATATATAATTAATATTGAAATGAATGGTTGATATGAGAAGAAACAAATGCATTTATGTTTGAAAGTTGGAATGATGGTATTTAATTGAGATTTTATATTAAGCTCAACTAATCAAGAATGAGAAGACGCATGAGCAAAAGACTATTATAATAATGATTTTATTGATGTCACTAATATATATTGACAACTCTTTCACTTATCTAACATTCTTAATTTATCTTTTTTAATATAATTATAAAAAAATGCTTTAATTTTTTAGCACATATTAAAAAATACATTTGACTATAAATTTTGCATAATAATTATTTTAAATGATTAAAAATAAAAAATTTAAAAATTAATTAAAAAAAATAACTATTAACATAATTAATTATTTATAATTTACCGGTTTAGAATCAAGATATGTTTAGAGGCGTCCCTGCCACACGTTGTTTTGTTTTATTTTAGATGACAAAAGCTGATGCCGTTCCGTTCATATCGTATGTTTTTCCATGACGTTTTCCAGGTCGTCAGTTGTCACTTTCATAGGCAATTATATGGTGGAAGCTTTCGAATCTTCGGTCTTCGACCTAGTGCCGACCAAATTCACATCTTCCAATCATATCACTACATTTCCTTGGAAAATTCACCCACGACACATGCATAGGACCCCGCCGCCAATACGCTTCATCACCGGCATTTCCAATACCACTCAACTTATATCCCCTGGCATATTTGGGAAACAGCTTGGGTATGATATCATAATAGTGTCTTTGATAATAACAGATAAATTATATATAGTAGCATTAATTAATCTATACCTGAGCATTTCTAGTTTAATCAACTTGGGAGGAAATAGAGATTTATGTAATCAGGACTCAAAATACTTTTGATTGGCTCTACAAGATTAGAACCGAATAGCTATATTTTCCTTATAAAACTATCATTAAATTTGTTTTCTTTTTTTTTTTTTTTTTGGGCCGATATCATTACATTTGGTTTGTAAAATAGCTATTATATAGAGTTTTAACGCGAAGCGAAAATTTTAAGTATGATGATCCTTCAAGAAATAAATTAACCACATATTTAAAAGAATGTAGGTAGGTATCAATATTATTTTAACAAAAGTTGTTAAACTGATAATAGTAGATAATTTTTTATAAAACGTACTTATACACCATTTAATCTATATATAGTATGTTGAACCAACTCAGGGTTGCAGCATTTATATATCATTTCCATTTTGGAACAACCATAGTGCTCCATATACTTACATTATCACAATATGGAGTAAATGATATTCTCTCCATGCAACATTTGATGGTTTACTCTTAATTTACGGCTAAAATGTATATCTCTGTTTATTTTTGAAGATTAAAGCATATTCCATGCAATGTAATTGACGCACTATTATTCACGAGGGTTTCATTTGTTTAACTGTTAAATGATAGGCCTGTCAAATAAATTCATCTTTTGCAGTTGACTAATTTTTTTTATTATGAGTTGGATTTATTAAATGTTTATTGTATATAAAATTTAATTATATTTGTTAGGGACAGCGGCTTGATCTCTATAATCTGCCATACTTAAATATCTTCTTCACAAGTTAAGAATAACATGTAAAGTGTATCCACCAATTTGGAATCTATTATACAGATGTTTGAAGGCGATTAATTATTTAAAGTGAAATTAAACTAATTTCATTCATTTGACTCAAAATTCAAAGGTTATTAATCCTCATTCCAATTTAAAGGGGAATTAGATTTTGCTTTCTAAAAGGTAAAATCAGGAATTCATTCTGCCCTCATTAATGTGTTTCACATAAATTACCTTTTTAACCCACCACACATTTATTATCGATTAGTTACCTTTTTAACCCACCACACATTTATTATCGATATTAATCACTGAGGAAAATTTTACAGATTTTATTATATGCACATCCCATCCCATTCCAAGACTTTCTGAACATAACAATATATTTGCCATTCCCCACTCATTTGATTCTATTCTATTTCATTATAATCCACTTCATTTCATACCATTTTGATGAACCAAACGTGATAAATTTCTCTCATTAATTCTCCATGCTAGGAACAAAATATTAATTTATTTTTCTTCTTTTCTTTCATCTAGAAGCACAATCTTTCTCTCTCTCTTTGAGTTGTGCACTCCTCTTTCACCTTAAGACTTGTGCACATTTCTCTGCTATTACATGGTGAGTAATTAGATCCCTCAATCCTTATTGTGCTAGCATTCATGAAAAGAAAAACATAAAGAAAAACCTTGCAAGATCTTGCAATTGCATAGTTTAATTTAGGGTTTGCATTTTAGAAAATGAGTTTAATTGAATTTTAGTAGGTTAATGAAGGATATTGGAGGATTCGAATGTAATTATAAATAGAAGAGTACTTAAACGTTTTCTTTTATGTGTGTTTTTGCCACTTTTGATTCCTTTAATTGTAATTCTTATAACATAATTAATGTAGTGTTAGGGAAAGTTAATATTTTGATAATTAGTGAGAAAGACACTTGGTCAAATGTGCCATAGTTGTAGCTTACCGTGGATTTCTTTTATAAATAGTAGTTTAATTTAAGGGCTAGTTAATGGGCCCTATATCTTAGATGAACATTGGCTCTTTTCCACAAGTAAGCAACTAACACCCTCTTATATGGTCAATAACTCTTCCTTGTAAGTACACAATTGACCTTTTAAGCTCTTAGTTGGTCGAGAGTCTTAGTTGATTCCTTTTAGTTTCTAATCACCTACTTTTAGTTGGAAACTAATTTCTAGACTTAAATTTACAAATCTATTACACACTTAGAAATTTAATGAATTATGATATGTGTATTATGTAGCGTTGATTATTTGAATAAAGTTAATTATGTCAAAACTTGAACTATTTACTAAGCATGTCTAGGAGAATCTAAGAGATATTGGGCAATTGGTAATCAATTGTGGCAATAGATTGGTTTGTAGCTATGACTTTTAAAAAGAACTCTAATTTGATATGATGTGGTAGATTAGACATTGATCTTATTGCATGCATGCATTACAAGTTGTTGGGTTGTTAACTAAGTGGTTACATGTTAGTCTATTGGAAGAAAGTTATAATCAAATCTACTTTGGTGGTATGAGAAGCCTTTATGCATAGATGTAGCAAAGTGGTATTAATAGACGACTCAATATGCATGTTTTTCTTGGGAAGTCGTGAGCTACTCAAAATTTTATGACACCAAGATTGTGATACATGCTACACCTAAATAGAAATAATAACTGGAATTTTATGCATTATGTATACATTGTATGTGATTTACATGCATGACAATCGCGTGTGCTTATGGTAATTGTGTGCTGAGCTTGGATTTACCCTTTGCGCGACTTTTGTAAAGGAGCTTTCATTTGTTTTCAAAATATGACTACAAACATGGAAACATAACCAATACTTATTGAACATAAAATCACTAGGAGTCTCTATTTCCAATATAACATCTAAGATACTACACATCGGTTGGGTTGTCCTTGAAGCTATTACCCTCCCCATAGCCAATCATGTCGTCTTAACCTAATAAATCAAACTCTACAAGAGCATCACCTATACCTAAAAAAGAAAGGGAGTGAGCTAAAGCATAATATGGTATAATAATAACCATATGTGCATGAATAAGCAAAACCAACTCACATGCAATTAAATATTACATATAAAATAAACATCCATCTAATTATCTGTACATATAAGTCCAACAACCAATAAAGGGAAAACTTGATACCCTAACGTACATATAAATATATGCACACACACATATATGTTGGTTTTTGGGTACTTCCCAATAACCAAGACATTGAAACCACCTAGAATTATTTACATCCTTTCTTGATACAACTCCATTTAGGAGAGCGCTACACTAAGATCATTCGGTTTTCATGACAATAGTATGGATACTTTTCATTTACTACCAGCATCAATGCACAAGCAACATCAAATTCTTATAGTCAAATATTCAATTAATGTTTCTATCATAAGAAAAACAAAAGGCATAAAAAAGGTACACATGTACCTAAAAAGTTGGTTCATTTTGTACATTAGATTATGATGACTTGAATTCTTTGACAATTGAGTTATTCTGAATTATTTATACTTCTAACTGAGCTATGATCTACACTTTTTTGGTTCTTGACTTTTTACCCCACTAATACCTAGGTTCTAAGGTCTTGGAATAAACTTTAATCCTAAAGAAACAAGTTAAACCAATTTCAATTGGTTTTAGAAAAGCAAAAAAATGAATTAGAAGAGGTTACAATGTGCATAGGCTAGTGCACAATCTTGTAACTCTTAAAAGAATAAAAAAAGTCATAGACCAGTACACAGGTTACGCACAAATCGTACATGAGCTTATGTACTTATTTATAAACTTTAGCATAAAATTTTTAGACATAGAGAGGTGACTTAATGCACAATCTTGTGCATTGGTCATGCACTTCCAAAGCCACATTTTCTTGAATCGTAAAGAGGTGCATGAATTGATACACAAGCTTGTGTAGTGATCATGCACTTCTTGAATTATTGCATTTGAGCCACAAAGAGATACATGACTTGATGCATAGGCTTGTGTAGTGATCATGTACTTCCAGAATTGTCACCTTCGTAAAATATTTTCTTGTTTCAACCCGAAACATTTTAAACCCTTTAACACTTATTTATACAATCAACACTTAAAAGATTAAATTTTTATCTCAAACTATATTACCTCTTTTGGAGTTTTCAAATTTTCTTCTTCTAGACATCCTAAACTCTTACTTTTTGTGATTCCTTGAGAAATTTCTCCAAAACTGCTCATTTTTCTCTATAAAGTTTCACATCTACACGTGGAACATCAAGGCTAATCACCTCAAGTGTTAATTTTGTTTGTGGTGATAAGGAAAGGACAAAAAGAATTTCACTTATCGTGGAAGCACTTTTAGAAACCTTCAAGAATGCAAGTAAGGATTAGAGATGGGGAGAAAATCTGGAGCATTGAGAGAAGAAAAGTGGGAAAGTAATTATTCTCTTATCATTTAATATGTTGTTTTTTTTCCCTTATATTTTTATTTTTTTAAGTGATTACCATTTTACCCTCATTTAAAATTCTTAAATGGCTTTCATTCCCATACTTATATCTTTATTTATTTCAAAATATTAGAAGAGTAATTGTTGTTTATACTTATATTGTAAATTAATATGTGGTTCTAAGTTTTTGCATATTCATGTTGCATATGAGTATGTTATGGGTTAATAGATGCTACGAAGGAAAAAAAATGTTAAATGAGACAAAATAAAACTATTGCTATGCAATATTTATAATGAAAAGGTCTATGATTAATACACATATATATTCTTCATACATATTCATGCATTTTAGGTATGCTTTCATATACGTATATTTAAAGAAAGTAAAATTGTATAAGCTAAAAAACAATGATAAAGTTTTCAAATGTTAAATTAAGAGCCCTATAAAGTATAGGTTCTTGAATAATTTTACGAATCGTCAAGTCTCTTCCATATTTATCTTGTGAAAAGTTGGTATTTCATCTGTTTTCCACCACTATAAAATTCTTTTCATTTACTCATCTTTTGCTTTACAAGCTCCCTCATCACAAAATAATCTTATCGTCAAGAAGATACTTAGAATTTCTTAATCCTCCTTTGTCACGCCCCGAAGGGTACCCTAAACGTGGCAGTCCGCCGCATATAATATTAAAACTAATGAATGATAACCTTAGTCACGCAGGAGCTTCGACATCACATGCAAGGCGTGCTTCCAAGATAGTAGGAGACTCACAGGGGTATTATATTTAAGTAGATAATAAAAGCATACAAGAACTTATGTAAACATGTAATATTCATTTGGATAATAGTCTCTTACAACTTCTTGGGGGCATTCCTTGTTCTAAATAGTCTAGCCATAAACAAAATATACATAATTGTAACATAAGCCTACTATAGAGATTTTTCTTAGAAGTCTATGTTCAAAACTAAAGACATATAACTTCTTCCAAAAACTCCTAGTAGCTTTAGCTCATACCTGGCAAACGGGGCTTCTTGGTGCCAACTATAAGTAATCATACTAATCATACTGTAACAAAAAGCTATAAGGGTATAAGCAAAACTAGCTTAGCGGGATAACTCCCATCTACAAAACACTTCCATATATTAAACAAGTATTTAAACAATCATATGAGAATGCACCAATCACGTAAGCAAAAAAAATACACAAGATTAACCGAAAACCATGTGTAGCATGGATTTTACGCCCTCCATGTCGGGGGTTGGATGGTTACAAGCCCATACGACCATTAACATTTGCAGATTTACTAGCTCCTACTTGCCCTATAGACTTTCCGGCTCCTATTTACCTGTGTAGACTTTCTGCCTTCTACTAGCCACCACTACAACTCCTCGTTTCCTCACACGAAGAATAGTAGTGAAAATAAATGTGACTCACAAATATGATATGCATGAATTATTTTCAATATAGGTTTATCAATTAATATTGAATTCAAGTTAAAGGCGATCAAAACAATATTCATCATATCAATACAAGAGAACATAAATTATTCATCAATTCCTCTTTCGATATTCTTAACTTTTATTCAATCAGTCATGAATCCAAATCACACAACATTTGTTCATTTATCTTTTCCTTATTTCCTAGTGCTACTACTTACAAGCACAAACAAGGAAATGTAACTAGTAAGGCATAACTCGCTCCTGACGATCACTCCTAGTCGAAGTAGTCTTTCGGAAAAGTGATATCAGTTCCTTCTTCACCTAGACAAGATGAAATATCCAAAATGAGTCTTTCATAGAACTTCTATTTTTGAAGATTCTAAATCTATCTGGAATTCGCAATAAAATCGGATTGGAGGAAATTCCAACTTAAAATGGTCATAACTTGCTCATTTTAACTCGGAATTTCGCATATTATATATCGTTTTCTACCTACTCGAAAATATCTATCTATTTCTAAAGCTATTTTCATCAAACTAAGTCGTTTGAGCTCCAAAATAGTGGTGATCAAATTCACCAAGAACTTTCACAAAACTTGTATTCCTTCTTTAAACAAAAACTCATATCAAAGAGATAGATATTATACTACTTTGTAAAACCCTTGAAATGTATTTACATATATTTATTGACTCATATCAAATGTATGAAATTAATAAAGTTGTCTCAAACCATAAATTTTTTGGTAAAAGTAAAGTCATCTAAAGATTTGAAAAAGTGAAACTTTTGAAAATTCCTCTTATTTTGCTGGAGAATATCTCAAGTTATGAGTATTTTTCTTTTCCTTAATTTCATTTCCTTAGTCTTTTTAAATTTCCAAAGAATGATTTTTATTTTCTAAGCTTAGTTTCTAATCCTTTTTGAAAGTATTAACGATTCTATATTTATAGAAATACTTTCCTTATTTCTTAAGATCATTCTATTTTTATGAAAGGACTTTCTTGGTGTTTGTCAAACTAGTATTGATGAAAAAGTGAAGTTTAGTAAAACTTTTGTTTACTCACGAATTTCTTTCCATGTTATGTATGTATTGTAAAAATTCCTATGAACTCCGCTAGATTTCTTAGAAAAGTTTGTTAAGATAAATTCCTAAGTTTTAATGAAAAATTTCTTTCTACTTTTATTTTTAGAGAAGAATTTCTATTTTAAGAAAACTTTTCCTCATTTATCTTGTTGAGACAAAATCAATATGTTCATGCATGATTATGAATATGAATAATAAAATTATGAAAACATAAGAAAGACATGATAATTAAAGAAATAAGCTAGTAAAGAATATATCAAGTATTGGAACCTTAGCTTCATCAAGGTATCCCGAGACTAAGAATAGACTAATCCTAAAAAGAAAAAGAAATAGTTTTGACTTGATGAGGACAAGTCTAAGACTAGAAAGATTGGTCTTAAAACAACATGAAAGTAAATAAATTGCAAGGTAATAAATAAATTGCAAAACAAAGGAGCTTATATGCTCTAAAAGATATATATAGCTACATAGATATATTTAGTTAAATATATATATATATATATATGAAAGCAACATAAAAGATGTCACACTCCAAAGGGTACCCTAAACGTGACAGTCCGCCACACTCGATAGTTAAACTCAAGTGAGGCAATCTCAGTCTTCCCATGAGTTTGAACATTGGTGTAAGGCTCACTTTCAACATATAGGGACCATACTTTGCTTCGAAATAGTTTAAGGAGATATACATAGCAACAAGAATGTAAATCAAATAGTTACATTTAGATTTATTCTATTACATGATCTATGGGGCATACCCTTGTCAAAAATGTTAAGAGTTCTCAGACTCTCAAAGTTTCTTATGTTATCCTTCAAATACCAATTTAGGAGACTCCTTTAGAAGTCTGTTCCTACGTCTAGTCTCAGCCTCATCAAAAGCTCCTTAGGTCCAAGAGCTGCACCTGATGGTAGTGACTCCTCGGAGATAACCATAAATATTCATACTGCAACAGGAAACTATTGGGGTATAAGCTTACGAGCTTAATGAGATTTCATTTCCAATAATTAGTACTCGGCTACAGAATATAACAGACAAGTTATTAACATTCATATGAAATGCACAAACACATGAGCATACAATACATGAGACCATCCGGAAATCTTATGTTGAATGGATTTACGCCCTCCATTCGGGGTTAGGTGTTTCAGGCCTATACGACCACATTTAAATTCTTTTCACTTCTTATTGTGGTTGATACAGGCGCCCATCCACCACCTTTAAATTTTTACTGTGGTTGATATAGGTACCCACCCACACACATTTTCAATTCCAACCCATACGCCAACAATCGAGTTTACAGGCCTCTCGTTGCCCAAATTATTATGCCTTCTTCCCACAAAGGTATAATAACTTATGCAATGTGACTCACTACATGATATGCATGTACAATTTATTCATATAATCGTGACATATTAATTAACTAGATTAAGTGCGATCATAGAGAATTTCAGACAATCCAAGTCTATACTAGCTCATACAATGATTTTTCAAAAAGTCTCGTCTTGATATACTTATCATTCATTCAACCAAGATTAGGTCACAAATCATCACAATTTTATCTTTTCCTAATTCTAATGCCACTATGATTACAAGCACATACATGAGCACAACTATTTAAAAAATGAACTCACTCGGCCATGGAGAGAAATCCACTAGTCGTAGTAGTCCTCGGGGAGTGGAAATACGTCCTCCAAATCACCTAAGTACAAGGAATACTCGAAATGAGTATTTCTTATAAAATTCTAATAAACTTAACAATTCTAGTTACTAAGTTCGTCAATTCCCGCATAAACTAAAGTCCTAACTTCAATTGACCATATCTAACTCATTTTAACTCCGAATTGAGCAAATAATATACCGATTTCTATCTATTTCGAAAGATCTATCTATTCCTAATATTATTTTCAAGTTTTAAAAATATTTAGGTCACGAAATAGAGGGATCAGATCTGATCCGAAGAACTTTCCTATTCCGAAAAATAACTTGGTGAATGTTTGTAATGTTCCTAGCATATAAATCAACCATACATGTAATATTGATGATTTCCTATCATGAATGGCATGTTATGAACTTGATGCATGGATGTTCTTGACATTATTTACCAAAAAGGACATTTAAGAAACTTTTTATTTGTATAACTCCATAACTAATCACTTTCAAGAAAACTAGTTTCTTAACTTTGACCATTCCATTTGTTTTGGAGTTATCTTCTTAAGAAAATCCAATTATCGTTGTCTAAATTGAGCCTGCATCATATCTATTACTTAGTCCTTCATTTCTACATTAAAGTTTGCATTTTGTACTTTGTAAATATGTTTTCAAATATGATTTATTCAAAAATTTGAATTTTTAGAAATTAAATTCTTGAATGATTCTTTTGGGAAAAACTTATCTAATACCTCAAAATTTAAGGCTTCAAGATACCTATTACTTAAGGACTCCATTTAATACATAAAACTTATATTTTGAACTTAGATGATAGTGTTCTTATGGCCTACATTCAAAATTACGAATTTTACAAGTTGACTAATAACTCAAAATTTTCTATCTTGTTTCTACTCTTTGTTTTACACATTAAATTCATCAAAACTCATTTCAACTTATGAAAATCAATAATTAATGATACCTATTACCTATATCCTTCATTTTTCACATAAAACATGAGTTTTAAAATTGATAAAAGGTTTCTAAAATAAGGTTTTAAAATCATACGAATTTGTCTTTGAACATTTCAAACAAAAACTTTTCTTTTGTAAGTTCCTTGTTTATTTGCCTAAGGATCTACCAACTACAACATCTATATACACAAAACAAAGCCTTTCATGAGCATTAATGTATGAAAACATAAATCACCCATAAGATCATAAATGTCAAGCATGACATAGGCATCCAAAAGCTAGATCTACTACTTATGATATATAAATGAAGTGAAAAGCATGAACATGGGTTTTTATGCTAGATCTCTACTTTACTCTACTTTTACATGCATAAACATGAAAATACTTCAACAAAAGCTTAATCAAACACAAGATCTACACTTGTGATGGCTTGATATTTAAGTAGTAGCATTTTCTTGTCCCTAGCAAGTGCTCATGGGGACTTAGAGTGAAAACACTGATGAATTATCTTGCCATTACAAGATTAAATGGTAGTAAGGTTTAAGAATCATCACCTAAGGTTGGATTCAGTGAAGAAATGAAGAAGAATGAAGCTTGTTGTGTGTGTGTGAAGGGCATAGGGTTCACGGCACAAGGAGGAAAAAGAGAGGGTTTTGTGAGCTTTGAAACAAATGAAGTAAAAATGAAAGAGAGAGTAAAGAAAAGGATTATTTATATTAAGTGATTTAGGATTTCTTTTGTATTATAAAAGAAGAAAAATAAAACAATTAGAGTGCAATTGGGGGGGTTGCACCAGCCATACATGTAGAAAGGAGAGAGAGAGGTTTGAAATTGTTTTGATTTATAATTTATGTAATAATATATCTTAAATTGTAATAATTCTTAAGAGACAAACTTTTCTTGGAAAAGAAAAGGTAATGGAGTGTTTGTAAGGATGTAAGGCTAGGGTATGGGTGTGTGTGTAGTAGGTTGTACTTGTGAATAGTAATAAATAGTAGATAAGACATTTACTTTACCGGTAGTAAAGAAAATACGGGGAAAAAGGCTATAACTGTAATTTTTATAACCTGAAAAATTATAAAACGTATATTTTTGAAATCCTTATAAAATTTCGGTTCTAAGGATATTCAAGAATATTTTTTTGAGTTTCTATTTCTGGGGCTCGCTTTTCCGTAATGGAGCTCAGAAAAGCCCGAAATAGAAATTTTTTCGAAATCAAAACTTTTTATGGGTTGAAATATACTTTAAAACAATAATCCACATTAAATTATTCTAAAGATGTTCTTTTAAATTGAAAAAGAGAAAAAGCCGGATCTAGGGTTCTTAGGTTTCCTTTTTTCAAGCTCAACTGATCCAGTTTAAGGTTTTGGTTTCGGTTTCCGATTTCCAAAGTTTATTCGGTTACTAGAAAAACCGGTTTACAAGCAACCCAAAAATTTATATAACTGATATACTTGGAATTCTTATGAAATTACGAGTCTAACGGTACTAATATCATATATTTAATATTTCAAATCCCAAGGCACTTTTTTTTTTGAAGTCTGTACCCGACCGGTTTGAAATAGATAGAAATCCGCCACTCTTATCCTTTAAAACATCATAGTATTAATACGAACCAAACTACACCTTTTATTCATACTTCGACTCCTTGGTTTAGGAATACAGAATTGCCGGATCTAAACTACTAGGGTTTCTTGGGAATTTGTTGACTTAGGTTTTCCGATTGACTTTCCGGTTTAGATCTTTGCCAAATTTAAAAACTGATGTTTTATATTCATACAACATATTTGATTTGAGAATATTTATTTTAAATTTTATTTTCGTAGATATTTCATATCTCTTAACGTTTTCAAAATTATGAAATTTAGTTTTATACCCGAAGGTTTATCGTTACTCATTGTTTAATAATTTGTTTTTAGGTTTTATACTACCCGCTTTTACAAGTCAGGGTAAAGTAGGAGTTTGTCACACGTAGTGGTTTTGGATTTGGAAACTATTAAGTTCTTATGTTACTTTTAAGTATTTTCTCTTTATTCGAGATTAAGAAATTTCTGAATTTGCTCAATTTCAGACTAGTTGGAGTTTGGTTTTAATTGGGAGTCATTTTTAAAGTTTATTTTAAATGTTTATTTTGGAATTATTTACTAAAATTTTCCGAGGCTTACAAAAGAAATTAGATTCATGAACAAGAACAAAGTATGAACTTATTGTTGCTTTCTTTAACCTTCATGATTTAGAAAACACACGCTAAGCTCATACTAAGTAAATGAACATAAAGGAAACTCTAAAGAAGAATTACCTATAAAGACTATTCTTGAGAGAACTCTTGTAGAAATTTTGAGAGAGTAATTTTAGTATATGGAACGTGTGGAAGGAAGTGGATTATAGGAAAATGTGGAAGGAAATTTGTGTTAATTAAATAAATGAAAATTGAAACAAATTAAGGAGGAGAGAGGGGTGTGGCGGGCGCATGTTGAGTGTAAGAGAGGGAGAGAATTTTATTTTATTTTTTTTGTATTTTTGTTAATGAAAAATAAGATATGAAAGATGTGAAGTTGTATTGAAAATGAAAATTGTAACAAAATAGAGGTATGGTTTGTAAGAGTAGGTTATAAGAAAAAGTAGAGATAGATAAATGGTATAGAATAGTAGTAAATAGTGTAATGTAAAGTAGACATGGCTATTTAAGCACCGGTAGTAAGAAAATACGCGTATAATTGCGATATCTGATATTTTTAGTTATCGGAAAATTATGAAACAGATATTTTTGAAAACCTTATATCTTTACGAGTCTAACGATATATTCAGAATATTTTTACTAATCTGAGCCTTAGGACATGCTTTTCGAAAACTATGTCTGATCATGCTCAAAACGAATAGCAATTTAACTAATATGATATTTTTAAGCTTTCTCAGGTTATTACGAACTATTTTACATATTAATCTCTTACTTACTTTCTTAGGGTTGCTTATACGGGATTACCGGACTTGAACGGTTACGTCTGACTAGGGTTTTGTTGATTTTAGGATTTTCGGTTGACTTTCTAATTAGGGTTGAAGCTTAATTGATCACAAAATTTTGAGGGTTTACATCCTTTATTATTCTATACCTGGCCTTAGCTAACTCAATCTAAAAAACTTCATGGTTTTTTACTTCCTAACCTCCTTTGATAACACAAACTTTATACTTGAGATTAAATAAAAAAAAAATCTTAACCCCCTTAATTCTGTTAGAGTAATAACCTTTGTCCTATTGATCCATTGGTTTTTTTTTCCTTTTATTTCATAATTATTTACTTTATTCTAAAGAAAGTTGTTGATGAAAAACATCCAACACTGGGTTTGGATTCTAAAGTACAAATTCTTCACAATAAAGACCTCAAATATGTCAAAGTTTTGTGCGATCTACAAACTAAAGAAGTCATATGGGAACTAGAGGAGGAAATGAGAAGGAATTATCCTTAACTGTTTGATGAATCAGGTATACCTCAAGCTTTGAGGACAAAGCTTATTCTAAAGGGAGTGAGGATGTAATCTCCGAGTTTTTCCTTAAGTTAAGTTTAGAAATTAGAATTAAAACTAATATAGACTTAATATAAAAATTAGTAACAAATGGTCTAGTTAGTAGATTTACTTATACTAGCATATGTATAACAAGTTAATTGAGAATAGAGACTTAAATTTCAATTAATCTATTTCAAAATTGTCTATCAATTTATTTTACTTTCAAATTTTCTTATGAACTTGTATTTCAAAAGCTCAATCCCGAAGTTATAAGAATTTTTATTATAAACTATCTTAAAAAAAATTATTAAATAAATTTCTAATTTAAATTGATTAAACTTTACATTAATTCTTATTTCTTTTCCTTAATTCCGTAGGCTTATAGAAGCCAATTTTTCATGTAAACCCAAGTCCATAACTCAATTTCCTCACTTACATAACATGCACCTACCTACACATAATTTTTTTTTTATGGTGCAAAAAGTCAAAGTTAGCTTTATCTAACATTAGCGATAATTATCAAAGTATTGACAAAATAATTCCCTAAAATCAACTATAGTAGGCGTCATCTTCCTTCAAGAAAAAGACATCATTTCCTTGATCAATTTTTCTTTCAAATTCTTCTAAAATTCACTTCAAGCTCTCATCTTCAAGTCATGACTAAATTAGATAAAGTATCACTTACTATTTCTATTCACTAATTTCCTTTTTTTTTTCTACCAAATAAATATATATTTCAATGAGTCTATAAATGAAGTTGAAGAAAGATTTGAGAACTAATTTGATTTTTAGGCTTAAGTAAGTCTCTATCACTTGTTAGAGATAAGTAGTAAAGATATAATACCCCAACTTTTTGGCTTAGCTAAAATTAATTTGTTTTGATTGATTAATGTAATATGCAAATAATTTATTATTTATTTTATTGAATTTGAGTTTAATTTTAGAATTTGACTTTTGATAACTTCCATTAAATTAATAATTTAAACGATAGAGTATAATTAGGTAGATAAACATAAACAATTACTAAAGAAATTTCTTAAGCTTAGATTACACATATTCTTTTCCCTTTTATCCAATTGTTCTCATTACCTAATTTAAAACAAATTCTTTAATTTGAAATCCCCTCCTTTCAATTGGTCTATATTCTTTAATTATTTTTTTTAACAAACCAAATTTCCTCATCATCTTAATAAATTTTTCAATTTGAATCCTTTCTTTTCAATTTCTAATTTAAAAACCAATTTTTAAATTTTAATCATAAAAAAAAAAATTTGATAATAGACTCTATTTAGTTACTTGAAACAAAAACCTATTTTCTTAATACCTATGAATGTTGGAAATCGATTTCTTATTTAAAAGTATTAGTTTTATGTTCTAAATTTCCAAATCCAAACTAAATAACTAATTTGGTTTAGATAACCTTACATTAATTATGGTAAATTATATAATATGATCAGATAAATTGATATAAATTAGTAAATAGATTTAAATTGAAATTTAAGACTTTAAATATTTTTATAAATCATATATTTGTCATAATAATGTTTTCTGATGAATCAAATCATTCAATCTTTTCCAATTATTTAATTAAACTTCAATTACCCTAGTTTTATTTCTCTAAAAATCTAAATATATGATTTAAGTGTTTTGCAAAGTCCCAAGCCTTTGAGTTTTAGTCTAAACTTCATTTCCTAAAACCCCATGAATTTTTTTATTCATTGCTTATATAAAAATATCAGTTTTAATCCCAAACTCAAACTAAACATCAAGTTTTTACAAAGTTAAATTCCAAAACTAGATTTTCATTTCTAACTAATAATTTCTATGTTATAAATCCTGAAATCATGTCCCCATTTTTATACTTAAGAAAATTATCAGAAAGGTTTAAGCATAAACCAAATACCCATAAATATCCCTTAATCCCTATCTTTATAATGCCTTATCCTTTTGTTTGACTTTGGGGGCTGCTCTTTCTTTTCTTTCTCCTTTGCTTTCGCTAATTCTATCTTCCCCTCTCTTCTTCCTCTTCATTTTCTTTCTTTTCTCCATTTCCTCTCCATAATCTCAAGTGTAAGAGAAGAATAAGAGAGAAATTAAAGATGGAAATAAGATAAAAAGAGTAGATCAAGCTTGAGGGAGTTATTTCAATCAAAAAGAAGTGGTAACGATGAAGTGTAATGCTTAGGTTTTTCTCAAAATCAAGTAACTTTTCTTTTTCTATGTTTGATTCTTGTTTATTCATGTTTATGATGAATTGTAACTAGGATGAAGTTGGGTTCGTGATGAAATATGTGTAGTTAATTATAAAATAAGCTTAGTTAATAAACCTAGGTCCAACTTGTTTAAATAAATTTTAGTGAACTAAAATAACTAAGACTAACCAACTTAGCTAAACTAAGTTAATATTAATTGAACTTGTAAATGACCTAGATGTAATCATAGTATATTAATTCTTAGATATTGAAGGAAATAAGTTGTCTTAAATATGTGTTTCTAGAAAATGAGCTAGATGAACATGAATATGATGCTTTATGTTATTGAATTGTTTTAATAGTAATGCCTATGTTTATAGGAAGTACTAAGCATGTTAGTATGATGTGTCCTATTATTGAATGTGTTTTGATAGATATATATGTTTTCATATAGCCTTAAATAGAGTGTTAATGCTTGTATTATGTAAAATTTAGGCTAATAAATAGCAAAGAAGGTTAAGCTAATGAAATAGATTTAATTACAACTTAAGTTAACAGGCTTAATGAATACTAAGTTAGTAAAGAAGTTAAGTATAGATTAATATAGAATATAAAGTTATAAGTGATTATTATTTTATTTCATAGGAGAAATAAACATGAATCAATATTTGGATTTACTAGAAGATTTCTACTCCTTAGCTCGGATATCAGGTGGGTGGCTTTGATCTTATTCCATTGATTGTGGGTGTAATATAGTAGCATAAGACTAAATTATAACAATAATTAATTGTGCATGGGGATGGTACAATGCATGTGGTGATTGAATGATTGAAAAACTTTAATAACAAAAGCTAAAGTTGCTTGAATTTTATTAACTAAGGATTATGTTATGTGGATTGTTGAGAAATTGTTTGATCATGTAATAATCTGGCATAAATTTTATCTGACCATTAAATAAATCGAACACGCATTGCACCGTAGCATACCTTGCATTAGCATGGTATTCATGTCACATATTAATACTCTGATTCTATAGTAGTGCCTGTAAAAGTCCAGTGAATCTGGTAGGGCTACTATAGGGTTGTTAGCTTTACTAGAATTAAGCAGGTACCGAAGGATGTCGCCCGTGTTGGAGTCGGCTTTACAGATTAATACTTAGGGAGGTTTTGTGGTTCTAAGGGAAGTGGTGGGTATATTGACAATAAAAATGTTTTAATCAATACACAAAATGAGTTCAAGGTGAAGTCCTCACTCCTTAGTTTTTTTTAAGGAGAAGTAGAGGCTATGTTTGATAAAACGAGTTTTAAAGAAAATCCTCCCTCCTTAGTTATATCAAAGGGGCAGTTAGAGGTTATTTTTGTTATATGAAATGATTTTGTGCTGAGATAGTTATGAGCTAGATGCTCTAAAATGAGAAAGCATCCCCTTCCTTAGTTCACAATTCTACTAGGCATCAATGACAGTCTTTCAATCCTCAAGAGAGGATGTAAATTTCCATTGGTTTGGATTTCGATCATTCAAATCGTGCATTTGCATATGGATGAGTGTAGCATTGCATATGTTTGATAATTAAACTTGTTTGTATTGCTTGAAATGTTTTAAGATCTAGTTACTCACTGAGCTATTTGAGCTCACACTCCTATTTGGTTGTTTGATTGATTTCAAGAATCAAAAGAATATGAAGAACAGTTATGGGATAGAGAGAGAGATTTGAAGTTATTTGTAAAGAAGATTTTAGAATTGTAGTTTAGATAAAATTTATGATGTAATAGTCAGGATTTAATTCAAGTTCTTTGTGATGTAATTCTTATTTGTATCTTGTATGTATCCAATTTTTCTTATTCTTAAACAACCCAAGATCCTATACAATTGTTCCATACCACAAAGTATTCTATGGGTGTGATGCCCATGTGTCTCTCTAGAAGTGTTAGATGGTTGAATATTAGCGTCTATGATTTCGAACCGATACATGACTTATCATACTTATAGGGTACCTTATGGGGTGCGACAAAAGATTATTTTGTTAATCTTGTAAGATACATGAGTTTATTTAGTGTTTATGTCAACTATTCTTGAAAATAGGGTTGTTAAGGATATTGATATTAGATAGGTAAAGATTAACTAATGAAATTGATAGTTTAAAACCTAAATCCTAGATATGATAGACTTTTGTTTGTTTGATGAGGTTAAAGTTATGTATAGACAACTTTAGTGCAAGTGTGTATGTGTAATGTAAATATGTAGGTGCAAAGAGTATATATAATGATAAAAGTAAATTATACTCATTTTTTATTAAACAAATCATGCTAAATTGTTAAATTTTTATAAAAATCATGAGGAATTGGTACTTAAGCATGTTTATGTGTTATTTCAGGTCTCAAAGGAAGTATAAAGCAAATACAAGAACTTTGAGAAGTTTTATGCATGTTTGGAAATAAGGAACAAAGTAGACTAGCCAAAACAGGGTCTACACCACTGGCTTACGTCCTCAAATCACTCAACATAGGCAAATTTGGAAGCAACACATCCAGCGTAGAAATAGAGTTCATCAGCCTTTGAATTAGACCTGTACACCGGCATCTAAAGCATTTATGCCATTAGCGTTTAGCCAGTTGCATGTCTACAATAGCAAAAACTTGAAAGCTATCTTCAACACCGCTCCCAATGCCACTAGTGTAGTACTCTTAGAAAATTGTTCAGAATCAACGAACACCGGCTATGTTAGATTCTACGCTGCTGGCTTTGCAACCGTTGTATTGAAAGCCGGCAGTGTATGAATGAAAGCCAATAGCATTTTCTTCTTGGATTTGAAAAATCAACGAATGCCGGCAATGTAAGCCGGCAGCGTACAGGGTGTAACTGCTGGTATATGTCTTGATTGACAAAATTCTGGATTTTGTTCTATAAGTTTATGTTGAACAGATCTTGTATGATTCATTCCTTAGACTTCTAAAAAACCCTAGAAAAAGAGAGAGGATTTTATGGGAGTGAGTGCTAAGTCTTTATTTTCTAGCCAAAGGATTGTTATGGGATTCGGTTCTTCAGATTTGTGAGATATAATTGAATTATTTGTTTTGTTCTTTGCAATTGGATGTTTGTATGCCTTCTGATCTTTTTGAGTTTGTTATCTTGTTTCACTGATGCAAATTAGGATCCATTTGTTCGGTTAGTAGGATAATAAACTGTCAATTAGAATGTTGAATCCGTAATTGTTCGATTGTTTTAATCAAAGTGGCACAATAACATGATCGATTATGAGATAGATAATTGATTTGTGTTATTAGGATATATAATCTGGTCTAAATAGATCATGCTTTTGATTTGCTTGCCTGAATTAGTAGTCTCTCTTGTTCTTCATGCAATTAATAAATTTAATACTAAGATCTTGTTTAGGGTTGTTTAATTAATAAGGGAAATGATCAAAGAGCCTGCTTTTATTCTCAAAAAAGTAAGGAAGATAAGTTGTTAGAGTTTGTTAATAACCATAACTAATTTATCCATTATAAAGAATATAAATCCTTGCATGAATGAAAAATTCTGTGAACTAGACTGTGATAATACCTTTGGCTAGGAACTCTTCGACATTAAATCAATCTTTATAATTTGTTGCTTGCTTATAGTTTAATTAGTTTTCTTATTTTCTTTGATTCAACAAAACCTCCCTTCTTCTTTTCTTATTCTAGTAGAGATAAATTTTACCAATCCATGTGGATCGACTCTATTCACTGATATATACAAATCTTCTAAAGTAAGATTATATATTTGTTGATTTGATACTGTAAGAACCTGTTATCACCCCTATAATTAAAATAGGTGATAACAGTTCCTCAACCACATATAACCTATAAGATTATATGTAAGGTTGTCTAAAAGAATTGATTGAGAAATTGTTTATCTAATTCCACATAGTTAATATAATAGAAACCATAGTTTTTTAAAACTTTTAACCAAACACACTACACCATTATCATATTTCACAAAAGAAGTAAACTTAAGTCATACATAGTTAAGTACATATATATAATATATATATTACATCCAAAGGCTTCTTACAAGCCTTAACAAGATTATATATAAAATCCAACTAAAACTTTAAATAATATCACAAGACTAATATAATAACTAATCTAACAAAATTTGGATTCCATCAAGTCTAAGGTCATCTTTAGTCCTCTAAAATCATCAAAGAAATCCCGAAATCGGTTCCATACCCCATACTCGTGTAAAACTCGTCGGATTCATCACCTAAAATGGTTAAAATATGAGTCAAAGGCCTAGTACGCAAGTAACGAATACAAATGCAAAGTGATTCACACATGCTTAAGCTAAATGTAAAATGCAACAACCAATAATTTATTATTCAATCTTTAGTTAGTCATACATCATGGGAGTATTCAAACTCCGGACAACAAGGATCTAGTATCACGTCCGCCTCCTTAAGTGGTCCCTACTGTTCATACAGACTAGGAAGCCCTACCTTTCGGCGTAGCCCGTAATACTAGGGGATCTTAAGTAACGCATCACGACGCTCAAGGGGTTGATATAAGCAGTTCGGATACTTTTATCTCCTAGATAAATCTATCAAATAACAAAAAAGTACCATGCCTCCAATTTGAGCAAGATGCCACTTTCCGAACCAGATTCAACGGCATAAAAAAGAAAAAAAATCAATACTCATCAATTATTCAAATTTTCTTAATTTAAAATAACTTGAAGTAATGCTTATCCTAGCAAAGAAACAAGCAAGTTACTGCGTACCTGAGATAGCTCGGAAACTAATGGGGTTGGTCGAGCGAGGATCTATCACTGTTCAAGATAATATTGAATTTCCCACTTAGTTTAAGCATTAATTAACTATTTCCAAATATAATTAATCAAATAAATTATTACAAGGTCATAACAGAGCATTTAAACATCCTATTACATCATACAATACTTAACAATTATTCAATTGATCATATATCAAGCTTTGGAAAATTTTGAAGAAAGGTTTTGAAAATGAAAACTACAGGAGATACGTCGGCGACGTTGAACCGGTGCACAATGCACTAAAGCTCAACACTTGCTAACACTGGCAGCGTTCAAGGATACGCCGGCAGCCTTTAGTCTACGCCGACGGCCTGGAGCCGGTTTAGACTACAACTCTAAATTTCTAAAAATTTTCGAGAGTTACATGGGGTTGGTCAACGCTCGTCAATACCCCCAACACCTGCAGCGTATCCATGAACGCCAATAGCTTTGGATCTTACGCCGACGGCCTTAAGCCCTACGTTAAAAATTATGATTCTCTTCTCATTCCTCACCGCCTCTAAGCCGACAATGTTGGAACCCTAATAGCTGGCGTACGTTTTGAAAAATAAACACTGGCAAACTTTTCTGGCGAAAGTTGGCAGCGTTTCAAGCGGCTTTAAGAAAACAGGTTCTGATCACCTTCAGCACCGCCTCTAAGCCGGCGACGTTAAAGTACCAGATGCCGACGTACGCTCAAAATTAATCTTATTCGAAAATGTTTTGCTTCCCCTGTTTTCTTTACAAAAATTATTCATTTCAAAAATTCTTCAAACTTATTCTAAGCTTCCCAAAGCTTGGTAATGTTCTAAACACCATCCAAACAACATAAACTCTACTTCTAACCATCAAATACCCAACTACAACATTCAAACACCAATCACACTTCAATTCTATGCTTCAACTACTCAATTTAGTTCCACTACTTATCAACACTCTTTACAACTTCCTAACACTTAACTCAACTCACACAATAGCAAAGCACAACCTAATATATATTAATATAGAAATAAATCAACTCAATTGGCATTTACTAATCCTACCATAAGCTTTACATCCAAATACAAGAAAGAAAATAAAACAAAGAAATTAGGCTTGTATTTAACTTACATGAATAGGCTTTGGCTTAGAGTGATTTTTGAATCCAAATGCTTGTTGTTGATTTTGGTTTAGGGCTTAGGGTTTTGAGATGGAAGGAAGAAAGAAAGAAAGAAAAGAAAAGAAATAAGAGAAATTCGGATGGAACAATGGGCCACCAAAAAGAGACTCTAATTAATCTAATTTGAGGTTAATAATTATCCAAAGTATGACTTTTAAAGCATATTTGACTTAGGCTTAATTTGGCTAAATTTGAAATGCATTTAAGTTTAATTTGGGCTTTAAAATTAGGTTTAAACTTTGTAAAAATTTGTCATACATTCTTAAGCAATTCACAAGTTATTTTAATAATTCTAAACATAACACATACATATTAATTTACAAGAGACACACACATTCATTACACTATGCACACATTAATATATATAATACAATAATATTAATTTCATTGCACTACACACATACAAAATGACACATATTCAACACACGCACTAATTATATTGTTCATGCACATATGTCTCATTTCAAAATCATATATTATTTCAATAACACATTAAAATATAAAGGAAATTCATGGCTATTTCAGATACCCACCATATGAACCTTATATGTTGATGTTGAAGTGACTTTGTTGGAAATAAAATCATAGTGCTTAGTTGGAGAGTATAAAATTTCAAAATTTGGAATCATAATTAAGGGTTAGCCGATAACGGGCATTAGAACACTTGTGATCTTCACTGAACAAAATTTTTTAACACATCATAGATGTGATCGAGCCTATGATCGTCTCTATGCTTTCTACAAAATTTACGACACCTTTGATAGCTGTCGTGCTGGTCCCCTATTTTGTCTTGTTAACGAAAATATATATAATAATATAAAATATATGTATATAAATAGTGTTTAAGATCTTCTATAGAATCTTACTTAAGTTGGGTCATAAAATCATAGATTGAGGATATGTTAAGTTTTATAATACTTTGACTTAATTAATTAGTTAAGTATATGTAGTTGAGTATTACCTATACATAGCACTTTATAGTTGCTTAAAGACCAATAAACAAGGGACTGATAACATGAATTTAGGACACTTCGGCACTAATGGAAATTCTTACTTATTTATATGCTCAGTAATGCATATTTGTTGTTTTATAGGAACCATGAATCAGGATCTAGATTTTTCAATAGATTATTACGATGATTAAGCAAAGAAGCACAAGTGAGTAACTTAAATTTTCTCACATTGCTTGTCTTTGTAACATAGTGGCATATATTATAAAGCATAATTGAAATTGGATATATGCATAGGGATCAAGAATAATGCATGTTGTATGATATGTGGGCGAATGACAAACTTTAACATTAAAAGTGATAACTATTTATTCGATAATGATTGTATAATGTAAATTGAGGATTGTCTAAAATTGGTATGGTCACTAAGTAATATGGTATAAATAATTCTTAATTCATCCTTAAGTTAAATGGTCATGCATAGCCTAATTGCATAAATTGCATTTAAATGGTAGTCACACTATGTATTAGCATTTTGGTTAAATGGGAATGTTAAGTTTTTTCAGTAAATAGAAATTAAATTTTGGTTCTACAAATGGTTACCACTATTCTATCGATTCCACATAAACTAAGCAGGCACCAAAGGATGTTGCCTGTGGTGCTGATATTAAATGCTAATACTTAATAGAGTTTCTAAGTTCTAAGGTCAAAATGAGTTATGATTATATATATATATAAGTAATAAAAAAGGATGAAAAAAAACTTCTACTTTATTAGTTTGTAGTCTTTCATGAGCATGATTTACAAGAGCTAGTTCCTTCAACTCCTAAAAGAGGGCGTAAATCTCTATTAGTTTAGATTTCGGTTATCTAAACTGTGTTTGTCACATACGGTTATTTGTTGCATTGTATATGTTTGTTAATTAAACCATGCTAAACTTTGATTGAATTGTGTTAAGATTGGGATATTTACTGAGCTTAATTATGCTTACACTCCAATAGATTTTTTGTTTATAGGAATCAATTGGAAGGATCAAAACTAAGGAGTTGAAGCTAGTATAAGATAAAAATAAGTCCAAACAGGGGCTGGAAAGAGAACAAAATTATGTATGTAATGAAGTCTTTTAGAGACTATTAGTTGTAAAGTTATAATGTAATGATCAAGAACTTATTGTAACGTCATTCTTATATGTGACCATATATATGTAATTTTTTTTTATTCTAAACAACCTTTTAATCTTGTTGTAATTGTCCACATCACAGAGTATTCTAATTGTGCACTGTTTATGTACCTTTCTAGAAGTCTCAAATAGATAGTATTTATGACTTCAATTTGTTATATGTTACATTAATACTGCTAGGGTACCCTATGGAGATGTAACATAAGAAACAAAAGATTTCCTCACTTACTTGATTTATAATGTTGATAGAGATCACAAATGGGAATTAATCTCTATTTATTGAAAGGCTCAATAAAATTAAGAATTCACAAGCACTTTGTTAATTACTTCAAAGTCCTTTATATCTACTTTAATAGTCAAAATTATATCATCAACAAACATCACATGAGATATTTTCCGCTCGTTTCCCTTTCCTTAAAAAGATTCTTGTCACCATTATAAACTTAGGATTCGATCATTTTTCTCAAGAATTCAATGACTGGATTAAAAGAATAGAGAGATAAAGGATCTCCCTATCAAGTACTTCTCACTTGGTTAAAAACTTTGAAATAGATGGTCATTCATTAAAACCTCTATTGAAGTTATAGTGACATATTCCATTATAACATAGATCCATTTCATTCGAAATTACACACCTCTAAGGACTTAAAGTCTAAAATCACATTCTATAATATCTAAAGTTTTCACCAAATCCATAGTTTAAGGATCATCGCTTCCTTACTTCATTTTTCCTACAAACATTTAGAATTTTATTCACAAGAATGATATCGTTTGTTGTCTTTCTCCTAAGTATGAAACTTGATTGATTTGGGTGAATGTAAATGAGTCAAATTGAGATTGTACAATGGCAAGCTAGAGGTTAGGCTCGACTTTGATTAAAAAGTTTAGAGCTTGAACCTAGCTTGAACTCGATTGAGTTTAAATGTTTAAAGTTCAAGTTCGACCCGGAGTGACCAATGAAAACTTGAATTTGACTTAATAAAACTTGTTCAAACCCGATTTATTAAAAAGATATTTTCAAAACTAATTAAATAATATTAATATTCAAACTTGACTCAAAATTAATTAACTTTATACTTCATTCGAGTTCAATTAGGCGGTAACTAATTGAGTTAACCATTATAAAGTCTAAGTTTGACTTGACAAACTACTCCAACAACTCAAACTTGAACTCAATTTGACTATTCTCAAATTAAATTCAAGTAAAAATTGTGTCAAGTTTGAGTAGTTTGTGAAATAGTTTGAATTGATTACACCCCTATGAATAAGGAAATCTGGAAGGGGCCTTCTCCAGTTAACAAGTATTTTCAAATAAATTTTGTAAAGAGCTATACATAACTTAATTGGCTTAGCTTTTCATACGTATGCTTCCCTTTTAGTTAGGAATTAAAATTAGTGCGGTTTAGTTAATGATATTGACGATTTTATCCAAATAAAATTTTTTAAAAGTTTCTTTCTACGTATTTTCTAATACGTTCTAACATTTTTTAAAAAATGTAATCCATTTCTTCTTTAGTTAGTTATTAATTTGACATTATATAGATCTTTGTTTTTAAGAACGTACTATCCTTTTGTAAAAGAAATTATTATCCTCATTATATATATGTGTGTGTATATATATATTTGCAACACATATACCTTGAGCTCAAAGATAATGCTAACTTGCAATTGTATTAAACAACATCAAGCATCTACGATCGATCTAATCATATAATACATTATTGTGATCATTTTCTAAAAGTTAAAAATCTTAATCTTAATTCTAATTTATGATCACTTTAAAGGAAAATGTATCTATCAATCTATAGTAAATTAGTCTAAGTATCATTCCCCAAGTATCTCATGTACTAGTAATCACTTTATTCTATTATCTAACCAACAAATTTTAGTTAAACAACTCAATTATCTATATGAGTAACACTTATCAATTCTTAAATACCAAAACGACAAGTCAAAATTAGATTTTAATCAATTTAATTGCAAGATGTTCTTCATGTAACTTCTCAAAATATATTCCAAATAAATAATTAATTTCTTGAGTTGCAGAATTACTAAATTAAATCAATATCTTTCTCGATTTTGCTAATTCATAACCCTTGAATAGTTAATTAAAATTTCTTCTCGGTCAATAGCAACCTAGAGTTCTATTAATGTTATGTGAATTCACTATTAGGGTTTATAACACCGAAGGTATCACCTAAAGCAAAAGATTTATATTATCTTATCTCTATGATTGCATATTGTTGCAAGTGTCAATCTACCGGTAAAGTTGGGATTAGGAGCATTGTAGGCCTGCAAGCATAAATACATAATTATTAATCTCTAAGGGCTAATCCAATGTAACTTGTAAAAACCCGATTGACCTCAAATTCAAAAATGATGCAATGCCAAATCCCCTGTCACGTGTAATCCCTTAAGTATTACATGCACAGGCTTTCTTGAATGATATATTTATCTTGAACCTTGCTAAAAAATTTTAATTTTTGAAATCATATAATTATATTTTGCAAAATAACTGAATTTATAGCAGGAAAAAAATTATAAAAGCATTTCTCGCTTCCTCTCATATGAGTAGAACAACTTTCACTTAGATAAAGCTTTAAATGCTTATCACAAAATATGGGCTTCTTAACTAAGACCTTTAAAGAAAATATAGTTTCATAAGATAAATTTAGCTCTTTAAAACAAAAACAAAATAAAATAGATTCTTAGGTCCTAACCCACTTCACTCATCCACAAGACCTCCTCGAAACATCCCATGCTTCCTAAACAACCATCATCATCCACATCATCAAGATAACATCATCAGATCATCATCATTATCAAAATTTCCGTCATCATCAATCAATTATCAATATAACATCTGGAAAAAAGAACAACAACATCAATAATGAACCAAAACTCAGTACACAGTAATACAAACACACACGGAATGATGAAATGCAACAAACAACAAGTTATTATTTTTTACTTAAATAAAGCAAGCAACATGGGAGCACTCATACTCTAGAACAAGCCTCTAAGGAACTAAGGGTTTTTAGTAACAACAGTTGCTCAGAGGGTTGATATAGGCAACTTGAATACCTATATCTCCTATATATAACCAAAAAAAAGAGGGAATAACGTCATCTAGGATTCACAGTCGTTGCTCGCTCTTTACTTATCTCAGTCCATAACGCTAATACTGTTTGCCCCATCATCTGCCCACTTAGTCATTTATAAATGCCACTGCATCACCGCGGGGGCGACCTAAGCACCTAAACTACTGTACCCCGCTCGGGATAAGGTTGCTGCTTCTCGAACCATATTCAATAGCATAAGCACAAGGAGCACTCAATTATAAAGATTGTCTTTAAGTTTTAGTCTATTAGGATATATGGCTATCATAAACAATCAACAACCACGTCAGTACGTACTTTTCATTTTTGAAATACAATCAGAAACAAAATATAGATCATAAGCCATCTCAGAAGATAGATCAAGTATCCATAAGTGTAGTTTCAAGAATTAAACTCATATAAGAAATTATGTTAATTATCCATTTACATCAAGTTTTATTAAAACCTTATTTAATCAGATACTAAATAGGAACCTCATCATGGGTGCGAAGATTGCCCTGTTAAGATGTGAACACTTCTCCTTTGTTCATCAAATTATTTCTTTTCCATTTGTTTATTGTTTCTTATTACAAAAGCATCATCAAAGCATTCACATTAAAAAAAAAAACATTTATATTCAAAGCAAACACACATTTGAAACAACATAATCCCGATGTTAAACATATATTATCCTAAAATCTTAATCCAATCCAATTATTAGTTATTAAACCTATTTTAACTTAATCTTAACCAAGTTGATTAAACTGAATCAATCTGATTCATTTTAACTCATTCAAGCCCATTTAGTCAAGTTAAACTTAGATTTATTAACTAAGTTCATTTATATATAACTTTTATATTTAGTCTAATTATTTATTAAATTTGTAAATTCACTAAACTTATGTTTAATTATATCAATTAACTAATATAACACTTTAACTATTATTTATCTTTTTCATTTTTATTTTATTCATAATTTTCAGTTGAACATAGGCAGGTATATGACCATATTTCATCTCATGTTTCTTCATATGAGAAACACAACCGCAAACAATTCAACGTGTTTCATTTCTATATATAACTCAAAGAGAAGCATGACATGATAAGATACGTCGTGTTCTAGTCGTGCTTCTCTTTAAATTAAATTATAAGAGAAACATAATGCGAAGAATGAGTTGTGTTTGGTCTTAGCAAGAAGCACAACATGATAGTCAAGTCGTGTTCATGTTGTGCTTCTCCTTAAATTGAACACAACAAAATATATCAGGTTTTGTTTGTCCCGTGTTTCATTTAACATACAAAGAGTTCGAAGATCAGAAGAAACATGATCAAATACATGTAGTTATGTTTCACTAAATGTAAAAAAAACGCTTGCAACAGAGAGGAACACAGGGAGATATAACATCCTGTGTGTTTAGCCGTGTTGTTCGAGGAATTGAAATATTTTTTTGTTAAAACGAATCAGAGAGAAGCACAACGTGATACACGGGACCATGTTCCAATTGTGTTTTTACTTTGATGTAAAAATTTCAAAAGTTTTCAAGTAAAAACGAAGAGTTTGACTTAATATAACCATTCGTGTTTCTCTCGTGCTCTTTGCCATGTTTTTTTTTTTCGAAAATTTCACTTGTTTGACTACTTGTTTTACATCATTTCTCATCATCTAACATCTTATACTCCACATACAAACTAGATTCATCATCCCTAACATCTATATTCATGTTTCACTTTATTTAACTTCAAATCATGACATGAATCATCTAACTTAAACACATATATACTAATCTAGAAAGCATACATGTTCATACATCCATAATACACCAACTTCATCACATTTTCTACAAGTAACTAACATCAATCCATCATATATATTTGGAAACAACAATCAAAGCAAAATAAAATAATTATACTTAGTTTTTAGTAAAGACAAGCAATTAAATCTTCTTTTCTTGTTGTAGGGTTACTTCTAACTTGATTTCCACTTAGTATCTTCTATTTGAAACTTGATTTCTCTTTTGATCCTTATTGAAATTGATATTGAGAGTTAATTTGTGGTATGTAGATAGAAGAAAGAAGAAAAGAAAGAAAGAAGGAAACAAAGAAAAAAACAAGGAAAAGAAAAGGAAAAGGGAAAACAGATGATAAGAAAGGGAAAAGGAAAAGATAAAGGAAAAGCTAAGATATTTCAGGGTAAGGGTAATAGGTCTAGAACTTTCAAATCAACATCTTTAGTTCTAAAAGTGTTTAGGAAATAATTTCAGAATTAATAGATTAGAAATTAAGAACTTAATTTAGGAGATTACTTTAAATCAAATTGATATTCAATTTGAGTTTGGCTTAAGAACCGATATTTTTAGGCAAACAAATAATTTCAAAACTTGTGGGTATTTATGAATTAGAATTTAGACTAAAGGTTAAAGATTTAGGAATCTACTAAACATTTAAACAACATGTTTAGGGTTTTGGAATTCAAAATCTCAAATTTCGACTTAATTTATTATTAATCTAATTATTTCAACTTGTCTAATTATATCCTATAATTCATTTGATTTATTTAATTTATCTAAACTTAGTTTCTAACTTAGGTGAATGTTTAGGGTATTTCACAACTACTTTTATGCTTAAGTTAGTTGTGGACTTTGAGAGAGAGGAAAACAAGATTGAGTAGAGTAAGGAAAACAAGATTGAGTAGGGTAAAGAAAACAAGATAGAGCAAAGTGTGGATAAGAGATTCATTTAGTTGGTTACTTCATATCTTTGGTATGATGGTCTATTTATAGATGATAGCCATAATAGAATTGGGGCTCATAGAATATTCATCCCACATGGTAGATCCTTAAATCTAAGCTGACTTATACCTAATGAGGGTAATGGTGTTGAGCATAGAGAGTAGCTATACTGGTATTCATCCCCCTAGTGAGTTGAGAGCATTGAATAGATCGTCATAAGCCTCTAAATGTGGAGTCGTAACCATCAAGACCAGATCATCATGAGTCTTCATTCAGGAGTTGCGACCAAGGTAAGGTGAGACCTGAATCCTCATGGGGATCGAGGTCCTTATGGAACACGAGCACAAGGTTGAGGTCCTTATGTAGATGGAACCTTTGTAAGATATGCTAAGGTCAAGGTCCTTCATGAGCAGAGCACTAGGAGGGCTTTTAATGGGTCAGCTAGTTCATTAGGCTAGTGTTGGGGTTTAACAGGATATAGTCAAAGATTCTTTATCAACACATATAAGTCCCTCTGATTATGTAAATCTATTCAATTTAGCAATTTCTTAATGAACTAAATTGAAATCAATCATGAGATGACATTCTAGAACTATCATTTCATGAAAATAATAAAAATACTTAATTACACTCAAGAAACTAATAATCTATTGAATAAAAGTAACCCCAATTATATGAATAATCTATGGTTTCTCTAAACCTAGACCAATACTCTACTCTTCTATGAATATCTCAGTTAGCACTAAAAGAATAAAGACAAACATGAAAAACATAATAATAACCCATTTGATTTTTTTATCTAACAATCTTTAAATTCTTGACATGATCTCCAACCTGTTCTTGTCTCCTTCTCTCTCTAATAATCTTCCAAATATGTTTAAAACTTATGTCTGACATATTAAGTTCACTATTTATATTAGGAAATATGTCAAATTTAGCATCTAAAATTTGCACAAAAATTTAATTTGATAATTAAACTTTGAAGTTAAATTTAATGAATAATAAAACTTTTTGTAACTATTTTGACTAGCTCACTAACACTATTAATAAAAGTAACCCAAATTACATGAACAATATAGGGTTTCTCAAAACCTAGACCAATACTCTACTCTTCTATGAATATATCAATTAACATCGAAAGAATAAAGACAACATTAAAAACATAATAAAACCCCATTTCAATTTTTGATCTAGCAATCTTTAATGTCTTGATATGATTTCCAACCTGTTCTTGTCTCATTCTCTCTCTAATAATCTTCCAAATATGTTTAAAACTTATGTCTGATAGATTAAGTTCACTCTTTATATTAGAAAAAATATCAAATTTAGTATCTAAACTTTGCACAAAAATTAACGTGGTAATTAAACTTTGAAGTAAAATTTAATATCTAATCAAATCTTTTATGACTATTTTTACTATTTTTTTAACGCATTACTCAATTTTGTGACGTGGATGAAAATAGTTTATTAGTGCTAGGTAGTATTAAAAGAAAATAGCGAAACTTCAATGACATGCTACCTCTTCCAAGAGAGTAAACATAGCAAACAGTGTTAAGTAGGTAGTTAAAATTGTCACAAAAAGTTTGATTATGTATCAAATTTACATTTTAAAGTTAGATAAAAAAAATAAATTTTTATGTAAAGTTCAATACCAATTTGACATTTACTCTTTGTATTAATCCTTAAAACTAGCTTAACATAGTCTCTCAACATAGACATGTTTAGCCCCATATTCGCTTTAAGAGATAAAATCATATCTTTGCAAAAATTCACTAGCCTCCATAATGACCACAACCTTCAACCATGGGTGTGTTCACTGTCTATGTTCATCTTAAACTTGATTTCTTCTCCTAAATGGTTACTTTCAAGGCTCATGTTCAATCTTGTAATGCTTTCTTGGTTCACGATGGCTTTGGCCATAGGCATGTGTTAGCTTGGCTTGAAATCCCTTCTTCAAACGTGGTGTAAAGACCCGACTTCACCTCGACAGTTAAAATAAGTGATTACAGATCTCCAACTACATATAATCTGCACTATTATATGTAAGGTTGTCTTAGAAGAAGTGTTTGAAGTATTATTTGCCTAAACCCTCAATACTCAACTAATAAAGTTTGAAAACCATTGATTTTTTTTTTTTAACTTGTAATAAAAACACAACATATCATTCATCGTATATTACAAGAGAAACAAACTCAAGATATACATATAGCTAAGTTTAGATATTACAAACAAAGGCATCTTACAAGTCTTATACAAAAGCCACAAAAAGTAATTCAACCTATAACATCAAATATAAACATCAAAAGATTCCATCACTAGTCTATTACAAAATAGGAATTCCATCCTAGTCCATGGTCATATCTAGTCCTCCAGGTCATCTAGGAAATCCTCAAAGTTTGTATCATATTCCATTCTCGCATAAAACTCATATGAGTCATCTTCACCTGAAATTAATAAAATATGAGCCAAAGGCTTAGTACGCAAATAACTAAAGCACAAGCTTAATGGCATACAAACTTATACTACATGCAAATGCCACAATCATTAAGTTATTAGATAATCTTTAGTTAATCAAACAACATGGGAGTATTCAAACTCCAAACAATAGGGGTATCTGGGGAACCTGAGTAACGATCTCGATGCTTAGGGTGTTGATATAAGTAGTTCGGATACTTATATCTCCCAAATAAATCTATCTAATAACAATTAAGTAGCTTTCTCTAGGGTTCTTAGCCGTTTCACAACTTTACTTAACTTAATCCATAATATCACCTAATTCAAATGTTTCCATAAACAATTGAATTAAATCATATTATATCTTCTTAAGAATAAGCAAATGTTATACCTATACCAAATACCCTATCAACTACCTATTGAACCACTTACGAAAGCCATTGCATTATGACATAGGTGGTCTAAGCACCTAAACTACCATGCCCCTAATCTGAGCAGGGTGTTGCTCCCCGAATCGGATTCAACAGCATAAAAGACAATCATACAAACAATCCTTAATTTTTTTAAATCAGGGTAAATTTATAGTATGTCTATCCTATGCAAGGAATCAAGCATGTTACTGCGTACTTGAATCAAATCGAGAATTAATAGGGGTAGCCCAGCAAGAATCTAACACTATTCCAAGAAGAACCATCTCAAATCAACATTCTAATTTTAATTCATACATAAACATAATTAAATTTATGCAAAAACACTCAAAGAAATTCAAATAAATTCAATACAAGGTCATAACACGGTATTTCTACATCATATAACATTATACATGCTCAACAAATACTCAAAAGATTATATATCAAACTTTGAAAAGTTCTTGAGAGAGTTTTTGAAAATGGAAACTGCAGGAGACATGCCAGCCTTCAACGCCGGTGGTGTTGGGGCAGTGTAGTCTGCACTAAAAACTCTACGCCTACCATCGTTGGCAGCGTTCAACCAGACGCTAGCAGTGTTGTGGTCTACGGGGGGGACGTTAAGTAGGTGTAGACTGCAACTCTAATTTTCCAAAATTTTTGAAAGTTTCATAGGGATGGTTTACGCCTGTGGATACTATCAACATCGGCGGTGTTGCCATGTACATCGATAGTGTTGACCCCTATGCCGGCAGCTTTAGGACAGCGTACACTGCAGCACGGATTTTTCAAAAAAATTGCAGACCTCCCTTGCTCAAAACACAATTTTAACTTAAGTCTTCATTTCCAAACTTCCTCTCAACACATTCCAAATACCAAACCTTCATCTATATGCATTTTAACTTCTTTTAACACATAAAATCTACAATTTAACTTCATCAAATGCTCATATTTACCATTTCAAACACAAAATCATCATCTAACCCTCTTTAAGCCAATCTACTCTTCTCTAAATCATCTTAACCTTACTCATTTCTAATTTCATGCACTCCAACCCTACTTGTTACCTATTTAGCACTTACCAACAACTTCTATATCATCAAAATATGCACTCAATACACCATTAAGACTTGTATATCATCAATACTCATTTTAACATGTATATTCATAATAACATGAAATTCATATGTCTAGAGAAATTTAAACAAGAAAATAAGTTTTCAAACAAATATAAACTTACCTTAAGAAGCTTTAGTTTGTTGGAAGACACTAAATTCCCGGCCTTGTTCTAGCTAAGGTGATGGGGTGCAATACATGGGGAGACAAATGAGCAAAGTTTGAAAGAAATAAAGAGGAAATTCGTATGAAATTTTGGTCTGTCTTGGAAAGTGTCTTTTTGATAAAAAAAAAAAAATAAGGCTTATACTTATCCAAAATTTGACTTTAGGGGCTGCCTAAGTATGGGCTTAAATTGGCATGGATTTGGGATTGATATTTGACCTAAAATCAATGTTTTTGGAGCTTGTTTCAATCAAATTTTTCTACTATGTTTAAGAATACACATAAAGCATAATTAACTTGTCTTAAACAAATTTTTACATACTTCATAACACTTACATCAATAGAAGCACCAAATAAATATCAATGACACTTATACTAATATTCAAATTCACTAATACAAACACATATACTAGCATAAATCATATTCATTATACTTCATAATCATGCATAAATTCATCAACATATGTATAAAATATGATTTGGGAAATTTATGGCTATTTCACATGGTCTTACTCATGGAGTGTTTCTTCTTCCTAGACAAACACGACTTACTAGCATGGCCTAGCTTATTACCATATCTATATGTTCCAATTCTTCTTTTTATAGTCATCACCACTGCTTTTTCCATGGCCGTATTTATGCCCAGGGACAATATAAGGCCTTCAAAACTCTTATTTTTTCACCTTAAATCTTTATCAAACTTGGATCAAACTTCATATTCTTCTAGAAAATCTCTATAAATATTCAATACTAAGATTTTAACCAAATAAGTATTCTTTGAATTATTCTTTAATAAAGGTCAAAACGATTTATTTGATAAGGTAAAAAAAAACCAGTTTTTAAAATTACCAACCAAGCATAAAAGTAAAACATGAAATGGAGTAGTGAATAAAAGAATATTGGTATCTATACATAAAGAGGGGGATATATCAAACACTATGATGCGGATGACCTAGAAGACATATATTTGAACAAGAGCGAGTCATTCAAAAAGAAGAAGAGGAAGCGTACTAGGCTGCCAAGAAAGCTGCTAGACTTGACAATGTACACTGTTGGCCTTAAAAATGTAAACTTCCGGCCTTGACATTTAAGCCTCCTGCTTTGAAGTCGACCTACACTATCTCAGTTTTGTCTTTTGAGTTTTTCATCACTAAGCATTGACTCTAGGTCACCAACCTTTATTTTACATCGCCAACTTTCATTTGTTTAATTTTTTTCTTTAAGAATTCTCTATGTAATAGTTTAAATAGTCTTTAGACTTATTTTGGTGATTTAGAACATTTGATACACCTTTTAAACCCTACCGAGAGAATTTTCTCTTGGAGATTACTTATTTGCAATCATTGTGTGTCTTTTGGAAATCCTCTGATGAGTTGGTTTCTATTATTTATGCTTCTGCACTGCGTCATGTTGGTATCAGAGTAAGGTAAACTTCTACGAAGATGGCAACTAACGATAGTATTGATGGCAGTAATATTCTTGACAGTGATCAGGATGCGGGAGTCCTAAGAACTGAACAGTTGGTTCTTAGGGTGGCAATTGATGCCATAGATCAAAGCATTCGACAAGTAGAATAGTGTTTTGAGGATTTGATCAAGCGTTTTGATGCAATGGCGATGGATGCCAATAGATGCAAGGATATTGGTAGGAGACGACCAAGGGCCAGAGATGCTTATGGTGGTCTGATCAATTGACCTGTAACGGCAAATTGATTGGCACAAATTTTAGATGAAGACTTCATTGAGGAGGATGAAATATTGTTTGAAGAGAGGCAACCGCGGAGACGAGGCAGTGAAGGTGGAGGTAGATATCAAAGGGGCTATCATGGGCATAACCAAGGAGACGGTGGTGATTCCCTCCTAAAGGTAGATATCCCCAAATTTAATGATAATGTCAATATTGAAGAATTCTTAGATTGGTTAGCTGAAGTAGATAGACTTTTCGATTACATGGAAATTCCTGAGGATCATAGGGTTAGGTTAGTAGCATGTCGGTTGAGAGGTGGTGTGTCATCCTGAAGGGAGAGGCTCTAGAATAGGAGATACCATGAGGGCAAACAACCAGTGAGAACATGGTCAAGGATGAAGCAATTATTGGAAGATAAATTTCTTCCTCTTGATTATGAGGAAATTATATTTCAACAGCACTACACATATTGTCAAGAAAAGAAATTGATACATGAATATACCTTAGAATTTATGATGACGGTGTAAAAGAATGATTTGAGGAAGGTAGTTGATGTAATTGAAAAATCAGTAGAATAGCATGAAACTTTCAAATTTAGTTAAGAACATGCCACTGTGGAAGTGAATGAGGAATGGAGAGTTTCTATAGCTATGGATAAAGAATGTGAAATTAAAATTATAGAACAAGAGGATAAGGAGAGAAAAGCCTTAGAGATGAGAGAGAATGATGCGGATAACCTAGGTGACATACATTTGGACAAGAGGGAGTCATCCAAAAAGAAGAGAAGAAAATGCACTGGGCCACCAAGAAAGCCGCTGGCCTTAACAATGTACACCGCTAGCCTTGAAAATATACACTGTCGGTCTTGACATTTAAGCCGCCAGCGTTGAAGTTGACCTACACTACCTCAATTTTGTCTTTTGAGTTTTGCATCGCCAAGTGTTAACCATAGGCCGCTAGCCTTTATTTTATGCCGCCAACTTTCATTTGTTTAATTTTTGTCTTTTAGAATTCTCTATATAAAAGTATAATAGTCATTAGACTTATCTTGGTGATTTAGAATATTTGATACACTTTTCCTATAGAGATAATTTTTTTCTTGAAGATTGCTTGTTTGCAATTGCTTTGTATGTATTTTAGAAATCATCTGATGAGTTGATTTCTATCATTTATAGTTTTATACCATATTACATTACAAGAAATTTCGTTTGGTTGGGTGGGAGGGAGGGGGAGGGGGCGCAGAGGACACAAGAGAGATAAAGTGAGGGACATTTGATGGCTTAAAGAAATATAAATGACTTGACATTCTAAGGAAAAATAATAATAAGAAACAAAAAACAACTTTCGGTTTCTCTTCGAAGCAATGAAATCATAAAAGGGCTAACAACTTCACGACCTTTTGAAAAGTTTACAATAAACATATATTATCTTATTAAAAAAACATTAAGTGGCCATGCTTAAGAGCTTTCCACGAAAAGCGATCTGGATTAAATAATGGTAAGGTTTGATAGGCGGCCAGCACAAAGCATCTATTTCATAAATCATAATTTTGACCGCCTAATATCTTATATTTATCCAGACATATATAACAATCTAGTCATATTTTATGATCATTACTTTATATTAAAGGTTATTTAAGTGATTTTTTTTTTATTTTAGGCTTTTTTTTCAAATACTTTTATTTTAAATTAATTATCTAAATTGACTTTAAGGGAAGTTAATTATCAAAATAACCTTATAAATTCACATATTGTATATACAATTTCCATTAAAAAAAAAAAAGCTTTCTATAATTGAAAGATCATACATTTCAATTTTAAATTTTTCTAGTGAAATTACAATATGTGATTTGCATGTAAACGTAAGTCACATCTTCAAAATACGGTTTTGTTAGGCTTTTGATGATAAATCTAGATCATATCCTATTTTAATAATTTTATTTCTTTTTTTTTTAAAAGAAAACCTATATGATCTCTTATTTGTGCACCAACAACCACCCCCTCGCGCCCCTTTCCCCCCTCCCCCCCAAACACACACACACACATATATAATCCAATGCTGTAAAAACTGGACAAAGGTATGCCCCGGATAAGCCAAGGGATCAAAGGTCGAATTGAATTCGATCGAGGGTTAAACTAGGATCTTAAAAAGTAATAATATAAGGATAATTTAATAATGAAAGACCAATATATATGATATCATTTAATTAAATCTATATTCGGATCAAATTTGTCAATTAATTATTAAATAAACATGATATAATGATTATATTTTATAAATTTATAACAAAGTACGAATAAATATTTGAATTTCTAGTTTTTTATTTTCCTTTTATATTTTTCGGCTTGTGTTAACCGATCTAGGTAGACCCGGTTCGATTACTTGGGTCGATTAAATCAATCTAGGTCTCGCCAGTTCGATATAAAAACGGATCTTTGATGAGACCCAACCTAGCATTAGTGCCGATTCCGGTTGAACAGGATTGAATCGATCGATTTGGGCTAGTTTTGTCTATAATGATATAATCTTGTTTTCGATTGATTACACACCATCAAGATAAATTTTCTTATAATTTTTCATTACAAATGAGATAATAAATATTTAAAATATGTTCAAATAAAACTTAAAATTGTTAGAATAATGCATTGCAAAATTAACTTTGCGGTCAAAATAAAAGTTGAATTATCAATTACTTTGAATTGTAATGATAATGAAGCTAATTTTTTCAAAGTAGGGTAAATTATATTCGAATTTTTTAATTAATTAAAATAAAAAAATTCATAATAATTAAAATAAAAATTTATCACTATCTGATAACATATTATATATCTATATATGTTTTAACAATAATTTTGTGATTTAATGAGATCTTTATGAGAAAGATTTAGGTTGGATAACTTGGATTCCCCTCTGTTCCCAAATATATATATAATATATATAATTTAACGGTACCATGATAGCTGGGTTTTGGTTAGAGGTGGGCAAATGGGTTAAACGGGCCAAAAAATTTTTGCCCACTTTAAAAACGAGCCAAAATTGCCTGACCCTAACCCAACCCACTTTAGCCCGTAGGTTAAACTGCCAGTCCACTTTTTGATCTTTGTAGCCCACTTACATATTTTGTGAGTTAAATGGGTCAAGTTGACCCATTTAACTTATTTATACTAATTAAATAAGATATATATAATAAGAAAGAGAGTTTTATAAGGTTATATATATTAATGATTAATTTCATTATTATTTTAATTACTTTTTATATAAAAATAAGTATTCTAAAATAACTTAGTAGATAATATATTTCATTTAAAACAATAATAATATATTTTATAAAATTTTATAGTGCATGTGCATCAATTTGTCATTCTTTGTTATAATTAACACATAAATTTAATCTCAAGTATAAAAAATCTCAAGAATAATCTTCATTAATACATATTTACCCTATAATTATTTATTTTATTTTTATAAAAATGGGTTGGTGGGTCAACCCACTTAACCCGTGGGCTAGCCCATTTTGGCTTGCGGGTTAAGTGGGTTGGATAAAATTAACTCACTTTTAAACGAGCTAAAAAAAGCTGACCCTAACCACTTTTTAAAGTGGATTAAATGGTTTGGCCCGCGGGTCATAGCCTATTTGTCCAGCTCTAGTTTCGGTTCGATAAAGCTGCATGTTTTAGCCGGTTTGTCGTGTCGTCACTCATTCGTTGTCCAATAAACAAATATTCATGGAAGACTTAAAGATATTTCACACCTCAATTCATTGCCGACCACATTCAAACCACGCTTTCTTAGAAAATTCAAAATGATGGAAACTTCCTCACCAAGTTACTCCTTAAACCCACTCACTACGTCCAGCTTCCAACTTATTAGTTCCCTTTTCACTGCCATCTCTATCACTACTCAACGACCTTTGTTCTCTGAATTCTCATATCCGCATACCCGTATCTTCGTCTTTTCCAGTAGTGGTAGTATTCAGTCAACATGGTTACATTTTCAGACAATTACGGTTTTCCTTCTTCCGATTCCGACGACGATGTCTCCAAAACCAAACAACAACCCAAGCAGGTGGTGAGTTATTGTCCAAGGATTTCGTGATTTGTGTGTGTGTGTGTGTGTTTTAAAAGGATTTCTGGCGAATGTAGGGTAAAACAAGTGATCGGAGTGAGAAGCCGAATGAAGCTGGTCGCGGAAAGCACCTAAGGAATGTCGGCAGTAACCAACCGGCGAAGTCCTATGACAGAACTACCGGTATTGTTCCACTTGTATAATAATACAACCGATCGATCTAAACTTTTTAAACTTTGTCGACTTATATTTATTACTTAACTGTACTAGAATTCATATGTTTGTCTTTGACATTTATTAGATAATATTATACTTTCAATTTTAGATGCTTTTATTTTTTTAAAAATAATTTTGAATGAGTTAGGTGATGGATCAATATTATACGAAGGCAATTGAAACTGATG
The DNA here is from genome assembly GCA_024138025.1 of Combretum micranthum. Taxonomy (NCBI): domain Eukaryota; kingdom Viridiplantae; phylum Streptophyta; class Magnoliopsida; order Myrtales; family Combretaceae; genus Combretum; species Combretum micranthum. The sequence goes on from JAMXBD010000781.1 coordinate 165,021, forward strand.
CTTTCTGTGAAAAAAGTAATCGCAGATTACCTTATAAATGTAAAGAGCGATCTCTTAGCGAGTAATTGTAATTATGTTAGCAAACAATTTTCATTGGATTCGGTAGTTTGTCCGCTTGATTCTCGTTTGCTTACTTGTCCGAGTGACAGTTCTGATGTTTGAAAGTTCGTGTTGTTGCCTAATGGCTCTTGGAAATAGATGCTAAGGATGCAAGTGATGAAAAGCCGTCCAAGAAACCAGAGCATAGCAGGAAGTCTAATATTGGGAAGCAAAAGACGGGAAAACACGATGTTTCAGCTCCTGTAATTAACAGGAGTGATGAAAATGCCACTGGTGGCAAGAAGCCAGACAGGAAGTCGCACGTTTCAGCAGATTCAAAGAATTTCATGGAGGTAACTCTTTTCCATAACCCTTCTTTTTTCTTATTGGAGCAGAAGCTACAACAGAAGAATTCTGTAAGTACTCATTGGTGTATGTTTTGGAATTGGCCATCTCTAGGTTAAAAATACTATAGAATTAAGAATCAGATTACACTGCAACTGTGGGGGCTGCATCAGCAAATTAAGGGAAACTGTCCAGAAGTTCAAAGGTTAGATAGCCAAACTTTGGTTAATCTCTGGGTGTCACATTATATGATGATATATATTTGTATGCTGTTTGAAATATTATTGGGTCTGTTTGGATGGTCTGTTTTTTTATCTGTATTTGTATCTTTTTCAAAATAATATGTATAAATATGTTCAATTTGCATTTATATTTTATTTATATTTGATCTTTTGATAAGAATTGCCAACTTTTTTTTTACCTATATCTATTTCTTGATAAATAATTTGATTGAAAAAAGTGTCTGTATCTACCGAAAAAAGCCAAACAAACAGACCCATTTTCTTAACTCCCGATACCAATCTAGCTTTTCCCATGTGTCCTTGGACTTATTAGTGTGCTAAATTACATTTATTATTAGGTATTCTTCTCAGATTGCCATTGTGAGTTTTCAATTTGTGAAGAACATGTGGCATGTTTTTCTTATCTGGTAGAATGTATAGGATTAATTGCAACTTGAACCCCCTTAAACCATAGGGTTTGTGTGATTACTACTGAGTTGAAAAAATTGGCATTATCTCTCCACAGCTGTCCAGATAGAGAGTTGTCATAGTTTACTTCTAAATGGAGAATATTGAGGTAGAATATTTAATAAATGTCACTTATGTGGAGTTTTGAGAGAGAAGATTACTCTTCTCTTTGTTGCTTATAGGTTCAGTTCAAGGGAAGTAAAGAGGCAAAAGCTTAAGAGGCCCACGTTTCTATTCTTAACATATTTGATGATGTATGCTGTATCTTAAGAAACAAGAAAGAAATGCTTTGCAAATTGTTCTCAATCTCATAAGGATGCTTTAACTAAAATAGCAGTTTATGGATAAGCATCTAATCACGAAGATTTGACTTGTAACTCAGGGGCTCAGATTGTAATGAAAGCAGATGAGGACATGGTCAAACTAACTGGTTCAATGGAAAGGAAAGAATTTATATCCTACCTTGAGGATAAGCTCAGATGGAATTTAGTGGTTCTTCCAATAAAAGATTATGACAATGCTGTCAATGACCACAAGGAGGATGAAACAGGTATAGGAATTCATTTATTATGTTGCGTTGTGTATGTGCGAATGGATTCAAATGGAATCGCAATTTCATGTTCCATTACCTTTCCTGTGATTGTAAGCCTATTTTGAGAGCCTTAATTGTAATTCTTTGGAATCAATGATTCCACCTTCAAAGGGGAACTTAATGCCGTCTTCTGAAGGGTGGAATTGTGATTCCATTTCATACTCATTAATGTATTTTTCTTTAATTACTGATTTAATTAACCACATATTTATCGTCTAGATTTATTACTAAAGACACTTTTGACAAATAATTGTTCCATTTTGTGAAGTTTTCAAACATAAGAATCGATTTATTATTCCCTCTTTCATTCTACTCGATTTCATTCAAATCATTCCATTCCAAATCATTCTTGTGTACTGAACATGACATTAGATGACATATAAGGCACTAGGAAAATGGAATGTGAACATAGTTGAGAGTTAAGACATGATGTGGTATAGGGAATCATGTCTATATTTACAAGCTAAGAAACTGAATTACCTTTTATTTATGTGGCATAAGTATTCTATTGCAGTTGTGCTTGTTGTTGCACTTAACAGTATGCATAGAAAATGCATGTCATGGTTGAGCATTTAGTGGATAAAACCAACATCATATATTTGCTTAAACTGTTGGAAAGACATGTGAAGGTTGATATATTAAATATATGTACCACATCATCAACACAGTAGGTTCTTTTGTTTGCTAGAGATGTCAAGCATTTTATGTCTGTATTTATAATAAGGTCCTATCCTGATCATGAGACTTGTGATCTTTTATCTGAGAGACACCCAACTCAAGCATTCCTGTTGATTATGGTTCAGGGCTACCAGATGGGGTTCCATTGACTAACTGTTCTTTAGGAATATCAACCACAATCCAGCCAACATGCCAATATAGCAGGGATGATGGTGGCAATGTGCAATCATCTGAGGGCAAATTGCCCAAGGATGAGCAAAAGGTGGTAATATTCTTGCTGCATCCTTTGTGTTTTTTTCTTTTCTGAGTTACTTTTTCATCATTTGTTAACTTAGGAGTTACAAGTGTCAAAAATTTGTAGCTTTTTAGTAAAGCTGAATGAAGAATCTGATTTTTTTCCCCTCCCCTTTCTTATGGTGGCTTAGTTGACAAGGACAGTTGTCTTAAAGATACGACAGCACTGTCAAGAGGGATGTGTCCAGCAAACACGGAAAAATGTTCTGAGTTTTAAAGGTAGGTCTTAAAAGTTGGTTTAACATTTGGTGCATTTAGGAGAGCCTTGCAGTCATGCCAGTAATTCAGTTTTTGAAGTTCTACTTGGGAAATATTGCGATATTTCCTGCGTTGAACATCTTGAAATAAGTTAAATAAGATGTGTGATGTTACATAATGAGTATACACATTAATGGATAAAATTAATAACCTCTGTGTATGGCCTGTAAGTTCCGTTAACCATTTTGTTCAGCTATTTCTTTGTGTAGGCCTTTCTGCTTTTGTTTGTTCATGTTGCTTCCTTAATATATGAGTTAGTCCATTGACAATGTCCAGTGCTAAGAAAACTTTAAATAGAATAGGTATTTCCCACACATAATAGAGGAGAATATTTTACCCGTGGCTTAAGTCTATACCTAAGCATGGCCCAAAAAAAAACAAATCTATCACTAAGGGGTTATGGTACATTTGTATCCTAGTCTTTCCAAATTCATTTGTGAAGGTTAACTTGAAGAGCTTGATGCATCCTGCAGGAGTTGAATCTCTAGAGATAGATGAAGATAAGGGTCAAGTCAAAGTGACCGGCACCATGGAAGTAGAGGAACTTGTATCCCACCTTGGGAAGAAACTGAGACGTAAAGTAGAGCTTGTACCTGGCAAAAGAACTGAAAATGTGACCAAAGAGTACAAAGGTTTCCAGCAGAGTGGGAAAAACATAACAGCAGCTGCTTCTAAAGGACATGGTGAAGAAGTGGAGAAGGTTGCCAAGGTAGTTGAGGAGCTGTCCCAAGTGACAAATGTTCCTGAAGGGATGGATATAAGGGTACCTTTGGTGGAAAATGGCACAAAAGCCTCAAAGGAATCAAAGACAATGTCCAAAGTGCGTGTGGATAATCTTAGTGAAGTGAAGATTGGGAATGCCGACCCGTCCTGTCCTCGGCATAATAGTCAGTCTGACAGTGTTGGTGATAAGGCGCATCATCTGGAGAAGGTTGTCAAGCTGGATGCAAAGGGAATGCGTAAAGAGGAAAATGTTTCTGGTAGTAGAGATGTAAAGAACCAGAAAGCCTCAAATAAATCAAAGTTTGTTTCAAGAATCTACCCAGTTAATCTGGATGAACAGATGAATGTGAATCCTGACGTATCTCAAAACAAAACTCGGTCTGGTATCAATGGTGACACAATGCGCCATCTAGAGAGCTCAATGGAGGGGAGAGACGGAATAAGGTAATGCTATTTGGCATGGCCCTTCCCCTGGCTTATAATAGATTATCACTTTATTTATTTTACATGGTCTGATGAACTTCCTTGATTTGTAGGTCACCAATCTGACAACATTCGAACTGTACTGTGATGAAGAACACCTAGAGCAAACACAAGAAACAGTTATGAATTTTGAAGGTGTGATGAGGAAACTGGATAATAATTTGAGTTTTCAATAGATTTTCTTGGAGACTTTTTATGGATAATTGGACCCTTTTTCACCTTGTTTGCTACCTATGTTTGCCCTAGCATGTAAGGCAGGTTTCCATTATTTTGAGATTTTGGCCTGAAAATGTTATCTTATATTTACATCCACTAAATGCTTGACTCTGCTTAATTTTGCTCATGGTGCACCATTTGTCAACCAATCTGTTTGCAGAGGGAGAATTTTGACATAGCTTTTATTTTCTATATTCATTGATTCTAGTTCTTTTAAATCAATTAACTGCTTCACAACTATTATTTCAGCAAATGATCATAGTGACTTAGCAGTAATCTAGAATGGACTTTTGAATCGTTCTAATTCTTTTATTAAGGAAATTTTTATTTTATCTAACAGGAGTGGAATCAGCCAAGATAGATGCAAGCAAGGGCCTGATCATGTTGATTGGTGCAGTGGACCAAGAAAAGCTTGTATCGTACCTTGAGGAAAATTTGAAGCGTCATGTGCTTGTGGTTCCAATACAGAGAAATGATATTGCTGGTGATGGAAACAAGGTTTTAGGAGACATAAATGTAGTTCAATGGCCCCAAAAGCTTAAGGAGGGTGCTGTGAGATATGGTGGTGATGGAAACAGGCACGGAGGAGCTCATGAAGTTAAAATGAAGGTAAAGGAGGTGGCTGCATTTGGCAATGTGAATGTTGTCTGGAGAAAAGATAAACTGGGGGAATTTTACACTGATATTGATAGTCTGAATTTACAAAACATGATGTGGATTCTCAGCTTCCATGGATGTCTCCAGCGCACCGGTATATATCTCTATTCAGTGATGAGAATGCGGAATCATGTAGTATCATGTGATGAAGAGCATATATATTTGTTGAATGGCTAACGAGGATCGGATGATCAGTGACCCAAAAGCATTTTATGTTGTACATTCATGGTAGGGAAAGACTTGGTGTTATTGTTGGCAGATGCTGCAGTGGTGATGGTCTGATTCTTGGCGTACTTATTTATATTAGTGAATAAAGCCAGAATGATCAAAGCTAACAAGGTTCCCTACTATTAAGGATACATGCACAACAAGATGGGCTGTGGCATGTTTATTTTAAGGTCTATAAATGTTTCCTCTTTGTGCGCATTTCCGCCCAGGAAGGATCCTAGCTTCATCTGAGGAATTTGGAACTCCTATGAGGATGATGATAGTAGGTTGGTCTCATCATCACCCAAATTTTTTCACATGAAGTTTGTTTTATATGGGTATATTTTGCCTTTAATTTTTCCTCAATTGAGGAGAATGATGCTGTTGTTAAAAGTGAATGGAGTTTTTTGTAGTTGTACACCATTTGCAGTGAAAACATTTCCTTGTCTGTTCATTGGATTGTATGTAAAATATGAATCACAGGTGTATTTTTATAGAGTGAAGTTAGATTTATCCATCAAAGTTCTCATCCTTTTCATAGAAAATGATGTCTCCGATCATGTTTTTTATAAGTTAAAACCTAAACAAACAAATTACTTGAATCCTATATAAAACTATTAAAATAAGATAAACATAATGATCTGTCGGCATGTTTGTGTCTGGGTCACTGATGTTAAAATTGAGATGTGTCACTTGGAAGGTCCTCATGTGCTTGAACTTATCTTGGCCTTTAAGAATTACTGAATGCCTATTTTAGGATACAGTCCATCGATTTTGTAGGTATAAAGTACAACGATTCTAGCAAAAGTATTTGCCTATTTAAAAGCCCATCTTCTTCTGCAGAAGAGGTTTCATTGTTAACCTGTTATTGGTAATTATTTGTTTAACCAAAATTTTCAAAAATATCCCAGACATTGCATATTTTAAGCTTTGTTATTTTTACGCACACAGGTATTATAGATATGGTTTTCTCTTAAAATTTGCAGAAAGAGTTCAAGCAAGTTACCGTGATAACAAAAGATAAATTGTTGTATCATAGTATGAATTAATTTCTGTGCTATTTTATGTTAAATAATAATTTAGGAGGAAATTGAGATTTAGGTAGTTGGTTGGCTATATAAGATTAGATTGAATAGCAACACTTTCTCTGCAAAATTATTATTATATTTAGTCCCCAAGGCACGGAAGTTTGCTGTTTCCAACTTATTCTCGTTAATCAACATTTGATACATGTTTTGAAGTAATAAATTCATTAAAATAAAACAAGTAATAATCATCACTTTATAATATGTGGCAAGTGCTGATTGACGAAGATAAGAGGGAGATAGCTTTTTGGAGATAGCAAATTCCAACCATTGTGAATAACTGTTTTGTAAAGTTTCAATAATATTCTTTTATTTTATTTTTTTCCTTTTACTAAAGAGGGATTTTATTACTGCAAAATGAGGATTGTTCGTTTATGGAACAAGGGAATAAATAATCTATGTTCTTTTTCATCATGTATTTATATTTAGCGGTGAACACGGATCGGTTTGTTTCAGTTTTTCCTAAAACCAAATCAAACCATAATTTACGGTTTGGTTTTTTTTCCATCCCAAACCAAATCATTAAGTAACGGTTTGGTTCGGATTATAAATTTTTTAAACCATTAAATAACGGTTTGGTTCGGTTTGGATTACGGTTTAAATCAAAATTCTAACTAAAAATCTTTCTTGTGCTAGTTTTTTTATAGTTGTGTAGATTCTTAAATATTTATATCATTTTACAAAGTTGATATTATAAACCATGATAAAATACTTTATAAATTCATCATACTTTTAATCTATAGTTCTCTATAAAATCAATTATCCGCCAATAAAATAAATTCACTAATCAATACATAGTAAGTTATAATTTATGACCATCATGTCAATTATTTACCAATAATTTAGCTAAAATAAAAAATCATCTATCAACAAAATTCATCAATGAATAAAATGACCAGTTGACAAAATATATTAAATAATTAATACATAATGAAAGTTTATAACTAAATAAATAAATTTCATACTTTACAAAGTTAAAAGCTATTAAAAAAACAATAGTTCATCATCAACAAAAAATTACACATCATGAGCTTAAAAAAAATTAAAAAGAACAAGTTGATTTTAATTAATATTCACTAAATAATAAATATTAAATGAAATCATATAAATATATAGTAAAATATTATTATATTTTTCTAAAACGGTTTGGTTCGGTTTTACGGATTGGTTCGGATTTGAAAAATTTCAAACCAAACCATGAAAAAAAACCATCTTTTCGGTTGGGATTGGTTCGGTTACGGATTGGTTTGGTTCGGTCGGTTTTTTTGCCCACCCCTATTTATATTACTCATAATACCTTAGCTAAACAATGAAGCAATGAACTAATATAAAGGTATATTAACAATTTTAAATTTATACCAATTTTAGTATTATCATTATAAGTGAAAATAAGTGAAACAATAGCTATTGCTTTGCTATAATGTTCTCTAAAATCTAAACATCTACACGGCCAAACCCGGCCTAGACCCATTGGGTCAAAATCTGGTTTAAGAAGGCCCAAAATCAGTTCAACCTACCGATTCATGAACCATTAAACCACTCACTTTTTATTTTTTCTAAAATAAAAGTAAAAAAATTGTAGAAGTAATCATATTTTAAAATATAAAATTGATAAAAATAAATATAAAACTTAAAAATAAACTCCAAATTAACAATAACATAGTTTCAACTTTTTGGCCTAGAAGAAATTATTCAAAATACACATTCATTTATACACAAGCAAGCCTACTATTAATGGTGAATCTAATAATGTGGGACTATAAAACTCACAACACAACTAAGTCCCAAAAAGGCAAATATAAGTTCCATATTATTAAGAAATTAAATTTCCCTTTAATTTGAAGTCTATATAAATATAATTCAATTAGGGTTGCTTTTAATGTATTTATTGTATGTGTTGTTAATAATAACAACACATTAAATGCCATGAATAAGTAATTAATTTTTGCTATTCACATGCAAAATTACTTTTAGCTTTTCTTTCTTATTTATATTTATTTCTTTTTTCACATTTCTTTTGTTGTTTTGCTTTTTTATTTCTTTTTTTTTTTTTTTAACAGTGACTGAGCTTGACCCAATGGGGTTGGCAAGTTAGAGTCATTGAATTGCCCTTGACCTAACAACCTACTAGGTCTTTGATAGGTCATGACCCATACAGTTTGGTCAAGCTGATGTGTATGCCCACTAGTGCTAGAACTAGTCACAAATCAAACATGACCTGTGTTCACATCTACTAGAATCCCATAAGTTATTGTTAATTCTTTCTAATTATCTTTCAATTTAAAATTTCTTCTTCTTTTTTTTTTCAATATCTAGGTTGTTTTTTCTTTTATCTTTTGAATTTTTTTATACCTTTTATTTCTATAGCATGTATTCAATTTCAATAACCTTAGTTGCTTTTTTATAATCTTTAATTGTTGTGTTTTAAATAATAATTAGAAAATTTCAATATCCTTTATAAAGGTTCATTTTGGTAATTAAGTGCTCTGTCCAATTTAATCTATAGATCGATCTTTTGGTTCCTAACCTAGAAGATCGGACTCGATCAAGGATGTCTTAAGGAGAACTAACTTGGTAAGATTGCAATAAAGATCATTGGACTGATTTTCTTCGGTCGCCGTTTTTCTTAATTTTTTCATACGCAAAAGATAGACTTGAAAAGTAAATCTTTAAGCTGATATGAATTTCGTTTGACTCTATCTAACCTTCTTGGGTGTAAATACGATTCTTATAAATAACTCCCAGACCAATCTAAGCCCAAAATTATATCTTTCAAGTACACTTGTAGTGAATGAGAAAATCAAGTAAGGTGGAGAGCAATGAAACCAATTCAACGATCCCTATTCCAATTCTACTAAGTCAGATCTTCCTTACACATCCTTGATTGGGTCGAGTCTCCTATATTGGTCACTAACCTAAGAGACTAGCCTATGGTGTTAAGTTGGGCGAATGTCTAATTATAGAAATGACTATTTTATATTCTATTTTGATAATTATAAATAAGAAGATTAATGTAATATTTAATAAAAAATTATATAAATATTGGATAAATTTTGCTAGAAGGTATTCAGGTTTGGAGGTAAGTTCATTTAAAGTATCAATGTTTCAAGTAGTTTAAAAAGGAATCAACGTTTAACAAAGTGTTACAAATGAGGTATTAACATTTGGATTGGTTTTTAATTAAGTTTCCTTAATTTTCATTAATAAATTTAACTCACTTTGCAAAATATTGATACCCTTTTTAACCACTTGAACGTTGATAGCTTGGATTTACGTTGATTCCTCTTTTTAACTACTCAACACGTTGATACCTTAAATGAGATTACCCGAAACATTTATACCATTTTTATATAATTTATCCTAAAAATATTTATCTTATTGAAGTACCAACAGGTTACAACATAATAGCTTCGAAAAGAATAGTATTTAAACTTATTGGAGAAGATGAAAGAGCTTATGCAATGGTAATTTATTCCTTATTAACACCATAAGTAAACTAAAGAAAAGCGAACTATCTAACACATGTTTTTTTTCAGGAAAAGGAAGCAAAAAGGAAAGAATAGATTAAGGGAAGAAATTTTCTCTAGTGTCCACCAAAAGCATTTGGAGGGAAATGGAAAGGAATTAAAAAATTATAGATAAAAAAAATATAATATAAATATAGATAGTTTTATTAAAATTCATATTTTAAATAGATACAACTAAAGAGGAAAGAGTAAAGTGAGGGAAAAAAATTTCCCTAACGAAAAGCATTTAAAGGAAATTGAAAAGGAATTCGAGCATTATGAAACATAAATCTAATTATTTATATACTTAGAATAGATTGAATGAGTATAGAGAAGCGAGGATAGGACTAGTTTTAGGAATAATGTACCCAACCTACCTGAACATTTAAAAATCCTATAGGGTTGCAAGTTGCGTTTAGAAAATTATATGTCGATCCTATAGGGTTTTGGGGCCGGTTCAGATCATTAAAAAAACCCGTTGGGTAACCCAAACCTGTCATATTATAAACAATTTAAAAAATTAAATTTTAAATTTTAAAAAGCAAACCCTAAACCTAGTAATGTACTTTGGCAGTAGGGCTTCTTTTTCATTTTGAAACCAAATAAAATACTTTTTCACTCCAACTCTCCCAAGCAACAAATGGCAATAACAATAAGTCTTCCGCCTACCATTAGTTCGTCGCTTGCTCGTCCGTCTCCGCTTGCCTCCATTGCTCACCAGTCGTGGGTCGCCACTTGCTTCGTCGCAACCAATAAGATAGCTCCCTCTCTCACCATAGTCCGTCACTCAGTTCAGTTGCTACGTACCTCTGTCGCTTGTTACTCACTAGATTGGACTCACTAAGCGTCATTGACCCAAACCAAGGCTAGATCGTCATTTTCCATAGGGCCGCTCCGTCATTGTCACATCGTCACTTAATAGTTACCACCATTATGTCCACCACTGAGCAGACAGGACCTAAGGCTGCCTCTGTTTGCCATTACAGCGACTTGCCTCCGATCTTCGTCCTTGTCTTTACTATGTTTTGGTACAATGTCTTTTTTTTCCCTCTGGTTTTGATTTGTTTTAAAGATTCCAAAGAAAAATGGGTTTGTGTTCGAAGAATTAGAATAGGAAATTGAGTCCTAAAAAATGAAATGGAAGAAAAGACATAGAATGATGGCTTTAGATTTCATTATTTGGTAGATTAATAGCTATTTTATTTATAATGTGTCTATAGGTGTTGGCTTTATGAATATTTGTTTATGGTTTGATTATGATAATGGATAAAAAGCCAAAATATAAGTGATGAAAGCATAAGATTTTTTGCTCCTCACAGTAGAAGTTATTTGGTAGTTTTACCATTTCATAATGAGTTTGCATTTTGGAATATGAATGTCCTGCCAGTAAATAATGGCACTGATTGTTAATTTTGTTTGTATAACTGAACTTAGAATAATTTCTTCACACATATTACAAATACACCCCTATTCTATTAGTATCACCTGTAACACAAAATTAGCTCTTTCTTATTGCTTGTATACGCTTATTCTTTTATAGTTTTGTGGCAGAAATGTATAGTTTATGGAATTATTATAACAATTAATATAATAGGTATATCAATTGATATTTGTGTATAAATTGAACCTTTTAATGACTTCTAGAATGGTTTCATAATAAAAGAGGAAACTATTTCCCTCCTATTATCCATGTAGAATACTACATGATAGATAGGAGTGTACTCTTTTTGTACAATTTCCCCAACAATAAGAGTTTCAAGTTCAACAACTAATAGTATAATCAATAGTTTTAAGATTTACAGAGCTCAAATAATTGAATACCAAAATTTTTTATTATAGTAGTACAATCCTATTATGAGATAAATATTGAGAATGGATGAATATGAGATAAATATGTTTACTAGTTGTTTTTTATCCCTTTATCTTAATCACTAATATTTCATTTCAGGTGGTGATTGATTCATTATTAGGAATGGATGAATATGAGATAAATATCGAGGAAAATGTCCATGACCTTCAAGACATTAATAGTCCTTCTCCAACACCTACTAGAAGAAAACCAACATCTACTTCGGGGTCTCGTATAGCAAGCACAACAAATCAATCAAATAATCCTAACAAGCATACGCTGACTTCTACTATATGGAATGAGATGGTTAAGAAAACAATTAATGGATAGGAATTTGCTATTTGTAACCATTGTGAGAGAAAGTTGAAAGCAGTAAGCAAAAATGGTCCAAAACACTTGCACAACCATTTGTTGAGGAGCGCAAAGATAAGGTCTCAATAAGATATAAGACAATGTCTTCTGGCTATGGAACAAAAGCAAAGCAAGGGTGAGAGTAGTATGACAGTGAAAAACTGGATCTTTGATCAAGACATTGCTAGGAAAAAGATTGCAAAGGCTATTGTTGTTCGCGAGTATCCTATTTCAATTGTTGAACATAAGTACTTCAGAGAGTATGTGCATAGTATAGCAGCATGCGAGTTGTACAACATAAAGAAGGATATCTTGAAGATGTACAATGAAGAAAAGGGCAACTTGATGTTGATGCTTAAAGGGCTTAATTCCCGGGTGGCTGTAATAAGTGATATGTGGACTTCAAATAAAGAAAAGGGACACATGACCATTATAACTCTCTTCATTGATAGTAGTTGGAAGTTCCACAGTTGAATCTTGAAGTAAGTTTCTTTAACAATGTATCATTATCTCATTTAACTGAAAATTCTAATCCTTTTTCATCATGTTTACTTTTATATGCAATTTTATATATGTGCCAGCTCTGCACAAATTAAGCTCTATGTTAGTGCTTATTTAATTCATTAATGAAGTGGAATTTGGATAGAAAAATCTCAACAATCAGTATGGACAATTGTTCAACAAATGATGCAATAATTGCAATTTAATATTGAAGTTAAGATAAGATGATCTAATTCTTCGTGACAAGATAATACACATGTGTTGCTGTGCACATATTTTGTACTTGATTGTAAGGGATGGTGTGGCTGTGATAAAAGGGTTGATAGAAAGAATCTGTCACAATGTTCAATTTTGGTCAATGACACCATTAAGGGTTGAGAAATTTGTTGAAGCATGCAAGTAGCTTGATGTTCCGTTAGTAGGAAACTTTGGTTAGATTGCAAAATAAAATAGAACTCTACTTATGACATGCTTGTCACTACAATTGGATACAAATAGGTCTTGTATAGGGTTCAGTTAATGGATATACACTACAAACGTCTTCCTTTAGATGACAATTGGGAGATGGCCTGGGATATTTGCAATAAGTTATCTGCTTTTTATGATGTAACTAACCTTTTATCTGGCACCCGATATCCCACTGCGAACTATTTTTTTAGTAAAGTATTTGCAATTAGGAAAGCATTGATTACATGAAAGAATTCTTTGGACTTGAATATTAATGCAATGGCTAAGAAAATGTTTGAAAATTTTGAAAGGTATTGGGGAGATGTGCACACTATCATGGCTGTTTGTATTGTTTTGGATCTACGCTCTAAGATTAAGGGTGTAAAGTTCGTGTTTCGAACTGTTTATGGAGAGAATGCTGCTACAGAGTTGCAAAATATTAAAAACACTTGATATGAATTGATTAAAGAATATCAATCTAGACCTAAATTTTGCTATGCTATGTCTAGTAATTCTTCTTCATTTCCTTTAGGAGATGGTAGTAGCACCGGTATTGAATTTTTATGTGATCCTATAGTAGAGACAGATGAATTTGAATAATATCTGATAACTATAGCAAAGATGATATTCAAGTCCATGTGAAGTTTAAGTTGGACCATTATTTAGAAGAGCCTGCAATTCCCTAAATAGCAAATTCTGAGTTTGATATTTTCGGTTGGTGGAAAATGTATGTCATGAAGTATCATACATTGCAAGAAATAGCCAAAGATTTGTTGGCAATTCCTGTGATGACAGTTGTTTTTTAATGTGTTTTTAGTACTGGTGGTGGATAAATAGCTCTGATAGGAGCTCGCTCAATCCAAGTTTAGTAGAAACATTGATGTGTACATAGAGTTGGCTGTTAAATTTTGGAATTGGTATGAGATTGTTTAATTTATTACTGAAAGTTTTTTTTTTACCATGCATTTTTTAATGTATTTCATGAAAATATTTTTTTCCCTTTTATTCTTTTAATTATGTAGGTTTGGAGATACTTGAATTTAAAGAACCTAAAGAATGGGGTGAAGAAAGTGGAATACAAGAATGAAGATGACAAGTGAAGATAATGATTGATGATAACTTCGTGATTTTGCTACTATTTAATTTCACTGATTATTTATTTTGGTTAATCCGGTGATGCATTGTTTATTTTGGTTGGTATGGTGGACTGAGCCTAGAGTTTATTATTAGATGATTAATTTGATGAGGTATTGCATTTGCTTTTGTTTTTAATGTGTTTTGAAGACAAGTAGAAGTAAGTGTGTTAGGAGGTTGGTAATTTAAGTTATTGTTGAGTGAATGAAGTGTTGGTAAGTTGTTAATGTGTTTTGAAGACATGTTGTTCTATGCTTGAGTCTTCACAAGCCATGATTCCCACATATGTATTATGTATATTTATGTAAGTGAAGTAATGTCTTTTCATTTACATTTAAAAACCTTATTGTGATAGTTTTAAACCTTTTATATTTCTTAATAAAGTTGTAATATGCCTTGTCAAGTTGATTTAAGCATGGTTGTAACTAACTATTGTGGTCCTATAGGAAAAAAAATATTATTAAAAAATTGTAATTTAACTAAGAGTAGACAAGGAAAAAAAAAAAGGAAATGAAAGCAAGTCACAAGGCAGGGTAGGGTAGGTCAGGGTCAAAACTCTATAGAGACGAGTTTGGATATTGTATAGAAAATCCTATAGAATCGCGAGTCAGGTTTGGGTAACTCTATAGGGAAACTGGATAAGGTTTGGATCTTATAACCCATCCCAAACCCACCCTAGTTGCACCCCTAATTCTAGGTTGGAGAAATCTAAGATAAAAAGACAAAGTTTTAAATGATTAGAAATTGTTGCTTGGATATGCATTGCCTAGAAGATATGATGTTATAGTTCTTCCTCTATTTTTTGGATTCTTTAGATCTTGACATGATTGAGAGTAGATAGTGCTAGAGGACATGATTGGCTATGAGGGAATGGGAGAAGGAAGATTTAGTCAGTCTTTTTTTCTCCTTTTTTTTTCGCGATTAAAGTCTACTTATATTGATGATCAATCAATGTCCAAAGGATTATAAACAAAGGAAACAAAAGAAGGCATAAAAGATGTAGAGAGTAGCTTCTAAGGAGAGGATGGTGGATTAAGCCACCGGTCAAAATGACGCATCCTTCTTCTGAAATTTTGAGCTACCTAATCTATAGCTAAGTTGGTAGATCTTGGTACATGCATAAAAAAAAAAAAAAAAACAGTATCTCTAAAGGGGCTAAACATAGATAAAACAAGGCCTTCTTAACATAGGATAAGGTTGACCAGTGCGCAGCTTGATCCGCTTTGGTAAAAAAATTATGAAGACTAAACAATCTGTCAATAAAACCACTTCCTTCTAGCCCATAGAAAAGATTAGCTCTAAAGTTAACAATAAGGCATAGGCTTTAGTAGCTTCAGGACTAGGAGAAGTAGTCCACCTTGCTGCTCCTTTCAAATTAGAGCCATCTTAGCATTGGGTTACCACAACAATACCTAGATTTAGTTTGATTATTTAGGTTAGTTAAATGGCATAATTTTGTACTAACATGAGGCTTTTTTTTTTCTCTATCCAAATGGATTTAGAGGACGTTGAGACATTGGATTTTAGAAAAAGTGTAACTTTGATTAGATTAGGGTTAGACCTTAGTGATGGCATCTAAAGCCTTGTCTACTATGATTTATTGATTTGATTGGATTATTACCTAACACTTGCTGATTGAAGTAGACTAATTAAATTTAGATTTTTTGAAATATTTTTAGGATTGTCCCCAAATATTAAAGTTTAGATGAAGTTTTAGGTCTGTGTTATTTTACTAAAATATTGATGAAAAATTTGGTAATAACTTAAGGTTACAAAATTTCATTAAACCCTAAATAATTTACTTGATTTTTGTAATCCTAGGTTTTTTGCCATAACATGAGTAAAAAATTTAAAAGAATTAAAAATCTAAATCTAGTTTTATATTCTGAAATAATAATTTTTTTGGTAGTATATTAATTAATACCCCATAGATGTTCTAAGTTTAGTTGTTTTATATGCATTAATGATTTTTGAAATTATATTTCCTATATTTAAATTTTTTCAAAGCACTAGAAATTTATTTGCAAGCTATTTACCATAAATTAAATGTTGAAATGATAATTCTCAATTACACTATACTTATTTTCTTCTACAAAAAAGAAAGATGATCAGAGATTTGAAAGTTTACACTAGTTGAACGTTGTTGTTTCAGAAAAAAAACACGATATATTTGAAATTTACTTTTCTAACATACTCTCTTTTATTTGCACAAGATCTTTTCTTCCAAACCTTTGTAGTTCTAGCTTGAAAAAGTCCAAGATTGTATTTAGAAGCTACACAATTAGTGTTTTAGAAAGAAGAAAGTGATGTAATCTAAAAAAGCACAAAAGTATCTTCATTTGCTTTGTTTTCAAGGATTTTAGAGAGTATCTTTATTAAATACACCATTGCACGTGTACATTTCATCATTCATGTGTGAAATGTCATTTTTAGCATATATCATGTTTTAGAAAACTGAAAAACGCATATAGTTTGCTAAGAAATGTTACAAATAGATAAAAACATGCTTTTTGAGTTTGCTCAAGCTTAAAATGAATAATGTCTGTTACATTTATATAAACAAAAGTTACCTGAGCTTAGTTGAGCAAAGAATAACAAAACATGCAATAAAATAGAGTAGATCAACTCTCTAAGCTCTTATGATAGATCTAAAGATAAGTATAAGAAGATAAGTCTCATGTTGGATCAATAAGTGTAAGGAGTTTTTGTTTTGGGATACCTTTTATGCATGTATTGATGCTAAGATATGTTTTGGAAGAGCTTGTAATGAGATGGAGTTGTTTAAAGATCGTTCTATTTGTTGTTGGTGTCATGGCTTAGTTTCGTGCTCGAGGTAAATCAATGGTAGATTTAGTATAAGTGTCGAGGGATAAGTTTTGATGCATTGTATTTGTTGTGGCCTAAAGTCGAACCTTCAACAAACATCGAAGGTTGTCGTACCAAAAAATAAGTTTAAGTGTTGGAGCATCGTACCCATCGCGGCCTATGATTGAGCCTTCGATGTATCCCATGACGATGTTGTGAATGTTTTTGGTTGCACGCGACCCCTTTTTTTACTAGAGTGCGACATGGTTTTCTTGTAGCAATATACCTTGCAACCATTCCTAAGGTACCTTCAACCCCTAGTTTGTGTGGTGCGATCCTAGTTTTTTGCAGCGATGTGACCCTTGACCAAACCTAAGTAGTAAGCAATGATGAATAACATAAGTTAAGAGTTTTTATTAGAAATCTAGGATGCACAAGTTTTGATAAGAGTTCTATCTTCTTTGTAACGTGTTTAGTGATGTATGTTTGTTGTTATATAGGAACTTTCAATCAAGATCCAGAGTTTATAGTAGACTATTACGATTTCTAATATCACAATGTTGTGCTTGTAAGGTAGCTGCACATGTTTCTATATAAATACAACTAATTATGTATGGGGATGGGAATATTATGTGTTGTATGGTGCTTGACTATGTGGCAAGCTCTAATATCTAAAGTGATAACAAATTTCTTGATATTGATGTGAAATGATCATTGATGATTGTCTGACATTGTATGATCGCCAATAATATGACCTAAGTCTTATTGGACCCCTAAACTAAAACAGACATGCATTTTATGATAGCACACTGCATTAGCATGGCACCAATGTCACGTGTTGATATTCAAATTCTATGGTAATGCCTTGTCACTCTGGGAGAGTCCAAGTGGGGTTACTATAGGATTATAGACCCTATGGGAACTAAGCAAGCACCGAAGGACATCGCCCGAGTTAGAGTCGGCTTTTAGGATGTTAACACTTAGAGAGTCTTTGATGGTTCTAAGGTGAAGTTGAGATTATGTTGAATATATATATATATATATATATATGTATATATATAAGTAAGTATGTATATATACTAAGTAAATTTTAAAAAAGCTAATTTTAGAATAGCTTCTTCTTCCTTAGTTCTCAATCTCTCTTGGGCATGAATTACTTGAGCCGGTCCTTTAGCCCCCAAGAGAGAGCACAAATCTCCATTGGTTTGGATTATGATCATCCGAATTGTGCATAACATATGCTTGAGTGTGGCATTGCATATGATTGTAATTAAAACTTATTTGGAATTTGTTTGAAGTGTGGTATGATCATGTTATCTCACTAAGCTGTAGTGTGCTCACACTTCTATAGACTTCATATACTTTCAAGGATCTCTACAGTGGATCCAAGCTTGGGATGAGGAGAGGTAGTAAGCTTCAAGAAGAAATCCAGGGCTCGAGCGAGAGTTGGAGATAGTTTCTTTTGCATAGAGCAATTATGTTTGTTCTTTGATAGTTCGTAAGGCTTCGTTGTGAGCTTATCCTAAGATGTATGTAAGGAGACATGTTATAAATAACTTATATGTATGTGAATTTTCTCATCTTGACAACCTCATGATGTTGTTTTAACTGTCCACGAGATGGAGTATCCTAATATTATGGTGCTTGCAGGTTTTTATAAAGAGCCTTGGTTAGCTTACTTATCCTTCATGTTTTGCTAAGTTGTCACTAGGAGGCATCAATGCTACTAAGGTGCCATGTGGGAGTGTGACAATTTTTCTATAAGTGTTGGATCTTACTTCCAATTAGATATATTTGAATGATATATTTAATCAAATCAATTTTATTCAAATCTTACAAAGAAAAGTTGTCAAGCCCTTATGTTTAAGATAAAAGAAATAAAATCCAAGATTCATAGATGCATGCAAACAAAGTTTTTTATATGGAAGCTAATGATGAAGACAATTTTTATTGGGTATTTCCATAAATTAGTGAATTTAAGGGTCTATTTGGTTAGCTTTTTTCAATAGATAAAGATACTCTTTTCGAACTTTTTTCTAATAAATTGTTTATCAAGAAATAGATACACATAAAAAAACTGATAGTTCTTATAAAAATATCTAATAGATCAAATATTAATAAAATATAGATACAAATTCGATATATTTATATATATAGTTTTGACACAGATACATATGTAAATATAAATAAAAAACAAACCATTCAAACACATTCTAAATGTTCAAGACCAAGGTGTACAAGGAACAGTTTTTAAAGAACTTAAAAGAAAAATGATATAATTGAGGCCTCACAAGAGACGAAAACTTTTAAGAGATTATCGACACAAACACAGAAACGACCGAGTTGCCAGAGGGCGAGGGTCCATAAGTTAAAACTTACCTTATTTATTTATTTATTTTTAATGTCAGAGAAATGTATTAATCTGCGACCAACAAAAACAAAACAATTTATTTATAAAAAAACACATTTAAATACCTTGTTTATATGTGTGTGTATAGTTATCACAACCAAAGTGTGTTCCCTTATAAATTAAATTGCCCATTACAGCAGTTACATAAAATTATAGGAGGGATAAAAAAAACCAAGAGCAAAAACACAATAAAAATGAAAAAAAAAAAAAAAACTAATAGAAGAAGAAAGACCTAATATGTTAACAACAACTTCTATGGTTTGTACCGAAACTGTACCGCTATAAAAATTAAATTGATTTTAAAAATAAATAAATAAAAAATAATTTAAAGAGTTGGACCACCATTGGAAATAATCTAAATTGTATATTAATACGATAGAACTAGACTCTTATAACTACTACAGAATGGTAAAATTTTCCTAACATCAGGGAGAAATAGGACAAAGCAAAAAATTGGGTTATATGTTCGAGACTAAGCGGGGGCTAACTGGTAAAATTCTACCGTTTTCATTAGGAAGCGGCAAAAGCCGCCGATATGTACCATGGCAAAAATAAAAAAATAAAAATAATTCAACTCAATTATTTTTTCCTTTGGTCCATGTGGTCCTAAGTGGCAAAATTTCGTCCTCATCATTAAAATTTGTGAAAAGAAAAAAAATATTTATCACTTATTTTTGCTGGAAAAATGAAAGATATGCACTAGTGTCAGTTTAAATCTTGAAGAATTAAAAAGATAGAAAATGGAAATTTAAAATATAGTTCATAGAAGGGAATAAAATGAGTTTTTCAATTTAAAATTAAAATTATCATTTTTTACATTGAGAATGAAATTTTTTTTATCCACATGTGTACAACTTTGCTCCTAAAAAGACAATCATCCACTATAATTTAGGAGAAAAATCTTATAAATAACTTTATATTTGACAAATAGATAAGTACCCTCAAATGTTGAATATCATCTCCTAAATTTTAACTTAGGGTGGAAACCCTTTCAAAATTTTTAGTTCATTTTAATACCCCTAAACTCTAATCTTGATAGTTTTCTATTGAATTGAAAATTCAATTGTCCTTTTTGTTACCAATATATTACAGTTTATCGGTTGTTCATAATGGAAGTTCATAGACTACATTCATATTTAATTCAAAGTTTAACCGATGTGAAAGTATGCTTGCCGAGAATAATTATCCACACAACTTTTGGTTGTAACAAGATGACCATCAAGGGTAATTTATTCATATTATATAATATCTATCTATCTATATATATCGTAACATGTCGACCAATGTAGTACCGATTACATTTTACATTAAATCGTTGCTGAGTTTTTGCATGTCCCCCGTGCGTGTCCAATTATTATTAGTAAAGATAAATAGACAACATATATTATAAGACTCTTCGCAAAAATTAGCCTATTGTGCAATAAATAAAAATGAATTACAATTCCAAATTGAAACTTGTCTTTGCAAAGAGAGAAATAATAATAATAGTAATAATGTAAAGGGCTAAAAATATATTACATTAAATATTGAATGTGGTTTTTGACCATGTAATAAGGCCAAATAAGATTAATTAGTTTATTTTGGAAAACTATGGAATGAAATGAGCTTATTTGGAATATCTTATAACCTAGTGGCATCCAATTCTGATCATCATTATTGAGGTATCGAGTTTGATTCCTCGTATTATAATAACCTTAGTGGTTTCTATATTGTAATAGTCATGATGACTGTGTTATTGTAACTTTAAAATAAAAAAAGAGCTTAACCATTTTATTTATCAATTAAAGTAAGAATTACTTTCAGAGATCAAATAAATAACTTAAGTAAATATTAAGCTTTAACTTCTCAAGAGCTACAATGTTCATATGCATGGTTTATTGATTCCTCATCAGTCATCACTTCTTTCAAGGCGACGTGTAAAGCTTGGAAGCCGCAAAATAGATGCATTTTTACCACTTTTCATTATCATGATCATCATCGTCATCGTGATCGTCATCATTTAAAGAACAATGATCGTAACCCTTACCTAACCTTACAGTGCTAACAACTTATTCTTGTTTCTTAAAGACAATACATGGCTGGCCAACTCCCTTGGAAGATGGCGAGCCATTCCGTGCGATACCATTTGGTAATCAGAAAAGGGGACGAAGCATCGCTTCTCGATATAGACAGTTACTGTGCTGCTGCAACGGTAGGACCACATACTTATGTCCATAGAAATTAGAAGCTACTCGCGATGATGCAAAAGGGCATTTATTTTACTTAGCTAGGCATGGCACGGATCTGAACCGGCTTGGGTCGACCAAAACCAACCTAGTCCAAGGTAGGCTGTACCAATTCTCAGCCTCCTGCCAATTCATGGCCATTGACCCTTTCACCTTGTGTTTTCTTTTCTTTTTTTTTTTTTTCTTTTTAAATCATAATTTTTTAAAATAATTGTTTTAAGTATAAAATATATATAATAAAGATAAATTTAAAATCAATCAAGATAAATTTAAATATAAAATAAAATTGAGCTTACGAATAATAGTCTCTAAACCATTTTTTGAAAGAACTATTCAAGATACACATTTATTTATGCACAAGCACAATCAATTCTGATTGTAAAGTTAGCCATGTGAGAATATAAAATACTCAAAATACAAAAAAAGAAGTCCAACATTGCTAATAAACAAGAATTCACTTTAGTTAAAAGTTTATATTAATCCAACATTCTTTAAACAATATTTATTGCTCATGTTATAGCATTAAATATTGTGAATAGTAATAAATTTTTATTATTCGCGTTGTTTTTGTTTACATTTATTTTCTTTTCTTTTATCTTGACTTTATTTTCACTTTTACTTTTTTTTCCCCTATAGTTAGCTCGGGTTGATCTATCGAGTTAAAATGTCAGGACCAATGACCTGTCTATGACCTGACAACTCATCAGGTCATCTAATGGGCCATAACATTTACAGCTGAGTTAGGTTGATGGATTTTAGACGATGATGGTTTCGACAGGAATATAGATTAAATCCAACCCATACTCATGCATATTATTTATTACCAAATTAAACCCAACCCATACCCATGTGTATTATATATTACTTGACCTTTATGATGATGTTGGTAAGTGCTACTAATGTTGGGTAGAAAGACTATTTGATGGTTTTCATAAAGGTATTATGAAATGATGAGTCAAAAACAAAAAAAGAAAAAAAGGAAAGAAAAATGGTTGAACAAAGTCCTTGATTTGTTGTCTTTTTGTTTGGTATGTATGGATTGCCGACGATATTTAATTGCTTGACAATAAAACTTCTCGAGTGATCTTGGTGAGGTTGAATTGGAAATACCAATATTTGGATTTGGAAGATATGTTAGAGGATTCATTAAAAAAAATTAAAGTAGAAATGAGAAAAAGAAATAAAAGGAAATGGAAGATATGTTAGAGGATTCATTAAAAAATCAAGTAGAAATGAGAAAAAAAATAAGGAAATGGTTTGGTGTGATCTCAAGGACTACCTAAGGATGCAACTGAAAAGGATTTGGAGCGAGTTATATAAAACTTGAATCCACCCTGGCATTCTATAGGATTTCTGAATACCTTGTAATGATTTATAGGTTTTTTTCCCACTATATCCTTGATCTATCTCGGTAAGATTTTCGCAAACCTATACCTGCCAAACCCTAGCTTGATTAGCTTTCTCCTTTTTTTAGCCTTTCAAACATGGTTGTCAAACTTGAGTATCTATCTAGAATTGCCAAGGAGTTCGTAGAATCAGAACATAGAATCGAAATGTAGAATATGAAGATTCAACAACTAATATAAATTTGCTTGCAAAAACCATAGATTTACTTACTTTACTAATAAAACTTTAAATAAATTATAAAAATGAAGAATTTAGTATTAAATTAGTTACATACAACCAAAATTTAAGTTTTACCAATCATAATTCACATACTCTCATTAATCATTTAGTGCAATTTTGATAATTAAAATAATTATTTTTATTTAATTATGATTCACAATTTATAATTATTAAGATATATTACAAATCATTTAAATTATCATATGTGAGTAGCTGGTTTTGTGCATAATGAATATTTCCATATTCACTATATATTTATGCAAAAAAATCATTGCACTTACGAATAATAAATTACATATAGAAAAACTATTAAAAAATGGAAAAAAATATAATGCTATATATTTGTTTAATTTTAATTCAAATTGTTTAAAATATATCAAAGTATATAACCTAAAAGAATATAACTCTCTAAAAAAATGCAATGAAAAGGAAATAAAAGGAAAAAAATACAAAAAGAAACTAAAATTAAATTAAATTAAGATAAACATCAAGAATTAACCCCAAAAACCCTAAATTTAAACATATTACAATGACTACATTTTTAAATTTAAATAGAAAAAAAGTGTAAAATTATAACTTTACGATTCTACACTGATTCTACCTACGATTCTGCTATCGATTCTACTATGTAAAATCGCGATGCTACATGAGTTTACTTAAAAAATGATTTTGTATATGAGTTCAATCGCAATCCCATCATCAACTCGTAAACTCGTGGAAACATACGAATTGATTCGCGAGTTTGACAACCATGCTTTTAAAGAAATAATCAAATGAATTGATGACATTTTTCAAAAGACTATAATTACTAAAAATATATCAAAGTAAACATAAAGCCATCAAACAATTCCACAAAAAAAAAAAATAGAGTCAAGTCTTAAAAAACATAGGAACAAATATTGTGATCAACATAAATAACATTATGGTGAATTTTATCTATTTAATTAAGTGAATAAATTAATTTTTTAATTTTTTAGTTAGAATATTGCAGTTGGTTTAAGGTGGATTGTTAATTTTGATTTAATCAACAATATAAGACTTGTTGCAAAATTTGATCAATATTGTATTTAGTTGAAATATTAAATTTTAATGTGGAAGGCTGAGTGGATGCCACGCCCCAAGAGTACCGTAGTAGTAATACATATATTATGATATAGCCTAATGACCCGGGCAGTATCTCATACACATATTATTATTAGATCTACTTTGGAAAATGACATAGGTTTAACAAAACAGGATCTTTTTGGTTGCGTGATAAGAAATGATGAAAGCAAATAAAATTACAATACCATAAATAAAACTCACTGTCTGAATAACAACTATTACAAACCATGAAACATATATAAATTCTCAAATAATAAAATTGATGGTCTAACATCAATTAACACGTATAAGTAGTAAAACTATTCTCCCTGTTTCCAGGACTCTTCTAGCTTTAGAAACATACCGATTCTAAACTCTTAAAGGCAACCAGCCAAGGCTTTCGCGTCATCCTATAAGGACTGTAGGAGTGTGAGCATAAACCACATGCTTAGTGAATAACCATAACATATCACACAACAAGCAAGTTATTATCAAACATATGTAATGCATCATTCAAGCATATGACAATTACAAGCTTGGACAATCCGGAATCCAAACAGGATGGAGATTTACACCCTCTCATCGGGGTTGAAGGAAAATCGATCTATGAATCACCTATTCATGAGAAAGTAAGTATATAGGAAAGCCACAATCCTCTCAATAATTATCTATGTATGTTAACGTTGTTTAAAGCACTCATTTTCTATTTCAAGCCTTAGAAACTCCACTAAGTATTAGATATTTAATAGCGATACCATGGGCAGCGTCATTCATTACCATTTAGTTTCCATAGAACAGACAGAACAAAGGTAATCTTGAGTAGAACTAATAACCTCTTGCCTAGAAATACCAAGCATTACCAGAGAACCAAAATTCTAATACGTAGTAGGCTATCACATAATTATAATGCAATATATGCAATTTATGCAATGCATGTCTATTTTATTTATAATGCCAATATTTATTAGTTAAGTTAAAGGTGCTCAGACTTCACACAAGAAATCAACATGCCATGCACTCAGCAAATTCACAAGCATTCCATTATCACTTTTATTCAGTATTGTTTAGCAATCAAGTAATTCTGGACAGCAGGCAATATCCATAACCCATATACACACGAGTTCATTATTATTATTCTTGTATTGTAATGTAGCTAAACTACAACCACAAATAATGTAATAAGTCTGAGTTATTCACCTGCGCATATTGATCAATCGTAGTAATTGACTGGAAAGTCCTCAACAGTATCAAAATTACCTATTGAGATGAAAATATTCATCAATAATACTTATAAATAGAATATTAAATTCCTATGAGTGTCTAAGTGTCCTATGTCAGTATTTGATATAATTCCTATTGCTTATATTGATTTCCTAAGGTGTTGATTCTTATAGAAAAAAGGATATTTTCTATTTAGTTTCATCGAATTTCTTTTGATTTAAATATTATTCATTCTATATCTAAGATAAGCTTAATTAAATTTTCCTATTAGTTTTCTATTCAAGTCTTACATTGTTTAATGTCCTTGTTTGGAGTAGTCTTTTATTTATTTATTTTGCCTGTCAACCTTATTTGCTCTCTTTAGTTAGAATTTGTATTATTTTAGAGGATCTCATTTCATCATCTAAATCTTTATTCATTTTCTTAGCTCATTCATAACTTGTGAAGTTATTAACATGTGTAATTTCTATGAATTGTTCATAATATTTTTCTTGTAATGTAGAACTCCTAATCATACTTTTAAAGCTTTTTTATCAATTTTATGTTCATATAAGGTCCTAGGAGCATCAGACGTGAATTTAGATTCGTTTAGATGAAATTTGAGCATGGTTTTCGCTCATTACTTCCTAGATCCGAATTTACTATTCCTAAGTTTATAACATTTCTAAGTTGATGTTCTTCTTAGCCATCAACATTTGAGCATTTCTAATACAACAAAAATCCATCTACTTGAATTCATCAATGGAATAACCATTTCTCCCAATCACATAACCTTTCTCCAATACTACACATTTCAACCTAATGTCTACACATAAATGTAACAAGCATGTGTTAATAGTTTAGGAGCTACCTTGGCTTGAACTGGAAAAGGATTCCTAACTCCTCCCCTTAGCAAGAATCAAACCTATATCAAAGGTTAGATGATAAGTTTTTAACTATATTAGAAGTTAACTAATTATAACTAAGACTTCCTACCTTGTTGAGCTTAGATTCCAACTTGGATTTATGACAAATCAAAGGCTATTTAACTTGGTTTTTTATGTTGTTTGAAAGAGGGAATGGATGTTTTTGGATGTGTTTGATACTTGGATAGGATATAGGAAGTCAAACAAGTGTTATATTTTGTTTTAGAGCTCCTTAAAGGTTGTCTAAGTGAAGAAATATCCAAGGAGAAGAGGGCTTTTTGCAACTCCTTTTGTAGCTAGAATTTCAGCTTGTTTTTATGAGAGTTATGAGCTGATTTTGTGACTAACCTAAGGCTATATGTCACGCCCCGAGGGTACCCTGGTAGTAATAAACAAGTTACACTTGAATATTATCACCAGATTACCTTCAGAGAATGACAGGTTTTTAAAACAACAGGATTTTTTAAGTTGCTTGATAAGAAATAACAAATATATGAGAGAAATGATTTAGTGAATAACCATTACAAACTATTACAAACCATATATCTCTGTTGAAGTATACAACTAAATAGTCTATTCTAATAGTACATAACCATCAACTAAAATAGATTTGTAGACTTCTAGCTTCAAAGCTCTTACCGGAGCCATATTCCTAGATGTAACTAACCAGGGACGTAAAGTGAACCTGAAAAGACTGTAGGAGTATGAGCGAAACCACAGCTCAGTGAATAATCAGACATACCATACATCACATAAGTCATTAACAAATCATATGCAATGCAATCATTCAACCATATGCACAGATACAAGTTTGGATGATCTAGAATCCAAACAGGAAAAAGATTTACGCCCTCTTTTCAATGGGTTGAAGGACAAAAACTCAATGACCCACCTGTCCAGGAGAGACTAAGTACACAGGAGAATCAACGATTTCTCGTTTTAATGTTATCACTTTGAATATAGTGGCTTCCACAAACCATCTCCTACAATCCCCTTAGAAACTCCCTAAGTATTAATCATTTCAAAGCGATTCTACGGACGACGTTCTTCGGTGCCTTTTAGTTCCTCATAGGACCGCCAGACCAAAGAAAACCTTGGAAGACTCACATATTGGATCAACCAAGCAAAAACAAAGATCCGAAATATTAATACGTAGGAGGCTGTCACAACCATATATGCAATAATGCAATTCGTGCAATGCATGTCCATATTGTTTGGTTAAGTCCATAATTCTTAATCAAATCCGAAGTGACCATATATTACACACAATCATCAATATACTACTGCACAACACCAACCATTGCGTTATCGCTTGTATAAAGATATTTTAGCAATCATACAATCAGATCATATCATAATTTCAACAAACACTCATTGGGTTATCTTGCATTTCATATTCGACTATTTACAACCACAACCAGTACAATATGACTGAATTACTCACCTGCTCATACCGACTCAGTCGTAGTAGTCCACTGGTAGATCTTCTAATGAGTCAAATTCACCTATTTAAAACAAAATATTCATCAATACAATCTAGCTAAATTCCTACATGTGCCTTGTGTCCTAGACTCGATATTAATACTTAGTATTGTCTTGTTTTTCCTATTTAATCTCACATAGTTGTTTGGTTATTTTTAGAAGTTATATTACTCAGGAAATTAACTTATTTTAATTTCCATTCTTATATATTTTATCTTGCTAAAAACAACTATTAGACTAATATTACTTTATTTAACTCTAAATATTTCTTAATTCTAGGGTTTAATAAATATTAATTCTAAATAGATTTAAATATTTGTATTAAAGTCACTATCTAATGTATATTCACATAACAAACATATATACATACTTAGTAGATATTATATATATATATATATATATTAAATTCGGTTTAAATCAGAAAAGCTTTCGTTGGAAAAATTTTTAGGTGTAAGCCGGCTCAAGGCCGCCGGCCTAAATCCCCAGGTGCCGGTGTAAAATCATTTTGAAGAAAAATTTCGTATTGAAAGCACCGGTGTTGAAAGCTGCCAGCTTACAACGTACGCCAGCCCTACGCCGGCGGCGTAGATCTCCAGGTAGCCGGCTTACGTTGATGTTTTACGTGAAAATTATTTTACGTAGCCTCTATTTGAGTGTAAGCCGCCTGTAAGCCGTCGGCCTATACATGTAAGCCGCCGGCGTACATCGTTTACACTGCCAGCCTTGAGGCAGCGTTGCACTGTTCATCATCTTCCTCCTCGGTTCGATTCTTTTTCTTTGGTTTTTACACGTTAGAAACTTACTTAAACTACTTCTAAGAGTTTATACATCATATATAAGGATATATAACAACTTTCAACACGTTTGAAAACATAAATATATAGATTTCGATTTTGTGAAAGTAAAACTAGGGTTTTTAAGTTTTACCTCGTTGGAGCTCTTTGAGTGCAATCCGAAGATTGTATTTGTGTTTAATATGTTCCTAGGATGATTTTAAGTCAGATTCAATTATAAATCGAACGAAAATCCTTTGAATTATGTCAACTTACCTTTTTTTTTGGGTTTTGGCTTTGTATTTCTTTTGATCCGAGTTTATGGTTTATAATCTGTTTGTTTTTCGTTTTAGTTTGATTTAGTTAATATTGGGAGTATTTTGTGTGGGAGAGCTGAGGAATTATGGAGTTTGTTTGTACTCTCTTAATGAGCTTCTAAAGCTTATATATATAAGAAGAAGAAGAGAAGGCTGCAGCTGTCCTCCTTCGATTTTCCTACGAATTTGTTCTCATCTGCTATTATTTTCAAGCTAATAAATGTGGATATGAGTTGTCAGCAGTTGATTGGTTTGGTAGTTGTCTTTGTTGACAATTTTGGATTGATTATTGAGCAAAAACCGGCTTCTTTCTCCCTCTCCTCAAATTGCACCGAATGCAGCCGAGAAACATGCATATATACATTAGTTTATTTATTTAATTAGATTTTGAGTTAATTATACGAGTTATACGGGTATATATTAACTAGTATTTGGAAGTTTTTGTACAAGAATATGGATATAAAGTTGTATAAAACACTTAGATTTCCAAACAATACAAATTTAGGTTATAAATATACGTAGTTAATTATTCGTATATTTTTATCTCCGCGATTTGGATTTCTTAAACTCATTGGGTCAGTTTTTTCTTTTTTTTTTTTTGCTTTAGGCTCCGATAGCTTAAGAAAACTCGGTTTAGAACAATAGCGTGATCCGATTATTTATTTGAAGTTTAGATTTTGAGTTATTTATCAGTTTATATTTTCGTTGTGTATTTAAAATCTTGACAGTTCATTTTTGGATCATCGTTTTCCAGTTATAAGCGTATATGATCATTTATACAGTATTGGGCTTCATACAGAAACTAAATTATATTTATATTTCTAGTTTTGATACTGAACATAAATTCTTATTAATAGCTTTTAAATTTAACTAGGAATCTCAAAATTAGGGTTTAAGTCTATATATAAATTCATTACTACTCGTTATTCTAGTCTTGAATCATTATCGAGATCAAAACAATAATTTATTCTTTATATTCAAATTTTTTATTTAAATCTATTGGTATACTAGGTTTTCGGGTCCTAGATTTTGGATCATATCTCGAATTAGTTATTCCAGATACAAGATCTCGTTTTCGGTATTAATCAGGGTTAAAGAACTCTTTATTCAGTTCCTAAATCTTTCATCTATCCAAAAATCTAGATATTATCCTATTATTAGATTTCAATCAGAATCTAAGTCTATTATCTAGTTTATACAATTAGTATAAATCGGGTACTAAGGTGAAATTCCCGGGTTTACACTATATATATGTACTAATGTTAGGCTAAAGTTAGGGGCTAAGAAGGATTTTTTGGGCTTGAGAAAATTGCATTGCTGCTGGAAAATTCATATATAAATGTGGTTGTTTTGGATGACGATTTTTTTCCATGTTTTGACAGATTTTCATGGTTTATTTAAGTGCATTTATTATTTTTGTTTGGTAGTTAATTAATGTCATTTATATGTGTAAATTTGGGGCTCAACTTGTTTGAAAATTGGATAAAAAATTAGTTGAAATTCATGCTAAAATAGAGGTGTAAAAATTATGATATGTGTTGCAACTTTTCTAGACTTTTTGGACTGATTTCTTGGTCTAATTGTTAATAATTTTGGTACTTGAAGTGTCCATTTTAGGATTCTTATTGGTGCTCATTTAGTAAAAAAAAAAAAAAAAAAAAAAAACTTAGGCAAGGCCTATGATTTTTGTGAAAACAGAGCTGATGTGCGTGAATATGGAGGTTGTTTCCATGAAAATTCATGCCTCAATTGCAGTTGTATACAAGTTACTTTGGCTGGAAATTCTTTTGCATTTAATGTTTATCACATGTGGAGTTCTTATATTGGTTTGGAGCTCATTTTCATATTGAATTTGGGAGCTTAAATTGGGTGCAAATTGGACGTGAATTGCATCTCCCCAGCAGCCGAGAATCAACTTGTTCTAGCGTGATGCAATTTAGCTTCGGTTTTCCATTTTTTTTCCTTTTTTGCTTACTAGTTAACTATCATATTTTAACAAATGTTAGTTTATAAACGTATGTTTATAATAGATAGATAAGAGTTTTATTGAAATGAAATTATCTAAGTTCCTATAAAAATTGTAGATTGTTTATATATACAAATTTTTAGTTTAAAGTTTATACAATTAATTATTTTTAGTATTTTAACTTATGCGATTAAATTTTTCAAGTTCAATAAATCGAATTAGGAACTAAGTCTTAATGAATTCAGAATTCCTTAACAAGTATAGCAGTAGGTTTTGAAATTTTCATTTGAGATCTAGATTACTAATTATTGACCGATATTAGTATCTATTATGTATTTATAATCCTAGTAATTCATCTTTGAATTATTGTTTTATACCAATAAGTTTTGTTAATAGACTATATCTTATCGGTTTTGAAATTTAGAGCTATTTCTAATTATATCTTGAATTATCAGTTTAAGATACGAAATCTCGTTTTTGTATCTATTAAGGTCAAAGAAATTTTTATTCGGGTATTTCAAACTAGGAATGAGTTTATTACAATCATAGATCTATTCTAGGATTTTTATCGATCCTAAATTCACTATCTAATTCACGTTTTCTATTTTATTATCGTATGCTAGTGTAAAAAATCTCGGGGTTTACAGTGGATGAATGGAATGATAGCTGATTACCAAAGAAAGATTCTACATTTCACTACTTCTTACCTCCAATTTCCATGAGTCGATACCCTCACCATTGAGCATGAATATAAAATCCAATAATTGTAATATATAATGACGTATACATGTACATTAACATATATATGTATTACTATAAATTTATATGATATATATAAGTATGAATGCAGGGGCAGATATCAGGGAAGTGACGGAGGCGGCCCTCCCTAAACTTAAAACTAATTTTTAAATATTTTTAAAAAGAAAAAAAAATCATATGTTATATGTATATTGTAAAAAGAGAATTATAACATAGAATTAAGTATAATTTAATAGTTAAGTATCTAGTTTTACATCGATTATAGGTTCAAATCCCATAAGTGTACTTTCTTTACTTTTTCAACATGTTTTTATTACATTAGCCACACACATACTCTCTCTCTCTCTCTCTCTCTCTCTCTCTCTATGTGTATTTGCGTTTCTTTTTCTTTTACAATAACTAATAACATTCGATTCTTTTATCATAAAATTATCTAACTAAATAAATTCTTGTTAATAACTATTTTATATTCGAAGTATACAAGTAATAATTATTATTATCCATATCACAATTGAATCTTATTGCATACTAATAATATAATTTGATTTAGTAACTTTTTTTCAATTAATATTATTAAAATGTACATGAATTATTGAATAACTATTCCATTTACATATATTTTATGATCTATTTGTGCTAAAAAAAATCATATACATTAATTGTATAATTTGATTTAGTAAAATTAATTTTTCCTATATGTAATGCTAAGAAAATGAATACGAATTGTTGAATAAATATCCTATATAGATATATTTTATGATTTATTTTTATTAAAATCAAATTTATACATATATTAACTATGTATATTTCTATTAATAATTAGTTTTCAACTGACACATATATATATCATCTCTTATGAAATGCACAAAATACTCTTAATTATTGTTTGAATATTTTTTTTTTTGAAGTTTTAAAAAAATATCACATTAAAATCATAATGAAATTCTCATATACATATGATGTAATATAATTATAAAAGCGAGTAAATATCATACCTATCCCCTCTCTCTCTCTCTCCACACACACACACCACCACCCCCACCCCCACCACACACACACACACACACACATATAACATAGATAATAATTATGTCATATTATATATATATATATATGTGTTATAGATATGTATATTTTATCCATTAAAATAAAGTATGTTAGACCATCAAATAAATGTTTTATGTATGTAGATTAATACATATGTATTACTAAGGGTGGACAAGGATAGGTTTGGTTCAGTTGTTTTAAATTGACAATCAAATCATTAAATAATGGTTTAGTTAAGGTTAAATTTTTTTAATCCATTAAATAATGGTTTGACTTAGTTTTTATTGTGAATTTCACCATATTATAATTTAATAATGTTATATTTACATAACTACTATGTAAAAGTACTAATTTTGTTCAATAATAATAAGTATTAAAATTTAAATCACATAAGTAATGAAACTAAAAAATTTCAAATATTCATTAACAACTAATGTTAATAAAAGTTAGTACATTACGTGACATATATTTTGAGTGACCTCTTTACATAATTTGTAAACTATGATATAAAAGTTAAATAATCATATATTTTAATAAAGATAAACCGAAAAATCTTTTATAGGTATTATGTTATAATGTAAAAAATATCTAGTTGC
Organism: Combretum micranthum; assembly: GCA_024138025.1. NCBI lineage: Eukaryota > Viridiplantae > Streptophyta > Magnoliopsida > Myrtales > Combretaceae > Combretum > Combretum micranthum. The sequence continues at coordinate 198,290 of JAMXBD010000781.1, forward strand.
AAGTGAATTATTACTATATATTTCTAAATTGGATTGGTTCAGTTTAAAAATTTTCTAAACCAAATTGTCAAATATATATATATATATATATTTGGTTTGGTTTGTCTTAATTATGGATTGATTTGGTTTGGTCAATTCTTTCGCCCACCCCTATGTATTACTTTTAACATATATGGGACACATTAACAAAATGTGTTATATATATATTCTAACATAATGTACATATGTTACAACCATTGAATATAGTCAACATTACATATGTGTATGAATTTTGAGAAGAAAAGAATAAATAGATAATAGAAGGAATTAATGGAGGGATGGTTGGATAATAGAGGATTTAATCTTTTCCATAGTGACATTGTAAACCCCCGAGTTTTTCGAAATGGTTTTTGAATACCAAATCGAAACCCTAAAGACTGAGCTAAGTTGAAACAGAACCTTAAACAATTTTAATCACGGGATTTCATAAGAGAATCTTTAAAAATAAAAATAGAAAGTTCAATAATCATTCGATTCAAAAATCCAAACATGAGATGGTCCATTTATCCGATCCTTAATGTAAACTCCTCAATTTCTAGGGTAAAGTTGGATTAAACCCCATTCCTAGTCAAACCGGAGTTTCAAAAGTCAACAAAGATTAAGACAATCTAACAGTTTCAACTCCGGCAAATGCGCGCTCTCAAACCCTAGAAAACGAAATGGAGTTAATGGCTTTTAATAGTTCGTTATAAAATAGGGAAGCATAAAAATGTCATATTCGCAATTTTCTGGTGTCTTTCTGATCCGAATGGGATCAGTTTTCAAAAACTGTGCCCCGGTGCACCAGATAGTGAAAATATTCCATTAATACCATAAGACTCGTAAAAATATAAGGATTTCAAAAATATCAGTTTTAGAATTTTTCGATAACTAAAACTATGAGATATAGCTCTTTTACGGGTATTTTTATTACTATCGGTATTTTATTTGTCTAATCTACTATTCATAATATTATTCCTACTATTCATTACTATTTCACTATCTCTACGTTTTCTTACACCTATTTCTTACTACTTATGCATCTATTTCTTACACTTTTATATTTTCAACACAACTTTATTCACATCATATCTTACACATTACTTCTTTTCATTACAAAAATATAAAATTTAATCAAAACATCCTCTCTCTCCTATTGTTGCCGCCGGCCCTCCCTCTCTCTTTCTCAATATATTTCTTTTTCAATTTATTTTATTACGTCTAATTTCCACTCCAAAATTCTATAAATACCCCCTCCCTCCTTCATTCTTTCACACATTCATTTTACATAACAAAACTCTACCAAAATTCACTCTCAAAACCTCTCTCCAGCAATCCCTCTCATAACACTCTTTACGATTTACTACTCTTCAAGAAAAATAACAAACACACTACCCATTCATCTCTTTTCAAATCCTCCATTAAACCTTAGGTAAAATCCTACCTATATCTCTTTATCATGTTTATACAACTTAGCATAAGCTTAGTGTATGTTTCTTAGACTCATGGGAGTTAAAGAAGCAATAATATATTTATGCTTTGTTTTTGTTTATGTTCATGTTTTACATTATGTTATTATGTTGTTGTTATTATTATTTTTGCTCTAATCTAACTTCTATATAGTATAATGTATATTATGTATATATATTTCTTTAGAGCATATAAGCTCACTTATTATTTATTTATTTTCATGCTTTGCAATTTATTTATTTATTTCATGCTATTATTAAAACTAGTCTTTCTAGTCTTAGACTTATCCATATCAAGTCAAAACGATTTCTTTCTTTTCTTTTCTTTTTCTTTTTGGGACTAGTCTATTCTTAGTCCCATTGCCTTGATGAAGTTAAGGCTCCCAATATATAATCGGGATATCTTGACGAAGCTAAGGTTTCCAATGCTTAACCATATTATTACGTTTATTTGCTTATGAGTATTTCTTTCTATCTTATTATGTATTCTTCTTACCTTTTTCATTGCTACATAATCATATTCATGCATGATTACAATGTTGTTATCTTAATAAAATAAAAATGGGTTCTTTCATAAACAAAGAGGAGTAAACTAGATTTCTTAACAAAGGAATTTTCAACTAAAGATCTAAGTTTTATTTTTAATAAACTCTTTTTAAAAGATAAGCTAATCATAAATTATAGAAGTAGTAGTAATGAAAATTTCTTCAAATAATAAAAGGAACTCAATTCGTTAATAAATCAAAACTAAATACTCCATAAACATATAAATTTTCGCATTAAACTTAAGATTTTAACCCAACCATATCTTTTATAAAACTTAAATAGATTCACTATAGACTTCGAAAATCACATACTAAGAAAGTTTCTTCAAAACTTAAATTTTATATTGTTATTCTCTTTTTAAAACTAAAATGAAAATTTTGCTAAGTTCTAATATTAACAATCATTTATTAAGAAATCTTTTCTTATAAACTTATCTAAAAGAATTATTCCACCACTTGATAAATATTAGGAATAAAACAAGTCTTTCAAATCAAGGTAAAATCAACTCACCATTTTAGAAACTAACTTAGAAAAATAAAATTTGCTAAGAAAGTAAAGTTTTAAAGGTACACTTATTTTGTAAAGAAGAAAAAGAATAAAAAAAAGAGAGGAAAACATACATTTAACACAACTCCAAATATTTGACCACACCAAAAACTTAAGGAATATTTTGAAAAGCTTATTTTTCAATCACTAGAACTAAAGTTGGTAAATAACTTAAAGAACCAAAGTTTTGGAAATTAATTTACTTTTGAAAAGATAGGAAATGGAATTATAATAAGAAGACACTCACTCATAACAACCCAAGTATATTTTAGTTTTCCTTCTAGAAATTCCAAAAGGAGAAATTTTCAAAGTTTTATCTTTTAAAACTCTTAAAGACAAATTGTTTATGAATTATCAATGTTGAGACAACACTACAAAAATCATGCATATAATATGAGTGTATATATATGTTCAAAGGATTTTTCAAACTATACAAATATCCATATATTTTTCTTAAAGATTTTTAAGTAAAGAGAAGTTTGGAAAAATCATATTTTATGGACTATAAATTCGTAACTATTCTGTACCGTAGTATTTCGCAACCCAAACGGCTTTTTATAACAAAAATAGCCTTAGAAATGGATAGATCTTTTTGAGTAGATAGAAAACGGTATATTATATGCGCAATTCCGAGTTAAAATAACTAAGTTATGACCATTTTAAGTTGGAATTACCCTCTATACGAATTTTAACGATCTTACGACATAGTTTTTGATAAGTACCATAGAATCAACAAGAAATACTCATTATGGGTATTCTTCTTGATTAGGTGATTCCCAAGGGAAGTGTTCATATCGGAGGATTATTTTGATTAGTGAAATTACCGATCGACTCATCCATAAGAAAGAAGTGTTCTCATGGCTGAGTAAGTTTATTTCCTACATTTTAAGTACTTGTTTGTACTTGTAGGTAGAGGCACTAGAAGTAGGAAAAGAGAAAAATAAATTTTGTATGATAACATTGATTGAAAGAATATTAAGCATATCGGGACATGAATTATTGTTAAATCAAATTGTGTTTACCATGCTGAATTGTCTGCAATTCTATGATTGCCTTAAAGTACCTTAATTACATATTCAAGCTATATATATATATATATATTATAATTGAATCATGCATATCACGTAGTTAGTTTCATTTCATGAGCTACTATACTCGACTGGACAAGAGTATAGTAGTCGGGTTTGCAGGAGCCATAAATCTGTAAGATGGGCGAATAGGAGCCAGAAAGAACTATTTCAGGATGGGCGAGTAGGAGCTAGAAATAACTTACATAAGTTGGATTTTAAAGATGGGTTTTAAAGAGCCTGAAACACCTAACCCCGAATGGAGGGGTAAATCCATTCAAAACATATGATTTTCGGTAGATCATATGTATTGCTTGTTCACTTGCTTGATGCATTCATATGCTTGTTTAATAACTTGTTTGAAATTATTGATACGAGTATATTGATTCAGGAATATTCTCATTAAGCTAGTTATGCTTATACTCTGACAGGACCAATATCTCTTAATGCCCAAGGACTTTAGACACTCGAGTGGGATTATGGTTTAGGGAGCTTCTAGAAATTCTTTGAAGATCTTAGGCTAAATATCCTTTAATATCTTTTGATGTTAGTATTAAAAACTAAGCTGATATTATGATTGTTTGGAGATTTATAGAGGAAAGCTCCTAAGATGATGTAAGGATTATATTCTTACAATATTGAAATGAGGTGGTTATCTAGAATTCTTGTGTGTTGTATCTACTATCTTGAACTATATATCCCACCGGTGTCTCCTATTGTTGTGATAGACGCCTTACATATGGTGTTGAAACTTTCGCATGACTTCGGGAAGTCATTCTTAAGTTTTAATACCGTATGTGGCGGACTGTCACGTCTAGGATACCCTTTGGGGCGTGACAGACTGTAAACCCTTAAAATTTTCGGAATCGGTTTAGCATAAAACCCTAACCAGAAGTCAAACGAAACCCTAAAGGTCAACAAAACCCTAGTTTACCGTATCAACTAAATCCGGCATTGCCGTTTTCTTTGGCCCGGAAAAACGAAGTTGGGATAATTAGCTCGAATAGTCGTAATAACCATAGGTTTTATAAAAGTTTCAGTTTCGCGAAATTCGGGTGTCCTTCGAACCCGATCGGACACAGTTCTCGAAAAACGTGTCCGGAAGCCCGGAATAGTAAAAATATTCCGAATACACCGTTAGACTCGTAAAAATATAAGTTTTCCAAAAATATCAGTTTCATAATTTTTCGGTAAGTAAAAATAACAGATATAGCTATTATACGCGTATTTTCTTACTACCGGTACTTTAATTGTCATATCTACTTTACATTACACTATTCATTACTATTCTACACTATTCTTTTATCTCTACTTTTTCTTACACCTACTCTTACACTCTACATAACCTATTATCTTAACTTTTTACCTTTCCCATAACTTTATTCACATCTACCTTACATATTACATCTTTTATCTTTCCAAAAAGTCAAAAAATTAAATCAAATCCCTCCCCATGCAATGGCCGGCGCCCTCTCTCTCTTGCCTCAATTTGTTCCAATTTTGCATTTATTTAAATCACACAAAAATCACTCCTCAAAATCCTATAAATACCCCCCTTCTCTTTCACTTCTTTCACACCACTTCTACACTAAAATTACTCTCTCAAAATCTCTCTAGAATTTCTCTCCAAGAAGCTCTTCAAGAAGTTCTCTTTAAGCTCATCTTCTTTAGGTAAAAGTTCTTCAAGAAGTCTCCATGTTCATCTACTTAGTATGAGCTTAGTGTATGTTTTCTAAAACCATGAAGGTTAAGAAAGCAACAATAGGTTCATACTTTGTTTTTGTTCATAACCACAATTCCTTTATGTTCATGTTTCCTCTATATATTCATTATGTTTTTCTTATGTTCATTATGTCTCTTTTATGTTCATAACTATCTACTATATCTAGATAACTATATACATATTCTTTAGAGCATATAAGCTCACTTGCAATTTATTTAGTTCATGCAAAGCAATTTATTTACTTTCCATTGCAATTTATTTATTCATTCCTTGTTGAAATTAAGACTAGTCTCTAGTCTTAGACTTGTCCTCATCAAGTCAAAACAAGCTTTTCTTCTTTCATTTTATTTCATTATGGGACTAGTTTATTTCTTAGTCCCGGGAGCCTTGAAAAAGCTAAGACTCCAATACTTGATTTTATTATTTATGCTTTATGTTATTTTGTTTATTATTATTCTCATAATCATGTTCATTTAGATTGTTGTCCAAAAGTTTTATTTTCTAAAGATAATGAAATAAAAGAAGACTTTTTGTCACTTAGGAATAAGTTTATGTGAAACATAAAAATATAAGATAACAAAAATAAACTCATTCATTTTCAAGTTACAAAAAGAATTCACTATGAATTTAGAAACTATTTTTACTTAAAAGCTAGTTAAATCTTTGTTACTCTACTTTGCTTTTCAAAAGAAAATATTTTGTTGACAAAAATGGTTCTTTTCATAAAGAAAGAAAATAAGATGGATGACTAAGGAAATTTTTAAGTAAAGACCTTGCAAATAGGCAAAGAAAATTTATGGTTTGAAAAGAATAAAATTTTCACTTTTCAAGTTACAAGAAAAAGTTAATAAGATTATAGAAATTAGTTTTTCTACAAAAAGTCCTTAATTGTTCCACTTTGTTTTTATAAGGAAACCAAATTTTCATGCATGGGTAATTGTTTTTGGAAATGGGACATGAGAAAAAGAATGAGAAATATCAAGTAAAGATTTTTGCCAAAACAAGTAAACAAAGGAATTTACGCAAGAAAATGAAGAAAAGAATATTTTCTAGAAAACTTCAAAAATATTATTAGTGTAACTTAGAAAGTAGAAAATTTTATTTTCAAAAGTCACTTAGAAAAAGATAAATAAACCAACATAAAACGTTTTTAGAAAATAAAGAAAACAAGGTATTCATTTCAAAGAAATTTACAAAAACAATTCCGAAAAGCTTCAATCCGACATTGTTTTACTTAAGAAAAATAATTGGACAACAAGACACTTGAGCATGCTTAAATATGAGTTATATAGTTATAAAAAGAGAATTTTTCAACTATATAGATAACTAAGTATTTATCAAAAATTTTGATTTCTTGAACCAAAGTTGTTTTTACTTGGAAATCCGTGGTGAATTTTGTCGCCACTTTTTCGAAGCCTATATGGCTTTGTTTGTGGGAAATAATTTTAGAAATGGGTAGATCTTTTCGAGTAGATAGAAATCGGTATATTATATGCGCGATTCCGAGTTAAAATGACCAAGTTATGGCCGTTTTAAGTTGGAACATTCTTTATACGAACTTTGACGTTCTTTGACATTGTTTTGTCAAAAATTCAAGAAAATCTTCAAGAAAAACTCATTATGGGTATTTTCTTTGGTTAGGTGATCCCGAGGAAGGATTTCTTCACCCCAGGACTATACGATTTAGTGGAGTGTGTGAACGACTCATCCGCTTAAGAGAAATAGACGGCAATGGCATCGTGAGTTATTTCCCCTTATTTTTCATACTCTTGCTTGTGCTTGTAAAATTAGTTGCACTAGAATCTAAGCAAACTCAAAAAGAAGTGTATGATAATATGTTGAAGGAATACTAAGTATATCGAAACTCAATTGTTTGTAATAAAGTTGTATGTACATTAATATCTTGAATTGTTTGAAATTGGTTGATCACTTGAAAGAAGTTAAATGTAACTACTAGACTTTAATTAAAGAAATTATTCATGCACTTCATATGTTGAGTCACATTGCATTCGCTACTATACAATTGGTGGGACAAGTGTATAATAGTGGTGGTAGACATAACCGGTATATCATGTAAGTGGCGAGTAGGAGCCGGTAAGAACTACTTAAATTGATGGCTAGTAGGAGCCTGTAATAACTACAAGTTTTTCGTGGCTAGTAGGAGCCTGTAATAACTACAAAATCTTTTTGGTGGCTAGTAGGAGCCTGTAATAACTACAAAATTTTTGATGGCGTATAGGAGGTAAGACCTATAAAAGTGTTTTTAAAAGTGGTGGCTGTAATTGGCCTGAATACCCAACCCCGAATGAAGGGCGTAAATTCATTCAACATATGATTCCCGGAAAGTCATATGTCTTGTATGCTCACGTGGTTGTTGCATTTCATACGTTTGAATAAACTTGATTGATAATTACTTCGAGTATGAATTTTGGGAATTACTCACTAAGCTATAGCTTATACCCCGATAGATATCTTTTGCAGTTCCCGTACCTATGGTTAAGGCCACGTGGACCCTGTGGGCAGGTAATCCCTTTTGTATATTAGAATTTTGAATAAAGAGTAGCTTAGCATTAGCATGTTAATATGTGTATAATGATTAGTAATTTAGGGAGTTGTCTAAGTTGTAAAATTATGCCATGGACAAATAGTTATGTGATTCTTCTTTTCTTAATATGTTTTTATATCTCCTTAAGCTACATAATTCCATATATGGTCCTCTAAAATTGTGAAAGTAAGCCTTACACTTAATATAAAAGCTTTTGGAATGACTAAGGTTGCCATACTTAAGCTTTAATATTGAGTGTGGCGGACTGCCACGTTTAGGGTATCCATTGGGGCGTGACACAGACATGGTATAAAATAATGAGATTATTATCAATTTTTGAAAATTTTAATTATATTATTTTATTAGGTCAAGTTCTCTCATCGGGTTATATCTAAAACCTAAAATCGAACTCAAAACCCTATAGAGATTTAAAGCAATGGCCAAACTTGTTGGGCAGATCGGCTAGCCTATCACTATCAATCTCATCTACTTCCCTAATTACACCATTTTCATTATGTAAATTCTTAAATATTTGGGACCAATTTTTAATAAAATAATAGTGCACTATGGATACATTTGCACCACTAGAAAACACTTTCAAAAGAAATATGAGAAAAATGACCTAAAAGTCATAGTCAACTCACAAAAACAGATTATACTCACTTTTCATTGAACAAATCATGCTTAATTATGATATTTCAGGTCTTGAAGGAAATACAAACCAAATACAAGCAAATTCAAGAAGCCTTATGCAAATTTGGTGAAGTGAACAAAGTAGGCTGGCAAAATAGGAAGAAAGGCCGCTGGCCAATAATACAACAAAGGCAAGCTTCAACATAGAAAATCCAACGTTGCCAGCCTTCAATATAGAATAGCATCAACCTTCCTCAAAGTACCTATATGTCGGCAAAATTAAGATCTACATCGCTGGTCTTTGGCTGGCCTTGACCATGCATGGAATAAAAAACATTAACAGTTGCTACAACATTGGCAGCCTATTTCAACAAATGAACCAACTTTTGGTTCAAACATTGAACGTCGGCTACTAAGAGATAAAGGCCGCCGGCTTTAAGCCGACGTAGCCCATGCACAGTAGTGAAAACATTAAAGCCGCCTCTATACAGCTTCAAACACCAACGGCTATTTCTTCTCGGATATTAATTTCAATCAACATATGCCAGCTAAATCAATAATCAAAATGCCCCAAAGCTACTCGAACGTTGGCAGCCAACTCATCTAAGATTTAAATTCAAATTCACATGTTGGCAATGTAAGCCAGCAGCGTACATTAGGAAATTACCAGCCTTCATTCTGACGAATTAAATTCCCTATTTTGTTCTACAAATATCCTGTTTTGTAGATTAGAGAGAGATCCATTTGATATTAGCAAAAATTCTGAACCCTAGAAAGAGAGGATTCTTTGATATAAGTGGCTAAAGTTTACAATTTTCTAGCTAAAGGATTGTTACAAGTTTTGGTTCTATAAGAATTGTGAGATCTAGCTTATTTATCTTTATTCTGATCTTTATTTTGGGTATTTATATATCTTATGATTATTTTTTTATTGTTATTTTGCTTGATTGATACAAATTAGGGCCCATTTGTTCAGTTAGCAAGTAATATACTGTTAATTAGAATGTTGAATCCGTAATTGTTCGATTGTTCTAATCTGTGTGGCACAATAACATAATTTATTATATGATAGATAATTGATTTGTGTTATGAAGATATATAATCTAGTTTATATAGATCATCTTATGATTTTTGACTTGAATTGGTAGTCTCTCTTGTTCTTCATGCTATTGATAAATTAAACCCTAAGAGCTTGTTTACGGTTATTTAATCAATAAGGGAAATAATTAAAGAGCCTGTTTTGATTATCGAAAAAGTAAGGAGAGATAGGTTGTTAGAGCTTGTTAATGACCATAAGCAATTTATCTAAGATAAAGATTAGAAATCTTTACATTAATGATCAATTCTGTGAACTAAGCTGTAATGACATATTTGGTTAGGAACTCTTTGATATTGAATTAATCTTTGAATTATATTATTTGCGTTAGATGTAATTAGTTTTCTTAGAATTCACAAACCTCCCTTCTCTTCTTTTCTTCATCTAATCCTCTAATAGAAATAAGTTTTATCAATCTCTGTAGATTCAACGCTACTCACTGCTATATACAAATTATATAAATTTTTAGAGAAGGAATACAATTTTGTTGAATTCGACACGCACCACCAATGATGGAAAGATGGTACGAATTACAATTTGTTCTCTTCAAAAAGACTATATATATGCATGGTGTATAACTTTACTAACTCATCTCAACACATTAAAGTAGATAATTTACGTGAATGAAAAAAGAAAAATTGAATAAACTCAACTTTCTATTTAGGGGAACATACCAAATACGTGGCGAACGAGAAAATATTCAATAAGTAATACATATCATATGTATGTACACGTGATAGATATCTATCAATGATATTTCGACATGTGAAATAAATAGTAGATAGTTTTTAAAATAAACCATCCATGATTTATGAATACAGTTTTGAGTCAAAATATAATTAATACTTGCTCACTATATGTATATTACACATAACGTGTATTATTCAATGAATTCTTTCTTAGCCAAGAGGCAACTTAATTTATTATTGCAAGTCATAGATGATGAGCATGTTAAGGTTGGTGAAATGAGAGTGGTATTGTCATATCCTGAATTAGGGTCAAAGCGTATGTAGTTGCCACATATAATACTTACTCATTATATGCTTAGACTAATCCTAAAAGAATTATTTATCATAACCATTTGCTAACCAAATTTAGATTCTGATGAAATCGTACAGTTAGATTTTAGAAACAAACGGATTCATAGCAGTCAAAAAAACTTTTACAAAAATATTTCAAAAGTTACTCTCATTAGTAGACCAATATTTACAAATAAAATCATACCATCAGGTATTTCAAAAGAAAGAATACCTTATGTTATGATGGTAAAATAAAGCTTAAACGATTAATGACAAACCATGGGCTCCTCAAATAGGCCCAAGATTTCAAAGTAAAACAAATCCAACAATCCAAACCACTTCACTTATTAGCAAATTCTTCAAAGTTACCCTGTACTTGAAATAATCACCAGCTTCTAAATCAACACCTAGAAAGAAAGAAATGAGCCAAAGCCCCGTACAACAGCAATACAAGCATATATAAGATAGGCACACATACTTATTCTAATAAAATGCAACAACCAACATATTATATCTTAAATTTAAAGTGTAACAAAATAATAATGGAGCACTTACACTCTGGCAATATGTCATTGAAATCTAAGGAATCTAAGTAGCAGCAACTACTCGAGAATTAATATAAATAGCTTGAATACTTATATCTCATATAGGAACATCTATAATAAGAGCTTTTTAGGGTTCATATCTGTTATGCATCTTTACTTATCTTAATCCATAATATTGTTTAGTTCAATTGTTCTCATAAATGTGAACTAAATGCATATTACTTCAGCTAAGCATAAGTAAACATTATCCCAATACTATTTCCCCTATTAACTATCTGCTAAAAATATAAATATCTTTAACAAAGGTAAGGGAGGTGGCTTAAGTGCCTAATGATCGTGTTGGTATCACCTAGCAAGGTTGCCGCTTCTTAGATCGAATTAAATTACACAAGCACAAGCAAAACGATCATTTATTAGGCTGTCTCTAAATATTAATTGATTTAAGGTACCTATCCTAATACACAACACACAAGTTACTACGTACCTAACATAGCATCCACAATCCAAATAAAACCAGAGAGTATGTTAAAGAATAAGTCAGATGCTAGCCATGCATATATTCAAGAAGTTAATTCATACAAGCATTTAAATAAATTATTAACTTATATCAAACTCATATTAAATACTCATTTTTCTAGCAAATATATATTTGGAACAACATATTCCTTTTATTATTTGTTCTAACATATTACAATTATACTATATCTAAGTAAATTATAAGTTATTATAGTCTTATAAGAGTTTACTAGTTAGATTATTAGCTAAATATAACTAATCATACTCTAAAAAAATTACTATGCCAATATTAGTTAATAAGTCTATATTAACTTAATTTAGCCAAGTTGAACAAAATTAATCAATTAAATCCAGCTTAGTTCAATGAAGTCCATTAAGTCAAGTTGAACTTAGATCTATTAACTAAGTCCACTTTATTTTTAAATTCCATATTAATCTTAATTAGTTATTAAGTCTATTAATACTCTCTATAATTCAAAGTACACTTAGTATACCATAAACTTAACTCATTCTTATTTATAAAAGTACTAATCTATACAACATTTATTATTTATTTTATTTCTTTTTTTTTTAATAAATACCAAGGGACGGATCACGCTCATGATTAAGACCGTGATAGATATCACAGGTTTCATCACGCCCGTGATCAAGGGCCACAACAAGATCAGAGGAGATTATGCCTCTGATCACAATGTGATCTAAGCCATGAAATGAATGATAGGCAAGGTTGTGCCCTCGCTAACTCCCGTGATCATCCTATATATATTGGTCAGTGTGTATCACGGGTATCATCACACTCATGATGGTCTTAAATTGTCATAATTGATTGTATCACGAGCCTTGTCACACTTGTGATGGATAAAGTATCAACTTTCATGTTTTCATTTCCCCAATTTAGCTCACTTAGCTAGTTAATTTATTCACAATTTCACCAGAAAACATCTCAAAATCAACATATAAACTCATATTCATGACTATATAATACTCATATACATATTTTTCAATCATATTTCCTCAAGGCATTTCATTAAACACCTAATGTACACACGTATATACATATTTCGGTGTTAGCATATAAGTTTATATATCACTACTTTATCAATATTACCTAAAATCCTACATCTTTTTAACATTAATTTAAGCCAAAATCATATGTACTTACTTGTTTAACAACCTTTATCAACTAAACCTTTACTTCTCTTGGTTGATAAAGCTTCTTCATGCATATTTTCCTACTTTATTCTTGATTCCTATCTCCAAATTCATCTAAGGTCTTACGTATGTTGTTCTTGGAAAGGGTTTTCCAAGGGTAAATTTTGTACATATAGGCTAGGCTTAATGTTAGCCTTAGGCTTAAATAGGCTTGGACCTCTTAAATTTGAGTTAGGCTTTTTAGATAATTTTTAGTTTGAAATAAATTGAAAGAGATAAGAGATCTTAGGGTATAGAAATTTATATATTGAATTAGAAATTTAACTTAAGAATTCAATTAGTAAGAATTTAATATTTTGTTTGAGTTTAGGAATTTAGGACTTAGAAATGATATTTATGATCATATAGTAGGATTTAAATCTCTAAGGATTAAGGAATTGAAATTTAGACCAAAATAGCTAGATATTTAGGGGTTTAAGTAGCTAAACTTAAGAAATTAAGTTCAATTTGATGGTTAGAAAGAATTGAATAACTTGATTCATTAAAATAGGTAATTGGGGTATTTTCTTTGATTTCAATTAAATCTATTTACTAATTTGATTATGTCAATTTACTTAGTCATACTTATAGTTTAGTTTATTTGATTTATTTAATTAAATTGTTCTATTTTTTTACTTAAATTAAAATTAAAATTCAAAATCAACTGCCTGTTATATTATTAATTTATAATATTTCTAACTTAGGTTGGCAAAAATTTAAGGCATTTCAGGAATGCTAGATAAATTGTAATGTTAATGTTAAATATCTATAAATGGAGTCATAAATTTGACTGGACGTACCAAGCAGTAGTGTAGCAACTCTGCAGTAGGTATGCATTGGATAATGACATGAATGCTTGACACCCTTATCAAATTTTTAATATACTTAAGACTTCATTTAAAAAACTTTAGTTAATGAGGGCAGAGTGAGGAATGAATTGGTTTCATTAAGATAAAAGTGGAAGTCTAGTAGCAACTTGGGATTGACTCATTGGGCTAGTTACAAGACCTAGGAAATTCAAACACATAAAATGATTTAGGGATATTTGATATAGTGGGTTTGGAATAATGGCTTTTAAAACATATTTGTGTACTTCTAATTTTTCTCAGATAAGCTCATGTATTCTTTAAACCTTTCAATAAACTTGAATTCAAAAGAAACCCATGCAAAAATCCATGAAAGTAGAAATTTGTCTCATCTATGGAATTTTGTGGTAATTTGATAGACAACATTGAGATCCAAACCTATACAAGTACTTATCTATTCTTCTTCATTTACATACAATGTAAGGATTTGAGAAAGGTTATTTTAATTGTGAAACTCTATTATTAAAGTTCAAACAACTACTTAGATAAAGAATAAACTCAATTGCTCAAGAATTACAAAGTTGAAACCTAGGCTTCTTATATGTTATTTGTAAACTCATACCCCTAAAATTGTCTAAATTCTCTTCCTACTACTATTTTTATATTATGCTTCTATGTGTCATCTCTACAATGCTTCCCCTAGATTTTGGTGATGTGTAAGATGCAAAATATAAGCGTGTAACATCATGATAGGGGTCCCTTCATCTATTTTATATATGTGTAGTTTTTTGTTTAAATGACAGAAATCATTATGCCGGATGTGCTTTTGATTATACTATGCCAAACATATGTAAAAACCCACTTCTATATATATAGCAACAATATTAATAATGTTGAACAAAATGTAAAGCTACATTCACTATTTTCTTTTCCTTTACAAATTTTGGAAAATGTCTCTAGTATAGAATTATCTCTTGAAAAACTTTTACTAAAATGCAGAATATAAAAAAAAGATGATATCATAATGATGTCATAAAAACATTTTAAAAATGATGGCAATATCAATGGTCTAAAAAGGAAGATGATATCATAATGATATTATGAAATATTTAGAATTGAAGAGAATATCAATCACTAATTTATAAATGGTGAAAATTTAGGTAAAGTAAATGGAAAGATTTCGAATACCTAAAAATAACTATACCACTACAAATTGATAGCTGTTACAATTATACATAAATCTTACACGTGACTTACATCAAATCAATATATATATATATATATATAAATATGTCATTGACTCCATATAAAAGAAAGAGAGCTTCTACAGTTGGATATGAATTTGAATAGTTAAATAACCGATGAAAATGATGATCCTTTTAAAATTAATAATGAGACCCTTCCTCAAAAGAAATTCCAATGCTTATTACCAATAAAATTTTAATACATATAATTAAAAAAATTAATTAACTTTCTTCCTTCATTGTTTCCAATACTTTTATAACCAAACACATATTTTTCCTTTATTTTCTTTCTCTTCCATATATTTCTCTTTTCCATTATAGATTAATTTATTTTCTCCGTCCAAACACATTGCAATGCCAAAACATTCTACATATATCCGGCCACTCTTGGGAAAGAATGATGTGACTGATCGTAGTGGGTCGGCATTTTAACTTCCTGAAAACCACAACTCAACAACAGACGACGTATTACATGTCCCCTACCCCTACGCCCCCCACCACAGTACTGTACATTAGGGTTATCATATTATCACCTTTGTTTGTTAACTCGATTAACTTCTCCATGCAAACGCAATATCTATATGTGTATACTGCTATATATATATATAGACACACACACACCTTGAATATATCACCATAAGACCAATTTCAAAATCTTCATAAAATGAAATTGCACACGACCTTTTCATCTCAAGAGGACAGGATATGAACATTTGGGGATAAAAGATGAACCTGGAATAGCAGAATTGGTGCCTGATGGGTACTGGAACTTCATTTCGTGGTGGTAGATGCAAAGGGTGAAGAGACAAAGAGGTTGTGATTGAAATTGAATGTTGGAATGAACATTCTTTTGTCAAGTTATTGGAAGAGACTTGGCAGGAATATGAATTTTCAAAGAGGACTTCTTGAAGTCCCATGTAGACCTTGAGAGTTGCTAAATATTCTCCGCCAGTGGACTATGGAGGAGCCTAGAAGGTCTTCACAAGTTCTCCATGAGAGAAGGCGAAGGTTGGATGAGGAGCCCATACACTAGGACGACGCATTCATTATGATTTTGTCATATTTATTAAACGTTAACTAAAATAAGTAATTGATAACATTTATAGATAATTTTAGATTATGTGAAACTTTGATTTGATCTGTAACTTTTTGTTTTTAAATTGTCAATGTGACCAATTATATTTGCTAATTAAATAAATCAATATAAAATAATCAGTACTATTCGTCTTTTTTCCCTTCAGTTTTTTATTACATATTTTAAAAATCTAAGAAATCTAAAAACTAAATTAAAGAATCCTAAACATTTCTTAAAATCATTCCACACTCTAAATTACTGTATCACGTGTAATAATCATACCTCTATAATATTTACTATAATAATATAATAAGTTACTATTGCAATGATTATGATAAAAATATAATTAAGTTTTATATTGATGGTTATAATTATTAAATTAGAAGTAATAGTAAACCCATAATAAATTATTAATGTTTATATATAATGAATAAATAAAAAGTAAATGTTTATTAAAAAAATAAACAGTAAATAAATATCATTTGTAGCATATTAAACATTGTACATATAAATTATACACAAATATTAAAAGTAAATAAATAAATAAATGAGAATAAAAATGAAGGAAGGAAATATAAAAATATGTATAATAAACATAATAGAAACCTCTCTCTCTCTCCGCCTCCCTTACCAACAATCATGATGCCCCCCTCCCTCTTTCTCCACTTTCACCTCTGCTTGTTCCATGAAAGCTTAACCATAACCCATAATTGACTATTACAACCACATACGACATATCTTGTCTCTCTCTCTCTTTCCTTATCATGTCAATGTCTCTCTCTACCGTCTATCCTTCTTTCTATCCTTTTCTTTCTTTTTCCCTAATAAAAAAACCTTAACCCCAACTCTTGAATCAAACCACCGCTAACGCCACTATTCCCTACTTTAATGGCCACCGACGACTCTACCACACGACAGATCATAGATTCCCTATTTTTGTTGCTATGATTTAAAGTCCTAAGCATGCTTGGTTATACCTCAAGCCACAAACAAAAACCTAGCTACCTATTGACCTAACACCTATCACCAAATTGCATCACCATTAGCTAACACTAAGTGTTAAGAAATCATACCTTCAATTAACTTCAAATTCAAAAACTAAATAGAGAAATCAAGTCCATATGAGGGTTTTGATGTTTTAGGAGAACAAGATTCACTTGTAGTTATTATGGCTAGTAAGGTAAATACCCTCTACTTTATTTAATTAACAATGTAATAAGATAAGCTCATTAAAGGTGGACTCTTTTGCTGCTGAAATTTTGGTTAAACATAGAGAATTATAAGAGTTGTGTATATATGTTGTGTAATGTGGCGATGAAGTGTTATATTGTAGTTTAATTAAGGTTAGAATGTAACTGGTAATTACTGTTTTTTGTCACTGATCAAAATAGAGAAATGATATATGGTTGATGGCTATTGTATGATTAATGATTAATTACTAGCTAGTTAGACAACAAACTAAAATAGTTACTTGAAAACTTGAACAATAGGTTGATGATGAATATATGAGGGAGTTTTGATTAGAATAATAGAAAAGTTAAATTATAATAAAATTCATGAGTTAATCATGTCTAATAGTTACTAGTTAATACAACAATTGGTGAAGATGATAAGATAGATGCCCTGGAGTAGGCTAGAAGAAGAGCTTGATCATATTAAAAGTATAGAATAGAAAAAAAAATGCATAAGGAAAATGAAACTTGTGTCATGGCTATTTCCATCTCCTTATAGTAATCCTCCACACTCATAGGTCCTTGTGTCAGACTTTGCAACTTCCTACACGAATCCCTATAGTAGTGACTAGGGATAAACCTTTTTTGCATCACAAACTTCATCTCCTTCCATGATCGAATAGGTCTTTCACCATACCTACACCTATTAAGCACCAATTGATCCCACCAGATGCTAGCATAATCTGTGAAGTCAACTGCTACTAATTTAACCTTTTTTTCCTCAAAATAACTATGGCAATCGAAAACATGCTCTACTTTTCTTTCCCATTCCAAATACAGCTCTGGATCATTCTTTCCCAAAAAAGGAGGTATATTCATCTTGATACTATCCAGATTATTGTCACACTTTTGGGCCTTTCCTCTTCCTCTAATGAAATTACCTTTGTTAGAATCACAATCCTCTTCTTCCTCTTCAACATGGGACTTTCTTCTAATAGGTTTAGATCTGCTAGGAGACTTCTAATTATCCAATCTCATGGTCAAAGTCTTGAACTAATCCTGTATGGCCTTCATATACAATTTCATATCCATCTTAGTATTTTCTTCACCACTACCCATAATTTTGTACCTACAAAAGAGATGAAAACTAAAAACAGATGGATTAGTCCTCACATGCTCCCTCATGTGTTTACACTCAATAGATGTGAAATCACTTTTATTTCACTCGATGTTGGCTTTTCACAATGATGTACTCACCACTCTTGCCTTATACCACTCAAATTCTACCAAACCCTAAACCCCCATGGTTTTTTTTTTTTTAATTCAAACCCTAGACAAGACCCTAATAAAACAAATCCGCATAATTTTTTTTTTAAACAAAGACACCAAAACTAACAAATCTAAAAAAAGACGATCAACAAGATCATACTGATCAAAACTAACTAAAGACATTTAAGGATATGAACGACTCGAGTTAGTGTTTTGATATACCATCCTCTAATCGAACTAGATTATGGTGATTCTTAGAAAACCTTCACTCTGATACCAAATGATACGAACCATGCCAACCTGTGACAAGACTCGTTATCGTAACCCCATTAAGCTACTTCCAACTCGTAATGTGTTATTTGAATCTTCAACACTTTGAAATGGCTTTAGTCTTCCATGTTGGCGCCATGTGATCTTCATCAGATATTATTCGTTTAAGGCCTGTATTTATAAGTTACATGAGTTTTATAATCTTTATCCACATACCATTAATGAGATCTAATGTAGTGTAGATGGAAGCCTTAAAATGAAAATAACTTATAAACATAGGACCTTAAATACATAATAAAAAGGGGTAAATGTCGCTAATGGTGCCTAGATTTTGACAAAATATGCAATTAGCTAGTTGAACTTTAAAATTGATCAATTTAGTATTTAAAAAAACTATTCGCCGATGATAATAGTATTTTCATCATATTAGTTAAAAACACCATGCAAGATCACAGTGTTAGTCAATTTGAAAAAAGTACCATTGATATGCATAAGAAGTTTTTATAAGTGTTAAATTGATCAATTTCAAAATTCAGGTAACTAATTAAATATTTTGCCAAAGTTCATATATCATTCATGACATTAACATATAAAAAATCTATACCCAAAAACTGTATGCACAAATGCAAGCCCTTCCTCTACAATTTCTCCATAGGTAAATAGTAATTAAATAATTGTATTCGCACACTAATAGCAACTCTAATCGGTTGTATAATTTAAAAAAAAAATTTAAATGATATCTATGATTTAGTTTTTCTTATTAAAATTATTTGTGTGCCTAGCAATTGATCATGTAAATACTTTTTCTGTCATAGTAAAGGCATCTTAGAATTATTTTTGTGTCTAGCAAGTGATCATGTAATAATAGTATTAAATTAAAATATAATATAAATTAAAATTCTATCTTGTGGTCACTATTCATTCCTCCTCTTACTATTCTCTCTTAGTTATATCTCTGTGTGTTATTTCTAGAACATTTCTCTAAAGCCACATGATGTGCAAAATGCATGATATGCACATCTCGCTATCATACGAGTTTTCTCATCTACAATACATGATTTTGTAATCTTAAAAAAAAAAAAAAAAGAAGGAAAGGAAAAAGTTGGTATGTATCTTACTATTACACTATGCCCAACATATGTTGAAAACCACTAGTAATTAGCAACAAGTTTATGTCGAACATAAAACAAAAGAAAATGTAATTCAACAAATTTTTCTTTTCACAAAATTTTGGAAAGAATTTGGATTCTTCCTTTTACTCTTTTTCTAAATTTTCTGCTAGGAACCGCTATCACCCCTATATTTGAAATAGGAGATAACGGCTCCCCAACCACATATAACCCTAAGATTATATGTAAGGTTACCTGAAGGAATTGTTTGAGTAATTGTTTATCTAATTCTATAAAGATAATATACAATAGGAGACATAATTTTTTTTTTTCTAACTTTAAACAAGACTATACTACTACACTACCAACATATCTTACAAAGGAAGTACAACTTAACTTCTAAATAGCTAAACACATACATACATTATATATATATATATATATTACATCCAAAGGCTTCTTACAAGCCTTAACAAAAATCCTCAAAACACAACTCAACTAACACTATAATTACATCATCAACCAAAAAGAATCACATCTAATCTATTACATTCACAGGGTTTCATTGAGTCCATGGTCATCTCTAATCCTTCAACCCATCAAGAAAATCTTCAAAGTCAGTTCCGTACCCCATACTCGTATAGAACTCATCAGAGTCATCACCTGAAATGGTTAAAATATGAGCCAAAGGCCCAGTACACAAGTAACGAATACAAAATGCGAAGTGGATCACACATTCTTAGGCTAAATGCATTATGCAACAATCACTCGTTTATTATTAAGTCTTTAGTTAGTAAGACAACACGGGAGTATTCAAACTCCGCACAACAAGGATCTAGTATTACGTCTGCCTCCCTGAGTGGTCCCTACTGTTCATACAGACTAGGCAGCCCCACCTTCCGGCGTAGCCCGTAATACTAGGGGTTCCTGAGTAACGTATCACGACACTCAGGGGGTTGATATGAGCAGCTCGGATACTCATATCTCCTAAACAATTCTATCAAATAACGAGAAAGTACCCTGCCCCCAATCTGAGCAGGGTACCACTCTCCGAACCAGATTCAACGGCAAACAAAGACAATCAACACTCATATATCAATAGGATTTTCTTAATTTAAAGTAGTTTAATTTTGATGCCTATCCTAGCAAAGAGACAAGCAAGTTACTGGGTACCTGAGATAGCTCGAAAATTAACGGGGTTGACTGGGCGAGGATCTATCACTGTTTAAATCAATATTGAATTTCACACTTAGCTTAAGCACTAATTAACTAGTTGAAAATATAAATAAATCAAAGAAATCCAAATAAATTAATACAAAGTCATAATAAAGCATTTAAACATCCTATTATATCCTAGATCGCTTAACAAATACTTAATTGATCATATATCAAACTTCAGAAAATTTTAAAGAAAATTTTTAAAATTCAAAAGCGCAGGGGATACGCCGGCACTCAAAGCCGGCGGCTTTGAACCGGTGTTCGATACTCTGAAAATCAACACTGCCAATGCTGGCAGCGTTCAAGGGTACGCCGACTGCCTTAATTCTATGCCGGCGGCTTTAGGCCGGTGTAGAATGCAAAAATTCAAATTTCCAAAAGTTTACAGAGAGGTACAAATCGGCAGCGTATCCATGTACGCTGGCAGCTTCTCACCCTACGCCGGCGGCTTTGGAATCCCAGTAGCCGGCGTACAATGTGAAAAAATGAACATCGGCTGACTTTTCCAGTGAAAGCCGGCGGCATTTAATCGGCCTTAAGAAATTTGATTCTGTTGGCTTTCAACACCGCCTATAAGCCGGCGGCGTAGAAGCCCCAGATGCCAGCGTAAGTTCAAATTTTAGCCTATACAAAAATGTTTTTGATTTCCCCTGTTTTATTACAACTTAGTTCATTTTTTTCAAAAATTCCCCAAACTAAATCCAAACTCTCCAAAGCTTGTTATATGATCCAAACACTATCCTATCAACATGAATTCTACTTCTAATCATCAAAACTCTAATCACACTTCAAATTCACATCTCAACTACTCAATCTTCAATCTTCCAAAATACTCATCCTCACACATCAACACTCATATAAGATATAGAATACTACTCCATTAGCCACATAATCTCATTCAAACTATCATCAATGCACCAAATCAATCCCACACCAATTATCACATCAAAATCATTTCTATCTAACATTTACAAACAAGCACAATATAAAACATAAAATAAAAGATAAAGTTTGCATTAAACTCACATGACTAAATCTTGGCTTGGAATGATGTTCAAATCCTAAAGCTTGTAATAAATCTTCACTTAGGGTTTAAGATTTTGGGATGAGAAAGGAAGAAAGAAAGAAAGAAAGAAAGAAAGAAAGAAAAGAAGTGAAAATTCGTATGAGAAGATAGGGCTGCCAAGAAGAGGTCAAAAATATGTCTAAACAAAGTCAATTGTCATCCAAACTTAGCCATTAGGGGTATATTTGTCCTAGGATTAATTTAGGCAAATTTCAAATGCATTTGAATTGTATTTAAGCTTAAAAAGTAGGTTTAAAGTTTGCCAAATTTCTGTCACAAATCTTAGCTATTCAAAAGTAATTTGATTAAATTCTAAACATAATACATGCATATTAATTTGAGAAAGACACACATATTCATTACACTATACACATATTTATACATATCAAACAATAATATTAATTTCATAATACTATACACATATAAAATAACACATTCACTAATTATATTAACTAAGCACACACACACACACATATATATATATGTATATATATATCGTTTCAATAACACATTAATATGTAATTTAAGAAATTCATGGCTATTTCATTTTTCTTTATTTGAAAATCAGCATACGTCTCTCCTGTCAAAGAAAATAAATGCTATGGACATCACCGCGTTTTACATTTATTAGAATCTTGACGTTGACATCTGAGCTGAGTAAAGGAAAGGTGAAAAAAGGAACCAAAGGATGAAGAGCATCATATTTGACACTCTTGAGCCGGATTTTCTTATGCTGTCACTTTTAGGTCTTTATAGATGTTGAGGGATTGTTTAAATTTTTGGAATCCTTCACTGTGGACCCTAAAAAATAAAACACCAAAAAAATGAATTTCTTCCAAGTCTTGTATTTTTCTATATATACTATGTAAAGTATATCGAACCAATTAGAATTTAAAGTCAAAAAAATTCATTCGTATAACTTTACATAATGAGGATCTTAATAGGAGAGGTCCTTAATATATATAACATCTTCAATACCTTGAAGAGTTCCTTAACATAAGTGACATTTTAAATATCTTGAAGAGTTCTTATAGATGTGAAAAACCTAACACTGTCATTAAGATGTAATACACCTTAAACTTTACAACTTACTTCATAATCATCCTACACACTCCATGTATCCATTTCCTTTAAGCCATAAACTCTTCGTTGATTTAATATTGAAACCCTTTTCTTATATAATATAATTAAGATTCCTTCATTTACACTTAAAAGTGTATATATATATATATATATATTATTTTATGGAAATGCATTTTGTGCTTTTAATATAGTTTATGCATTCACTAATTTTCACTAGCGAAAATTATCTTATAGTAGACTTAATTGCCCATTATATGTATCACATGCATACTGCTTATGTCTATGCACTTCTAGTGAATGTTTAAAATTTAAGTGAAAAGTTTTGAAATAAAGTTTTTCCAAAATAGGTAGTCACAAGAAATTTTCATGTGGATCTTATAAATTAAATATAATACAACTCATTTAATGCCTAACTTTATTGAAAAGGGGTTAAAAATGCAGGAGAGAAAATTTTAACGGACCGTCACCCTCACCCAGCAATTTAAACTGTCTAAATCATCCTGACAAAAGAAGTCTAATTATTTAAAAATGCCACTAATCTAAAAAATTAATCTTGAATTTAGTAATTATTGCTGGGCTCGGCCTGTAATGCTGTTTCTTTTGGGAATAAATCCATTTACGCTTCCCATAAGAGACAAGTATATATCGCTCTGGAATAAGTCAATAAATGCTATTGACGACACACCATGTTCTGGATTTTTAAAAATCTTGACAGCATGCAAACTATCCTTTTCCTAATGCTCCAGCTTGTTTACCTAATGAGTGGAATTGGAGCAAAGCAGTGCCGACCTTTGAGATAGATCTCTTGGGTCCAAAAATTATCATTCCCTCGATACGAAAAAAAAAAATCTAATAAATATTATGTGTCACATTTATATACACATAACATATAAGAACTAATAAAATTTATTATATGTAATAAAACCAATGGTAATTTTTAAAACTATTACTATTTATAATTTTCATTGGATGGACATATTTTAATGATATATATAATTTTTTTCAATATTTTAACAAGTTAAATAGGATGTAACACGTGTCTACCAACCCAATAAAAGAAAATTACCTAAATACAAATCACACAATTTGAATTACCCAAAATACCAACACCAAATCCCATCTAAAACATGAGATTTTGGTCTAATAAAAAAATCACGTATTAAACTTTATTATATTACAAAATTGTATGTTAAACATGTGACTTATTATAAATGAAAATTTTTATTATTTTTATAAAATTCATAAAAATCGCATATAAAAGATGAGGCATCCACATAAAAAGTAAAATCACATATTGGTGCTTAGGCAATTATTTTACTGTATTTAGTCAACCGACGAATCGATAAAGAAATGTATATAATTAACTTTCTTCCTTCTTCATTTCCATTACTTTTCGAATTAAGCACACGTTTTTCCTTTATTTTCTATTTATCTTCCTCGTACTTTCCTTTTGTCCCTTGAAAGGTAGTGCAATGCCAAAACAATCCACATTGTCCAGCTACTCTTGGGAAAGAACGATGTGACCGATCGTATGTTGGCATTAACTACCCGAAGGCCAAAACTCAGTACACCACATATTGCACGGTCCCTACGACCCCTACGGCCAGTACTGTACGTGGGGCATTATCATATTATCTCCTTTGATTTGTTCACTCTAGTAACTTCTCCATGCAATGCAATATCTATATATGTGTAATCCACTATATATATATATATATATATATGTACACCTTCTACATAGCCATAGAGCCAATTTCAAACCAATAACAATTGATAACAACAAAAAGGTCGTGAGTATAGAAATAATGCTCAAAATCTTCATTAAAAAGATCCAAAGGAGCTTTGTCCTTCTGATCTCAAAAGGACACGAACACAACCATTTCGGGAACATTGAAAACGAGCCCGGAATGGTGGAAACGGTGCCAGACGATGTCCCGGAAGGACATTTCGTAGTGATGGCTGCGAAGGGTGAGGAAACAAAGAGGTTTGTGATTGAAATTGAGTGTTTGAATGAACCTTCATTTGTGAGGTTATTGGAAGAGACTAGGGAGGAATATGGATATAGACAAAGAGGAGTACTTGAAGTCCCATGTAGACCCCGTGAGTTGCAACATATTCTCCGGGAGAGGAGGAGGAGCATGGAGGAGCCTAGAAGCTCCTCACAAGTTCTTCAAGAGAGAATGAGGAGGAGAAGCTTGGATGAGCTCTTTAGAAGCCCAAGTTTTTTGGTCTCCAAATAGTGTCCCCTTCAGCATGTTCTTTAATCACAAGTTGTCATATTGCAAAAATTTTAATGTGCATCAATGCCAATATATTTTTTGTTTTTACTTACTGATGAGAAGACATGTGGATGTGAAAAAGACAAAGAAAAAGGGAAAAAAAAAAAGGTCCATCTTTAGTCTTTAGAGTACCTAGGTTGGTTAATTATTAGTAATAATGTTTTTAATCAAAGTTTTGACTGTCATGTGGTGTTTGGATTGTGTTAGCTAATGTAAGTTCCTCGAATTGATTGTATATTTTGTAATTCATATATCCTTAGCATTTTTTTTTTTAGTTTTTGCAAAAAGGGATATGGATATTTTTTTTATTATATGTTTAACCCAAGGCTTTATAATGAGAATGAATTATAAACACAAACTTTTAGGAACATGATTGAAAAAATTAAATCCTTTTTCGCAAAAACTACATAAATGCAAAACCTCTCTCTACAATTTCTCTATACATGAATGAAAATGAGATGAGTATACTGGATTTATAAAATGGATGATTGGCATTTGGAATGACTTGGCTATGCTGGAAGCTATGGAACTTAGTGGTTCCAAATCTTTATTTCAAATTCCAAAAACGAGAAAAACAAGGACTAGTTAACTTTCTTATGGCCTCGATTAATAACTTTGTAACTCATAATTAAATAATAATAATTCATACTATGTTTATTATAATCAATAAAAATATCTAATTAAAATGTTATTGTGATGAATGGCCAAAAAAAATGTTAATTATGATGAAAATTAAAATAAAAGTATTTTTCAGTAGTCTTGTTCACACTTTAATACAAAATCTACACATAGTATTGACTTTTAATCTTAGAGTAGTTTTGTCATACTGGGTATCGACTAGCATTCTCTTTAACCATGTAAGGCATGGATAAGTTTTGAGGGTCACAAGTAAGATATGAATACAAATTTCTCAAACCAATTTCCATAAGATAGGATATAAGTATACAGTATTCATACCCAATATCCACGTTGAAATCTATACTATAATAGATGAAAAATACAAGCACTAAGGTACCCTATACCGTACACTATTAAAAATTATAAAATCATAATAATAAATAAATAAATGGTAATACTTGTTTTTGTCTAGTACTTTCCCATTTTCTAATCCGGTGTCTCTATACATGAACCATAATTAAATAATAGTATTCATATTATATTTATAACAATAACTGACTATATTTTATTGAAATGTTAATTATGATGGCTTCTACAATAGAAATAATTTTTCAATAGTACTGTACCTTTAACAAAAGTAATCTTATGATACAAAGTATCCATTCCTATCCTATTCAATCAGGTAAAATATATATGTATGTTAAGGGTTATAGGTAGGATATGATGCAGAGTATCCACTCACACTTATTTGACCAGGTAGAATCCATATGGATAATAAGGATTATAGGTAGGATACAAGTACAAATTGTTCGAAACATTCTTTCATAGGATAGGATAGGTATATGATGTATTCATACCATATACTCATCCTAAAATTAGATTCCTAGATACCTAAACCCTCTTTGTTAGAACTTATAATATGATAATAATAAATAAATGATGATGCTTCTTTTTATCAAGTTCTATGGAGAATATTAGCATATGTTTCTTAGGATCGCATATATCAAATGGCAACAACCACAACCCACAATACTTCAACTTATATACCCGACCACATGTTATGGTTTTTGAAATGGTGGACAACTAATATGCACTAATGACATCTCTAAGGCTTAATAACAACAGCATGACGGGTCAAATTCCCATGCCATTGACTAATTATATCACATCTTCGCATGTATTAGATTTTCAAATAATCATCTTTCTAGAGAAGTCTCGGACCATGGTCCTTTCTCCTTTTTTACAGCAATCATTTTTGCTAATAACGTAAAATTAATGCGGACTAGTCATGGGGACCCCTTGCCCAATTATTGCTTTGCACACGGGTTTCACTTCACTTATGGACCAACCGAAGATGTGTCTGATGAAGTGAGATTGCTTGAAGGTGGTGGCTTGGCAAAGAGATGGGATGAGTGGCAGAAGATTGAAGTTCTTCACCAAGAGATGGATATGAATCCTTATCCTAAATCTGATTGGATAGTTGACTCAATAGAGAACCTACATGAAACGGATCGAGTCATCTGGGCCAAGATGACCTGCTAAGTTTGGAGAATGAAAGCATACTAATTAGTGAATCACACTGTGAGATCTCTACATTTTATTCCTTTCTTTTAATCCTTTTTTAACAGCCATGACACAATCTGCCTTGTGTAAGCTTGCTCTCCTTTTATTAATTACTACTTGTGCATATGAGTTAATCTTAAAGAGGTGCAAATTGTGTGAAAAAAATAAAGAAAGAAAGAAATGAGAGGATTCAAACATAATCCATTCTATTTAGGAGACCAGTATTGATACCATTAGACTATAGAATTATTGACGATGTTGCCTACTGTTAAAAGAATATTTCCTAACATCACTTTACAATAAACAATTAACTAAAACAACTAAACACATATAATGCACCGATACGGAGGAACAAATTAATCTAACCTTGCTCTGCTGTGGTCGAAGTGAGAATTTATTTGCTATCTAAATATATGATTCTATGCAAAATTAATTTTGTGGCCGTAGCATTCAAGTTGATGGTGAGTTAAAAAGCTTCGTGTCTTGGGTATGAGTTGATTTTTGTGTTTTTATGCATCCAAGGAAAGTACCATGAAGTGAGTGAGGCTGATCTAATGGAAACAAAACCTCTTGCAAATAGTGTCTAAAACGTGTGTTTTACCTTAAACTATATCCCTATATACATTATAATCAATTATTTTGTATTTGACTCATTCAAGTTGAAAAATAAGGTATTATGTGGCAATTAATAATAATGATAGCCAACCGTGTCCAAAAAGTATGATTTATTATAATTATAGCACTATATAAACTCGTAAATTAATGTAATTATTTTTTCTATTTTTAAATTTAAATTATGAGTAACATTATTATTTTATTGATTTCATTTTACTCCTAGTCATATTGTTTAACTTCTTAATCCCCAACCCTTCCACATGTTTGGTGAATTACCTAGACGGGTCAAACAACATTCATATAAGGTACTATAGGGTATGGTATATGTAAAACTACATACTCTATCTATCACAAATTAACGTTTCTAGGTTTTATCTTTTCTCCGTCTTTCACATATTATAGGTATAACGCTCCGAAACTCCACCTACTAAGGTATTGTCCGCTTTAACCACACGCTACATGATTTTGTTCTTTGGTACTGGTACTTTCTAAGAGGATACCCATCCTAGGATTGCTCTATCCAAAGCACGCTTAGCTTTGGAGTTCCAACGAACTCCAAGCTATTACACCAAAAGACGTCTCTGTAATTAGAGTTCCAACATCTATATTTAAGGGGTATCGCATACTCCCCTACTTATAGAACTTACATCCTCATCAATTTTGTTACACATGTTTAGAACCATACCAGGCAGTAAGGACATAGTCCTCTACTTTCGGTTGATGAATTGCTCTAATACCACCTGTAACGGCTCGAAACTCCGCACACTGAGATATTGTTCACTTTAGCCACACGCTATATAATTTTTTCCTTTAGTGATAGCACTTCCTAGGAGGGTATCCATCCTAAAATTGCTCTACCCATAACACGTTTAACTTTAGAATTCCAACGAACTTCAAACCATTACACTAAAAGGTGCTTTTATGATTTGAGTTCCACCGTCCATATTTGAGAAGTATCACAATAGATGTCACACATGAATTAGGTTTTGAGCTTCTCCCTCCTTTATCTCCTTCAAATTTTGTCTCTCTTACAATTTCCACATGCCAATTAAGGTTTTATTGTCTTAACAATGAATTAAGGCTTCCTTTTTTAACTTACTAGCGAGGCTTCTTTTATTTAAGGGTGAATATCACACTTGATATATGAACTTTATCAATTTGTACAAGTAGCTTCTTATAATTTATTGTCTAAACTTTGCTCATTTTTTGTAATTAACTACTTGAATTTTGCTGAATTTTGTAATTAGCTACTTGAACTTTATTTGTTCTTGCATTTAGCTAACTTATTTAGGTATAATGAATGAACATGAAAAGTTCTTAGGTTAATAAATTAATACCTTTAAACTTCAAATGGTTAATTGTACAAATTAACAAAGTTCAAGCACCAAATGTAACATTTAGCCTTTATTTAATTTAGTTGACTATAGTATAGGGTTGAGCTTTGAAAAAAAATATATATTGATTTTTTAAGAAGTAAATAATATGTATATTATTTGATATTATAACGAGTAAACAATAATATGAAAATAATTATAGAAAGATTAGATTAATGTATTTTTATTTTCTTCAATATGCATTTATTATGCTGACCAACACCGCCCCAACCCCCCCCCCCCCCCCCCCCCCCCCCCACAAAACAAACACTGCCTTTTCTTTACTTACGCCAACAATGCCTTTTCTCTGCTTTTTTCCCCCTTTTTTATTATAAACTTATATTTAACTAAATAAATTCTTATGAACAATTTTTTTGTGGGTGTCGAATCCAACAAAATTATATTCCCACTCGAAAAAAGTTATATAAATAGCATATAGCAATGAGTAAGGTCGAACCCATAGAGATTGGTAAAATTTATTTCTATTAGAAGATTAGATGAAGAAAAGATGGGGGTTTTGCGAATTTAAAAAATGCTATTTGTATCAAAAACAAGAAATGAAATTCAAAGAGTAATTCAATATTGATATGTTCTTAACCAAAGATATCATTACAGTTTAGCTCACATAATTGATCATTGATGCAGAGATTTCTTTTCTTTATCTTGGATAAATTGGTTATAGTTACTAACAAGTTCTAATAATCTATCTCTCTTTACTTTTTCGATAATTAAAACAAGCTCTTTGATTATTTCTCTTATTGATTGAACAGCCCTAAACAAGCTCTTAGGATTTAATTTATCAATAACATAGAGAACAAGAGAGATCACCAATTCTAGCCAATAAATCACAAGTGCAATCTATTTAGACTAGAATATGTATCTTCATAGCACAAATCAATTATCTTTCTTATAATCAATCATGTTATTGTGCCACAAAGATTAAAACAATCAAACAATTACGAATCTCATGTTCTAGTTGACAATATATTATTTTGCTAATTGAACAAAATAACCCTAAATCGATTTTGTATCAATCAAGCAAGATAATAATATCAAGACATCCAGAAGATATATAAATACCCAAAGATAATGAACAGAACAATGATAAATCAGTTAGATCTCACAATTCTTGAAGAACCAAACTTGTAATGATCCTTTGGCTAGAATAGAATTAGCCACTGATGCCCATGAAATCCTCTCTCTTTTTATGGTTTTTAGATGTTTTTAAGATTAAAAGATGAAAAAGATACCTAAACTACAACACAAGGCATATTTGTAGAACAAAACAATGGAATTTCAATTGTCAAAATAAAGGCCGGTGGCCTTTAATCAAAATTGTCCAGCGTATAATGAAGGCAGGCAATTTAATCCTTGACGTTGCCGGCTTTAAAGTTTGAAATTAAATCCGACACAAGATGGCTATCGGCTTTCATGCTTACGCTATCAGCTTAAGTATACACCAGTGTCAACTTCATCGGCCTTGAAATTGATTTTGCCAGTGTACGTTGTATTTTCAAAGCTGGTATTGAACGTGTTTTTAAGGCTGGCAGTGTTCTTGTTTCTCTTATGAAGGCCAGCAGCCTTTATTCTGTAATGGCCAACCTTGAATGTCCTTGTGTCCAATTTTTGCACAAACTTCTCAATTGCTTGTATTTGCATTATAGGTCCTTCAAGACCTAAAATATCATATTAAGCATACTTAAATATAATTTTCTTATGATTTCTATAAAATTAATAATAATTTAGTATGATTTATACTTAAATATTTTTCTTTTATGATAGAATTAAATTCATTTTATCATAGAATTATATTTAACTAAATAAATTCTTATGAACAACGATTTTTAGTATATAGATAGTAATTATTGTTTATATCACATATATTTTGACTTTACCTCTTAAGTATTACTAAATGACACTAACTATATAATTTTCCATTTCATGTATTTACTCTATAATTTTTAATTAATACTTAAATTTTAAGTAATGTATATGTCTTACGAAATGCATTAATTAGAAAATATCATGCTAAAATCATTAATAAAATTCTTATATTTATATAAGATGAGTTACAATTATAAAAGCAAATGGATATATATAAATAATTCTAATATTAACTTAATTAAAGTCTAATACAATCCTACCATCCTTAATCCGTCCATAATTTATACCCAGATTTTTAATTTGCTTAATAGAAAATTTTAGGTAATAAACTCAATATCACCTGTACTGTTTTTCTCTAATAGACGATTGTGTGTAGAATCAAACTGCCAACTTATCTAGATCTTTTGAAGGACATTCCTATTTTAGCCAATAAGTCCCAAGCTAATTATTTAGAAAGAGCGACGTCACATAGCCTCAACAAGTCGGCCTCTAGACCGTTCAGGAATGAAGTGACTAGTCGTATGTTGCCAATGATGGAAAAAGAATAACTCTGGACCATCAGGAATTTCAGCGTCATCGTATCGATTTTTGGCTGCGGCGCTTCGACAGAGACGTGGCCTCATCCGTACAGGTCCGGCAAGGATGAGACCAACAATCCGTACATTTCGCGGCGTATATAAAAAGGAAAAATGAATTATAGTTCAGTAAAAGTATACTATTGACGTTATTATAATGGGGTAAATACGGTAAATTCTATCTAAATTCTAACAAAATATATATTAGACATCAAAGCTTACTTGAATTCTGAAATTTATCAATCTTTTTCGTATATGTTTATAATACATTCGTTTATTGTTAAAAACGTCACATAAAATAGTGACGGTAACAATTTGAACTAGGTATTATTGATGTGCACGAAAAATTTGTTTAGATACTAAATTAATCAATTTCAAAGTTTAGATACTTAATTATATTTTACCAAAATTTAAATACCATTTGCGACATTAACCCTTTATAATAATATTCATTTTATATCATTTCATTGATATAGATCACATGAATCATTATATTAGAAGAAAAATAAAAAATTATTAATATCCATATTATAATATAATAAAATACTTATTAAATTATTTATACAATGGATCAAAGTGGTGGTGATATTTTCAAAATAGAGATATTTATAAAAATAAATAAATTACTAAATGTGTTGGAGGTGTGTAGGCCTTTATATATATATATATATATATATATTGATGTCGAATTAGGTCGTATTAGTTAGATCATATGCTGTGGGGCAATGCACTTTGATACCACTTGTTGAAAGTATATTTAGTTTATAATGTCTAAGAAAATTTTGGATTTGTTACCTTATTAATTATATTTTAGTTTAATTATTTTGTCATCAAATGTCGAATTATTTTTTCTAATTTATCACATTTATTCTCGTTTGTGTTGATTTTTTTTTTAATAGAAAAGACTCCATTATTAATCTTGTCCTTTGTAAATGTTGATACAGTAGGACAAAATACTTGACCCCTTGTTATCAACGGTGTTTCCTAAAGAATAGGACTAGAAACAAGTTGGGCTACTCGTTTTAGGCTCGAATCGACACAAACTCGAGCTTAGATTAAAACTTGCTTATTTAAATAAACCAAGCCCTAGCTTCGGCTTAGGCTTATGAGCCGGTTCGTGAACAAACTTGTTTAGACGTAAATAGGCTCGTTAATAGACTTGTGAGCAAGCTCATTAATAGATTTGTGATTTCTATATTTATAAATATTGTTATATAATTAAAACAACAAAAAATAATTTCTATTTAATATATATATATATATATTTAGAGACTCTTATATATTATTTTTAGTTTAAATAAAAAATGGAAAATGGTGAATCTAAACAAGTGGAGATTAAGCTTAAATTTTAGACTTGATTAAAGCTTAACTCAACTCAATTCGAGCTTGATTTGTAAATGAGTCAAGCTTGAGCATAAGTTTTAGGCTCGATAAAAAGCTCAACTTGAGTTCAAACTCGATAATTTTTAAATGAGCTAAGCCTGAATCATCAAAAGTTCAACTCGTTTCCAGTCTTATTAGAGAAAATCTTAAGTTGTATGTTGCAGACTTATGCAACACTCTTTCTATCGTATTAATATGGTTTTGTTGGTTTACCCAAAAAAAATTAATAATCTCTAAATTCATGATTTAATGTGTAAACTTGTTTAATATATAACTTAAATATATCTAGGAACAAGTATTAGAACCTAAAGGATACTATAACTTGTCAAATCAATCCAGTTTGGTGGAACAGATTTGATGATAGGTATTAGATATTATAAAAAGAGTAGGTTTTTACATTAAAATTCTTGTAAACTATAGTTGGACGTGAAATTTAAGGAATGTATCGTATTAAATAAGAAATAATAAAACTTAATAGAAAACTTATGACAAGCTCTAAGGTAGTGCACATATTGATTGTATAATAGAATTACTACGGACGTCATCCTCTAGGATTTGGATATCAAATACTAGTATTACTGTTTCTCTACTATTTAATCTAATAATTGAGATGATATTATGACTACTACTTATGTAACTAATATCACTAAGTCTTCGTAAGATAGTACAATCATATAATGATATCATTTATCTTGATCCACCTTAAACATAATTTCTTATAATAAAGGATTGATTAACGATCATTTAGGATGGACATATAGGATGAAAACTCATGATTTTCGTCTAAAATAACTCTGCACGGCCCCAGTCATAATCTATGCAGGGAGCCTCTACATGTTTAAAAATGTCTTTGATCATCTTTCAACTTCTACACATGTATGATACACGACTTGTATAGCTCCTTGTGCATTCAAAAATCGCCTGTTGGTCAATTTTTGCTTCCTACACCTATGCTCTACACAGCTTATGTAGAAATGTCATGTATTTTGTAAATCTTTATTTTGCCTATTTCTTCATTAAAATCTCCCTTAACCCATCCAAATATCTTCATTAGGCTCAATATCTTCCTTTAATTTCTAAAATTGACTTTTTACCCAATAAGTATCATTTTCTTCAATAATGCACATAAAATCTATATAATATCATATGAAAAAAAAAAAAAAAAAAAGAGAATAATAAGGATCTTTAGACACTTATCAATTCACCTTGAAATATGCTTGAAACTTTAAAACAAACACTTTGTATACAATAAGCCTCAATTTTTTGTATTCTCCATAATTTTTTAATATAAAATTGGTGCTATAAATTTGACTTGCGCAATATTTCTACTACACATCGTTTAACTTGAAAAACACAGAGAGAATGCAACCATGTTGATCAAATCAATAATCCATTGTTTTTGTTAATATTCAATGAGATTGATGGCAAATTTGTCTTAAATTTTCCATAATTTAACATCATAGTTTATGTTCATCAAAATTTGTTATTATTTTGTATATTTATCGAGAATCGTTATATTTATGTAGGATAAAAAGTAAGTTTATTTGAGGTCACAATGTCTCGAATTGTTTATTTAAACTCACAACGTTTAAATGGGCCAACTAAGGTCATTATTAACATGTGTTATAAGGTGACGGATTTTTTTACTTTTAATTAAAATTTTTTTTTGTTGACACACATCAATGATGATCTCAATTGACCTACTTCTATAAAAGTTGTCATCTCAAATGAATTTACCCCCAAACATGATAACCTTTTGTTATAATTTATTCTATTTATGTACGTTGTGGTTAATATTTAAAAGTTATATTAATTTAAAATTTGAATATTTTTATCTTAGATGTTATTGATTAATAATTTTTTAGTATAAGGTTAAAAAAATAAAGCAAAAACCCAAAAGTTAGATAGGATTAAATTTTACAAAATATAGATGGAAGCAATATACTTTCTCATTTTAAAAGTTTAGAACCTGACTTGAAGCTATGATAGGTAATTTTATTATGCCCGATTTATACTCATTCAACTGTACACGATATTCGGTATTGATATTCAAGATGCAATTGAAAGGGGAAAAAATGAAGAAGAAGAAAAAAACTTCCCACACCGAAAAACACTATTTCTGAAGTTTTAAAAGATCTACATAAAATAGCAAAACTACTGTAGAAAGCTTGCACAAGATTATGAACTATTTTGAGGTTTTAAAAGATCGACATGAAATAGCAAAACTACGAAATTCAAGCAATAAACCATAGAAATGTTAAGCAAAAGGAAGAAAATCCTCTTGCTCCTTTCTTATTGACAATTTGGTCTAACCTGGCACAATCTTAAAAAGGATGCGATAAGTATTATGCATATTATGTATATATAATGTATAAATATTAATAAAAAAATTAATATACATAATGCGTGTAAATTACTATCTCTACCGTTCTTGTTCCTTATTAAAATCTACATAAAGATATATAAATTATATATGCAAGCAAAAATCTATAAATAATCCTTTGGCTCTACCATTAGGTATACTTACTACATTATCCAAGCTTATGCTTATGATTTAGCACCGTCACTGATAAAGTCATTTTATACTCAATTTTCTTTGATTAAATCACGTTAAATTATTATGAATTTTATAAAAATCACAAGAAAATCATACTTAAGTCTGTTTATTGTGATATTTCAGGTCTTAAAGGACTTATATTACAATTACAAGCAATTAAGAAAAGTTTTGAGCAAATTTGATGACATGAACAATGTAGGCCGGCCAATGGACAATACAAGCTACTAGCCTTTGTCACAAAAACAAGCAAGACCATCCTTTAGAAAAGAAACTCTCCCAGCATAGAAATAGAAACGAATCAACCTTCGAAATAACTTGTACGCTGTTAGCCTTTGGCCTGTGTAGACTCAAAGCTACCCTAACGCCGATTGAAAGCCCCTAGCTTTGTTGGTTTAGAAATCAATTTTACAAAGAAGGCCGACTAAATTTAATTCAAGGCTGCCGACCTTGAAGGTAGCCTAAATCCTTGCATGACTATTCATATATATATCCTCTTGTCTGATCTTGTAATGTGATTGAAAAGAGAGGAACCGTAGACACGAAATTAAAAGCCTATTTCATTGCTTCTAGATATAGATTAGGACTTAGACATTAGAAAGCTTTTATTTTTATTTTTATTGCGAATTCCAAACCAGGATCAAATTAGAAACATCATTTGAATTTGGATTCAAGAATGGGATTTTCTTGACAAGATGATTTCGTCTTTTCTTGTATTCATATTATGAATGGTGTTGAAGACTTGTTCTTTTGTGCTTAAATATGGTTTTGAGTTATTGATTAGAATTGTACAATTAATGATTTTTGTTGTTGATTGATTCCTTGCTTGTTTTCACGTTGCTAATACTATTTCACCAATCATGTATTTTAGATTGAATTTGAAGTGCATGATAGATTAGGATTGCAATTGGAAAATTCCTTTCTGATCGATTCTGTGATTAGCTAATTTAGATTATAAATCGCATAGACATATCAATTTGAATTTGATTAGGGTTCAGTAAAATTATAAAAATTAGTCAATTGATCACTTTCCTAAAAATAGAAAATATTGGTTGGTTAATTTAGGATAATTGTTGTCTTTAAAAAAAGGAATTTTTATCTAGTACTTGATTGCTTAAAAAAACTAAACCTATTGACAATTTGGATTTACAAGTGTATCTTTGGTCAATAGTATACATTCAATAGTTATTCAAATCCATTGACTCTTAACCTAATTTAATTAAAAGTATTGGAAATCCCATAATTTTGTAGATTAGTCTTATCCTAAAAATCCAAAAATATTTTCTTTTTGATTTTGCCTAGCTACAGTTAGGACTAATACAATTGAGAGCTACTCCTCACTCCCAGTGGATAGGACTTGGTATTCATCGAAATTTTATTACTACAGACACACTCGATACACTGACCAGTTAATATTTGCACTGTTAAAAGAAATTTCAAAAAAGATTAAAAAGAGTTTTAAAAAGTACATATAGAAAAAATGTGATTAGTTTTATTAAAATTTGCAAATTTACAAATATATCAAACTTAGAAGTTCCAAAGTGAAATATATGTTAATTACATTATAAATATATATTCACAATTATTTCAATAAAAAATAATGGTTAGCACATAAACAACATTATTAATAAACACATACTAATTTTTAACATGCTACATTCAAGCTGGCTAAATATGATATTTTTGCATAGTTGAAATTTTTTGCAAGCTAATGTGTGCAGATTATTTACACTAACAGTTCAATTCATTCGCGTAATGAAATTTGTAAACGTATTCAGTGTGTAACTTTTGCCATTTTTTTCAAAGTTGGATACCCCTAAACCCAACAACAAAAAAAAATTGCAACTTGCAAAGTGCTGCCACTTTGCTTCGTGAAGGATGGTTTATTTTTTTTCCATTTTATTTTTACTCAGTCGGTGAATCTGAGTCGGAACCACCAGTTCCTACTTCAAGCTGGGTAGTTCCCATGACCCCAAATAACCGCCAACTTTTCACTGATGATCCGCCTACGAGTCCTTTAACAGTTCGTAACCATCCCACACAGGCCAGTTCCCGCATATGCAACCGACAAGGACGATTCAAAGCAAATCATGATTCATCCTCGCCCCGTGATGACATCTAGGTTCTACTTTACATATAAATTTTCACTTTTACTTGTAAAATTCCAATCTTACATCGTACATCAGTCGATTCTCCCATACTTTTCATCTATGATTTTTTTATACGATATATAAAGTTTTATTTTAAGATGACTTATATCTTTAATATCCATATTTCCTATAATAAATTTATAGCACAAGACCATGTTTTCTTATTTGTTTATTTAGTTCATAAATTGATCAAACATGTTGTATCTAACTAAACTTAAACTAGATCAATATACAAATAGATTTAGATTCCACCAATTTGCAAATACTACCTAAGGGTCTATTTGTTTTGGCTTTTTTCCGACAGATACAGACACTTTTTTCAAACTTTTGCTAACAAATTATTTATCAAGAAATAGATATAAATAAAAAAAAATTGACAGTTCTCATCAAAAGATCAAATAGAACAAATATAGATAAAATTTAGATACAAATCGGATATATTTACACATATCATTTTAAAAAAAATACAGATACAGATGAAAAACAAACAATCCAAACAGACAAGTCTAAGGGAAAGCTCAGTCGAGACCCATTACAAAAATAATTACAAAAATAGGATTTGGTGAGACTTAATTACGAAAATAGACCCTCAAATCCGCATCTTAAAAATGAGAAATATCATGTATAAAAAATCCACACGTAGAACGTGCGAGACATAAGAAAATATGTGCAGCAATTTCGCATGTTTGACATGTGTATTGTTTCCACCAACTTCCGCATGTTTCACATGTGAAGCTTAGAAAGTAAAAAATTTGCATTTCTCTACTACTAATTTCATGCGATGACTTAAATTAGCATGCTAAATATATATTTGATGATCTATTTTTGTAATTAAGTTTGATTATGTCTTATTGTAGTAATTAATTTCAACAGAAAATCTATTCACAAAAAAGTCTCCTAAGTCTAATAATTTGTTAACAATATGAAAATAATATTAAAAAAAAAAGGAAAAGATAATAAACTACTTTTATTGATATTCTTATCATCATTTCCTTCTTTTTTTTCCATGTTTCTTTTATAATTTAACTTAACAATATTTTTCAAGATTAAGTCGTTGGCAAATGATGTCACCTTGTTTATGTTTCATTAAACGTTAACCCAGTTATAACTTCTGTTTGTCATAATTTGTCATAATCAAGAACTTAAGCAAATTGTTTTTGTAAACTAGTAAAGCTGATCTGATGGGGGCCGGGACCTTTCTTTAATGGCCTCAACTCCTATTTGTCAACCATGGTCCATGGGGAACTATTCCTGGGTCATTGAGAGGGAAAGGCTTGGCCGTTGGGCCTACTTATCCCAATAGGAGGTCATAAAGGAATAGGAGCTATTGATTGGTTTAATATTGCTGAAATTGTGTAATTTTTCAAATAGACTTGATATTATTTTAAGCTTTAGATTTTTTACATTGATAAATGGTTACAATCTAGAATCTAGATACAAAAAACAGAAATTATTACTTATTTACCATCATTTTAAAAAAAAATTACACATATAATTTATATAAAAAATATTACAGATATATCACCTCTATATCGCACATAGGACATGCAATACACATTACGTGGCTACACATATAATTATATATGTATCACACAATACATTAGACGAATAATACAGCTATTTTTCCAACTTTTACAAAGTTGAGCGGCTATATCTCATGTCTAACGTGCGAAACATGTAGAAAATTTTGTATCTCTTCTTCAACATGCGATATAGGGATGGTAATTTGGTAATTTTTATTAATACAATTTGGACTCTTTTATTTTTTTTTTTTTTTTGGGAAGAGAGATATGCACGTCTTTCACCCCAAAATATGTTTATTTAAATGGTAAAAAAACGAATTTAGGATTTTATATACAAATAACAACCAGATCATGTTATCGATCAAGGTATTCAGACAATAGCTTATTAAGATTTTAGATTTAAACACAAAATATGATCTACTAACACGAATTATTGACATTATGTGTATTAACATGAACTGTCTAGAGTCCACCCGATGTCTGGATAGTTTTGAGGACCTAGCATGAACTGGTGTAAGA
This sequence comes from Combretum micranthum, assembly GCA_024138025.1. Taxonomy (NCBI): domain Eukaryota; kingdom Viridiplantae; phylum Streptophyta; class Magnoliopsida; order Myrtales; family Combretaceae; genus Combretum; species Combretum micranthum. The sequence goes on from JAMXBD010000781.1 coordinate 238,552, forward strand.
TTTAGCAACATGCCCGACGAAATGGTCAACTAATAAACATGCAGAAATAGAAAAGCTTCTACTGCTCAAGATCATTCAAGATGAAAGAAAATTGAGAAAGATTTGAAGACTAAGAATATTAACTTCCTGTTGCACAATACTAGATACATGCAAGTAAATGGCAAGGTTGACTAGGCATAGCGATGCTTCAGAAAAGGCGTGTGTGTTATCTTGTCTAATGTCTTGGTTACATTGACAAGGATGTTTTAAGAAACCATATCAAAAGGCCATCTCTTATGGCTCGAAACAGACATTCCACATAAGACGAATAATACTCAGTGAAAAACACAATCACTAAGGAAAAATACAACACACGACACAAAGATACGATTATGACATGAATAAACATGATTACGCTGCAACCTAATTACTTGTGATCACCGTTCAATTTCATGAATTATCAGAACTGGCATGAATTCGACACGAGATACAAACAAGAATACAACTTGCTGTCACAAATTGCCAGCTCCACTTCTCAAAGATTTAGAAAACCAAGCGTTAGATCATGTATGCCAAGGGATGCACCCTACTAGTATACATATGAAACTAGTTGCATATGAAACCATCGCATTCCATCCTACTTCAACTGATCAATGACAATCGAGTTCTATTTATATTAACTATTTTCATAAATTGGGATTCCTTAGAATCCTATCCCATGAAATTAACCATAGTATAGTACATTTCTTGAACTAATCAATGGCCATTGACACTTAATTTCCCAAGATAATAGTTATTTTATCTGCTTCATGGTTTTAGGCATATTTATTTTAGATTTTGGATAGTCCTCCTATAAAGATTTGACTGACCAATTCAACTAAGATGGGACATGATTAATGAACTTTCCAGTCCAACCAAATTTCTGGCTACAAATTCAATCTGCTGTAGCTAGAAGAGAACAATAGCCTAAAATAATGAAGTAGATTATATTTATTGGTAAGTGCAAGGCCATAAGGACATGCTCCTCATTGTGCATTTTGATCAACTGGATTGTTTCTTTATGGAATCCTAGATGCTTGTGTATTTTTGGGATATTAGACACGGCTAAATATACAACCCGATATGCTAATGTTACCATGGTATATAAGAAGAAAAAGTAACCAACGTTATTATAAATATATGCTAGAAAACTTGTCTAATACTTTGTTCTCAAGTTAAGAAGTCGGTAATACTTTTACTAATATGAAAACAATTCATTAGATAAGCATAGATAGTCAGAACGATGCTTATTTTTCCAAAAATCCAGACTGTTAGAAAATGAAAATTTTTTCAAAAATGCAACGCGATACTGTGAGTTGCAGGGCTACCTGAATATTCAGCGGGAAAATGCATATAATATTTGTACATGACACAATGATTACATTGAACTGTCAATATTTTCATGGACATCCATTGTTCATAACATAATAGGCCAACTTCTGTCCAGATTGAAATAAATGATATTCTGTCTTTTGTATTTTATCCAGGGAATTTAAGTGCTGTGTATAAAGCATAGGCATTCTTGCAGTTAGCAGGCTTACCAATCATGTGCATTCTTTATATTACTTCAGAACAATTATTTGGACCCGTAGGCTCTCTCAAGCAATTAGATATGGCCATCACAGCAGCTTCAATAGATGCATCTTCTCCCTGTTTAGCAATGAAGTAAGAAATTCTGTACTACATATTCATATGCAAAGCAGAGCAATCCCAAGCGGTAAAGAAAATGAAAGAACATTCTCACCTTTTCCTTCCAGTAAAACATGTTTCCATACTTCCCAGACACACGGCTCCAGAAATTGCGTGGAACATCTAAATCTACTGAAGCCCCAACATTAAAGTTTAATAGATTGCCTGTTTAAAGAAGTAGGAAAAATAACTCAGAATGCACTACATTCAAGGAAATCATATAAATTATCTCTATCTGTTACCAAAGGTGGGGTCAGCAACCAAGACAACAGTTAGATCATCGACATTCCAGAATTCTTTAATCGCAAGGCCTGTAATGAGAAAGCAGATTGTCTTGATATATAAAAATCGCATAATCATTTGGGAAAAGGAAAGTTTCCACAGGAAAAAGGTGGTATTATCAGATGCAACAGTGGAAAAGATAATGAATCTTCATTATTGGACAATTGGTACCCGGTGTGTCAGGATAATTCTGGGCTAATACTCTTAACTTGAATCCAGTGTCCTTTTCAATGTCAGCAATCTCCTTTGCTATTCTTTTCTCCTGTACATCAACTAGAAATGCAATTAATCCAATTATTCCCAGCTACAATGAAATTTTTGACCTCCACAGGAGGAACTATAATTTTTCATGTTGTATTAATTCCTGCATAGCACCTGAATGAACTTTGCTCAGTGGCTATGATACATAAATTGTACCAAACCCATGATACAAACATAATATCACATGTCTTGATGAACTAGGATTTTAGCTTTAATCTCAAATTTAATATCTCAAACATCAACTAACGATTCCTCAGTCTCCTACCATCACAAGCAAAGGACAATGCAGCAAGGCAAACAACTATTTAATTGTTTGTTAACCGGATGCTGATGATGAGTGTGTTATCTACAACAATTAGACTAAAACAATGTTGCTTTTGATGTTGATTTTTTGGAGGCAGTTTACATTCCACAGTTCATCTGACTTACATGGAGTATTTGACTGGTGCCAAAGGAGTGTGTGAAATGCAGACACAACACCCTTTTGATGCCATATCAATTTGTGAAATGGAAATCAGACTAGCCCATTGTTGACTAAAGCAGCACCAGTTTAATATATTTCATCTTTCCTGCATTGAAATTTTGAGATCAAGGACCTTGGCTGTCTCAAGTACTTCCAAAGGTAGAAATTGTGTGATCAAAGGAAAGTATTCTGATTAGTAAAAAAAAGTATGCAATGAGACTCTGTAAGATGGCAGGTTATTAGTTTGGAATCCTTTTTGTTCCCATTATGCAAAAGCATAAGACATTTCAGTTGGCAAAGAATTATTAGTGTGCCGCTGACAAATACAGAAGATTGACAGAAAAATTTATACAAAGCCTTCAGAGTTCAGATATAATCTCAACATAAGGACAAGTCATCCAAGTATAATTTAGAGCTGATTTGAGATTGTTGGGATGTGTGAAGCAATCACCTGGATGGGGCTTGTGTACTCAATCAGTGGTGTAATCTGATAATGATTGCTCATCTTGCCCAGACATATGGCAATCAATTTTTAGCTTGGGCAATTCATAAATGTTGTTTAATAAGTTGCTCCATGGTATCTAGTAGTTCAACTTGTCAAAATATAGAATACAGACTAACACACCAATCTATAAGCTTAAATTTTTAGATTAGTTAATAGTATATCCATATTCAACATGATTCCAGAGCTGAAATTTGTGACATCAAATTCTGCACTGCAATTGAATCCCCTATCTAATTAATTTAGTCCAAAAAAATGAGCTTCAAATGTAGAGTCTCAACCCAAGCAGAAAGAGGTGTTAATATAAAAAAACTTGAAGCACATTTATTCAATGGAACAGTGACACTGGGAATTGGGATAGAGGTGGGTGATGTTGTAGTAAGTAATTTCACACCTCAATGGTACAGCTCTTGCTTTCTTGTGCAGATATCAACCAAGCTCAAGCGAATGTAGAATCTTAGGAGTAAGTGAACATGAAGGCTAGGGTATGATTCCAACAAAACAAAAAGCCTATAGTACACAGAATGGCAACATGGGACCACCCCTCTTTACCTAACTAAAGGCTCTCTTGCTCAGCAAAGGGATTTGGCCCCCAAGGACTTGCTCAGCAGCCACCCAGTCATCACATCACTATTATCATTGACCCTCAAGCATTGAGCAAATACTACGAGCATCACATCACATCGCTATTATCTTTGACCCAATAAGCTAAAGAGACAGATGCAACAAGGAGAGTACAGAACCAATCATACTACCCACTCATGTAAAATTACGAGCTTAAGCTTAAAAATGAATTGGTTGTGGATTAAAATATATACAGCTAGGGCAAAGCATAGATCTTTGGCCTTGACTAGCTGTGAAGCATTTTGGCTTTATGGATCGCATGGAGCATTTTGGAGCCAAGTGAAATGGATCATCTGAATTTATTATTACAAATGGTTCTTTGCAATGTTAGAGGTACATAAAAGCATCCAGATTAAATGTCATTTCGTTGTATGCATATGCTTTAGCAGCAAATTTGATCGAATCCATGTTTGTATTATAGTATTGCTGAAGCGATAATATGCTTGAAACTTGTGTTTGAAGGCTTTTCATCCAAAGACCGATGCACTGTTCATCAGCACAAAAGCACATGAACAAGAACCAAAGAGTTGATTGCATCTAGAGCCACCGTTATTGTATAACATTTCTACTGCATTATGTCATAGTAATTTGATTTTACAGTAAATCAGTTGTGATTACATTGGTTTAATCAATTTGATCCTCTGTACGAGCACTTGATTCTCCACGGGTGCATTAATTTTGGTGAAAACTTTTGATCATGATTATGAGAAGAAAATATCAAATGAAATCTTTGTCTATACACGCCGACAAGGGGCATTCATTCCATGAAAAACATATTCGCTAATTCCACTCGAACAGATCCAAATAAGGTGTATAAGAACTGAATAAACAACGAACCTGACCGTCGGAAAGAAACCCGGCAACATCAATAACGGAAGTGTACTGTTTAGGCAACAATTCAGGCTTGTTAACCCCAACTTTTGCTTCTGCATATGGAACTCCTACTCCTAAACACACCATCATCAAAATTTAACTGAGTTGTCACTTCAGGACAGAACAAGAAGTATAGTACAGCACAGCTCGGTATTTGGTGCCCACCTTTTATCAAATGGAATGATTTTTTTTTCAATAAAATTACAGAATTTTATAATCCCAACACGTTTCTCTCCATTTTCGTTCTTTCAATTCCATTTTTTCTTATCATTTCCGGGAAGAAGATATTTTGTCTAGTCCAGCAAAGCTATGAAAGAGAATAATTAAAAAAAAGTAGTAGTAGACTGACCGGAAAGAGAGAGACCCAGTGTGAGAGCTCCAGACAGCACAAAGTTGAGAGATTTCAAGGTGAAAGTGGAAACCAAGTTGCTCAGTTCACAAGAGCTTGAAGAATTTGACACCACAGAGACATGTGACGATGAGGAAGACGACGACGACGATGACGAAGACAACTTAGGAAGTCTAGATATGGAGGTAGAAGCAGTAGCAGTTAGGTGGAGAAATGGCAATGCCATTCGATTAGACAGACCAAGTTCAGAGTAAAAGGTAACGTGCTGGTGCTCTCTGTGAGTTTTAACAAACATATCCTAAGATTTTTGGATTTGGATAAGACGCGACACGTCATCATTAGTCAAGATACAACGTATATCATGCGATCTTAATGATATTTTAAAACTTAACAGGATATATAATACACTAACAATATCTTTTTAACTGTATTCTAAAATTTTATTATGTGCATCGAGTATAGATTATAGTATTAGCTGGTGACCTTGATAAAGGCCTTTGTCCATGCGTCTACCGAAACGAATGTATTAGCCACATGGCTTTCTTACCGCGTGAATAGGAATGTAATTGAGTAAGCTATTAACAGGTTTTCAACCCGTCCAATCCAATAAAAATCTTATAGGATAATAAGTTCGGCTTTGGATATAGGTAAAAAATCTTATAAGATAACAGTATTAAAATCCGATGGATATCCAACCCGTATCACTCGACCCGTTAGTCTTAGTGAAAAAAATTTGTGATGTAAATACATTCATTAAATGTAAACATAATAACAAACTAAATTTAAAAATAGGTTGACGAAGAAAAAGTAAATTACTATATTAGACTATTATTTTATTAACTTAAGTCTGCTGAATCTATTGAAAAAAAAAAAAACAATAAGCGGGGCGGGTTTTGGTTGATAATCGAATAGGCGGTCGAGTGGGTAATTGGGTTGATAGTCAAACAGGTAACCGGACGAGTGGTAGATTCTAGAGTAAACCCTGCAGAGCAGGTTTGGATATAGGAGGAAAATCCTATAGTGTTATAAGGTCAGGTTTTATATGTCCTATAATGTAGCGAGTTCGGGTTCATATGACCCATCCAAAACCAGACCCAATTGCATCCCTACGTGTGGAGTCACTAGGACCATATTAGTGATGGGTTGGGCTTTTGTGTCGTGTTAAATAAAGAAAATTGAAAATTAATCACAACGTTAATTTCATAAATAAATTTTATAAAATATTGATAGCCTGTTTGATTCATTTTATGAAATTTTAATTTTTTCTTTTTAACTACTTGAAACTTTAATACATTGAATAAATTTGCCACTCAAAAGTTAATTCATTTTTTTAATATCTCAAAATGTTGAAACCTTATATGAAATTATCCATAAAAGTTTATACCTTTTTTTATGTAATTTACCCATTAAGCTAAACAACTATCCAATTTCAATGGCATTATCACAAACCTATAGCTAAGGATTATTCACCTTTACACACATGTATTAATTATTCATGTCTATGATTTCTAGACTATTTTATATCAGTTCTATTGTTTATACCACATGCATTGAGATTGAGATTGACATTGACATTGACATTGTTCTTCTTTGTATGCTTCATTATATTAAAAACTCTCCATTAATTCATGTACTAATTTAAAGGCATCACTTTCAATGATTCCAAGCAATGCAGGTGTGGAGGCCGAAGGGAGAGGGTCAGGGATGGGGACGAGATCATAAGTAAGACCCAACAGAGATTAGGGATGCGCCCCTACTCGTTCCTTCCCCTACACCATTACAACTTGGAGTTTCAAATCAAGTTATATCATATTTTACATCATTCAAGACATTGTTAACTGAGAGTTATAGTGCAATCATATAGTGTTAGATGTGTCAAATTCATGTAAGCTGCCAGCTTTAGGAGGATACATTACCAGCCTATCTTTTGTATCTAGCCAGACTTGAAGCCATCATCTAAAAATCTGATTATATGGATGTTGAAGGCCGGTTCAAAGTTGCCGGCCTTTATCCCCAATGTTACCGACCTTTGGTCGATTTCAGTGCAAAAATGTGATCTTTCAGTTGCCAACCTTGTGTTGGCTTACATGACAAATACATATATTTTTGTGTTGTTTTTTAGGTTTTATGAGATTTGAGATCTATGAGATCACTTATATACACACCATCCATACTCCGCTCTTCAACACTAGTAAATTCCTCTCTCTTTTACTCATGCTTTTTCCCATAAGGGTTTGCACATAAATCTTACGTGTACTTTACTTTATCGTTTTGTTTTTGTTTGTTTTTGCTGTTGTTTGTTAGATCCGTTTATAACAAACCAGTATCAAAGCCAAGGGTTTAGTTTTTTTCTCTCTACAATGGCAACAATGAAGTATGATATCCGTTGTTAGATCACAACACAAGATTTTCTCTATGGTACGTCAAGATATGAGTAGTTCTCACACATATAGATTGGGATGATGCTCTGTTAGGGTTTGATAAAATATCTGTGTCATGGTCGCCGAAAGAAAAACAACATTACATTGAAAAGCCCTTTCTCAAATTCATATTCATTTGTCAAATTAGATATTGCGAGATGTGTTGAAGGAGAAGACAGCTTCTGGGTTATGGCTGAAATTGGAGCAGTTGTGTATGACAAAGAGTTTGATCAGTATATTGCATTTAAAGCAGCGACTATATTCACACCGTTTGATTGAAGGTGAGTCTCTAGAAGATCACTTGACCATTATTAAAGAAATTATTTCTGATTTGGAAACTTTTGAAGTTAAGTATAATGAAGAGGATTTAGTATTAATTTTATTGTGTTCGCTACATCTTTATTCAAATTTTAGAGACATAATTTTTTATAGTTGCGATTCTCTTAACATGGAGGAAGTTTATGATGCTTTGGCTTCTTTTGAGAAGATGAAACATCTTGTGATTAGACTAAAGCCTTAGGCAGAAGGGCTTGTTGCTTGTGGTAGGAGTCAAGAACATAATTCTAGGAGTAATTCAAGAGGAAGATCAAAATCAACAAATAAAGATAAGATCTACAGGTATTTCAAGAAGAAATAACACATTAAATCTGAATGTTACAAGTTGCAGAACAAGAATAAGAGAGTTGTTGAAAACCAAAAGGGGAAACAACCAAAAAATTCTGCTAAAACAGATATAGCTGAAGACCACAGTGGTGGGGAACTTCTTGTTGTTTCTAATGATGATCCTCGGACTAAGGAGGAGTGGATTTTGATTTTGATTGTTCTTTTCATATGTATCCCAATCGGGACTAGTTTTCAACATATGAAAAGATATCCAAGGGTATTGTCCTGTTAAGTAATAACGCCTCTTGTACAGTTACAAATATTAGTACCATCAAAATCAAAATGTTTGATGGTGTTGTCAGGACTCTTGGTGATGCGAGACATGTACCTAACTTGAAAAGAAATTTGATTTCTTTGAGTGCTCTTGATACAAAAGGGTATAAATATACCGGTGAAGGGAAAGTTTTGAAGATCAGTAAAGGATCTCTTGTGGTGATGAAGGGACAGAAAAAGAATGCTACCATATATGTATTGCAGAGTTCTTTTGTTGCAGGTGATGCAACTGTCACTTCTTCTTCTTTATTAGATGACGATGCTACTAGACTTTGGCATATGCGTCTAAGGCTTATGAGTGAAGCCGGTATGACTGAATTGAGAAGAAAAGGACTTCTTGAAGGGCAAGAAATCAGCAAATTGAAGTTTTATGAATACTGCATCTTTAGGAAGCAGAAGAGAGTCGAATTCACTATAAGTACTGACAATACAAAGGGTACTCTTAATTATATCAATTCTAATCTTTAGGGACTGTTTAGAGTGCCTTCAAGGAAAGGTATTGTTTACATGATGATCATTATTGATGATTTCTCCAAAAGAGTTCGGGTATTTTTCTTGAAACAGAAGAATGATATTATACCCATATTCAAGGAATGGAAGATGATGACTGAGAAACAAATAAGGAAATAGGTAAAGTGCTTCGCACTGATAATAGTTTAGAGTATTATTCTAATGATTTTAATGTTCTGTGTAAGTTAGAGAAAATTGTGAGGCATTTAACAGTTCCTAGTATACCTCAGCAAAACGAAGTAGTAGAATGGATGAACAAAACTATTATGGAGAAAGTCAAATGTATGTTTTCTAATGCCCAATTCTGAAGTCATTCTGGGTTGAAGTAGTTTCTACAGCATGTTATTTAATTAACAAGTCTTCATCAACTGCAATTGAAAAGAAGACTCTACAAGAGGTATGGTATGGTACTCCTGCAAATTATTATAAGTTGAAAATTTTTTGCTATCTGCATATACTCATGTTGATAATGGAAAACTTGAGTCTAGATCTCTAAAATGTATATTCCTTGGTTTTAAGCCTGATGTTAAAGGATATAAGTTGTGGTACCCTAAATTGAAGAAAGTCATTATTAGTAGATATGTTGCTTGTCTTCTAATACTTCATTTGGTAAAGCACAATAGAAATCAAGCGTGCAGGTGGAGTTTAAGATTAGTTCAAATCTACACCAAAGCCTACTTCTCATACTAAAATAGAAGAGCAGAGTGATTATGTTTCTACATCACCACCACAGCCACCGTACTTTATTACTAAAGAAAAACCTAAGGGAGAAATTAGGCCTCCTCAGAGATATGCAAAGGCTAATTTGGTAGCTTATGCTCTGAATGTAGCAAAGGACATAGATTCTAATCTAAACCATCTACTTACTTAGATGCTGTTGCTTGTGATGATTTTGGTAAGTGGATGATTGCTATGCAAGAAGAGATGGAATCTCTTTAAAAGAATTATATATGGGATTTGGTGAAGCATCTGAAAGGGAAGAAAACCATTCTATGTAAATGAGTATTCAAGGAGAAAGAAGGAACACCAAGAGTTGAAGAACCCAGATACAAAGCAAGACTTGTTGCAAAGAGCTACAGTCAGATACCAGGTATTGATTTTACTGATGTGTTTTCTCCTCTTGTAAAATACAACTCGATTATAGCATTGCTGGGTATTGTAGCTTTGCAAGATCTTAAGTTGGAATAGTTAGATGTGAAGACAACTTTCTTATATGGAGAGCCTGATGAAGATATTTACATGCAACAGCCAGAGGGCTTTGTGATCTCAGGAAAGGAGGACCATGCTTGCATGTTAAAGAAGTCTCTTTATGGCCTAAAGCAATCCCCAAGGCAATGATACAAGAGGTTTGACTCATATATGACTTCTCATGATTTCAGGAGAAGTAATTTTGATAGTTATCTATGTTAAAAAATGTGATGATGGGTCTTTGTATATCTACTTTTAGACATTGATGACATCTTGATAACATCCAAGGATTAAGGAGAGATTGAAAAGATTAAATTTCAATTGAGCAAAGAGTTTGAGATGAAAGACTTGGGAGTAGCAAAGAAGATACTTTGAATGGAAATTATAAGAGATAAAAAAGTAGACTTGTTGCAACTGAGTCAAAAGTGGTATATTGAGAAAATTCTTTACAGGTTTAATATAAAGAATACTAAGCCTATTAATACTCCTTTAGTAGCTCATTTCAAACTTTCATTTGCTTTATCTCCACAGTTAGATGATGAGATTTACTGTATGTCAAACGTTCCATATTCTAGTGTTGTAAGATCTCTTATGTATGCTATGGTGTGTACACGCTCTGATTTGTCATATGTTATGTGTGTTGTTAGTAGGTATATGGCAAATCTGGTAAGGAACACATGAGAGCTGTTTAGTGGATTTTCATATACTTTAGAGATACTACTAATGTTTATCTACAATTTGATAGAACTAGAGATGAAATTGTTGGGTTTGTTGGTTCTGATTTTATAGGACATTTGGATAAGAGAAGATCTCTCATGGGGTATATTTTCACTCTTGGTGGTTATGCTGTCAGTTGGAAAGCCATATTGCAAGCTACAATTGCTCTGTCCACTAATAAAGTTGAATATATGGCTAATAGAAAAGCTTTTAAAAAAGCTATTTAGTTAAAAGAGTTTATTTGGTGAACTTAGTGATGACTTAAAGACTGCTACTGTCTATTATGATAGTTAGAGTATAATCTACCACACTAAGGATCAGATCTATCATGAGAGGACAAAGCACATTGATGTTAGGTATCACTTTGTTTGTGATGTGATTGCTAATGGTGAAATTTCCACGAGCAAGTTCAGTACTCAGGATAAACTTATTGATATGATGACCAAGACACTTCCTATAGCCAAGTTTAAACACTATCTAAACTTGCTTAGTGTTTGTTGCTGATTGTTTTCTCTTTGAGGTTTGTGGAAGAGGAGGAGTGCTTTGGATTTATTTTTTTGTTGGTTTTAAGTTGCATAAAAAGTCTTTGAAAAGAACAACTCGAAGTGAAAGCCTTCAATTTATTAAATTAATTGGTCTTGTCCAACTTCAGTTAGCTACTATCGATAATAATGGTAAGCGCACCTACTGAAGTAGTATAGAAAGAATTAGGTTAAATCCCAAGATAGTGGTGGTATCTATCATACTCATATTTTATTCATTATCTAACCAAAGAAAAATTCAGCAATTCATAATGAAAACAGAAGTTATGCTAATGTTAATAATATTCACAAATGTTTCCTTAGCAAAATTAAGGAATCGGTTTGCAACAGTGCAAGACGACAACCTAGGATTTACTTCATCAACTCTTTATCATATGATTTCTTAAAACCAAAACTCAAAGAGAGAGTTGTTTGCTGGAGTATTTACACCACCGGATTCACTAAAGTAAACTAAAGCCTCTCTCAAGGTCATTACGTCTAGATCTAATCCAGACAGCTAGAATCTCTTCTTAAGCTATCGTTTACATAAAATTTAAGAATCCTTTGTTTTTAAAGCCAACTTAATGAATTTCAAAACAAGTGATAGAAAGTCTTCACCTACTCTCAAAAGAGATATTTAGGATCGACTTCATTAGCAGCCACAAATCTATTCAAAAGAATGATCTCTCAGCCTATTCAGTTAAAATTAAACATGAATCTAACTCATGCACCACGCAATTAGACCCACAAAATTAAAATTAAGCTACTAATTACAAACACCCAGTCAATATTGAATTGAAAGCACATTTGAAATCATATGAATCAGGATTTGGATTCACAAACCCTATGTTATAAGAGATTATTTTTCCATGGATTTAGAAATTACAAACATTATCTAAAGAAATAAAATAAAATTAAATGAAAGATATTACAATTCAACATAGAGTCTTGCAGAAATTACAAACAGTGGGTTAAAATGATTTTACCTAGTAAACTTTGAGACTCTCTAAAGCAAGAAGAAATAGAATTTTTTCGCTCCATAAATTCTCTCACTACCTTATGTTAGTACTATTCTATTATATTCACACTATATAACCTCTCTTATCACGTGCCTCTACACGTTTATTTATAGGACGATGGCACAGATATCATGAAGAATTTATTGCTGACGTGGTAGATTTTTTATAATAGAAAGTAAATTTTTTATCCATGCGTGCATCTGTGTGGTTTGCTAAAACAATCGCTCATCCGGGTAAGTCGAGCACTTAAGTGCTGCATTAAAGATAGGGCTCGACTTAAGCTAATAAAACGCTATCATTTCTTTTCATTCTTCCATCGAGGGCTAATTTTAGGCTGTTAAAGGCTTGATTGCTTTAATGATTTGAGGCGCGACACGAGCCAAGTGAATGTTCGTACTTCACTTCAACAACTATCGCAGGTCAGATTTAGGTTACCACAGAAGTTTTCTATAGGTTTGAGCTTGATCTCCTCACAACAAGTATCGAGGGTCATGTCGAAGGCTAAATTTGAGGTGCAACAAACCAATTTTTGCTTGTTTTGTCTTACATTTTGGCCTCAATTGGTTTTATTCAATGCATGACAGTTTTGTTCTTTACTCTTACTGCTGTTTTTGCTACAAATCTGATTAAAAACACTTTGATTCTTCTTTTTTTTTTTTGTTCAAGGAGCTTAAAAACAATAATTTAACTTTAAAAGCACCAAATTCATAGGAATTTAATTAAAAACTCATCAAAATAAGCCCGAATTGCCGTGAAAAGAATAGAGTAAAATTAACTTATCAAGGATAATGTTTTGTTTTTATGTTGAAGATTAGAGTTTGTGTATTTTTGCTCCTGGATTTGTGTTAAGGTGGAGACTATTGGATGTGTGACTCAAATTCATGTAAGCGGCCAGCTCTGGGAAGATACACCACCAGCCTATCTTCTGTACCCAGCCGACCTTGAACCTAGGGTTTAAAAATCTAATTCTGTGAATGTTGAAGGCCGGCTTAAAGCTGCCAGCCTTTATCCTCAACGTTGTTGGCCTTCTTACTTGAGCTATCAGTCGTTTAGTGTAAAAATTGTGACCTTTCAACTGTTGACTTTTGTGTTGACTCACACGACAAATACATATGTTTTTATGTTGCTTTTTAGGTTTAATGAGATTTGAGATCTATGAGATCACTTATGTACACATCATCTGTATTCCGTTCTTCAACACTAGTGAATTCCTCTCTCATCTGCCCATAGATTTTCTCACATGGGTTTCCACGAAAATATTGTGTATGTTTTACTTTATCATTTTGTTTTTGTTTGTTTTTGCCATTGTTTGTTAGATTCGTTTATAACATGTAGACCACCAACTCCACACAAGAGGCACCCAATAGCTTTTACTAATGATATGAAGGAACGTCTCACTTAGGTTAACCCAGGTCCCATGTTAATGCATGTTGGCCCTACTATAATCCATTAGGTAAAGGTTAAGATGGCACAGAGCTAACGTAATTGGATGCTCAACCAGAGTCACAACTAAAGCCTCATTAGGGAGTGCAAAGGTTCTTCACAACAAGAAAGAGTAGATAACACCAATGGCTTCTTTTTTTTCACATTTCTCTCTTATAGAAATTATTTATGCAAATTTTGACCGATCTTATGTATTTATACATGCCATACTATATTAGTGAAGTTTAATTAAACCTTTTTGTTACTTTTTGTTGATGAATTGCTAATATCTTATGACATATAAGTTTGGAGTTTGTTAACACGATTGGGGATTGGGATGTTTTGGCTTTAGAGTTTAAAATTGAAGTTTAGAGTTATTTTATGATGGAGTCCGAGTGGATTAGTTGCAATTGTTGTATAGATTTGTTGTTTATATATGATGGAAGTTGATTTTGATTTATAATTACAGATATATAATATATAAGAATGTATTTGTGTTGATCTGAAAATGTAGCAGGGTTCTTACGTGTAGTAGATTAAAATCCTGTCTTGAAGACACATTTTTAGCATTGTTTTAGTGCCCTACTTTTGGGTTTTTTTCCCTCAGCAACCCCACTTTTGTAATAATCTTCCAAATTATATTTTTGGTTCCCTTAAACTCTCGAATGAATGAATTATAAAGTCCAGGAAATACCTATTTTGCAAACAAATAATATAGATACCAAAATCATTTCAAATAATAACCATAATACCAATAAAATGTTTATAATGTAGAGATAGAGCTAGGACAAGCAAACTAAGTGTTGTGGGCCACAAATTCATAGATTTATTTATCCCAAGAATCCATATGAAAAAAAATTGAAACAAACTCTCTCATAATAAAATCAATGTCATTATCACCAGTCATTAGTTAAGTATGTTATTCTTATTCATAATAATGTCTACTACTAGTATTATAATTTAATAGCATATTCATTTCGAATGTTCTAATCATATAAGCTATAATTTTTCTTTAATGAAAACTTGTTTATTTAGAATGGTCATTGATCATTATACTAAACTATAAGCTACTTCATCCCAATCAGATATCATCATTGGTCATTGTGCTGACATCAACTCATGTACAATTGACATACACTTCACAATTTAAGACCCAATATCTAGGTTGATTTAAGGCCACCTTTCATTTGCTTTAACATATTTTATCTCATATAGTTTGTCTTCCAAAACTAGGTGTAGTGTAATTCTACAATTTACAAAAAATTAAATAAATTTTGTAAAACTTATCTTATTAAGGAAAAATCTATAATACAATGTAAGTGAAAGAAAAAAGGGTGGGTTCCACATGGAGGAGGGATTTGACAAAGGTTTATAATATTGAACCACCAAACAAAATTAGTTAACCATAAAAATTGGTAGTTAACCACCCAATAAGATGTACTTGGTCATATCAACCATCAAAGTTTTTCTTAGCTCGGTTTTTCATTCTTTTCATTCATGGATTTACCTAAGTTTGTTCTTGAAGCCATGATATAGGATCATAGGATCATTTCTCACAAATTTTAGGGCTCAAATAAACTAAATCAATGTTTAAACTACCTATGGCAAATACTTTTTGGGCTTCTAATAGGATGGTCTTATGTTATGCTTTTCTTTTTTTTAATGTTATCTTGGAAACTCAAAACCTCTATATTTGAAAGGTTGAGGTTTTATCATGGTTAAAAAAATTATAGGATAAATTCTTATTCCAATTTTACTAAATCTCTTCTAACAAGGTGAAAATATGATAGAGATTCATATATTACCAAACAAATAGTATGCCAATATGCTCAGCATATTAATCAAGTTTAGGAAGAGAAGGGAAATGCATGGACATAGGTCACATACTCCTTACCCAGGATAAGAAAGATAGAGGAAAATGTCTTTAGATAGACAACAATATTAGTTTATAAACAACAATTAAGAGGTTTTTAGTGTAGAAATAATGCTTAAAATCTTCATGAAAAAGATCTAAAGAAGCTGTTTACGTTTAAGCCCAATCCTGGGGCTATATAATCACTAGAACTTGTGAAATTTTTTTTTTAAATTCATGATTTTTACGTAATTGTGAGAGAAGATTTGTAATCAAAGTATAAGTAGAGTCCTTATGTTAATAGTTTTAGTTAGAAAAATGTTAGAAATGATCACAAATTTGATGTATGAATTAGAGATGCCTAATATATCACACCTCCGTAGGGTACCCCAGTTGTAACAGTATACTATGTAACCAACTGAAGCACTAGAGGGTTACATAAGTATGTATAGGTAACATGCCCCGTATGGAGTGGACATATAGAACAGGTTCAAGGCTGATGGTAGGTGTCAAATCTAACAAATATATTTTCCTACTCTAAGGATTTGTATATAGCAATAAGCAGGACCGTATCCACAGAGATTGGTAATATTTATTTCTATTTAAGAATTAGATAAAGAGAAGAAACAGGGGAAGTTTTTATGAATTCTACACCGGTGGCATACCTTATCGGCATTCAATGTTACATAAAGAAACACTGGCAGTGTTGAAGCGAAGTTGAAGCTGCCTTAATATTTTTGATACTATGCATGAGCAACACTAACCAAACATTGTTAAACTCTCAGGAGCCGGCATATGTTTTAAAATTTGAACGCTGGTGAAGTTATCTAATGAATGCCAGCGGTGTTGTAAGCGGTGCTTAAGTTTTCGCTTCTGTGAACATTCAAAGCTGGCTCAAAGCCAGCGCTGTAGACTGCAATTTCGTCGGCATACAAGTGAGAATGATGAAGGCTGATGTTGTTCTATTTTTAGGCCAGCTGCTTTGGGGTCTGTTTGGATTGTCTATTTTTCATCTGTATCTGTATCTTTTTTAAAATGATATGTGTAAATATATCCGATTTGCATCTAAATTTTATCTATATTTGTTCTATTTGATCTTTTGATGAGAACTATCAACTTTTTTTTATCTATATCTAATTCTTGATAAATAATTTGTTAGCGAAAAGTTTGAAAAAGTGTCTGTATCTGCCGAAAAAAGCCAAAACAAACAGACCCTTGATTTGTATTTTGCCAGCATTGGATGTCTGATTGTGAAGGCTGGCTTGATCCTGTTATAAGCCGTAGTGTATCTTGATATTTTGTCGGCCTTGAATTCTCATTTTTCCAATTTTGCACAAGTCTTCTCTAAATTTGTTTGTATTTGCAATCTAATTTCTTTAAGCCTAAAATATCTCATTAAGCACACTTAAGTACCAATTTCTTATGATTTCTATAAAATCAATAAAAATTAAACATGGTTTGTTCAATAAAAAATGAGTATCATCTAACTTTATTAGTAGAGTAGAACAAGAAAGACATTACATATATATAAGCCATAAGCAAAGATAATAATACAAATTCTAGATTATCACTTAATTATTACATCTATGGTCTTCAAAAGCTTCACCTGAACACTTTTACAAAGAACTTACAAGAAAAGAAATAAAAAATAACTTATACTATTACAAACATCGCATTTTAAGGCTCTATCACATATCAAGGTCTTCCTTCCAAACATGGATGCATAAAACTTCATTCTATCCCAACTCTCACACCTGGTTTTGGTCTCAGTCTTCTTGCTTATATTCCTGTAAAACAACAGTCTAAAAGGACATGAGCATTAAAAAGCTCAGTGAGTAACAAAATCTTAACACAGTTCATTAATAACAAACAATGGTTGGTTAATAATCATATGCAATGCATTAATCAAACATATGTAATAGACATAGCTTAGCTAATCAGAATCCAAACCTATGGGGATTTACACCCTCCCTAGGGGTTGAAAAATTAGTTAAGTAATTCATGCCTATGAGAATCCCAAAACTAAAGAAGAATAATTCTTTCAATTCATTTACTATTTATAATTAGATATAACATATGCCTTGCACTTCATTTAGAACTTGGAAATTCCCACTAAGTATTAATATTATATAGCCAACTCCAACACAAATGATCTCCTTCGAAGACTGCTTAGTTCCTGTGAAACTGACAACCTCAAGGTAACCTTAACTAGATTTATTGAACTCAACAATCATTACCACATAATCGAAATATTAATACATGGTAATAATATCATGCTAATGCAATTATGATGATAGGTAATGCATGTCGATTTGAGTTTAAGGTTCAATAATCTTTAGTCCATATTGCATGGTGATCATTTCAATTTCAAACACTCATCGAGCCAAACTACACAACCATTATCATCCAAAAGGTTATCACTTTGAATATGAGAATTTATCACTCATTCATAAACATAGAACAAGCAAAGTCCCCAATCCTTATACAATTTGACAAGTTAATTGCATTTAAGGCAATGTTTAACTATTATGTTACAAGCACAATCAAGGAAGAAGATCTTATTACTCACCCATGCATGGTGGCTAATCGTCGTAGTAATCGGCCAAGACATGGGAAGCAGAAGCGAGAACACGGGTGACTATTGTCTTGGTGCAAGTACAATCACATGATGTGGTTGATGGGGATTCAGGGGAAGCAAGTGCAGCAAAATCAATAGGATCTCCTGAGAGATCAGGGTCGACAAAATTGAACACCATCTCTGGAATTATGTTTGGCTTTTCTCCACGGGCTTCTACACTCTCGCTAGTAGTAAATCGACACCATGTGTTAGTATGGATTTTTAAGGTTTTATATGTGTAGATATATGCCAAATATAGGAAGGCGTCGAGGAAATTTTCGGAAAAAACGGAGACGAGCAGAATCATCACACGTCCTACCGAAGCAAGTCCATGTGTTCACATAAGGTCCTTGCTCTATACGTATTAAAGTCAACTTTTAATCCGATAAGCAAAGATGAAGTATCCTGAAACCGCGGGTGCTAACAAATCATCGCCCTATCTGGTATTTAATTACTACTTTAATATAAGGTACTATGTTTTACCGAGTAGAACATGGTTTGAACTTACCTTTTATATAGTTTTTAGGTCATTTTAGCATCTTATTTTTATCTTTTTTAAACATACTGTCTGTCAAAAATATATAAATATGAAAAATGGATATTTTTATTCATAAATAGATCAAACAAACTATATTGAAATAAGATACAAATATAAATCAAATACAAATAAAAATTAAACAATTCACATGGACCCTAAACAAAACTTTATCATAGTTGTGTTATAAGAATTGGATTTTGCATATGGATGGCACATGACACCTCTTTTTTATATATCATACCCTTAATACTTCTATGTCTTAGGGATAATAACAACATTTATAAAATTCGTCTTATTGGTAAAGTTTAAGAACCGATTGCTCAGAAATTCTTATGGTATAGATAACCTTGAAGTCATAGTGAACTAAAAAAAATGAAACTAAAACTTAGTTTAGAAATCCAGTACTAGAGCTCGGCACGAAGTTGAGCATATTGAGAAACATGAGATCAAACTCCACTAGTAATTTATTTTAATTAAACCAATGATGATGCCTATATTTAATTTTAAATTATCTAATATTGCAATTCGACTCAATCTCAATTAAGTTTATAAGCTTACTAAGTCGAATGGTGTATACGTATAACATGAATTTGCCTTATCTGAGAGCAAAGTCATGGAGGTCTACGAACAGGATGGTTTTAAAGAAATTATTTTTCATTTAGAAACAAGTTACAATAATATACATAAGATAAATCCAATAGAATAGGCAAGAAGACCTCTTGGATTGGATACATCGAGAATTGCCTCTATAGATATCTAAGATACGCTAAAAGAAAACTGATCTTCAGAGATAAAAATTTCTATGATAGAAAATGAGTAAAATAAGTTATATTTCTACAAATAAAATTAGCGTTGATGGTTTTTGCAATGAAAATTTATGTTTAAAGATAAAAAATTTGTTTCTAAAGTCCATTTTTCCTATAGTGATATTTGTAATGAGAATGAACTAATACAGATCCACATGTTTTTTTATTTAGTTTGTGATGCAACGAAAAGAAAATGAGAAACTTAACCAATGAATAACATTTGTAAATTTAGCTAACGATAGAAAAATTGATGGCGTTAAGACTCATTAATAAACTTTGAACTTATTAGTAAATTTTTGCAAGTGCTAAGGACTAAAATATAAAAAATTAAAGTTTAAGACTTGAATGGAAGAATGGTGAATCATTGGAATTATAAATGTAATATTATCTTAACATGTAGTAAAATGAAATGATTACCATAATACTAATAAAATTTGAATTCTTGCTTGTGCAATATTCTAGAAATAGAATGATCGATCATATCAAGGGCAAATCTAGAAATGGATGCACCAAAAAACTTCAAGTAACAACTGAGCCAGAATCATCTTCAGGACTAGCATCATGTAAGCTCAAAAATTCTACCATACAAATTAGGACAAGTAGAATCAAAGATAGCAGCTCTTCTAAAACCATAATGAAGTGTCAATCATATTCATAATCTTGACTCACTAATAAAGATTCTGCCAATAAAGATCAAAACCACAAGTTTGCTATTAGAGTAAGAGGTAATTAGATGTACTATCAAAACCTGGATCCAAAGTCTTTGTTCCAATGGAAATAGTAATAATGATGCTAATGTAGGTATATGATGCTGTTATATATTATGAAATGCATTTGTATACTTTTAACATAATCTTGCTAATGTCGCTATTACGAGGTAGCAAAAGATGGGAAATTTAAGGAAGTGAAATCATGGTTTTTAAGTGAAGACAAGAGCAAGTGGATCTAAATAATTAATCTAAATAATTACTTTTCCTACTTATGTGTGAAGCCTAACAGGGTAAGCGATCAAGCAATCGTTACATTGTGGCAAATAAGTTCATTAGACTAGATGGTCCTTATGGAAATGTAGATTTGATGCGGACAACGAACAACAATGTATGCCACCAATCTTTGACCATGCATATTTAATTTACTTATTGATTTATTTCCTTTTTCTTAAAACTATATATATATATATATATATATATAGAGTGCATTCATGATAATCAATATTGTATCTTTTATTTGCCTTTTTTTAGGAGTTTGCATTTATTATTTTAAGATTAGTCAATAATGTATTTACTATTAGTCTTCTTTGCATATATTATTTTTGCCTTTTTAGATTTTATGTAATAGTATAAATATAGCCTTAGGGTTTGTAAATGATTCATTCAATTATTAACTCATATTTTGTTATTCGAAACCTTACTCATAGAGAAGTTTTTCTACAAAAGATTGCAACTTTCTTGCAATTCTTGTTTTGTCCATGCTATACACTGTGTCAGGTGGTATCAGAGCAATAGCAGTGCTCTTCGTGATGGTGTTCAGGAGGGTGGAGCCCCTGAGGGGGACGAGGCATTGCAATGATTGGAGCGACGTCTAGAGCAACTGATGAATCACATATTCCAACATTTCAAAGAATTTTTTGAGGAAATTATGGATCGTCTGGATGCTTGTGGGATCGATGTAAACAGGAGACAGAATGACAATAGAAGACCAGGGGATAGTGTAGCTTATGGGGAACCTATTGACAAACCGATCCCTGCTTGTAGACAACCCGTCTACAGAGAGGATTTAGAAGAGAGTGATGTGTGGAACCATCTTGGTTCACTAGCAATCCGCTATATGAAGGTTAGAGAAGGTATGATTATGAGGATAGAAATGTTAGAAATTTTCCTTACTAGCAGTATGGTGGTTAGAGAAGGCATGATAATGAGGATAGAGATGGTAGAAATTTTCGTTACCAATAGTATGGAGGTTAGAGAAGGTATGATTATGAGGATAGAGATACCAAAAATTTTCATTACCAGGAGTATGGTGGAAAGAGAAGGCATGATTATGAGCATAGAGATGCCGGGAAATTTCACTATAAGCGGTAAGTTATCATAAAAGAGATGGATATGATGATAGGGATACCGGAGATTTTTGATGGAAGGTTGATATCCCGTATTTTAATGGAAACTGAGGATTAAGGTATTCTTGGATTGGATTGCAGATATTGATAGATTCTTCGATTATGCAGAGACTCCTCCTGAAAGATGAGTTAGGTTGGTAGCTTGTCGCTTGAAAGGGATGGCTTCAGCATGGTGGGAATGGATTCAATATAGAAGAGAGCGGGAAGGAAAGGGTCCAGTACATACTTGGTACCAAATGAAGTATCTGATGAAGATGGAATTCCTACTGCTGGGTTACGAATAGATTCTATTTCGGCAATATTAGAGATGCCAGCAATGAAGTAGATCTGTTCATAAATTTACTGTCGAGTTCTTGAGGTTAACAAAACATAATAATCTCTTGGAGTCTAAAGGTCAGCAGGTAGCTCGATATTTGAAAAGATTGAAGCCAACTTTGCGGGATAGAATTGGAGTATACGTCATTCGTACTTTGAGTAAGGTAGAGAATCTGGCTCTAAAGGTTGAGTTGATACAACAAGAACATGAAAGAAAGAATTATGAGGGGTACAAGGATGATGTTGGTTCAGAAAAGAGGACCAAGAGTGTTATAAAATAGCAAACCCATGGTTACAGTGATAATAGCCGGCCTCCAGAGGATAGTGCTACAGGAAAAAGCCCTGAGAATGAGAACCAAGATCAAGAGGATTTTAAGGTGGAGATTAAGGAGACTAGGCAAGTACATGCTTGGATTATGAGCAAGTTGTGATGCATAATGCTAAATCGCAAGTGGAGGATCAACCAAAGTTGGTTTGTCCTTTATTGTAGGAATTAAAAGAATTGATGCCTGAGGATATTCTAAATAAGTTACCGCCGATGAGAGATATGCAGCATCATATTGACCTTATTCCTAGGGCTAGCCTTTCGAATTTACCTCCTTATAGAATGAACTCGGAGGAAAGTGGGATTTTGAAAGAGATTGGTTCAAGAGAAAGTACAAGAGTGGCTCCAAAGGAGGTTCATATTTAATCCTTGAGGATACTTATGATTTTAAGCATATCTTTGTCGTCCTGAGATTGAAGAATTTCTATAATCAGATTCAACCATAAACTTGAGGATGAGTTTTTTTTTCCAAGTGGAGGAGAATAATGCGGACGACGAACAACGAAGTACACCACCAGCCTTTAACGATGCATATTTAATTTACTTATTGATTTATTTCCTTTTTCTTAAAACTAAATATATATTGTATTTATGATAGTCAATATTGTATCTTTTATTTGCCTTTTTTCAGGAGTTTGTATTCATTATTTTAGGATTAGTCAATAATGTACTTATTATTAGTCTTCTTTGCATTTACTATTTTTTCCTTTTTGGATTTTATGTAATAGTATAAATATAGCCTTAGGGTTTGTAAACAATTCATTCAATTATTAAGTAATATTTTGCTATTTGAAACCCTACTTATAGAGAAGTTTTCTCTCTTGTTTTATCCACGCTATACATTGCGTCAAGATTTGATAAGAGATGTGTCGTACCATGTGGACTTATAGAGCTTTGCTGTAGAAAGTGGGGGATTGCTACATGATTAATGAAGAAATCGAAGCAAAGATTTGGCAATGGCTAGTATGATTTACCATATATATTTGTGGTATGATTTATATTGTATCTAATTATGAGTGTCGATTGATATTTTCTTAACCATCTTATTCTTTGAGGTCTGATTTATCTAATAGTTATTGTACATGACGCAGTGGGTGTCACGCCCCAAAATAGGGCCTAGTAGTATGATCCTGTAGTCATCATACCACGTGTGCACCCGTAATATGAGAACCGTCTTGTAAGTCATATATTACAAGACTCTATCTTATATAATTGATTCATGTAATGTAGTCATAATAATATATTATATAATTACTAAGGATTCCAATTTTCCTTAGTTTGCCAGAACCGCAGAGAATCGGTATCCCCTACCAAATAATGAAATTGATATCAAACCTATAAAATACAAGATCTTAATCAATTATACCATTTATCTAATTTGTTCTTTGAGACCAATATAATCTATGAAACTATCTTCAGCAAGGTCTTTTGATGTGGCACTCTTCACTCCTGCTTAACCCAATCCCAGCTAATGTTATACCTGCACAAAGACTGTTGGAGGGTGAGCAAAACCACACGCTCAGTGAGATGACCTGACCAGACCACATATCAAACAATGGAAATCAAGTTTACTTAGCAAACATATGTAATGCCACAATCAAGCATATGAACAATTACAAGCCTGGAGAATCCGGAGTCCAAAGCAGGATGGAGATTTACCCCTCTCATCAGGATTGAAGGAACCAGTAGTACATAGTCTATCCAGAAGAAGCCACGCATATATGGGAATCTACGATTTCTCGTATTAGGGTTATCACTTTTAATATGATATCTTAATAAACCATCCCATGTACATACCTTTAGCAACTCCCTAAGCATTAGTCATCCAAACAATACCATAAGCAGCGTCCTTCATTTACCACTTAGTTGTTATAGTACCAATAGAATCAAAGGTAACCTTGCGTTGATCTAATAGCCTTTAGCCTAGGTCAACCAAGCATTATCAAAGTCCCGGATGGCCAATACGTAATAGACTACTACGCTTTTAGAGATGCAAATATGTAATATATGCGATGCATGCCCATTTCATTTTATGGTACCAATAGTTTTTAGTCAGATTCAGGATGATAATACACTTACAGACAAACATCAACATGCTCCATACAATTGTCATCATACAAAGAAATTGTTAATTATAATAAGATGTTTTGACAATCATACATACACCAAGCAGCATGCAATTTACCCAAACCCACATGCAATTCAGTTTGATATGTTATTATCAATGCAACTAACTACAAGCACAAACAATATGATAAGGTCAAAGTCCCTCACCTGTGGTCCTCGCTATATCGCTGTAATAATCTACTGGTAGTCCAGAATCGATTTATATTCCTATGAAATGAAATAACAGATATTTATTATTTTACCAATCTATTCTTCTATTAGTTCCGAAGATAAGATATTTGAAATATCATATTCACCGGATTAGTTTTGGTATAACTTATACTATTATTTACACTAATTCTAATATTAGACATATTTTAGAAATTACGTACTCCTTTCTTTTTATGATCTTACTTACTATATTAATCTAAGCTGAGTTAATTGGAAACTAATCGCCTAATTCAATTACTAAATCTATTTTAATTAGTTACCAAAAATCATATATTTTATTTATATAATATACTAATCTTAGTATGAGTGATACTCATAAAAGTATCAATAATACTAGTATCAAAGATAATGGTGATTATATTAGCTTTAATATTACTACTAATAGTAAAAACAATTTTAATTACAAAAACAATTTAATAGTTTTAGTAACGAAATCAATAATACTAATAACAACAATAATGATAAAAATAATAATAATAACAATTATAAATTTCCGAAAATAGATTATATTCCATCACATTAAGAATTATACTAATTGTCTTATATTTTAATTAATATTATTACTAAAGTAATTTCAGTCTTATATCCATATTTATTATTATTTCAAAAATAATATTTTCGAAATTCTAAAAATTCTTTTAATAATATTAAGGATATTAATAATTAGAAATCTATTATGCGGAAATTACTTAACGAAGTAATTTATATTTTTAAAGAAAATTTTCTTTTAGATTAATAATAATAGATTAAATATTTAAACATCCTATATTTAATAAAGTCAGAAAAATAATTATTTTTAAATTTAAATAAATAACTTTCGGATTTAATATTACTTATTATAATATTACTATTACTATTCCAGAAAAATAATTAAATAAATGCAAGAAAAGAATAAACATTCTAAAATCATTTAAATTATTATTTATTATATAATTATTTATACTTAGTTTCGTTTTTCTCTTCTGGCCGAGGGGTACACAGGGTGAAGTACGCCCGTACAACGTGCTGGATAAGGGGTGTACGGGGTTAAGTACGCCCGTACAAGGTTGCTGGCCGAGGGTATACGGGTTATGTACGCCCGTACACCGTGCTAGCCGAGGGGTCTACGGGTCATGTACGCCCGTACAACGAGCCTGTGCTCATCGGGAAGTACTGTTCATCGTCTTCCCCGATGAGTCATGGCCATTTCCGACGAATCCCGACGTTAATACGTCGAAATTTTTAGATCCAAACTACTCCTAATATCCTAATAAACCTAAATATACAAGAATCATAACCTAAAAACAACATATTATCCATGATTTCGAATCATCAAGATCGGCTAGAGTTTAGGAAAATTACCTTCGTGGTGGTCTCGATGAAATCCGAAGCTCCTAATGGATTTGGTTAGCTTCTTAAGATGTTTATAAGTCAGTCTCAATCCATAAAACTAGAAGAAAACTCGCGGAATGAGAATCACTTACCTCAAGTTCGTTTTTGAACGTTTTTCCCAGATTTTTGTTCAAATTCTAGAACTAGGTTTGTTCGAGCGTTTAAAAATCGGTTCTTGGGTTGGTTCTACTCCTAATGAGATGTAGATGAGTTCTGGAAAGTTTGGAAGAGTTTGGACTTCATTTGCTTGTCCAACGAAGTTCGTTTGCATACATATATATATATATATATAACGAAGGTAAAGCTTCGGCCGTTTTTCATCCTTAATTAGAACGAATTGCTCCTGTTTGTCGTTGTTTAAGTAGTTTGTTCTATTGTCATTAATGCGAGAATGATTTACCATGTTTTCATTAGCTTAGGAGAGGATTGGGATTGACTCTGGTGCATCTTGTTGAGGAAATTTCGGTTCACCAATTTTTAGAAGATCATAGCCATCAAAAGGAGCTAAAGGCGTCTCCTGCAAGTTGATATTATGTGTGTTATGTATATATATATATATATTATTAGTTAGTTGATGTTTAGGATTATATAAATAAAAATAAAGATAAGATAATGAATTTATAACCGTATAAGGAGGAGTAAAATATAAATTTGTGAAAAAAATCAATTTTGGGGTTTAAGTGATACGTATATTAAATACTGATTTAGTAATATTTTTAGATGAGAAGTTCCATATTCGCGTTATTAAATATTCTAAACAATATAGTATACATAGAATTTCTATTAAAGATTTGCATATATGTGTTTGAATTTTCGCTTTTTCTTTTGAATTTCCGCGTCCAGGAGTTGAATTTGAAACAATTGATACGTAAAACGTAACAAACAAAACAAAGAAAAAAAATGCAAATGAGTTAGGATATATGAAAATATAAAATAAAAAGAAGATGATAAATTTATAACCAATAAATATGTAAGGAGTGGGAAAAATATTATTGAAAAAAATTAATTTTGTGGATCTAAATGACACGTATGATAAATACTGATTTGATAATATTTTTGGATAAAAATTTACATATTAACGATATTAAATATTCTGAATATGATAGTATACATAGAATCTTTAGTTTAATACTTTTACTTTTCTGTTTTTATACCTGCTATCATAAATTATATTTTATTTGTTTAAAAGTTTCGTTTCGTGGTATTTTGATAAATTAATAATTATATTACCCTTAATTTGACTTTATTATAAATTTTAAGATTTGAAATTACATATGAAATCATTTCTATTTATAAATTTATTCTAGACTTTTTATTAGATTAGAAATTTAATTTTAATTTTATATTTGTTACTCAGTTCTTTTTACTAATTATAAATTACTGGATTATATCAGACTTTTAGTTTTTATAGACTCAGAATTATTTAACTTGAATGTTTTAATATATATAATATATATTTTACATTAAAACTTAAGTTCGTAAATATTAAATAGTTTTCTTTATTCTTTATTATGAACTTTTATAGTCTTAGTGATAAAGATTCTTTATTCTAATTTGTTCATACTTAAAAATTTAAATCGCGAAAAATTTGGAGTGATTTCTAATATTTTTGTTATAGTTCTTTTATGATTCTACATTTTATTTTATATATTTATTATAACCGGGTTATGTAAAATCAAGGGTATTACACTCTCCCCCCCTTAGAAAAGTTTCGTCCTCGAAACTTGTAGAGGTTTGTCTAATTTCTAGAGAATCTGGTACTTATATTCCTTCTATTATGATTTTTATTTCTTTCTTATAGTCTTTTATATTTCTGTAATACTAGTCAAATATCGTTTTTAAAGATCGAGAATAAAAACTGCATAATTATTTGAAAAACCTATTGATTCATATATTCACTTAAATGGTGAGGTATCTCTTTAATACCTATATATTCTATGATCAAATAATTAGTCTAGTCTGAGAGCTTTACTTATAGCGAACGAGCCATAAGTTAATCGATTTAAATTACTCTATACAATAAGGCTTATTATCGCCTTTGTATTGATAATCTAACCCAACTCATTCTCATTTTCAGGTCGTCTGTTATTTCAGCCACTCATAGTAAAAAGACTAAGCTTCTTCTAGGTTCTCATTGATATGTCTACTACACTTCCATTCATCGTTTATAATTCCATTCTCATCAACGTTCCATATCATTTAGTAGTTCCTTTCTTAGTACAAACAACTTTGATACTAAGATATTACAGTAAGTCGTATAAATCTCTCATCGGGAAATCCTTACTATATTCCCAATGTTTAGTAGAATTCCATCACTATAGCTTCATCTAACTCTTCAAATTGGAATGATTTGTAGCGTCACTTTGTCTTCTGAGAACAATGTGTGGAAATGTGTCCAGATTCCTTACATATAAAACATATTCTTCGTGTTCTTTCCGGACATTTATTAGCTATATGCCCAACATTACCACAGTAATAACACTTATGTTGTAGTTGAGGGCATTTTCTTGGATATGAGGTCCTTTACACTTCCAGCAAACAAGTTTATTTTTCTTCAATACCTTTATTTCATCCTTTTGAAGTGGCTCAGAACTTTTCACCTTTTTGGATGCAGTACTTGTTTCTGAACGGTCATACATTTCCTTTGTAGATGTTTGTTTCCTTTTCTCAAGCCATCCTACTTCATTTCTCCTTTCATACTCCAAGATCGTGCTTTTTCAACAAGGGTATCGAAGTCAGGAAGTTCAAATTCAACCAATCTCCTCTGAAGGTATGGTTCTAATCCAGCCATGAAAAATTGCTTTTTCTTCTCTTTACTGTCTTTATAAGTGTCTGGTGCAAATTGAAACAATCGATTAAACTTTTGTTCATATTCATCAATAGTCTTATCATCCTGGGTCAATTCCATCAATTCGGTGTTGTACTTTGTCTCCATGTTGCTCATGACGTTCTTCTCATGTGAAACATCTTGTTGTTCAGTTCTTGGTTGTTCAACTTGTTGGATTTCAGACATTTGTTCGTTTCTTACTTTAGTAGCTCTTGTCCTTGAGCTTGTATCCTATATTCATCACAATATAATTCTCTATTAAAATCTCCAAGAACTTCACTAATATATCCAAGTATACTTTTTTTACTCATAATGTAATAATCTCCAAGTGAAAATTTATATATCATCATTGATTTATTTCCAAGGTTCAGTTTGAGCAACCATTGTTATGCATGCCAATTCGCATAAACAAATCCTTTGTTAATTTTTGGTGCTTAAATCAAACAAACTACCTTTCCAACTTCTATTGCACCATTTATGGATTCAATATAAGGACTTCTTTTTCTTAGTTCACAGATCCAATTTAGGTTATGTCTTGTTACCAGAACTATGACCTTATTCATGGTAGTAATGGTTGATGTTTCGATACTATTTCTTTACCAAATTCCAATTTTCCTTAGAACTCTTATAATGTATCAAATCATATAATATCCTTCTTACGTCAACTGATAATATCCCAATACAGAAGAAAGTTCCTTCTTTCATTCACTTTCCTAATGTGTTGATTAATTTTTGTTATAAGGTCATAGGAATTCTTGCCTACTATAGTAGTACAACCAAAGATCTTACTGATTTTTTCGCTAATGTTTTGTGTTGTACTATCTATAGTTGTTATGTCTCTTTGTCATTTCCAATTCATCTAATAGAGGGTGGGGTATGTAGTTTTGTAATCTAACTGACCTAGAAGTTTGTGGTTTGGCTCCCATTATAAGATTATACTGTCCTTGGTCATAAGACCAGAAGACAAACATCACATTTATATGGACAACAAGTGCCCATATAATACTTGTAATATATAACTATATATAGTCTAAATGTCTACATTTTTTAGTTTGTAAACTTAATTTATCTACCCAGGTTCTACCCAATCTCACATTTGGTAGGTTACTCCTATCTCTGACAACCTAAAGCTCTGATACCAAACTCAATACCCTTGATTTTACATAACCCGATTATAATAAATATATAAAAATAAAATGTAGAATCATAAAAGAACTATAACAAAAATATTAGAAATCACTCCAAATTTTTCGCGATCTTTTTAAGTATGAACAAACTAGAATAAATAATCTTTATCACTAAGACTATAAAAGTTCATAAAAAAGAATAAAGAAAACTATTTAATATTTATGAACTTAAGTTTTAATGTAATATATATGTATATATATATTAAATCATTCAAGTTAAATAATTCTCAGTCTATAAAAAACTAAAAGTCTGATCTAATCCAGTAATTTATAATTAGTAAAAAGAACTGAGTAACAAATATAAAATTAAAATTAAATTTCTAATTTAATAAAAAGTCTAGAATAAATTTATAAATAGAAATGATTTCATATGTAATTTCAAACCATAAGAATTTATAATAAAGTCGAATTAAGGGTAACATAATTATTAATTTATCAAAATACCACGAAACGAAACTTCTAAACAAATAAAATATAATTTATGATAGCAGGTATAAAAATTGAAAAGTGAAAGTATTAAACTAAAGATTCTATGTATACTATCATATTCAGAATATTTAATATCGTTAATATGTAAATTTTTTATCCAAAAATATTATCAAATCAGTATTTATCATACGTGTCATTTAGATCCACAAAATTAATTTTTTTCAATAATTTATATTTTTCCCACTCTTTACATATTTATTGGTTATAAATTTATCATCTTCTTTTTATTTATATATTGTCATATATCCTAACTCATTTGCATTTTCTTTTCTTTGTTTTGTTTAGTTACGTTTTACGTAACTCAATTGCTTTTCAAATTCAACTCCCTGGACGCGGACAAATCCAAAAGAAAAAGCGAAAATTCAAACATATATATGCAAATCTTTAATAGAAATTCTATGTACACTATATTGTTTAGAATATTTAATAACGCGAATATGGAACTTCTCATCTAAAAATATTACTAAATCAGTATTTAATATACGTATCACTTAAACCCGCAAAATTGATTTTTTTCATAAATTTATATTTTTACTCCCTCCTTATACGGTTATAAATTCATTATCTTATCTTTATTTATTTATTTATGTATATCCTAAACATCAACTAACTAAATATATATATATATATATATATACATATACACACATAATATCAACTTGCAGGAGACGCCTTTAGCTCCTTTTGATGGTTGTGATCTTCTAAAAATTGGTGAACCGAAATTTCCTCAACAAGATGCACCAGAGTCAATCCCAATCCTCTCCTAAGCCAATGAAAACATGGTAAATCATTCTTGCATTAATGACAATAGAACAAACTACTTAAACAATGACAAACAGGAGCAATTCATTCTAATTAAGGATGAAAAACGGCCGAAGCTTTACCTTCGTTTATATATATATATATATATGTATGCAAACGAACTTCGTTGGACAAGCAAATGAAGTCCAAACTCTTCCAAACTTTCCAGAACTCATCTACATCTCATTAGGAGTAGAACCAACCCAAGAACCGATTTTTAAACGCTCGAACAAACCTAGTTCTAGAATTTGAACAAAAATTTGGGAAAAACGTTCAAAAATGAACTTGGGGTAAGTGATTCTCATTCCGCGAGTTTTCTTCTAGTTTTATGGATTGAGACTGACTTATAAACATCTTAGGAAGCTAACCAAATCCATTAGGAGCTTCGGATTTCATCGAGAAGCCACCACGAAGGTAATTTTCCTAAACTCTAGCCGATCTTGATGATTCGAAATCATGGATAATATGTTGTTTTTAGGTTATGATTCTTGTATATTTAGGTTTATTAGGATATTAGGAGTAGTTTGGATCTAAAAATTTCGACGTATTAACGTCGGGATTCGTCGGAAATGGCCATGACTCATCGGGGAAGACGATGAACAGTACTTCCTGATGAGCACAGGCTCGTTGTACGGGCGTACATGACCCGTAGACCCCTCGGCTAGCACGGTGTACGGGCGTACATAACCCGTATACCCTCGGCCAGCAATCTTGTACGGGCGTACTTAACCCCGTACACCCCTTATCCAGCACGTTGTACGGGCGTACTTCACCCTATGTACCCCTCGGCCAGAAGAGAAAAACGAAACTAAGTATAAATAATTATATAATAAATAATAATTTAAATGATTTTAGAATGTTTATTCTTTTTCTTGCATTTATTTAATTATTTTTCTGGAATAGTAATAGTAATATTATAATATAGTAATATTAAATCCGAAAGTTATTTATTTAAATTTAAAAATAATTATTTTTCTGACTTTATTAAATATAGGATGTTTAAATATTTAATCTATTATTATTAATCTAAAAGAGAAATTTTCTTTAAAAATATAAATTACTTCGTTAAGTAATTTCCGCATAATAGATTTCTAATTATTAATATCCTTAATATTATTAAAAGAATTTTTAGAATTTCGAAAATATTATTTTTGAAATAATAATAAATATGGATATAAGACTGAAATTACTTTAGTAATAATATTAATTAAAATATATAAGACAATTAGTATAATTCTTAATGTGATGGAATATAATCTATTTTCGGAAATTTATAATTGTTATTATTATTATTTTTATCATTATTGTTGTTATTAGTATTATTGATTTCGTTACTAAAACTATTAAATTGTTTTTGTAATTAAAATTGTTTTTACTATTAGTAGTAATATTAAAGCTAATATAATCACCATTATCTTTGATACTAGTATTATTGATACTTTTATGAGTATCACTCATACTAAGATTAGTATATTATATAAATAAAATATATGATTTTTGGTAACTAATTAAAATAGATTTAGTAATTGAATTAGGCGATTAGTTTCCAATTAACTCAGCTTAGATTAATATAGTAAGTAAGATCATAAAAAGAAAGGAGTACGTAATTTCTAAAATATGTCTAATATTAGAATTAGTGTAAATAATAGTATAAGTTATACCAAAACTAATCGGTGAATATGATATTTCAAATATCTTATCTTCGGAACTAATAGAAGAATAGATTGGTAAAATAATAAATATCTGTTATTTCATTTCATAGGAATATAAATCGATTCTGAACTACCAGTAGATTATTACAGCGATATAGCGAGGACCACAGGTGAGGGACTTTGACCTTATCATATTGTTTGTGCTTGTAGTTAGTTGCATTAATAATAACATATCAAACTGAATTGCATGTGGGTTTGGGTAAATTGCATGCTGCTTGGTGTATGTATGATTGCCAAAACATCTTATTATAATTAACAATTTCTTTGTATGATGACAATTGTATGGAGCATGTTGATGTTTGTCTGTAAGTGTATTATCATCCTGAATCTGACTAAAAACTATTGGTACCATAAAATGAAATGGGCATGCATCACATATATTGCATATTTGCATCTCTAAAAGCGTAGTAGTCTATTACGTATTGGCCATCGGGGACTTTGATAATGCTTGGTTGACCTAGGCTAAAGGCTATTAGATCAACGTAAGGTTACCTTTGATTCTATTGGTACCATAACAACTAAGTGGTAATGAAGGACGCTGCTTATGGTATTGTTTGGATGACTAATGCTTAGGGAGTTGCTAAAGGTATGTATATGGGATGGTTTGTTAAGATATCATATTAAAAGTGATAACCCTAATACGAGAAATCGTAGATTCCCATATATGCGTGGCTTCTTCTGGATAGACTATGTACTACTGGTTCCTTCAACCCTGATGAGAGGGGTAAATCTCCATCCTGCTTTGGACTCCGGATTCTCCAGGCTTGTAATTGTTCATATGCTTGATTGTGGCATTACATATGTTTGCTAAGTAAACTTGATTTCCATTGTTTGATATGTGGTCTGGTCAGGTCATCTCACTGAGCGTGTGGTTTTGCTCACCCTCCAACAGTCTTTGTGCAGGTATAACATTAGCTGGGATTGGGTTAAGCAGGAGTGAAGAGTGCCACATCAAAAGACCTTGCTGAAGATAGTTTCATAGATTATATTGGTCTCAAAGAACAAATTAGATAAATGGTATAATTGATTAAGATCTTGTATTTTATAGGTTTGATATCAATTTCATTATTTGGTAGGGGATACCGATTCTCTGCGGTTCTGGCAAACTAAGGAAAATCGGAATCCTTAGTAATTATATAATATATTATTATGACTACATTACATGAATCAATTATATAAGATAGAGTCTTGTAATATCTGACTTACAAGACGGTTCTCATATTACGGGTACACACGTGGTATGATGACTACAGGATGATAATACTAGGCCCTATTTTGGGGCGTGACAGTGGGAAAATCAGGGTATATCATGATCCGTTGAATCGTGTACGATTGTCTGAGTTTGACCTTCAAAATCCTATTGATCCTAGGTTCTAGGCTAATGGCATCAAAAAATCAAGACTCTATGCAAGAATTCAAAATTTTGGGAAAAGAGCAATATTAGCTTTGAAATTTTACTAAAAATTATGATAAGTGATCGTTCGTTTGCCCTAAGGCATACAATATAAGCAAACTTAAAGCTGCCAAAAATAGAATCCTAAAAAACTACCAAAAATAGAAAAGCCCTAAAACTTTAGCACAGAAGGTACATGAAAAGATAAAACTAACGTCACGTACGTCATTAAAAACAGATGTGCCTATAAAGAGTTATATTAAAATTAAAACGTGCCAAAAATACGAAAAATGCTTGTTTGAAGCCCTATAGATCACCTTCTTATATATCTATAAATCCTTTAGCTTATGCATCTAATGATAACCTAAGGTCCTCACATTACACACTTAAGGAGCAGCTGCTTTGCCACTTATTTCAACTTAAATCCAT
Organism: Combretum micranthum; assembly: GCA_024138025.1. Taxonomy (NCBI): domain Eukaryota; kingdom Viridiplantae; phylum Streptophyta; class Magnoliopsida; order Myrtales; family Combretaceae; genus Combretum; species Combretum micranthum. The sequence goes on from JAMXBD010000781.1 coordinate 273,461, forward strand.
AATTATTTGTAAAGATTCAAATAACTCCTATTAGTTTTGATAAAAAATAGAGTTAAGAAATGAAACATTAATTATTAAGGTTACTAAAAGATAAAAAGGAAAAGAAACTTCAACAATCTTAACATGGTTCATCATCAAGGTCATAGTTATAACCAATATCGATTTTGCCCCCCTTATTTTAGAAGTGATATCCCATATCATCATAAGGTTCAAAGAAATTATCAATACTTGAAATATAATAATCTCAAAAGGGGTGAGACGTGAAACACAATACATAACAATTACATATATACAATCAAATACCATATTGGATACATGGCAATAAGTAAAAAATACAACATGCCAACAATTTGCCATAACATAATCTTGATAACCGATATCTAGAACATTTAGATTCTACTTTTAAATGTAACATAACTGGTAAACTCATAACCTTGGGGAATAATATGATAAGGCTTCCAAACTTGTCATTTGTAAAAAATATGGCAATGATTCTCTTTTTATAGAACCCAAATTTAAAATCTATAAATTTTGTGAGTAAGAGCCTCTAAGTTGGATCTTTGGTGCTAATCAATTTTTCAAATTTCATGGAATTTGAGATGGTTTAAGGTTAACTATAACTTCATTCAATAAAGAGGAATAAAATGCAAACTATTAAGGTTTTCATTAACAATCAAAACTAGAAAAGGAAAAGAAACTTTAATGATCTTAACATAATTCATCCTCTAGTCATCAAGGTTATATAGTTATAACCACTATCAATCTCACTCCCATTCCAAAAGTCATATATGAAATCATCCAAAGGTTCATATCAATTATCAACACCAAAAATATAATAAGCTTAAGGGTAAGACATGAAGCAAGGTACATAACAACTTCACATATATAATCAAATACCATACTATTCATGCCACTAAGTAACAAATTCAACATGTCAACAACCAAATTCATTGACATAATAGGTAAACTCATAACCTTGGAGAATAATACAACAAGGCTAGCAAACCTATCATTTGTGAAAAATATAATGACGTTCTCTTCTCATTGGAAACAAAAATTCAAAATCTCTAAATTTTATGGGTTGGACCCTCAAAGTTGAATCTTCAATGCCAATCAGTTTTTCTACTTTCATCACATTGGATATGATTAAATGTTAAACATATATTCATTCAATATGAAGGACAAAGCCCTTTAGTGGTAGCAATCAATGTATTGAAATAGCTAATTGAGCAAAAAAGACAAGTTTATATGTGCAATAGAGGTATGTTTTGGTCCTTCTAAATTTGGGGATGTTCAAGGCACACTTTCAAAGCCTCATTACATAACAATTAAAATTTGAAGCACTGTTGGATAAAATAGTTGGACTTTTTGAAAGTTTTCTAACAAGTTGCTTCACAGTGAGCTTTAAATTTTTCATCAGAATAGCAGTGCATATATCTAAGTAAATTTTTTTGATAAGCAACATGGATGGTTAAGATGTAAGAAGCCATATTTAATGCCCATCCCCCTCTTCCCTACTCCCTAAATTTTGAGAAAACATAAAGAAAAATATAAAATTAACAAAAGTATAATGTAAAAAAAGAAAAATTATATAATGTCAAAATAATATAAAAAAAAAAGAAAATAAAGAAAACCTCAAAATTGCAAAATTCTAAAAAAAAAAAGAAATATGAAAAAGTACAAAAAAAAATCTCTAAAACTGTCAATCTTAGAAAATAACCAATAATATAGGAAAAATTTTGGAATAAAATAAAATCCTAGCATGATTGAACCGAAAGTGGTCTATAGAGCCTTAATATGTATATGCAATAGATAAAAACTATATTTCTAGTAAAATGAACTTTATTTTACCAAAATAATAAACTTTTCATTGAAATCTAGTCCAACCAATTTCAGAGCATAAAAGAATACAATATGAGTAAAATATTAGCTTAAATTGAGCCTTGTCTAGACTTAAATTAAACAAAATAAGCTAAAGTGATGATTAAACAAGTCAAGTTATCAATGAATAAAAACTCAATCTTACATCAAATTAAATAAAATTGAAAATTAATTTTAGAATACGCCTATTAGATCATATTTTTATTTTAGGTCCAATGTTAAATTTGGAAAGTAATGCATTTAGGCAGGTGATTAGCCTAAATCCTCCTTTGGATCAATTGGGCTTAAGCCACACCATTTAGTCATATATAATTAAATTGCATAGAAATTTGAAATAAGCCTACTAATCTTGAGGTTTAATGCATGATTTTACATGTGGAAGGTTTAGAGTTTGATTAACATTTTTGCCCATTACATAAATAACATGTTTCAAAAAACGATCTTTAAACAGGTACTATTTATCTTCTTCGTTACAAGCATCCACTGATGTGGAGCTTAACCTCATTTAGCCTCTTTCAAATTGAAATAGGGCAATTGGGAGGTTAATGGATCTGTCTCTAGAAAATTTTTCTTCTAGTGAATCAAAGTTAAATATTCCATATTTTAACCAATGGGCAAGCTCCAATTCCACTTTTTTTTCTTCTTAAAACAATCTCAAATCCAATCAAGCTCATCTCTTCATTTCAAGAGATTTAATGTTTGATTTCTATAAATAAAGCCTTGAGGAATACGAATCCAAGATTAATTTTACTTAGTTTTTTAGAATCAAGATATGCATCTTCTTTCTCTTTAAAGAAACCCTAAATACCCCTTTTTCACTATATTTCTACTTCATTGGGAAAAACCACCAATTCATGACCAAAACTACCACTACCAATCAATATACACGGCTACACTCATACATATGTTAGGTTACAAGTGTGAGGTTAGAAAAGTACTACATAGGAAATATGCGAATTATGTGATGAGATTTATAAGAGGAATGACTCATTAACCTAATATCATAAGGTTCCGAATCATACATGACATCAAGCCTATAGTGCATTCCTTCATAAGGTCAACATGTAAAAGTTCTCCTTATTGACAGCTTCCTTTTCTTCTTAACAAGTAGTATCAGACCTTATATTTTAATTGCAACACTCTCATGGTCCCCTCCATATGAAAGGAAGAGTTTTGTAGTGGTGACTCATATGTGAGACCCATGATGTAAGGTGAACAAGTGAGTAGCTAACTGCTTGCAAAACGAGTTTAGTGAAGTAAATTTGACAAGCTTTTGATAAGACCTAAGGTTTACACTTAAGGTAGAGTAAGACTTAAACTCATTGTGGATACTCACACTTGAGAGGGAGATTATTAAAATATAAGTGTGAGGTTAGAAAACTCTCACATGAGAAATATGTGGATTATATCTTTATGGTTTTAATTTTTGCTGTCATTAGGGGTGAGTAATTAGCTATAACCTATAATACTTTGCTTGACTGAGTAAGTTTTGAGTGAATATCAAAGTCACTAAATTGATCTTGGATATAATTTTTTGATAAGTTATTCCCTCTTAATAAAGTATGAGTACAATGTCTTTATACTCGTAATCACTTTTAACATGTACTAAGGTTTATAGTTTATAAGGTATTGCTTCTTGGGTATTATATGCCCACCTTACATAAATTAATATATAACAATGAATGGAAAAACAAAATAATATATTTATACTCCTAAGTTATTAATTGTGAAAAGTCAAAGAAAAATTACATGGACAATTCAAAACAAAGACAAGTACTATTGTAAGAAGATATGTCAATCTCAAATCATGAGTCAAATCGATATTATATGAAAGTAAATCTTGCATACAAATTATTATTCTAAATTGTTATGGAAAATTAATAGGTTCAGAGTGTTGAAAGTTTACCTAAGGATTTCAATATTTTAAGAGTGCAATTGAATATTTCATAGATTTCACAAGGTAAAATGACACAATATATGACGTGAAATTAAATTAGGGTTTACATCACAAACTGTTGATTCTAGAATATTCAGAGTGTGATCCTCAAATATCAATTTATTTTAAGAATTCCTAAGTATTTGGAATCCAAATTTGAAACCTATATGAAATTCGAGAATTTGGCAAGAAAAAGAGTAATGCCGACTTTGTAAAATTTTACTGAAAAACTGATAAGTGACTGCCCGTTTGTCCTAAGGCATATAATATAAGTAGACTTAAAGTTACCAAAAATAGAAACATAAAAAACTGCCAAAAACAAAAAGTCCTAAAACTTTAGAATAAAAGATATATGAAAAGACAAAACTAAAGCCACAGATAAGATTAAAGATAGATGTGTCTATAAAGAGTTATATTAAAATTAAAACTTGCTAAAAATACTAAAAATATCCATTTGAGGCTCTAAATGAAGGAATTTGGATAAAAACCGTCCTAGCTCAAAGCTAAAGGTGGTAACTTATTCGAATTAGCTCTTTTTCTTCAAAATAAAGTCTTTAGATCACCCAAGACTACCCAACGGGAATAGACCAATTCTTTCCTACTTCTCTAGGAACTTGTTCCCCACTATCTCCACCTCATAAGCACACCAAAAGGTACGAATGTTGTGGTTATGTGTGTTCTCAATATTGGAGTTTCAAACCTGATGATTAGATGCAAATTCTCACATTTATGCTTGCAAAACATATACCGATCGATGCCAACTCGGATTGGCATTATTACATGAACTCAGTAAAACTATCCTACTTATACATAATATTTAGACAAACATAGATCATAAAGAAAAATAATACAGTAGATGACACATAATAGAAGGAAAAATAAATCATATCAACATAGTAATAGAAATAAACTAAAAGGGTAGAAGATTCTCAGCTTCTTCGGTTCGTTCTTATTGTGGTTTCTTCGTCTAATCATATCCAATCTTTGGTTATTGTGGATCTACGTATGTGGGACGTGAATTATCTAGGACCAGATAATTCCTCTGGATAGAGCTTCGCAGTGGAATCTGTCTCTAGGTCATCGGATTTGTAATCTTCATATGCTTGTACATTATTGTCCATTATAAAATCTGTATCTATTCCTATATCCTTAAAGCAAGCGCCTTCAAGAACTTGAACCACTTGAAACATGCTCGGTCGTTTTTCTGGGTAGAGCAGCGTGCATGCTAAACCAAGTTGGATAATTTTCTTCATATCATCCTCGTTGCGGTTGTTCAGCAAGTCAGGATCAATAAACTTATCCATCTTATTTTCTTTTAAACAGCTTTTTATCCAACTTATGCCTTTACCTTTTTTAATGTATCCACTATAAGAAGCTTTGTGATCCATTATAACATCAAGGGTCGTTACCCCAAAGCTGAAAACATCGATCTTCACCGAGCATATCCCATTCATAGCATATTCTGGAGCCAAGTATCCATATGTACCTACAACACGAAGGGTGTTGGTGGTTTCATACGCTGAACAGTTTGTGTCCGTTTTCCTTTCTGTTGCAAATCTGGAAACAGTATGATTTTGCACTTCCGAAGATGAGACTTGTTCTTTTTTATTCAAAACCTTCGCAAGCCCGAAATCTGCGATACAGCCCTCAAGGTTTTCACCCAATAAAATGTTTGAGGGTTTAATGTCACGGTGGATTATCCGGTTGTCATGCAAGTACGAAAGACCTCGTGCTACCCCAAGCAGAATTCTTTTCCTGGTTGGCCAATCAAGGGGCGGTTTTGATTGAAGTTTTTTCAAACGAGAACCTAGATTCCCATTAACATAGAAAGGGTACACAATGATGTTTTCTCGAGGTTTTTTTGACGCACAGAAGCCAATTGGAGCAACCAAATTTCGGTGCCTGACTCTGTCGTGTATTTCAACCTCTGCCTTGAATTCTTCCAATCCCTGCCAAGAAGATCTGGATAATCTTTTTATAGCCACAAAAGAGCCATCACGTATGAGTCCTTTGTACACATTTCCGAATCCACCTCTTCCGATGCTGAGCTCATCACTGAATTTGTACGTGGCTACTTTTAGTTCCTTAAGAGTAAAGCTTCTAAGATTGGATTTTGAAATGACATCCGAACTGTCAAGGGGGGTGCTTGGCGTTGCAGCGCCTGTGTTGATTGCTGGGACGGCCAAGACATGAGAAGCAGAAGCAAGAACACGAGTGACTACTGTCATGGTGCAAGTACAATCACATGATGTGGTTGATGGAGATCCAGGAGGAGCAATTGCATCAAAATCAACGGGATCTCCCGAGAGATTGGGGTCGACAAAATTGAACACCATCTCTGCAATAAGATCCTCACTTATTCGATGGCAAAGAAGATAAGAGTGAAAATGTATGGCTTTTCTCAACGGCTCCAGACTCTCGGTTATTAGTAAATCGAGATGCAGAGTGAGTGTGGAATTTTCAGTTTTATGTGCAGAAATATGCAAAGTATAGGCAGGTGCCGAGAGTATTCTAGGAAAAGACGACGGAGAATCATCACTCGTGCGAAAGTCCATGTGTTCACATGGGATCTGTGTCCCATATTGTATCAAGGTGATTTATTGGTCCACTAAGCACAAATGAAATTATGTTAAAAGGGTCCATCCTAAAAACGCGTGAGCTTACTAAGTCCAAAGGTGTATACTTGGAAAGTGAATTTTCCTTGTCTGAGATTGAAATCATGGGGGTCTATGAGCAGGATGGTTTTAATGAAATTATTTTTTATTCAGATCAAGTTACAATAATCCACATAAGGTAGGTCCAATAGAAGAGACAAGAAGACCACTTGGTTGCATCGGGCAATTCAGAGAATGCTCCATCGATATCTAAGATATTTGCATCCAATAGGTCTTCTTCAAGTATGCAGTAATATAAGATAATCTTTTTTTTTCTTCCTTTAATCTATGAGGCAACGAAAAGGAAATGACAGACTTAACACATGAATAACATTCGTGAACTTAGCTCACAACAGAACAATTGATGGTGTTAAAGAAAATGGACCCATTAGTAAGCTTGAATTCGTCAATAAATTTCTGCAAATATTGAGGACTAAAATATAAAAACTTAAAGTTTAAGACAAGGATAAAAGAATGGTGAAACATCAAGGATTACAAACATAATTTTATTTAAAGAAGTAAAAAAGTAAAATAATTATCCTAATACTTATAAAATTTCAATTCTTGTTTGCACAATATTCTAGAAATAAAATGATTAATCTAGAAATGGATGCACCAAAAAACATCAAGTAGCAACTCAGCCAGAATCATCTTTAGAGCTAGCATCAATCCAAGCTCAGAAATTCTACCATACAAATTAGGACAAATAGAATCAGAGACAGCAGTTCTTCTAAAACCATAATGAAGTGTTAATCATATTCATAATCTTGACTCGATCTAAACTACAGGTTTGCAAGTAGATTAAAAGGTAATTAGATGTACAATCAGAACCTGGATCCGAAGTCTTCGTTCCAATGGAAATAGTAGTAATGATGCTAATGTGGGCATATGATGCTGTCATTTATTGTGACATACATTTGTATACTTTTAACATAATCTTGCTAATCTCACTATTACGAGGTTGCACAAGATAAGAAATTTAAGGGAGTAAAATCACGGTTTTTAAGTGAAGACAAGAGCAAGTGCATCAAAATAATTACTTTTTCCTACTAATGTTTGAACTCTAACAGGATAAGCAATCAAGTAATCGGTACATTATGGCAAGTTCATTCATTGGCATGGATGTAACTTGTGGAAATGTAGATTTGATAAGACATGTGTGGTATCATGTAGATTTCTTGAGCTCTACTGCAGAAAAGGAGGGATCGTGCTGTATGATTAATAAAGAAATCGAAGCAGAGATCTAGCAATGATTAGGATGATTTACCTTATTATATTTGTGATAAGATTTACATGGTATCTAATTAGGAGTGGCAATTGGTATTTTCTTAATCATCTTATTTTTTGAGGTTTGATTTATCTAATAGTTATTGTACACCCAAAGGTAGAAATGTTGTGGTTAAGATTACTCTTAATATTGGAGTGTAAACCAGATGTTTAGGTGCAGATTCTCACATTTATATTTGCAAAATATACACCAATTGATGCCAACTGAGATTGGCATTATTACAAATGCTCAGCAAAACTATCCTCCTTATACAATGTTTACACAAACATAGATCATAAAGAAAAATAACACCAGTAGATGACACATAATAGAAGGAAAATTAACTCATATCAACATAGTAATAGAAATAAACAAAAAAGGGATGAAGATTCTGAGCTTCTTCGGTTTGTCATTGTTGTGGGCTATATTTGTTTCATCTTTTTTTAGTTATTTTGATATCTTACTTTTATAGTTTTTAAACATATATTTGTCAAAAAATAGATATTTTCACTCATAAACCAATCAAATATAGATAAGATGCAAATGCACAAATAAAAACCAGATAATCCAAATAGAACCATGGTTTCTTTGTCTAATCACATCCTATCTTTGTTTATTGTGGTTCTAAGTATGTAGGACGGGAATTATCTAGGGCCAGATAATTCCTCTGGAAGGAGCTTAGTAATGGAATCTGTCTTAAGGTCATCGGATTTGTAATCTTCATGTGCTTGTGTATTGTCCAATATAAAATCCGTATCTATTCCTATATCCATCAAGCAAGCGCCTTCAAGAACTTGAACCACTTGAAACATGCTTGGTCGGTTTTCTGGGATGAACAGCATGCATGCTAAACCAAGTTGGATAATTTTCTTCGCATCATCCTCGTAACAATTGTTCGGCAAGTCCGGATCAATAACCTTATCCATCTTATTTTCTTTCAAACAGCTTTTTATCCAACTAATGTCTTTACCATCTTTAACATGCCCAGTATAAGGACCCTTACGACCAGTGACGACTTCAAGGATCGTTACCCCGAAGCTGAAAACATCGATCTTCACTGAGCATATTCCGTACTTGTTATATTCTGGGGCCATGTATCCATATGTACCTACAACACGAGAGGTGTTGGTGGTTTCATACGTCGAACCGACTGTGGCCGTTCCCATTTCTGTTGCGAATCTGGAAACTGTATGATTTTGCACTTCAGAAGATAAGACTTGTTTTTTTTGTTCCAAAGCCTTAGCAATCCCAAAATCTGTGATACAGCCCTCAAGGTTTTCATCCAATAAAATGTTTGAGGGTTTAATGTCACGGTGGATTATCCGGTTGTCATGCAAGTACGAAAGTCCTCGTGCTGCTCCTAGCATAATTCTTTTCCTGGTTGGCCAATCGAGGGGCGGTTTTGATTGAGGTTTTTTCAAACGAGAACCTAGATCCCCATTAACTTTGAAAGGGTACACAATGATGTTTTCTCGAGGTTTTTTTGACGCACAGAAGCCAATTGGAGCAACCAAATTTCGGTGCCTGACTCTGTTGTGTATTTCAACCTCTGTCTTGAATTCTTTCAATCCCTGGCTAGAAGAGCTGGATAATCTTTTCATAGCCACAAAAGAGCCATCACGTATGATTCCTTTGTACACATTTCCGAATCCACCTCCTCCGACGCAGAGCTCATCACTGAATTTGTACGTGGCTACTTTTAGTTCCTTAAGAGTAAAGCTTCTAAGATTGGATTTTGAAATGACATCCGAAATATCAACGGGGGTGCTTGGCGTTGCAGCGCCTGTGTTGACTGCTGGGACGGCCAAGACATGAGAAGCAGAAGCAAGAACACGAGTGACTACTGTCATGGTGCAAGTACAGTCACATGATGTGGTTGATGGAGATTCAGGGGAAGCAAGTGCATCAAAATCAACGGGATCTCCATAGAGATTGGGGTCGACAAAATTGAACACCATCTCTGCAATAATGTCCTCACTTACTCAATGGCAAAGAAGATAAGAGTGAAAATGTATGGCTTTTCTCAACGGCTCCAGACTCTCAGTTATTATTAAATCGAGATGCAGCGTGAGTGTGGAACTTCCAGTTTTTATGTGCAGAAATATGCAAAGCATAGGAAGGTGCCAAGAGTATTCTAGGAAAAGACCACGGAGAATCATCACTCGTGCGAAAGTCCATGTGTTCACATGGGATCTGTGTCCCATATTGTATCAAGGTGATTTATTGGTCCACTAAGCACAAATGAAATTACGTTAAATGAGTCCATCCTAAAACTGCGTGAAGTGACAAATAACTGCCCGTTTGCGTATTCCATTAACACTTTAGTATCGATAAAAATTTGATGTCTAAATTACAGTCGCCTTTCCATCCCATCAATCAAACCTTAAGTTGATAAAATCTATAAAGTAAAGCAAATGCTAATTATCATTTTATGACATGACATCTAACAAGTGTTGATTAGCGAGAATAATAACAAGACACTAATTTGGGAATAACAAATTTTTGTTAACTATCTGATAAGAACTGTGCTTCAATTTAAAACTTTACTTTATTAAGGGTGTGATTATAAGAACTGAAATGGATAAATGTTGAATTTTTTTATAAATGTCAAATTCGATAATTAAATTTGTTACCTAAACATTCAACTAATCAATTTAATACTTAATCAAACGTTGAAGTAGTTCAAATCTCAAATTGAATATTTATACAAAGTTTATATACCAAATTTAATATTTACCCAAATACATTTGACAAATCCGATCATTTGTGAAACCAAAATTGCTTTACTATATACCATGCTCTCAATAAAAGATCTTATTAAGAGTTTACTTATCTTTTTATAAAATTGTAAGTAGAACCGCTTTCTTATGTACTATACTCTTACAATAAGGTCTTATTAAAAGTTTACATCTTTTTTAACGGTTTTAGGGAGCATTATCACACCCATATAATTAGTCTCATAGCTAAAGTTTGAGAACTAAATTGGTAAGAAATTTTTTAAGTTAAATAGCACAATAGCCTTGATTTCATGCTCAACTTTAAAATATGAAACTGAAACATGATTTAGAAATACGATGTTGGAGCACGACTCAAAGTCGAGCATATTTAGAAACATGAGATGAAACTTCACTTGTAATTTTGTACGACCAGTTTAGTGTTCGTGTTTAAATTTAAATTGAAGTTGTCTATTTCTTTAATTCAACTTGAGCTTAGATAGGCTTACGAGTTCAACAAGTCCAATTCATAAACTTTGAGCTTAGACTTGCAAATTTATATGAATAACTGAAGCTCATACTTTTATAGACACGAAAAATCAAAACAAAACTAACTATTCTGCGATGAGATAAGATCACTTGACAACTATTGCTAGGTTTGCAGGCCGTTATATGGAACAGAGTTGAATGGATTCCTGTACTTACGAAATCAGACAACAATAAAGAGGTGAACAACCCAAAGGTAACTTTTGTTAAACATCAATTTGTGAAATTGTAAAGAAGCAGCATTTAGTACTTCATGATTTAAATTAATTAATACATAATTATCGCAATTTAATAAGAAAAACATTTCAAATTTTTAGGAACACACGGAACAAAGAGTTGCAAAAGATTTGCTCCACCTTAACCACCCAAAAAAAAAAAAAAAGAATTGCTCTTATACTATGGATGTGATTTTGTTTAGAAGTGTGCAAGTAGGGTTAAAAATGTCAATTTAGTCTGGCCGATTTTTAAAAAGGATCAAAATTTCCTGTTCCTAACCTAACCTATTTTGGTCCGTGTGTCAAACGGGCTCAATTCTTTATAATAATTCAACAAGATGTATATATTAAAAAAATTAAGTTTTAGAGGGTTTTAAATATATTAATGATTAATTTTATTATATTATAATTACTTATATATTAGAATGAGTATTTTAAAATAATTTATTGGATACTATATTTCGTTTGAAACAATAAATATATACAAAAAAGAAGTTATGATGCACGTACATTAATCACTTTCTATTACAATTAATACATAAGTTCATGTTTAAATATAAAAATCTCAAGAATAATATTACATTAATAGTTATTTCCCTTGTTGTTGTTGTTGTTGTTGTTATAAATTGGCCAATGGACCAGCTCATTTTGGCAAGCAAGTTAAATGGATTAGGTAAAATTAACCCACTTCGAAATTACTGAAAAAAATTAGCCTTAACCCACCTTGAAAGTGGGTTAAACAGAATAGCTAATTTTATTAGGATTTGTTTCTTTATTTTTTAAATTATGATTACTTTTAAGAATACATTTTTTAATAACGAAATACTAATATAATTTCTCAATTGGAATTGAGCATGTTTCAAGAAATTTTTTTAAAGAATTATTATTATTACTGCCTCAAAAGAAAGAAACTAGGAAGTAGTTTCGGTTATCTTTTGTTGGTGCAGGACTTTTCGAGGAAATTGACTCACCTTTTTCAGGAAAAGATCCTGCGTGGACTCGAATAGTTGTGTGGTTAAATCTTGACAAAGGACAGGTATGGCGGCCTTTTCTCTGTTGACTCTAATTTCTTGATTGTAGGACATCGGTGAAACCTTACTAGATGAAACGGAAACGTACTTTATAGAGGGATGCAATATGAAAAATGAGCGAACGTTGTTTTTTTCCTAATCAATAAATATTAATTTAAAAACACATTTTTTTTTAACCTTCGAAAATTGTTTAATTTTCAATAAGATATATACAAAATCAAAGAAGCAATTTCATTTAATTTTATAACTCAACACTATTAATATAGGATAAACAGGCGATATCACGGGTTAAAGGCTTATGTTCGATGCTTAAGGACATAAACGGGAACATATGTGTTGATACCTATATGTATCGCTTGTGCCTGCACATTTTGGGCCTAAGTGGTGACATTCAGCTCAATATATATATATATATATATATTTATAAATATCGTATTAAAAATTTATAAATATATAATATTAAAATTAATATATAAATAATTATTCTTTTTAAATTAATTATATTAATTTTAAATTGAATTAATTATTAAAATTACCATACAAATAATGGTGAAATATTAAACGTGATACTAAAATTTAAAATAATTAAGCAATGAACATAAATCATAAAAATAAATGTAAAACATGGAACTACTTAGTCAACTTTGTTGCATGAAATATGAAGTACAACCATAAAATAAACTAACCAAGACCAACAAAATTGTGCAACAACTAGGGATGCAAGGGAAACAAGCTGGTTCATGAACTACTTGAGCTTAGTTTGATGTTTGTTGAAGTTTGATTTGAGATAGTTGTCAAGCTCAATTTCGAGATACTTAAGTAGTTTATTGAGTTGAACTTGAGAATAGTTTATACATCTTATTGCACATATCATTTTTCAATATAAACAATATTGACTTTGTCTTAGTCAATCAATAAAGTTATCATTCTTTCTCTTTGTTCATCGAATAAAGTGGTTGCTATTTTCAAGTTCCTAAGGTTATCTTTAGTCCCAAAATTGACTACTTTCGTCAGTTCATCGATTTTAATCCCACCTTAAGCCTAAATTATACTTGTTATAAATCTTTTACCTTTAAGATGAACTGAATGTCACTCCTTAAATCATGGTTCATTAATTGCAACATAATCAACACCTGAAAAGTAAGGAATTAAAGGTGAATGCTTGAAATAACAATGAGTATGTAACCAAAATTAATTGTTTGCAATAATTAAGTGAATCAAATTTGAATTTAAGGTGAAGTTTGGATCGCCTCCTAATCTTCACGAACACAACATGCCTCTAATCAAGGACTTCACCCACTTTTATTAATTATACAAAGCTTTGCTCACTTGGAACAAGATAAACTCTAGACAACTCTTTACTAATCACAAATCACTAGAGTAGTCCTCCTAACAATGTTTTATTGGTTAAATGGGGTAAAGTTTAGTATTTTCATCAGCCCAATCATTTCTTACACTTCCAAGGTAACACCACACACAAAGATGGTGCATATGTGCAGTGGACATCCATAAAACTTTTGACCCACATTAGCATGTGCCTTTGTTGTAGAAAGTCTTGCCTTCAAGCCACAATGACAGAAAACTACATCTTTTTTCTGTATGGGGACTTCATATAAGATGAAATAATGGATTGAGAAAAATATGTCATCTTCAATGAATGATTTTAGATCTTCAATTAAGTTTACACATGTTGTTTCTAGGTTTTTTTTTTTTTATTGAAGTTTTTTCCTATAGTTTTTTTTTATACAAAGGAGAGGGAAAATACTTTATTATTTTTGCTTAATTCTTTGTAAAGAAAGGAAAAAAGTTTTTCTATATCAATAATTTTTTTCTATTTTCTAATTTCATTTATGTGCTACATTCCATGGACTTCATATGACACATATCACGAAATAATCGAGTATATACAAAATTATTTAATATAGGTGTAAATGATGACCCAAAAAAATTTAATTATGTATCAAGTTTAACATGAGATAATAAATTGAATATTTTAATAAGTAGCCATTATCCTTTAATTAATGCATTTGTCGTTATCTAATGAAACGTGTGTAGGGACCTAGCTTGCTACAATCCTAAGATTAGGCAATCCAAATCCCCCAGCCACATATAATATATTAGGTATTACATGCACAGGCTTCCTTAAAGGATTTGCTTATGTCGAATATTGCTAACCAGTTTTAAATTCTTAAATCGTTTAGTTAGATTCTAGAGACAGCTGGATTTAGTAGTGCTAAACAATTTTATCAAAATATTTCTAGCTTCTACTTGCACGAATAGATCAATTTTCTCAAAAACAAAGCATTAAAAGCTTATGACAAAATATGAACTCTATAACTAGTACCTTTTAGGAAATATACTTTCAAAAGATAAATCGAACTCCTATTACAAAAACAAAACAAAATAAAATCCACCATCCTAACTCACTTCATTCTTCAATAAATTCTCCTCAAGTCATCCCATACACCCAATTCAAACATCATTATCAACACCATCATCATCCACATCACCTTTATCTAATCATCATCATCATATCATCAACATCACATTCATCATTGTCAAATCATCACAAGCCAATCAACACTTGAAAAGAATAAAATAATGAGCTGAGGCCTGGTATACAGTAACGCAAGCACATATGAGATTACACACAAATTTAACTAGTGCAATGAAACAAATAATAAATTATTGCCTTTAATTTAAAGTTAAATAAATCAACACTAGGGATGCAACCGAGTTAGCTATTAACGGGTTTCTAACCCGTCCAACCCGATAAAAACCCTATAAGGTTCGACCCTATAGGATAATAGGGTTGGGTTTGGACATAGGTAAAAAACCCTATAGAGTATTAGGGTCGGGTTTGGATATTATTAAAACCTAATGGACACATGAATTGTATCACTTGACCCATTAGTCCTAGTAAAAAAAATTATACTATAAATATATTTACTATATATAATCATAGTAACAGGATAAATTTAAAAACAAGTTGGCAAAGAGAATGTGAATTGCTATATTATTAGACTTTTACTTTATTGGCTTAAGTTTTATAAATCTATTGAAAAAAAACAATAAGCGAGGTAGATTCAGGTTGATAATCGGATTGATAGTCGGGCAGATAATCGGCTTGATAGTCGGATGGGTAATCGAGCAGGTGGTGGGTTTTAGAGTAAACCCTGTAGGGTTTCAATATAGAAAGAAAACTCTACAAAGTTTAGAATCGGGCTTGGTATGTCTTATAGTATAGCGGGTTCGGGTTTAAGCTCATATGACCTACCTGAAACCTGACCCGGTTGCATCCCTGATCAACACTGAAGCACTCTCACTCCGAACAATCTCTAGGAACCTAGGGGTTGAGTTACAACAATTACTCATGGGGTTAATATAAACAACTCGGATAATTAGATCTCTTACATCTAACCAAAAAAGAGAAAATAGTTTTATTTAGGATTTACTGCCATTACACAGCTTCACTTCTCTCAATCTATAACATTATTAAGTTTAGCCAATCCTATAAATGTGAACTAAATCATGTTACTTTACCCAAATCATAAACAAACATTCCGTTAATACTATTTGCCCCATCACCTATTCATTGAGCCACTTATGAATTACCATTGCATCATGATAGGAGACAGCCTAAGCGCCTAACTACTATGCCTAGCTTTGAACAAGGTTGTCGCTTTCCAAACCAGATTAAACAACAAATGCTCAAACAACACTCAATTATTAAGCCGAGTTTAAGTTTTAGTTCATTAGAAATGTCTATCTTAACAAGAAACAAGCAACAAGCACATCACTACATACCTTATACTATTTGAAATCTAAACAAAGATAGAAGGTAGGCTAAAGCTATCTTAGAAGATAGAGAAGAGGCAAACATTTGTTTAAGAAAAATAAACTATATAAGCAATTAGATTTATTTTCCACTTATATCAAACTCATTTTAAAATCCTATTTGATTAGACACTAGGTAAGAACCTTGCCATAACTGCAAAGATGGTCCCTCCATGATACAGATAGTTCTCGATTGTTTATTAAATTATTTCTTTTCTCTCTGTTTATAGTCATTTATTCATAAAAATGTCATCAAAACATTCATATTCAAAATACTCATTTTCCAAGCAAGCATACATTTGAAACAACATATTCCCATACTATTTATGATTTATCCTAACATATCATTCTAAGCCAATTATTTATTAAACCTATTTTAACATAATCCTATCCAAATTGATTTGAATTAATCATTTAATTCAATTTCTAAGCCAAATTGATTAAACCTAATCAATCTAATTCATTTTAGCTCATTGAAGTCTATTAAGCCAAGTTAAACTTAGATTTATTAACTAAATTCATTTTATTCCTAAGATTTATTTTAGGCTTAAATCTATGTTAATCAAATTTGCTATTTAAACTCATTAATTCACTTAACTCATTCTTAATTGCATAAATTAACTAATATAACACATTAACTATCGTTTATCTTTTCCATTTTATTTTATTCGAATTTTTAGGAAGAAAACGATCTAGTGCACGATCGTGTTTCACCTCGTGTACATAAATAAGAAGAAACACGATAAAAAACATTGCATCATGTTTCCATTGTGCTTGTTTGCGTTTTAGAGATAAGAGAGAAGCATTGCATGATACCTTATGTCGTGTTTCAATCGTGCTTCCCCTTAAACTGAAATAATTAAGAAATACACGATGCACAAAAGAGAAACATGACATGATAAAACGAGCCTTGCTTTGCTTGTGTTTCATAAAAAATCAAGCACACATAAGTCAGAGAGAAACACGGTGAGATATATTGGGTCGTGTTCTTACCATGTTTCACTTGAACATTATATACATGCAAACAGAAAGGAACACGAGGAGATAGATGAGGTTATGTTTCTAAATAAAAAAGAAACACAATCAGATAAAGAGGTTGCGCTTTTAGCCATGCTGTTCTGAAAATTTTCTTTTAAAACAAGTCAGAGAGACGCACGGTTGGATAAGTCAAGCCATGTTCCATCCATGTTTTTCCTTTAATATGTTAAATTCAAAAGTTTTCAAGTAAAAGCAAGTATCACGACTTAATATAATTTCTCATGTTTCCCCTGTGCTCTTTACTCTAATTTACATTTCAAAAACTTCACTTATTTTACTACTTGATTTACCTCATTTTCCAACCTCTAACATCTTATAATCAACATATAAGCTTAGAATTATCATTTACAACATCTATTATCATATTTTTACTTCATGTTTCATCTTAATCCTAGTTTTAACATGCATGATCTCACTTAGGTTTTAGCCTATAACTTCATATATGTCAAGATTACATGTTTCATCTTAATTCCTACTCATAACTAACATGAATTCATCAAATACAACATATACAACAAATCAAAATACAATAAAAACAACAAATTACTTGTTTAGCATTTCTAAGCTACTTGATCTTCTAACTTAATTTCTAACTCCTATCTTCTTTTCTAACCTTGATTTCTCTTCTAATCTTCTTGAAATTGAGATTAGGGGAGATGAATTGAAGAAAAAGGAAGAGAAAATGAAGAAGAAGGAGAAGGAGAGAAAGGGAAAAAAACGTAAAGGAAAAGTAAGGAAAGGAAAAGGAAAAAGAAAGGTAAAGGGAAATTTTAAAGATATTTTAGGATAAGGATATTAAGCTTAAACCTTTCAAATCAATATTTTAGTTCCGAAAGTGTTTAAAAGATAATTTCAAAATTTATATATTAGAAATTAAGAACTTAATTTGGGAAATTAATGTAAATCAAATTGATATTCAATTTGACTTGGGGGCTTAAGAACTGATAATTTTTATACAAATAAGTGATTTCAAAGTGGATGGGGTTCAAGGAGATAAAATTTTGGGCTAAAGCTTAGGGATTCAAGAATCCATTAACATTTAAACAATATGTTTAGGGGTTTAAGAATTCAAAATCTCAAATTTCAATTTAAATCTATTTATTAATTAATTATATTAATATACCTAATAATAATTCATTATCTATTTTATTTGCATCATTTAAATTATCTAATTTCAATTTCTAACTTAGGTAAAGGTTTGGGGTATTCCAACAAGCATGATATCAAGGTGGACCTTGGAATCGTGGAGTGCATGAAGCTCGGCAGCTGTCATCGACAAACTACGTAGTAGTTTCGCAATGACTTTTGATGCACCACGTTCTCCAGAAGGATTTGGGATTCCTAACGCGTATGCAAAACAAAGCATCCAAACTTAAAAATATGATCTTTTTAGTAATTTAGTTTAGATAATTTCTAAATTGAATCTAGTTCATAAATTTATGATAGATATAGAAGAGTAAATTAATTGAACCCATTCATAAAACTTTACTAAATAGTTTTAAGAAGAATATAGTATTATTTTACTTGTAATAAAAGATTCTTCCATTAAAACAAAGTACCTACGATGACTTTTTATTTTAGATTTATTAAAATGCATGGTTATTTAAATCTTATATCCACAATCTATAAATTATATAATGATGTGACTCAAAATATATGCCACATGCTAAATTATAAATAAAATTAATTATTAATGAACATTTGAAATTTTTTATTACAAAATATGATTTAATCGATAATTCAAGTTAAACTAAACCGTTATTTAAGGATTTAGAAAATTTTCAAATTGGAATAGTATGGTTTTATTTGAAATAGAGAAAAAAAATGAAACCATAAATTTATTGTTTGATTTGGTTTGTTTTTAAAAATTGGAACATATCTTGCACGTGCCCACTTTTATTTTATGAGAAATTTGCTTAGCTTTTAAAGGCAAAAATTATGTACCGACTAAGAAATATGGTGGCCTTTTCTTCATTGACTTTATTTCATGATTGTGGGACATGACTAGAACCTTTAGTTCTGGTATCTATGAGAATTTCACATATCATTAGACTTGTGTTTATTAGAGACAAAACGAAATGGAGATATATATAATAAGGGCATGCAATATGGAAAATGAACAAACATTTTCTTTTACTCATAATAAAATTAATGTAAAACACAATATTTTTTTTATATGATATATATAAAATTACAGATGTATTTTTATTTAACTTTATCTCAACACTATTAATACGGAGCTGACCAGCGATAGATATTACCAGTGAAAGCGTTATTTTCCCTACCTAAGGACGTAAGCTGACTCATGCGCGTTGCCACTTGCACATGCCGTTTTTGCCTTGCTTCTTTTTTTGGATTAAGTTATGATGTTCCGCCTAATATAAATATATATATTGAAAAATAAATAAATATCATATATTAAAATAATTATATCAATGATTTTTCTTTCAAATTGAATTAATTACATCAAATTTTTTGAATCAAATTAATTATTAAAAGTATAATATAAAAAACGACGAAATATTAATATGATACTAAAAACTAAACAATTAAGCAATGAACATGAAAAATATAAAATAAATGTACATAAAACATGAGACCATTGAGGTAAATTTTTAATATGAAATATGAAGTACAAGTATGAAATAAACTAACTTTTTTCTTTATTTTTCCATTAAAAATATTCACGGTGGCTACAATTTCGATTACCACCATATGAGACCATAACTACCCTACACCATATTTTACAGTATTAATTACCAGGGCGATACCATACCTGTAATTGGGTGGGATAAGTGACCTACCAGCTACAGCAATAATCGATCCCATGACCACTTGAGGTTATGGGCCGAAGTTTTACTAGTTGAGCCAACATCTTTTGATAGAAATAAACTAACGGGGTTCAACAAAACTGTGCTGTAATGACATTTTCAAGAAACCCTATACGTATTTTTATACTTTCCCAAGGCTCGATAATTGTTATATGTCCCTTTTGGGTTAGTATCTTATATCAATACGCATTAGTTATTTTAACTACCTTATTACATCATTTTTTAACTAATGGTTGTCTTGTTAGCTATCAATTAGTTGGAAAAAAAAAGATCGAAAATATCAAGGCCCGATAAGGAGTTAGGTTCAACTCTTCGAGCTAAATCAGGATGCAAATGAGTTATGTTGTTAGCAGGTTATTTGAGCTCGTTTAGTAAACGAATTGTATGCGAGCCCAAAGTAAGGTACACATATCCAATTGAGTCAACTTCAAGCTCTTGTCTAGGCTCACTAACTTTGGAGCAAACTCATTTAGGAAGACACGCAACAGACTTGCAAACTGGCTCCGAGATTCTCCAATCTTTCCGTCGCCACAAATTCTAGAGGTAGTAAGTAGAGCACTCCTAATCCTACCATCAGAACAAGGAACCATTTCAAAGATACAGCTAAGGCATCCCTCGACTTCCCAGATCAACCCAAAAGGTCAAACTATGTTAGCATATTGATCTAATCTAGGCTAGACTGAAGCCCGAATGTAGACATCGGCAAGGTTCGGGTCGGTTCCAGACCCGAACCGGAACCGCCGACGTGGAACCGGAACCTGAACTACCAAAGGCGGGGCGGTTCACGGTTCCACAGAACTGCTGGTTCTTACGGTTCCGGTTCCGGTTCCACGTAAACCGTGAACCATGTTTATTATTCTTCTTCTTCTTCTTCTTTCTTCTTTTTTTTCTTTTTAAAACAAACCCACCCCCTACACCCCCACCCCTCCTATCAAGTCCGAATTTCGCAAATTCTTAAAGAATTAAATCTTGTCTCAGACGTATTGCAGGTCTAGCTCGAACTATGGAAGAGGATGGAGTGTTTTTTAAGATCCTCCAATATCTATATTACGTTTGTTGGAGGATGATTAGAGTTCCTTTGGTTTGCACGGGGATTATCGTTTAAGTCCAGAAGATGTCCTAAAAGGGCAATGTACTTAGTAATTACAAGCCATGGCTGCTCCTATTTTTTGTTTTTTGAATATAGAGGTATGGGGATTATTTATAGCAGGAACTGTTTGTGAAAATTTTTGTTGCTTAATGTAAATATTTGTTATCTATAAAAAAAAAAGAGAGAAAGAATTAAAATTAAATTTGGCGGGTCAGAACCAGTGGAACCGCCAGTTCCGCGTGACGAACCGCTAAGACCCGCCAGTTCCGGCGGGTCCTTCTACAATTCATAACCGTCCCCGACGGGGTGGTTCCTGGGTACGAAACCGCCAGGGATGGTTTGAGGCGATTCACGGTTTAAAACCGCTCCGTGGTGATGTCTACCCGAATGTCCATTTTATCATAGAGATAAACATCAAGGCTTTTCCTCATAAGACCAGCATGATTGCCTTAGAAAGGATTTGTCAATGAGGATAAAAAACATAGGTAGAATTGCGAGCATAATAAGAAATAGTTAGACATGGAATTAGAACCTGGATCCAAAGTCTTCATTTTAATGTTAGTTTTCATCTCAATGAAAATAGTAAAGATGCTAATGCGAGTATATAATGCTGTCAGATATCGTGAAATTGTTGTAACTTTTAGCATTAAAACAAAAGAGCAAAAGAAAAAAAATGTTACTGAAACTGATAATTGTTTATTGACTACTTACTTAACTGATGTAAACAATATACCTTTAAATAGACTTACACAAGAGATAGAGTTTATCCCAATATCTCAACAAGATAAAGATAAAAAAACAATTTCACGTAAGTGGCAAATAAAAGGGAAAAAAAAGAAACATAGATTGCTACCAACTAAAAAATCAAGAAAAACTTCCTAAACATATAAAAATGACGAACAAAGATAGACCCACTACTTTTGAATTATATCCACTTCTTTTTAAATCATTTTTCGACACTCCCCCTTACTTGAAAATTATAAAAAAAATTCAAATTTCATAGTTATAGAGCACTTCTCTCCATTTATCGCAATTGTGTGAAAAACTTCTCTTCACCAATGATGCACATCTGATCAAAAACCTTGTTGATGCACTTTACCACCAACTCTTAGAACAATTTTTCTGCAAATGCCTGAATCTTTTATAATCAAAATATTGAGGCTTCCCTTGTGCTAGCATTCTTCTTCTTGATGACCAAGCTTTCTGCAATTTTTATATCGAGGAATCTTTCCTTTCCCCTTTAAAGAATTCTTGGCTATATATGCTCCTTCAACTATTTGATCCAATGCCTCTTGCCTCATTGTTCTTCTTTGCTCCATAGCTTGAAGAGCATTAATTAACTTTAACAGTTGTTTTGACAAATCCTTAAAATCCTTTAAGTAAAGAAAATTTTAATTCATATCTTTTAAGTAGGCTCACAAGAAGCTTCTCATAATTCTTTGATTCTTCACCAAATAATCTAATTTGATTAATAATGGAAATAAGCTTGGTGCTATACTCTTTAACAATATTAGATTCTTTCACCTTTCAAATCTCAAATTCTCTTTTGAGATTCAAAATTTGCGTCAGTCTTGTTTGACTATTTTCTTCAAAATCTTCTTTAAGCTTATCCCACGCATCTTTTGATAACTCATAAGCCATTATGCTTGTAAAAATCTCCCCTGATACAACTGAATGAATGCAAGTGGGGGCCTTTGGTCTCTTTGCCAATTCTTTTTCGTGTTTCTTGAGTTGTGCTAATGTAGCATTTTAAGGGAGAGGTGTGCAGTTTGATTAGAGATGTGAAATTTTAGAATGGATATGCTTCCAATATAAGCTCATGTTTGGGGGCAGACGAAGTAAGTTTCTCTTAGGGTGCTCCTGCACAGGGTTATGGACACTATCCATCTCCGCCTTCCACTATTTTTGTCTCCACCACACAAATAGCCTCGAGCAAAAGTTCGACACAGTTTAATCAGCGTTGGTGACATGGATAGATCTGCCTTTATTATTTGCTTCTTTTTTTTTTTTTGTTAAACCTTGAGTTATTTGAGTACCGTATACCTTTATTTCATTATTTTTTATGGACATATATATATTTGTATCGTATGCTTTATTATTCCAGTAGTCTATCAAACATGTATTGTGTATTACTTCACGTGTTAAAAATATCATATTTTTGTTGGATTTTTTATTTTACTATGTGTCATGATATAATTTATAAATTTTATATATAACATGACATAATCATAAATACATTAATATGTATAGATATTATTAATAAAATATACCTTCATGTAATGTAATTAATTTATAAATTATATAAGGAATAAACAAAATAATTATATTGACATAAATGTAATGATAAATGTATGGACATATATATGTATACATTATTTATAAAGGTCATATATTTTTTGTTTTAAATTTAATTAGTAAAATTGAAAAAATTTTGGCAAAATTTTCACTCAAATTTTGTCTCCAAAAGTATCAAGGAAAAAATTTGCGTGTACAAGAGAAGGGAAATTTTAATTTTGAGACGAAACATGCCTCAGAAGAGGCGAATCTTGCCTCATATATGCACTATATAATACAAACACCCGCCTTTTTCCTACCATAATTTTTTTGTCTAACACACTTCTTATTTTTTATAGGTCAAATTCTTGCAAAACTCCAGTCAAGTTCCAATTTTTAGTCACGCTCAATTTCAACTTTTAGTACAACTTAAGTACAACATATTGGTTGTTAATCTTTTCATTTTATATAAATAATTTGCAAATTTAACTAATATTTCCTTTGTTTCCTTTTTTTTTTTCAGGTTTATGAGTTATTTTCAATTAGTACCCTTAAATTAAAGTAATATAATTAAGTTATTTATATGTTTTATTTTTTTTATTAATAGATAGTGTTAATAATTAATATAATTTTATTATGCCCTATACAATTAAAAAAATTAAAAAAAGTAATAATTACTAAAAAAATTAAAAAATGTGTAAATAGTAATATATCAATATATTCTTAATTATTATTACAAAATTTTGAAATAAAAAATTATTTATATTAAAAATATATTCAAAGGAATAGACAAGACTGGCCTCTATACCAGGGCTTGTGGCCGCCTAGTCTATGGGGCAACTCTCACTTCTTTGAATAAATTAAGGTGAATTTCGTTTTAAAGTAGGTTTCTGAGGCTAAATTTGCCTCAGTAGGCCATTATATGGTGCCCTACTAAGGCAAAATTTTAACCTACCAAAGCAAAATTTTTCCCAAAAAAACCCTTGTCCTACTTATGGGAACACACATTAAATAAATATGAGAACTAACATATACATAATATGAAACCAACAACTTGAGTACGCATTACAATATATAGAAATCAAATACAACATACATATAGCAAAGTCCAACAAAAGATAATAAAATGCCATTACAAATAACTTGACTAAGGAAAATATCTTTCTAGATGGTCTAGTGACTCTACCCCGATCAACATTGTGACTGTTTTGCATAGAAGGGGTATTGAAATTCATTAACTGAATGTAACAATATAATCTTAGTGAGGGATAGTAATAAATGTATCTATGTAGGACTTCTTTTAATAAGTAAGCATTCTAAACTTAGGTTATTATAATTCTAGTTCATTAATCTTTAAGGAATCATGAAGCTTTAAGCTCAAATACCTTAATTAAATTAGAATTAAAACACACATACCATAACATATATATTATTTATATAATTAATTAATTATGTTGGGCAGCACGGGCACGTGCACGCCTATGTACCCAGGGAGATCCGTAACTAGTGAGTGAAGCACCCTCTCATACACCCCGTTTGAGCCTAGACAAAACATAAATGCTACAACAACCCTCCAAACGACCCGTTTGAGACCAGGGCTTGTTCCAAACATCACCATAGCCCTTCAAATGACCCGTTTGGACCTTCCATGAACAACAACTTCCCAATTTAAAATTTTTCACTTTTTAAACACATGTTTTGATTTTTAACTTTACCAAACACAGTCCATCACTCAAATACATGCACCATATACCCTTCCAACAACTTCACATGACCATTACACAAAAAACTCAAACTCTACATCAACTACACACTCCATCAACTCTATCCATAAACAAAAGCCTATGTTATAAAAAATTTAAGATTCATACTACCAATATCATCTTTCAACTTCGCTTATCCAACTTCAAACTCATCAACAACCTCCTAACCGTCACAACCCATAAAAAATATAAACTTCACTTACTCAAATTTTACAAAGATTAACAAGAAAAGAAGAACTATAACTTACTTTAGGCTAGCCTTGACTTGATGATGGAAACTAACTTGAGTTCTTGATGAATTTTGAAAGAGAAAAAGAAGATGATGATAGTGTAGATGTGTGTGTGCGTTTTACGTCTACTGCTGCAAAGGAGAAGAGATGATTTTTGCCTAAATTTTTTATATTTATCTCTTATAAATAGATAAAGTAAAAGTTGACTTTGGGGGCATTTGCAAAAGTTATAGGGTGTGTGTGGTGCATGTTAGTTAAGATGGAAATGGGGCTAAAAATGGCAGAAAATTAAAATTGATTTTGTCTTTAAATTGCATTAAGAAACTAATAATTGAAATCAATACAAAGTTTTAATAAATTTAGCTTATAATTTTATTTGAAAAGAAATTTTCTTATGAAAATCTATATTGGAGTGCTTTACAATTTAGAGATTAAATTTTTAAAATCTAATTTTCTAAAGAAGTTTAGAAGTAAAATAATTGATATACAACTTGAAATGAATTATTTGAATTATTAGATATCTAAAGACTTAACTAATGAAAATTTTGAAAGTAATTAACTTAATATGCTACTTGAAAAAGATTTAAATGAAATTTTGAATTTTTTTTCTTATTTATGTCATTTCATACATGTTAATACACTTAAATCTAATATTCAAAACATTCATTCAAAATTATATACCAAAACTTCATTGATTTTAAATTCTATTTCCTAAACTTATTTATGGAAAAACTTGGGGATTACACAATCATTAGGTTGTATAAATATTCAATCCAATAATAATAATAATAATGTAAGAGGTAGTTACAGTAAGGTTAGATTGTTCAAATTACATACAAGTTATTATAAATTTCCTTATCAACATGTGATTTTGGCTTATACCTGTTTGGATTGGCCTGTTTCTTTTTCAAATCTATAGTAGTTTCATCTCTTATTTACTTGAAATTATGACAAACACACTACATGCATAAAGTAAAATCTAAAAGAAAGAAAGTTATAAGTAATATCTGGAAGGACTTCCAGCTGTGAGGATGCAAATAGGAAATGGCTTTATGGTAATTGGAAATGGTTTATGGTAATTTCTATTTCTATTTTGGCGTTATTCTGTAAAAAAATTGTCTAATAAAATCAAAATTTATGTTACTTCCACTTGAGTGGACTAGTTTAATATTTGTTAAAAGTTAATTATTATTGATTACCATTTATTGGTTACTATATGACTATTTTATAATCTACCATTAACTATTTTACTTAATTTTATTTACAATTACTTAATTATTTTCTATATTACCCAAGTATTATTAATATATATGAAGTTTCATAAATTTTTAGGTCCAGGTTTAAATCTTGCTTAATATTCTTTGTTTACGGTGGAATTGATTTATTTTTACGCCTGATGTTTATAGTAGATTGAAGGCCCTATTGCAATGCTTTACAAATCTAGGCTATTTACTAGAGCGAACTAGAGGATTACAATTTTCATGGGATAAAAATTTTAAAAACTGTCCATATTCCTAAAGATGTTCATTTAATACCAAGCCTAGTTTGTAAATCAGCAGTATAGCATGTTTTGTTCAGTTCAGTACCATAAAAAATTGGCAATCAATTGCTATAAACAATATTGTTTGTTTCATCTTATTGGTTTGATATCATTTTAGTATCCATTCAAATGGACAAGTTTGTCCAAAAAAGATGTCAAAATGATAAAGGCAATTGTATGTACACACTCATCTTTTAAAATTAGATATGCAACAAATCTTAAAAAATGGATATATTTAAAGTTTATTGTATTCATTTTTCATAAGAATACCAACTAAAATTTAATTTTTTGTATAAAATATTTTTCAATCTTTTTTTCTTAAAATTATGTGAATTTTTTCCTCTCAATTCTCACTCTAATGATCACCTTCATATAAGATGATAACATTACTATCCTAAAATTTCAAAGACCAAATAAATTTTCTAATTTTTCTATACATATACACTTACTGTAAAATATAAAATGAATATAAAAGTAACCCTTAAGAAATTACAAAACTATTTTCACTATTACATGAGGTAACTAATAAATTCAAAAAGCATATAAAATACGTTTTAGGGCCGCACCTATAATTAATCTTATATAGATTACTAGAAGCCTTCACTAAATAAGTAACCATATCAAATACCTTAATTAACTTTATTGCATTGACCATAGTTCTTTCCCTTATAAATACAAGTAGATTTCATAATGACTTTAAATGTGACCTGGTAGGACTATTGTAAAGTCATCGTATCATGTGTTTATTCACAATATGAGGATAGCCTTTCAAGCCTAAGTTTGCAAGACTTTAATTAACCATTTACTCATCATAATATGGGTTAATGATAAATGAACTTTTACAAAATATTCAGTCAAGTACCTAGGGTTTCATTTTGAATAATTTGGTATATGAACAAAGTTTTCACAAATTTTTTTATACTTGAAGCAAGTTCAATTAAGTATGAAAAAAGTTTGCAAAAATTTTATTGAGGTACCAAAATTGTCAAACCAAACTTTAGGTGCATGATTAAACTTTTTGTAAAAATTCATGTACCAAAATTATAAAACTTCAGCTACTTGATTGAATATTCTATGAAAGTTCAAATACCATTTTTGATATTATCCCCTGTAATATACATATATTTAATTATTGTAATAATAACTATGAAGACTACCAAGGGCCAATATGATAGCACAAAAATCGGAATCCCCCACAAAAGGATAAGATCAGGTAAATAGTTGAAGACAAATATTAAAGGCTATCAAATATAATCCATGAAGATAGATTGATTGTCTTAAGAAAGAATAATCAAGTTTCATATCTTATCACTTAAGTTAGGTTTAACCTGTTAAATTCTTAATCCTCTATCTATCTTATGAAACTTAATCTTCAAAAGACTGTATACATGCAGATTTATGCTCTTTATGACTAAGGTTGAGGTATCTATCCAAGGATTTGACAATTCTACGTGGAACCATTAGCTCCACGAACCAATTGCCTCGAGACCCACAACTAATCTTTTAGGGAAAAAAAAAGATTTTATATAATAATTCAAAGAAGCATATATTATATCCTTGGGACGTGGCTATACATATAAGCAATGCTCCTGCACATCTTTATGCAAGGGGCCTCCTTCCACTAAACAATATAGTTTTGCAAGGATAGAGTAGAGCCTATGGAGGTATCATGATCACAGCAAACTCAGCCAAACACACGATGTCAATTTTCAACACAAATTAATGTCATGCAATGCATGTATTATATGGTTTATCATTTAGGGTTTAAGTATGTTTACAATTCATTGCAAGCAACCAATCAACTTGCAAATACTCACAACTTGTTAAATTACATTTCGTAAAAGGAAGTAAAGTTTTTACAGTAATAGAGTGTTTTATCACACAATTCATTGAATGAGTAAAAAACAAGCAAGTTTCTAAATCCCCATACAAGTACCATTTATTGTTCGCATATATGTAACTTTAGTGCAACTAACACTACAATCACATGAAAGTTTAAGAATCTTAAGGAAAACTGACTTAGCCATCTAGTTCAAGGGTCGAAGTAGTCTTATAGATAAGTCAAATCCCATTCTATGTCATCCAAAAAAAAAATCATCTTTTTCCTAAATATGCTATAATTTTCTTTGGGGAGATTTGCAAATCGCTCCCATAAACTTTTACTAAGGTGCAGAGTTACCTTCTTAATTTTCAAAGCGAGCTTTTTGATTCCTTAACCATTAAAAAAGTTGGTACAATTAAAGACAGTTAACATTTTTTATAAATTTATAGTGGAGGGTTCAAATCCACACATAGTTAAAAGTTTAGTCGGTGAATTAGCATATAAGTGAAAGTTCGAAGGGGTATTTTGCAACTCTCTCCGTATTGTTTTAACGAAAAGTATTAAGTGTCCTTAACTATGCTAATTTCTAAAGGTTTATGAAGTCAAATGGCTTACCTTAAAAATTTAAGAGGTAAATCCATACCTAGATAGAAGTTTTTTTTTTTTTTTTTTTGGGGGGGGGGGGGGGGGGGTGTAATTTGCAGTTTCCCCATTTCGTAGTTTTTCTTATTATTACGATATTTTGGGTATTTTAATTCCATCTTTAGTGATCTTATAATCAGTTTTACACATTTTCTAGCGTACTTGCATTGGTGGTATTATTTTGACAGGAGGGGCTATGAAGGTCACAGAATGGTAGGGTTTAGATTCGATTAACTTTATAATCTTAAGGTTATGAGATGTTTCTTAAATTTATTTTCAACAAAGATATCAAAGATACAAGTATATCCCATATTTGTTAACCTTGATAAGGTCTTTAAGCTAAAATCATCATGAACTCCAAGAGGGATTTAGCTTTCTAAATTTATATAAGCTACTTCCCAAAGGCCATATAAGATAATTTTCCATGGTTGCACTTCATTTTTACCAAATTTGTTATTAATTCGACTGTCATTAATGGAATAAAATTTGAAATTCACCCTAATCAATTTCATTTCAGGTTTCATCGTTGCTAGGATCTAAGGGAAACATTATTTTTCTTCCACTTCTCATACTATAACATTTCTCTTCATCGTTAGGATTTTAAAAGTATATATGTATATGTTCTCCAATAAGAATAGGCAACAACTCCTAAATCATGCATTTTCTCCAAACAAAAAAAAATCTTATATTGCTTTCTTCTTACAACTTATCAACGTCAAAGCTAACACTAATGGAAATAACCAAGTTCTTCATATGACTTACCTCATGGGCTTATGTGCTAGGTTGTAGAAAAGGTAGTAGAGCCTGATGTGAAGAAGTATTAAGGAGAAGAGGATGTTCTCCTTTGGTTTTTGTGAAAGAAAGTGGAGAAAAGGGAGAAATATAGGAAACAAAAGGGGGGTTATAGGAGAAAGGAACAATTTAGGAGAGAGGTAAAGAAAGTGCAAATGAATGTATTGGTTTTCTTACATTTAGCTAATGAATTTCCTTAATGTCAAATGTCCAAAAGGTCATTACCCTCTAATTGTTCTATTCCCACAAATAAATCCCTTGTGAATGAACATTGTCTTCCTTAAATCATGGAATTCAAAGATTTAGAATGGATTTAGCTAGACTTCCTTGGATATTGGTAAAAAATTTTAGAATGGTAATTAAGATTCTAGTTAAAGATTTTCCTTAGATTTATTATCCATAAGGATGTACTTTTTTCTCAAAAATCCTTTCTAAAGTACGTTGCAATCCCTTAAAATCTTCTCAAGAATCATGTAATCCTTTGATTTAGGGTCATGTATTCTCTATAGTTTTATGGTCATTGATTGTATGATCTAGTGGACTTTATCCAATGGGTCAACTTTTTTCTTTAAAAATCCTCTTAATATTACATTACAATCCTCAATTTTTACGGGATTATGTTGTGAGATTTGTTAAATATGATGTGTGGATATGTCTAAGGCCAACACCAGGCTTAGGTCAGGGGGAGGAAGTTTAGCTTGGTTTGTTTTTTATTATTTAGTTTTGTTGTAACTAAATTTTAAGTTTACAATTTCAATAGGGAATTGTTATGTATGTGTGTGTAGATGGTAGAGCTACTGCTAGATTTTAAGAAAAAAGAGTAAATTAAGTTTAAGTTGTATTAAAAGGTTTTGGTTGATATATCAGGATGTAATTTTATCTACTACATTTGGAATGTGATAAACTTATGTGTAGGGCTTGAAGTTGTTTTATGTGTGCTCATATGTTTATTACATATCTGAGTTTGTTTTATCTGCTTTCTTATAAGATTATTATCATTTGTCTAGATGTTTATTCAAGACTATTTAATTATTCAATATTATTTATCTGTGTTGACTCTTATCTAAAGTTTGACTATTATCCAGGTTATCTATCAAGTTATAGGGTTAAGTTTAGAGGGTTGAATCTTCAAATTTGGATTCTAGGGTTATGGAATTCCTAAGGTTATGCTCTTAGAGAATCAACTTCTTAAGTTGCTATTTTAGGGCTCTCATAAAATAGTTAAAGAGTTACTGAGTAGGATCTTCAAAATTTAAGTCTCGCCTATTAGGGTCTTGTAAGCAAACTAATATACCCTCCAGTTGATTTCAAAAATATTTCTAAGATTTTTTAGAGTTTTACATCTTACCTCCAACTCAACAGTTCTTCTCCTTCTTTATTCAACAACTTCTCACCAGCTTCACTTGAAATCAAATCATCACCAAGGTTTTAAGCACTTCTTAGACAGATGTGGTTTCTCCTATTCTCCTATCGAATCATCTTCATTGGCTAATATACATCAATTCTCAACCTGATTATGTTTACATCACCAAAATTGTAATTCAAGTAACTTTTAATCAACGACCATTTTGATCCACAACCTATAGTAGTTCATTATTGTTGGTGCCTTGTTTTTTCTAGTAGAGTGGCTTAGCTTTAGGCTTATTGATCAATGGGCCTGCAAAAGAAACAATTGGTTAGTGGACAAAGTTTGTTTTATGTGATTATTCTGACAGTCAAGCTAGTATGATATTTGATAAAGAAACTAAGAAAAATGATAGAGTGAGGGATATATGTTCTTAAAAGTTTTTTAGGATGTATTGTAGGAGAATACATAGGGTGTTCAGGTTGGCAGTTAATTGTAGTAATTATCAATTCATGGAGATAGTAAGGGTCTTATAAGTTCGAGGATAGTGGTTGAAGGACCAAAAACCCACATGCTTGGATTGTGGGGAGACCAATCAATGTAGCCTAAGTGAAAGTCCTTGCCCAGGTAGATAAGGAACCTTGTTAGTCTAATCAATTATATCTTAGTAAAGTTGAGCATTCTATGGACAACTGGATACTTTGTAAGAGTCGACATAGGAGTAGTTGGGCCTCATGATATTCTAATTGGATTTAGTCAAGCTCAAAGAGTCATCTAATTAATTCTCTGTCAATAGTTGTCCTACCTACTCTTTTGGTGAGGAGTTAGCAAAGAGTAATTTTAGATAAAGGCTTCTCAAGCTGAGAACCAAATTCTAGTAAAATGGGCTGCTTCAAGGAATGAGCCATAATGTAGACAACCTGAGCCTAATGGAGAAGAGTGGATTTCTTCTTTGATGTATATCCATGGTTTGGTCGAATGTAGTATTTCTCAATCTTAGTGTATTCCATATAATGAATAATGGTTAAGTAAATGATATAAGTATTAGATGATTTATGTGTATATAGCCATCGTCAAGTAGAGTGCGAATGCTAAGAGAGATATCATATGAGAGAAGTTTGTCTTTTTGAATTCTAACGTGTTAATTATGAATTAGCCATATCCTTCTCCCACATTTTTATCTTTCATTTTTTGTGTTCAACTTCTTACTTTTGTATTTTCCAATTTATTCAAGTATGTTCGTAATCTTTGAATCAACCTAAACAAGTGATCATAGCATGTGAGGTCAAAGCTCTTTTGCTATAAAATCTGGTAAGGTTCTGTGCAGTAAGATATTCTTGCCCTCTAAAGCAACTAACCCCCCCCTCCCCCCCATAAAAAACCTCATCGCTTTCATACAGCTATAGAGTTGTCACGTGTCAACCAGGAAGAGTTAGCAACGAAAGCTTCAAGTGGAATCTTTCACCAAGCGATGAGATTGATATATATTCACTGATCAAGTCTCTTAATAAAGGCAAGTATAAAACATGGCAAAACATCTTCATAGGTGTAGACCTTTATAATGATCCCACACAAAACTATAAGGGTTTTGAGCTCATTGATTAAGTTGATAAGACTAATGAGTATGAGATTTAAGATATAGCGGAGGAATTTTTCCATAAAACACTTCACAAATACCATATTTGTCAATCCAGGATCAAAGAAAAGTTTCTTTCTTGAGCAAATCCCGATTTTGCATATATTTAAGTGTTTGGAGTTTGACTTAATGGTCATCGTCGGGATTCAAAAGGGAGTGCATTAACCATCTCTATAGATGTCCCTACCACTTTTACCTAAATTTTTATTTGTAGTTGGTGTGTTTTGAGGTATTGTATGAGACTTTGCTTTGGCAACCAACCTCACAACAAATCTATTGTCTTTTAAGCGTTAAGGTATATAAAGGTTGAACCATTCTTTCATAGAACCATAAGCATAAAATGTTCAAGGGGCTTAACTTATCCATGAAAGGCTGAAAGCAAAACTTTGCCATTATCAAGTGCAACAATGACTATCAATTTTGGACCAGGTGGGTGACACTTATCAAAATGAAGTTAATAAAGGATCTTGGAGTTAACGATCATGAGACTGTTAAGGAAATAAGCTAATACATAAGGTAAAGGAGAAGGAAAGGTTTTCGTCTTCTCCACGCTAAGAAAGAGATCAACATCTATAGGGATAATGACTTATATGTTGTCCATAATTATTTTACGGAGATAAAGAGTGAAGCTCGAGGCATTGCTTGGTCTCCTCAGTTATGCCAAGTTAAGCTATTGGGTGAGAACGACTTTTAAGATGTTGTGTATTGAGGGACCTTGGCATGAACTAGAAAGTGGTTTTTCTGTGTTTAGTGAAATTTCCTATAGCTAGGCTAGGATGCAAATCGATATTATTGTAACAAGTCACATCCAGTGTAATCAATAATTGACTCATTTTTCAACTTTTGTTTCTTCATGTGCTTGCACTCTGCTTTTATTTTTCCTATCGTTTTTATACTTGTCAATTGTTTCTTCCAACTACTTTACCAAGGAAACATTATCCTATAGTTTACTAGGATCAATTTCTCATACCTTGAGATTGATGCTTCATGTCTTTAGAGGTTCGATGTTTGCACCATCACTATTATTTTGCATATGTGGCAACGATAATATAATTGGTGGCTAGAGATTAAATAAGATATCCCATTAATTAGATAACTAAAGGTTATATAACGACATTATTTTCCCCATATTTGAAATGACTTTAACTTAATAGTCATGATTTAGGAAGATATTTCCGTTCTTAAATTCCTTCATAAATAAGGGGGTTTCTCCTCTTTTTTCCCCATCATTTTCACTCTATTACTTCCAAATCCATGTGAAATCTCTATCATGTGCTCTATGTGCTGATATAGGCTAACCATTTAACCTTTCAAGTTGGTATGCCCCATTTCCTAAACTTGTCACAACCTTTATGGGATCTTCCTAGTTGAGGTTTAGTTTTCCTTGTCCTTCCTAAGATTTGGTAGCTTCTAACCTTCGACATACCAGGCTACCTAGCTAGAATACCCGATGTTTGACCTTTATTTATCATAATATCCCATGGCTTTAAGTGGATAAGCTAGCCAAGTCGTAAATCCCCTCAATAGAGTATAAATTGGCTTTTAATTTGATCTAGTTGCCAACATTGTCTAGATCCTGAGTGTGCATGTTAGGTAGCTTTAGCTCAATTGGGTATACAACTTCAATGCTAGAGATGAATGCCCTCTAATTGGTCATCATTTAATTGTCATGAGGGGCAATTCACAATAAACTCAACTACCCACACTTAAGAGACATTTATTTGTTGTGGCCTAGTAAGGATTTGTCAATGGATAGGCAAGATGGATCCAGTGATTAGCCTCATGGCCATTATGCCTAATAGCATTATATTCATCTTCCTCTTTGACAAGGTAATGCTGGTGTTCAAGCTCATCAATACAAGCTTGAAGTCTTTGAATTTTATCATTACTTTCTCAACACATTCTCTCCAAGTCCTTGAATTGTTGTGTATCTATAGAATTGGAAAATCGTATGTTGTTTACCCCTATGAGATGTGGTAAGATTCCCACTATTGGCATGTCTATAGTTTCTAGTCATTGCTACAAGTGAAAGCGAAACTAAATGAAAGTTTAAAAAAAAGTATATTAGAAAAACTGGCTTTCACACATTTCCCACAAAAGGAAGCTTAAATGTTCATGCCTTAGTTTTGTCAATGGAGTGGCTTAGAACTGGTTTTCTTGTTCAATGGACCTACAAAACAACAACTGGTTAGTGGATACCAGGGGAGTTTGGTGCGCCCACTCCGAAGTCAAGTTAAGAAGATGTTTAATAAAGAAAATAAGTGTAATGAAGGGGGTGAAAGCTATATATTCACAAACCTGTGTTTTAGGTTATCTAGAGGTTAGCGGTTGCCCATGGTAGTTACCAATTTGTGGAGATAATGAGGATCATGTAAGTTTGCTAGGAGATTAATTACTATAATCCAAGTAGAATTCCTTGCTTTAGCATATAGGGAGCGTTATTAATCAGTTATATCTTGGAAAGGTCGAGCATGTTATGGATGATCAAATACTTTGTGAGGGTTAGGTTACCCTTTATTTTAATTGGATTAAGCTGTTCATGAAGAGCCCTTTAATTAAATTTTCCCATCAACAATTATCAATTGTAAGCTTCTCATTCTTAATTGAATCGGTAATCGCCACATTTGATTTTTCTCTAATAAAATAACTTTTCATCAATTAGGCAGATACTATAATCCCCAAGTTTTCTTTAACTCAAGCATAGTCATTAGGGAATTAAATCTCTAGTGTAGATTGGTAAGTCAATGAAGGTTTAGAAATAAATTACGTAAGTATAAAACACTAAACATTAATCTAAAATTTATTTTCATACGATTTGAAATCTAAGCCTTATCTTTAATTTTATTGTCGTGAAATAATTAAAGATTTATTTGTATATTCATTAATACATATTTGATATCCTAAATTCTTTGTCTTATATATATTATAAGCCTTGAATTTGCAACTCTACATTCAAATTCTTTTAAAATTACCTAAATTATTTTTTAAAACCTATAAATCTGTAAATTATTAATTAAGGGTAGACTTGTCCACTTTTTATAAAGTATTCTTCATTAAATGCTGAAAATTACATTTCTAAACTAAGTATATTTTACTTTTTCTTGCTTATAGAAGAAGTAGTCGAATTTGAAAATGTACACCACTAGGTAAAGATAAGATTTCAAAGATTTACTATAATAATATAGTTTAATAGAACTAGTACAATATATCATTTAACAAACGTGAAAGTAAATAAAAAAAGCTCCTTTTTGTTGTTATTTTTACAGTAAAAACCCTCATTTTCGTTCTATCTATGTTAACAACTATAAAACACAAACATCTTTTTCAATCTCTCCTTTTCAATATCAGAGAACTTTTGAGAAATTACCTACAATGTTCTACCCCAGTATACATCAAAAAGGAAAGTGAAGCAATTTTATCAAATACCACAAGCAAATCCAAGTAATTTCTATCTTATTCGAAGCATAGTAGGTTGTTTTACTAAATACATCGGTATTCTTATGTTTTTCACAAGTTAAATATAAAACGTTGAATTTAACAAGTGTAATGAGTGGTTAAACTAAAGCTAAACTCATTTAGGACATGAAATCCACTTTACCATGTTAGTTTAGTTGTATCTAGAGTTTTAGAATGTCTGTTAAAAGCTTATAAACACTTGTAACTTTAGTTGGCAAAAACAAACATGATAGTTATGTAACGCAACTGGGGAAAAAAACATGAAATGCTTACACTTAAACTCTGGTTAGATAAAAGAACGATAGATTTAAACTTAACTAGAAGTCAGTTAGATTTAATTATATCTGAAGTAGTTATGTTGGAATTACCCATAGCTATGTTTAAACCTACGGATTAGCTTAGGAATAGTTTAACCCTGTTAAAGGGAAGTAGAACATGTTCATAGTGCTTAGCCGAAAGCAAATTCACGATAAAAATGGCTTTCAATCATCGTTTAAACTGAGGAATCGAGGGGAAGTAAACATTAGCCACAATTATAATCGTATGCCTGGATCATGTGTCCGATTTGCTCTACGCTATAAACTGTGATAATTGTGCTTCTTGCCTTGTCTAACCACAATCTAGATCATGCCCATAGGTGCCTCTATGGTTTAATCTATGTCACATGCGATTCAACTTGAGTAGTACGCAATCAAAAACAATGATCATACATATGATCTACTCTTCTAAATAGACTTTCGAGCAATAGAGAGACAAACTAAACTAAGGAAAGTATAACATGAGTCTATGACACTTAAGCACTAACAAGAATTCTGACTTAGTTATATATGTAGTAATATGTGTTTTTATTCTATTAAAACTATAAATTAAGATCTAGAGTTTCCAGTAGACTACCATTATAACCATGCAAGATGCACAGATGAGTGATTATGATCTTTTCACATTGTTTGTTCTTATAATGTAGTGGCATATGTTCTATAGCACAACTAAAATGGATAGATTTGCATGGGGATTGGGAATGGTGCCTGTTGTGTGATGGCTAATTGGATGAACTTTCATATTAATAGTAATAACCTCTGGTATGAAGTGAATTGTGAAGTGTGTGTTGTGAAGGGTATATTAACGACTGTTTGAGATTTGGATGATCACTAAATAATAAGATTTAATTATATTCAACTAATAAACCAAATGGACATGCATTGCATGGCATCATAAAATGTATTTGCATGGATTTCACGTCACGTATTAGCACCTTAGACCTATGGTAATGTTGAGTTTTATTTAGTAAATCTAGTTTTATGGAAGGTTAACATTAATTTGTCGGTCCTATATGAACTAGGCTGGCATCGAAGGACAACGTCTATGGCATCGGCATGAGGGGGTTAATACTTGTGGAGTTTCTGAGCTTCTTAGGTAGACTAGATGTTTTTATATACTATGTAAATATATAAGTACGATAACAAACGATGTTATGAACAATTTCTCCTCCCTTAGTTTTAGGGCTCTTCTAGGCGTAAATTGCTAGAGTTGGTCTTTCAACCCCCAAAAATAGGCATAAACCTCTATTGGTTTAGATTCTAGTTATCCAAATTGCAATTGTTGCATATGGCTAATTGTTGCATTGTATGTGTTTGATAATTAAACCTACTTGACATTATTGTGTTGTGATAAGATCTAATCATTTAATGAACTGGTTGCTCACCTCCTATAGATTTGTTTAAGTGTAGGGACTTATACATTCAAGCTAGGCTCCATTCTGGTGCTGATCTAAGTTAGCGAAGGAGTCAAGTGATGAACTGAAGAAATATTATCATTTTAAAGCAATAACTGAGACTCAAGAACTAAATGTATTTGGGTTGTAACATTATTTTTGTACGAATCTTATATGTATGCAAGATTTCTTAATCTAAGCAACCTTTCAATCTTGTCATAACTATCCATGCTATGAAGTACCTCGGCAGTGTAAACCTCATGCACCCTCTTAGGAGCCTCAGATTGACTAATATAAGAGCTTGTGACTCTATATTGGTGTATGGGGCGGTTTGGTACTATTGGGGTATCTTGTGATGGTGTAATAGATACTACTATTGTAATTATCAATTAAATAACAAAGCGAATAATTTTTTTTCAGTTGTATGAACAAATTTTAAGATTTTAACAAATGGATTTAGTGATGCAAAAATTTTGGATTTAGATAAAGTAAATTTTTATAATTTAAATTAAACATTTTTTTAATTACCGAGTTACTACCTAAAAAATATTTATTGGTGCTAATATGCCATGTGTCTATATGAGTGACATAAAAGTATTAATTAAATTGTGAGAAGTGGTGATGAAAATGAATAATTTTTAAAAATCTTTCAGCATGTTAAAATTCTATTAGTACTTATATGTCACTTACTAAGACATTAGATATGTTAGTACGACTAAAATTTTTCTCATTACCACCACTACCTAACTTATGGCTCGTTCACTTCGATGAATGAATAAGACTATAATGGAATTTCTATTATAGAGGAAAGAAATAGAGTTATAATAGGATTTTTTTTTATTTAAATGGCGGTAGTTTGAAAAAAGGGGACATTTCCAACATTGAATTGGTATTCATAGGTTGAATAAAGAATAACTATTCAATGTTTTATGTAATAGAGATTCATTATGGAATCGCTATTCAGTAAACTAAAAGCCGTAATAGCTGTTCGTAAAAAATAAGGCTGTAATGAAATTGCAGTTACAGCGAAGTAAACGAGCAGTCAAATATAAGGTTCTCCCTAAGGTAGTCGTGCACACGTCACATAGATCCCATGCCTTGCACATGACTTTAAAGTGTTGTTAAGGACGTAACACTTAATGAAGGGTGACCTGAGGAGAATGACGGGGGGGATAAACAAGCAATCTTAATGTCTCGAATACATAAGTGACAAGTAAAGGAGCTTGAGTAGACCTCGCATGTTAACCTTATAGTTCTTGAGCAGTTTGGAGTAGAAATCACTTGAATTACCTCGTTTAAACTTTTTGAACAAAGCATTCTCTATAGATTGTTGTTTATCTTCTCTTTCCAAAAGTTAAAAATGAGGAGAAGTGACCAAGTATTTATAGTCAATTAGTATGGATGACGATTGTAAGATCACCTTAGTGATTAATGGATGAGATGGAGTAAGCTCAATTCATGGTTATCCTAAATGAGCTCCTCATAAGCTAAGGTTAATAGCCATCGTGCATGAGCCTACATGAGAAAGGTTGGGTGTAGCAAATGATCAAAAGAATGTTTTTTATTTATATCTTATTTTTTTAATACAAGCCCTCCTTTTATAGCATTTACAGATGTACATAAAAAAAAAAAAAAAAACAAGTATACATAAAAAGGAAATACACCAATTATACATGCTATTACCATATTAGCTAATCTAAATCTTTGACTCCAAGGTTGTAGGGATCAAAAGGAAGGTTCCTAGCTCATACCAACACTCCCTTCATGTTGGTGCAAAGACGTCTTCTATGCCCAACTTGCTAAGTGAGCTATGGAACACTTTGTTTGAAACACTCTTTGTAAGAATATCAGTTAGTTGCTCTTCTGACTTCACGAATGGGAACTGCACTATCTTCTCCTCTAATTTTCCTTTAATAAAGTGCCTATCAACCTCAACATGCTTTGTTCGATCATGTTGAACTGAATTTTGGGCAATTTCTATAGCAGCTTTATTATCACAAAATAATCTCATTGGTAGCTCAGGTGAGTATCCAATTTCTTTCATCAACTCTCTCAACCAAAGTAGTTCAAACAACCTTTTAGCTATGCCATGGATTTCAGCTTCTACACTAGACAAAGCTACTATCTTCTGTTTTTTGCTTCTCCATGTGACCAAGTTTCCACCAACAAAAGTTAAGTATCCAAAGGTCGATTTCCTATTTGTAATGCTTCTAGCCCAGTGTGCGTATGTATAACCATCTATACAGAGATGATTATGCTTTCTAAACATAAGTTCTTTTCCTGGTGAAGCCTTCAAGTACCGAAGAATTCGCTTCACGGCTTCCATATGTTCTTCACTTGGATTATGCATAGATTGACTTACTAGGCTTATGGCATAAGCAATATCTGGTCTTGTATGAGATAAGTAAATCAATTTGCCCACCAATTGTTGACATCTTCCTTTATTTGTAGGAACCTGATCTAAATATTCTCCAAGCTTATGGTTCTAAATAATTGGAGTGTCTGCAAGTTTACAATTCAAGCATTCCTGATTCTGTTAACAATTCAAGAATATATTTCCTTTGTGAAAGGAATATGCCTTGTTTTGACCTTGCTACATCGATTCCAAGAAAGTATTTAAGGCCACTAAGATTCATTTCAAAATTCAGTTGCTAGATACCTTTAAAGCTTTGCGATTTCCTTATCATCATTTCC
Source organism: Combretum micranthum (assembly GCA_024138025.1). Lineage (NCBI taxonomy): Eukaryota > Viridiplantae > Streptophyta > Magnoliopsida > Myrtales > Combretaceae > Combretum > Combretum micranthum. Next base: position 314,406 of record JAMXBD010000781.1, read on the forward strand.
TGTAATTATCATATCATCAACATAGATTATCAGTGTTGTTACCATCCCTTCCTGATGCTTTAGAAATAGAGTGTGATTTGAATTACATTGTTTATAACCATAATTCTTCATAGCCAAGCTGAATCTTCCAAATCATACTCTTGGTGACTGCTTTAACCCATATAATGCCTTCTCCAATTTACATACAATTCTTGTTTGTGAAGCAATGAGACTTGGTGGGACTTTCATGTATACTTCTTCTTTTAAATTCCCATGAAGGAATGAATTCTTTACATCGAATTGGTGTAGTGGCCAATCAAGATTTGCAGCTAGTGATAACAGTACCCTGATTGTGTTTAATTTTGCTACTGGTGAGAATGTCTCTTGATAGTCAATACCATATGATTGGGTGTATCCTTTTACGACGAGTCTTGCCTTATATCGATTAATTGTCCCATCCGCTTTATGTTTAATGGAGAATACCCATTTGCATCCTACCACTTTCTTTTCTTTTGGTAGAGGCAAGAACTTCCAGGTGTTATTATTTTGTAATGCTGCCATTTCTTCAGTAATTGCTTTCACCCATTTAGAATCATTCAAGGCTTCTTCTACCATATTAGGAATGTTCTCAAACGATAGTTGGTGCACCAGACTTTTGAGTGGTTGTGATAACCCCTTGATGTAGTTAGTAATTGGATATCTTGCTTTGCCTTCTTCATGATTTGGTGAGTATCGATTTAGTGGCTTGCCTCGATTGTTCCTGAAAGGCAATTTATAACTAGGAGAGAGATCAAGAAGTTATACCTTTGATTTATTCTCAGGAGTATGGTTGTTGGTACTAAACCGATAGGAGACTGCTCAAGAGAGGGATGTTCTTGTGAAGACTGCTCAAGAGAGCGTTGTTCTTGTGAAGACTGCTCAAGAGAGGGTTGTTCTTGTGCTTAATTATATCCATTCCCAGTTTCAGTACTTCCTCCTTCTTGAAGATTCTCTTGAATAAAAAATCGTTACCTTCATCATGACAAGTTGAGAAGTCTAGCCACTTTTTTCGACCACTATTAGAATTCTGCTCTTCACCAACCGACTCCCCCTGAAGAGGAGAATGCAAATCTAGATTTTGAAAGAACATTTCCGTTTTAAGGAAGGTAACATCCATCATGACATAAAGGTGCTTAGCACATGGATCCAAGCATTGGTATCCTTTCTTATGTGTAGCATAGACTATGAAGATGCAGCAAACAGCACATGGATCAATTTAGATCTTTCGTTTTTATGGAGGTGGACATATAGTACACATCTAAATATTCTTGTAGGGAGCATTAAAGTTGAGGACAAAGGTTCATGCTGAGCCAAGACTTAAAATGGAGTCTTAAAGTTTAATATCTTAGACGGCATGCGATTTAGCAAATAAACAGCAGTGGTCACTACATCTATCTAATATCTTTGTGGTGCATTTGCTACTATCAAAAGTGCTTTGGCAGACTCCAAAATATGTCTATTCTTCCTTTTAGCAATACCATTATGTTGTGGAGTTTGAGCATAAGTTATCTCATGATATAGACCATGAGCTTTGAAACAATCTTGTAATTCTTTGTTAACAATTTCCCTACCATTATCAGAACAAAGTATTTATAACTTAATAGAGAATTGAGTTCTAATCATAACATGAAATGTTCAAAATATTTCAACAACTTCATTTTTGTTTTTCATCAAATATAGCCAAGTCATACGAGTGCAATCATCAACAAAAATCACAAACCATTTTATTCTAGAAGAAATTGAAATAGGGGCAAGTCCCCAAACATCCGAATGAACTAACATAAATGGTTTTTGACATCTTTTTTAGATTATTGGATAAAAGGCTCTATGACTCTTAGCTAAAATGCGAGACTCACATTTAAGTATAGTATCACTAATATTTGAAAATAATCTAGGAAATAAATGTTTCATATAAGAATATGAAGGGTGTCCTAATCTATGATGCCACAACCAAATTTCCCTTTCTCTATTATCATCTTTGTTGACTTTGTTTGCACTACCACTATTGAAATCTTCCATGTAGTATAGCCCCTCTCGTTTAGCACCATGACCAATAATCTCCTTGGTGAGAATATCTTGGAACAAACAAAATTTTGGATACATTAGTACACAACAATTTAATTCGTCAGTAACTTATCTGACTGAAATTAATTTGTTTAAAAGAGATGGAACAAGAAGGGTGTTAGATAATTGTAATGTGAGTGAGAAAGACACTTTTCTAACCCCCTATCACAGGATATTTCTCGCCATTAACAATTGTAATGCAGACTCATTTTAGTTTGGTAGTTTCAACAAAGTCTTGAGGATCAAAGGTTATAGGATTCTTTGCTCCAGAATCAATGATCCAACTTTGGTTGCCTGATTCATTTTTAGCCAACAAATAATTTGCTATTGCTATAGAGGACTCCTCTTGAGGAACAAGGGAAAGATGAGGTTCAGTAAGGGTTATCTCCACATTTGCAAGTAATGCATGACCTGTTTCTCGTTTCTTCTTTGCCTTCAATTCGTGCCACCAATCTAGGTATCCATCTATCTTGAAGCAGGTTTCTTTTGTATGCTTCATGTTCCCATAATGAGTACAACCACCTTCTTCAGTTTTAGTCTTTGTCTTTGTAGTAGAACCTCTCTTTCCATTAGTAAAAATCTAAAGCGTAGGTTGTTGCTATGATTTTTGTCCTCCTTTGGATACCATTACTAAGCTAGAAGTTGTGTCTTCTTTTGTCAACATCACCATTTATCTCTGATCTTCCCTACGTACATATGCATAAGCTTGCTCTACTGTGGGAAGGGGTTGTGGCCATAGTGCATCAGCTCAAATGTTGTCCAAACAATCATCAAGTCCATCCAAAAAAGTATAAAATCTATCTTCTTGCAGCATAGAGTTATATTTTTGTACATCAGCCTCACATTTCATGGGATTTAGGTGCCTAAAATCAATTTCTGTCGAAAGTCCTTGAAGAGTATTATAGTATGTCTTAATTGACCCTCCATTGTGTCTTAGCCTTGACACTTTTCTCTTAAGACCATAAACCTATGAGACATTTGTGCCATCAAAATATGTTTTGGCAATAGCATCCTACACATCTTTAGCAGTTGGAAATCTAATATAATTGCCAATTAGGGTTAGATCCATAGAACTAATTAGCCATCCTTTAACAATTGCGTTCTTTGTTTTCCATTTTCTAAATGTTGGATCTATTTTTTAGGGCTTTGGTAAATCTCCATTGATATATCCCAATTTGTCTTTGGCAACGATATACATCTCCATCACTTGGGACCAAATCCCATAGTTTTTATCATCCAGTTTGACGCCAATTGAAGTAATAACATGATCGTTGGTTGTTGGTATTGGTGTTTGGTTTAACATCTGTGATATTTTTTATGTCAAATCATCAAGAACTAAAGGTTCTATTTGTGAGTTTTCCAGTGGAGGGTGTTTGATCCCCTATTGATATTTCTTCTTTTATTTCTCTAATCTACAAGTCCTAGAGCGGTTGCTCTAATACCATGATCAAAAGAACCTTTTTTATATATCTTTTTTTTTAATACAAGCCCTCCTTTTATAGTATTTATAGATATACATAAAATAGACAATTATACATAAAAAGGAAATACACCAATTATACACGCTATTACTATATTAGCTAATCTAAATCTTTGACTCCAAGATTATTATAGGGATCACAGGGAAGGTTCCTAGCTCATACCAACAGCAAATCGATCTAACGATCCCTGTTTCAAGCCCATAAAGCCAAATCTCCTTGAGCCATCCCAATAACTAGACTAGATTCGTTTGGTCCTATCACATGATTCACGAATCAAACCTAAATAAATGAATAATAATATTTATATCTTAAAGCCCATTTATAATCATCATCACAACTACTGTCACCACCATATTCGTATACCAAATAAAATATAATAAGTTTATACTGCATTATACTATAATACCAACTTCACATTATGCTATATTATATTAAAAACCAAATAGCATCTCTTTATACTATAATAGATTTATAAGAAAAAATTGTATATATCTATATTATTAAAGTCATAACAAGTTTTTTATATCTCAAATGCTTTCATTTCATTTATTTGCAATTTTCCAAAACAAATCTTGAAATTCTTTATTAATTTCTATCAAATCATGAACAATATGTAAAGGAAAATATGGCATAAGTAATTGCATTATTGACAATTTAAAGTATTATTTACTATTTTTAGCAAATCAATTTTCTCTTTCTATACAATTACTCCCATTTATTAAAAGAAAAAAATTCTAACTGTCAATTAAAATTTTCAGCATGTAATAAATTAAATTACATGCTCTCTCCATTATTTTTTTTTTCCTCTCTCTTCACTTTAAATTCACAATTGAAAATTATAAAACCATTGTTAATAATTGTAAATAAAATACAACTTTTATCGTACTCTTGGGAAAAGGAAATTACTATTGATATATTTTTAAAAATATTAAAAAAATAACATTGAGATGAAAATAATCACAGTTTTAGGTAAGTTGAACTCGTTTATTAAAGAGACAATGTCATAAGTGATTTCTTCAAGAGACGAGTTTAGCGTTGTAAAATCTACCTTACACTAACCTCGTCTATTGAAAAAACAAGGTTGGCTAGTTACAACCTCTCTTCTTCAAAAGACAAGTTTGAGTTGCTCATTTCTAGGATTATTTTTCATCTAATAGAATTTTATGTAATTTAAAAAAAATATTGTTTTTTTCCTTAATCCTATATTCTTGGAACAAATTTATTTGCAACCTCCACTAGTACATATGAAAGTAAAATAAAATTAACGTCATCCCCATCTTCTATGTTCAACTAACACCAACTTTGTATTCAAAACTGTTTTTTAACATTTTTAATTCACACACTAAATTTCCGAACATTTTTAACATTTTTCTAACTAAATTTATTGATATCAGAATTCTACTTCTACTTCAACTATAATTCTTCTCTCACAAATTACATCAAAACCATGAATCAAAAGGGAAAAAATTGTAATTTTTAGTGATCCGATAGAATGATTAATGATTAAATAATTATCTTTCCATGCCAAGCCCAAGCCCAAAATATTCATTGAACTTAAATGGACATAGGACGGAACCGAATCGACGTGTTGGTCTATAAATCAGACCCACAACCATGTTCGTTTCCCATCGACCCCTTGTAGTCTCTCTCTCTCTCTGCTCGCCTGGTTCCTTTCTTTCTTTGCTGCTTGCTACTACTCTCTTGTTCGTTTTCCCCTTCTATCCTCTCAACAATTTCAACTTCGAATTTCTAAAATTTTCCCGCTAATAGTACCACGTAATTCCTGTTTTCCTTCAAACCCTAGAAACTCTAGGGTTTTTCACTATTCCCCCTTTCCCTTTCAACTCCCAATTCCCGAATTTTCATAAAGTCAAAACGGTTTAATCCAGTCGTCGTGCTTGTTACGAGAAACCCAAAACCCTAATTCTCTCTCCACTTTCTTTAATCACTCAACGTTCGCTTGCAATTTCAAATTCACTCCAGGCTAGGGTTTCTTTCCTCTTTCTCTCTCTCTCTCTCTCTCTCTGTTTTTTTTTTTTGGGTTGGTCTCAAAATTCAAGCTTTAGGTTTGGAATGTGGAAATCTCGCTAATGCAGCGACTGGGTCGTTCCAGATTTTAGCGTAACCGATCGGGGTTGGGAGTTTGAATTCATGGGGTGATTAGTGAAAGTCGTGTTTGTTATGTGATATGTTATTTCGAATATGAAACATGGAGGTGTAAGTACAACAAGTGATAACAATAATAATAATAATAGTAATAGTGCTGCAAGTGGTGAAATTAGGTCTACATCCGATGAATTCGGCCGCGCTGTAGCGAAGCTTGCGGTGGCACAGATATGTGAATCCATGGGGTTCGATAGCTTCCACAACTCAGCTCTTGATTCCCTCGCTGATATCGCGGTTCGGTACCTTCTAGATTTAGGCAAAGCTGCAGGATTTTACGCCAATCTGTCGGGGAGGACTCAATGCAGTGTGTTTGATATCATTAGGGGTTTAGAGGATTTAGGTGATTCGCTAGGGTTTTCGGGTGCATCCAAGAGGGGAGTAGCAGTAGTGATTGTGTTGTTTCGGGTTCGGGTGTAATGAGGGAGATTGTTAATTACGTGGAGTTTGTGGAGGAGCTTCCATTTGCTCAGCCGATTCCGTGTTTTCCAGTTCGCAAGGAGAGGAGGTTGATCCCGAGTTTTGATCAGATGGGTGAGACTCCTCCTGGGAAGCATATACCCAATTGGTTACCGGCATTGCCCGATCCACATACTTATAAGCAGACCCCGATGTGGGTCGAGAGAAAATCCGACCTCCGTGCGGATAAACTCGAACAAGCCAGGCAGAGGAGGAAAGCCGAGAGGTCTTTGCTGAATTTGCAGCAAAGGCTTGCCTATGCCCATGATTTAGCCGGGCCTTCAACATCAGGGATTGGTCGGAACGATGCTGTTGAGGGTAGTGCGGACCCGAACCCGAACCCATATCTTGCTGAACCTCTGCAGCCTGGTGATAAGGAAGTTTCTGTAGTCGAATTGCCTGAGGTGGTTTCAAATGGACCTGCCAAGGAGCCCCAAAATCATGTATCGGTTTTAGATACGTTTGCTCCTGCGATCGAGGCGATGAAGGATAGGTTTTGTGATGATGATAATGTCGAGAACAGTAAGGTGTTACCTGACAAGAGGCCTGCTGTTCATTTTAAGTTCAAGACTGGTAAAAAGGTTTTAGGACAATCTTGGGATTTGATACTACGAAACAAGGTAATGGGGAAATCGGCCTCTTTAATTGTACGTGAAGAGGATAGAGACGACAAAAAGAGAAGAGCTGAGTATATTCTCAGGCAATCCATTGAAAATCCACAGGAGCTTACTTTGTTGTGACTTGTGAGGATGTTCCTGATTGCCCCGAATATACATTCGGATTCAGCATTCGGGATAGTTGGATTTAGAGGCAAAGAATGTAATATCACTTGGATTGGACATTTAGGAGAATTTTTAGTCAGGAATATCTTGTAATCCCGCTAACAGAAATTTAGAGGTATGTCTAAATGTTTTGCTGTTGTAAAATTTAATTTGTCAACAATTCTTTGAACTAAAGTCTTTCTTTTTTCCATTTGCCATCTTCATGTATCTTTATACCGAATTTGATTGCCAGTATGACATTATTTTGTTGACATTGGTGGAATGTACACCTTATAAAACAATGTTAAGTAAAGTTTTGTTTAATTAATGAGTAAGAATAGGCATTTCAGAGTCATGATTTTGTTACCATTACGAAATGGTTATTACTCATCGTCATTAAAAGCATCTGAATATGATCAGTTCACATGAATCTTTAATTCCTACTTGTCATCTGAACTGTAAGATGGGAGGCAATTTGTGGAAAGCTTAAATTAGCTATGCTTGGTTGTGAAGAATATTTTCCAGTCTTCATTTGTGCAATGTGGTAATGCATTTTGTTGTTATTTGCTGTCTGATAGTTCATTGCAACAGTGTGCTCTTAGTTCTAAAATTATGTGCAGTATATATGCTTGTTTTTATGTGGCATGGGCTGGCATGTTGAAGGTCAACAAGTGTGGACATATTTTATTACCAAGATAAGGAAGTAGAGAGCCTTTTTACTTTGAATGGAGGGGCACACCAAAATTGGACTAATTAAACATAAACCCTGATCAAATTCATTTTTAAAGAACTTCCCATGGAAATTATTTTAAAATTGCCTGGGGGCAGGGGCTACTGAACCAAAGGGAAAGAGAGAGGAAGTAGTTTGGGGTGCATTCACTTTCCCAGTATTATTTTTTGAGAGCGTATAGTTGAAGCAAATGGAGGAAGGGAAAGAAAATGGAATACAGGAATGTAAAAAACAACAAAAAAGTGAAAAATACATTTGGACAGGTTATTCTTAATTAATTATGTTTAGTAGCTAGTTCATGACAGCCTAAGGAGCTCACTATGAGGGGTCGTTATTTTGGAAAGCTGTCATCTGCCAGTGTGTTTTATTCCTTTACATCATATGTATTTCCTTACCGTCCCATTGCAAGGTAGTTATATGCTTCCTGGTGGTAGAAGTATGAATTGGAGAGTACTATTGAGTATTGATTGATGCTGAATATGTATGCTGTGGGTAATATTAGCAAGGAGGATTAGTATGCATTCTGCCACATGTGAAATAGAGGAATTCACTGGTTCTTCTCTATAATAGGCATAATTTCCTCTTCTTTGTATGGTCAAAAAAATGATTCTGTGAACAAAAGCATGATTCAGAATGATTGCTTCTAAGAGGGCCGTTGAGAGGGATCTCTTAATTGGGTATTAATGCTTTCCTTGATAGTTTTGTTGTATTTGGTAGTTGTGCAAAAGATTTCAATTATTGTGGATTCAAATTTAGACCAAATGGCGGGCTTATGATGGTAGCTTATCATTTATGTGGATACTATCGATCCAATTTTTTATTGTATTTACTTCAACTGATATGACCTTATTGGCACATTGGCATTGGTAATGCTGGTTGTACGCATCTGACAGTTGATGCAGATGGACCTAAATGAGACTGCAGACAGCAATTTCTCCTTTTAAGACTAGAGAACAATACCCTTAATAGATAAACCCCGAGGGGTACCCTAGTGTGGTTTAGGTTCAATAGCTTGCATGACAATTTGCTTGTGTTTTTAGGTTCATATCCCTATAAGGTCACTTCTCGGGGGTGCCTACACAGTGAAAATTATACTTAACCGCTAGATGGGGCTTTTAGGTTGGTTTATGTGTTGAGAGGAAGTTGGCTTGATTACTGCTGTGCCTCTGTGTGTACCGAAAAATAGGAATACCTTGATGTAAATGCATTTCTCTGTTCACTTCATGTGATAATAATATTGATTAAGAATTATTGGCACAACATCCAGTTTTTTTTATTATTTTTTTAATCATAGCACTTTGTCATATTATAACTCAGTATTAGTAGAATTGACTTTCTTTTAAGAATACTGTAAAAAAAAATTTTGCTTCAAGATAACAATGCATTAAGTGCGCATGATGAGGTCCTTGTGATGGTTGCTGCTCATAGTCAATGGATTCACGGGCATGGATAAGGTTCCTGCTGCAGTTCTGCACTTTTAAAATGTTCATGATGCTTTAAAATACACTGGAAATCTAAGTTATCATAATGATAAATGCATCTTTTGGTTTATAGGACCAGTATCCAGAGGTAAGAATTTTCTGAGAAAATGCTCTAACTGCCTCCTATGGCTGTCTAGGGATTCCTAAATTCCTGTCAATTATGAAGCATGTAAGGAAAATGTTAACAGGTAAGAATTCTCATATTTTGATGCACTTGCTTTTCTCCAGAATGTATAATTAATATATGAAAAAATTCTTTTTTTACCCTGTAAGGAGTACCTTCTTGCTTTTTTCACCCCAGCAAAGCCCCTTCATACTTCAGTGGATTGTTTCATGTATATTTTACCAACACTTTACCTGTGTTATGTGACTTGTGTTAAGTAACTTGATTTTATATATGGAGGTTTATGCTTTTCTGCTGGAATACAAGCAGTAGGGTAGAGACATGGTCATCTACCATACTCTGGCAAAATGAAATTTGCTAGCAAATTTATTTTGGCCAAAGTACTGGATAGGACCATATTGTGGCATATGTTTATGGAAGCAGTTGATTCATGCCACCATCCTCTTGTGACATTGTAATAGATCTTAGAAACAGTCGGGATTGTCTTGTGAACTATAGGCATCTGGAATATATTTGACTTTTAATTGCGCTTGTGATGTGGGGCCCTTTTTTTATTTTAATAATCAAGTAACTTTGTCAAAGATCATTTTTCTAATGCTCTAACAAGGATACGCATGGGCATTTTGGTCATGTATTTTTTTATATAGCTATACTGGTGCAATGTCTATTGGATATTTTACATTTAATCAATTCTAATTGTTATGTTATATTGATAGGATTCTCTGGAGCTCATGAGCTTCACAGGGGATTACAAGAACACCCTTTTGATTGAAACCAAATTCCTGCTCTGCTGCTTCTAGTAACTTGAGTAATAGTGGATGTGTGAGATATCGAAGTGCAACAAAGAATTTCTTGCACTCTCCATTATCCACCGTGATGACTGAAAAGTGCCCATCTTTAATGTGTGCGCACCTTCCTCTGATGGTGCTATTGAGGTCTCTACCATGCAGACTGAAAAGCTTCAGGAAACCTTTCTGCAAATTTCTGCATTGCGTGGGCAACCCTTGAAGTTGAGCTACTCTTTCTTCTACTGTTTGCCATCTGTCCTTTTTGTTTCAAGGAATTAAGCCTTCTCATTCTTTCCATACTTGGAGAGGAGTATATATGACTTACCAAGAAAGCTGCAAACTTTTATACAGGCAGTGGCATTTCTTATAAGAATGTCATCAAATGCTTGCAGGTGAATTTCCTCAAGCCAGTAGCCATGACTTAGTGAGTTGATAATGGGAAGTTCCTGCCTGACCTCTCTAGTTGAGGCAGAGAAATCGGTTCTTATAGATACTGATTCTTTTCTTGTTTGTTTGTAGGAATATTTTCCTATCTAATTGTTGGATGTTCTTGTAACATTCTTTTAGATGAGACTACAAAAGTTTACTGATATAGGAGAATAAACATTATGGTGATTGGTGAACATATCTCCACAGCATGTTGTGGCTCAGGTGGTTTCTCTCTGGTTTTGCATATAGACAGGGCATGTAGGGCATAGGAAGGCGGAAGAGTGGTCACCGCAGATACGGTTTTGCGGGATGTCAGGCTGAGGAGGAATTTGAGCCGTGGGGAATATTTTAGGGTAAGTACATGCGGGACAGTGATACATTCATGCATGTGAGTATAAGAAACTTGTGGGTCGTTGTCATAATTTACTGCTGTTGCAAAATGTCCATCGTTGATCCAAATAGGGGAAGCATTAACATTTGGTGTGGCAGTGTGAACTACGGGAGTTATTATGTGAATGCCATAAGAATGCGTTGCAGCAACGCATCGTCTCCATTCTTTCATGAATTCGATGTCACGAGTTTTGGCTCCGTTTTCTAAGCAAAATCCACTCAATTTACGTATCCTCTTAAAAGCGTTTGTTTTCATGTACACACGTAACGCACACACGTAATAGTGCGTTCTCCGCCATACGTTTTCATATTAGTTTTCGGGGTCCTGTTTGTTAGCATCGCTAAGGTCGTATTTTGGCACCAATTTCAAGGTTATGTAAACAAAATGGTAGAAAATGCATGTGCATACAAATAGGTGAAGTTTGAAAGGTGATCTAAACAAGTCTTAAAGTGATTCATGGCCATCCATTTGTAAAGGAGAGCTGCAACATGTTTACGTAATAGGCTGATGACCATGTAGCAGTGAGAACTAGCTGGGCAAAAAGAACTTTTTAAAAAAGGAAATGTATTTGTGGGATTATATGATATAGATCATGTTCAAGCCAATTAGATTACAAGTTATGATGGTGGTTAAAAAAAAAAAAGCATAAAAAATTTAATTCTATATTCCAAGGCAGTTCTAAAAATACAAAGAAGAAAAATGAAAGCCTACTACAATATTTAATCCATCTTATCAATAGTTTTAATTCGACTGACCAATCAAATTTGGAGTTGTGCTAAAATTAGTCACTAAAATCCATGTGGGTTTAAGATAACCATGTATCATCAAGTCTCATTTAACTTACAGGTCAGAGTAATTTTTTGGTGTTTCAGGGGATCGCTATATTTTCTTTTCCTAAACAAAACCAGATGATATGATTTTGATGTGAAAAGGGAAAAAGAAAAAGCAAACAACAAAATACTACATCACAAGTTAAATACCGTTATATCAACTCCTCCGTGTAAGAATCTATGCAGCAACAGGGAGTTGATCACAGTACCCTTTCCTTTTCTACCAAATTTCTTTCTCCGCTTGATCCCTATCTATAACATATGTTTTAATAAAAGAAAATAAACGTAGTTACAGATAGAAAGGGGGGAAATAAGCAGATATTTTAAGTAAATTAATCATGAAGAAAAGCAGAAATCCATTGTCTTTTGCAGAGCAAGGAAAAAATTTTGCCACAACAAAAAAAAAAAAGGAAAAAAAAAATGATGGATCGCATTCAAAACGCATAAAAAAAAGTGCCAAATTCGGACTAAATTCTAAATTATGCAATCGCTGGTACAATGAAAATTTACCATGCTAAGTTTTTACAAATTCTCTGTAAAACGTAACTATTTAAGGTTGTTCAAAATACTTAGGGGAAAACTCTCCTCTTGCTTCCTGCCGAAAGAAGACATCCCTTCAAATACATCCTTGATAAAATTAAACACCAGAACAACTTCATGGAGACTCATTGTTTCAGCTTCAACTCCACATGAGAGGGGAATACTTTGCCACGATGGTTGAAGATCATGAAGTCCAGATTCTCGGGTAGAGTGACTATTCTGCAACACAGAAATGGTGAATCAGGAACAGGTTTCTCTTGTGGATAACCTTGGACATCAGATATCTAACAGTGTCATTTTTGTCAGAAGAATGCAGTTAAAATGATAATTCAGAGATTAGACCACCAGCATATTCACAACTAGCACTAGGTTAAACTTAAATGCAAGCATTCTTTTTGAATCACATAACTAAACAAAATAGCCACAATAGGACAGTGCGGACTCTCAACAACGTTATTTCCTTTCTACTTATTATCATCATCCCACCACCATCTTCAGATTTATAAATTTCTCACTATTCTCACCCTTTATATCTGCCTTCATAGAAAAAACATCTATAGAAGGGTCCGGAAATTGTTCTTTCGAAGGAAACAATGTTCAAATAATTTGCTATAGGAAAAAAGTGCAGCAGACTACCTAATATGGTAATGCACTAAAAAGGAGCAAGACAGAAAATATTATCAATTATCTTAATGCCAACTGAATCAACGATATTAGCTGTTAATTTAAACTTTTAATAATATGGTCAACCGTCAGAATCGTCAATAGGTGAGTTAACTTTGCTGACTTGGGTAATCAAATATGATAAACTTCTATAACTGAATTCAATATGCAATGCGAAGAAACGAATTACTGACCAACCCAGCAGGAATGGGAAAGGCAGGTGGCAAAAACAATTTAATGCCAATAATGAGGTTTAGGAAGACTTATTTCTAAATGCATCATGACTGCATGAAGTTTCTCCTTCCCTGAGCAGGTGAAGAAACAAGATTACCAATGAAGTTTGATTTTCTAGAATTGAAAAGCCATCATGTTGAATATGAGGCTCTATTTTTTGGAAAATAAAATTTTCACTATGGTTTCATGGAATATACATCTTAAAATATAAGAAATACAGTGCAAGTGTCTCAAATAGCACATTAGGAAATACAGTCAAGGGTTTGCATATTTGCAATTGTCTGAGCTTGGAAATGTTCTCATGCCTAGTTGAAAGTGGAAGATACATGAAAATCCAGACCAATGCACCCATGTGCTGTTTTGTCATGACCACTTTTAACTTTCATTATAACATCAACAGAGGCACCAAAAAGAAAAGAAATTGAGGCATGAAATTGCACACACACACATACACACTCTAGTCAGAATTGAAAAAACATGTGAAATTAAACTTTTATTGCAATTATCCCTAAAAGGTAACAGCTCCTAGCAAAATACCACCTGCTTACATAACCTGCACACAACACCAATATGAAAACCATGATATATATAGTCTAATGACAAAAAAGGAGCTGTATAAAACCCCCATGAACCCTTCTTCCTTTTATCTTTTTTTTTTTTTTTTGGTTTTGTTTTTTGGGTGGGGGTTGGCGTCGTGTGGGGAGGGGGAACACTTGGAAATAAGAGATGAATAAGTATGATGGCATTGAAGCAACAAAGCCTTTACAAGTAACAGCCTCTTCCCTATAGCTTTGTGCAGATGCGATTGGCACAATTTTCCTCACTCTAAAAGCATATACTTCGATCATATGAGATAATGACAAAAATGGTACCTAAACTTCTGCAAAAAAAAAATTAGGTACCTAAAATTTTATTTTAAATAATTTGATACCTGAATAAAGTTTAAATTGACTTTTTTTTAAACTTAAAGTTCGATTTTGACAATTTTAGTAACTGAACAAACTTTTGGTGGGCTTTTTTCATTTCTCATTTCACTTGTTTCAAATACGACAAAAGTCATCAACAACTTTATTTAGGTATCAAAATTATCAAAACCAAACAGGTATTACCAAATTGTTTAAAATCAAACTTCAAATAACCAATTTTTTTTTTTCCCACTTCACTTGAAAAGATGACTCCATTCCAGTAACTAAATGATCAGTTTCTTTCCAGATGCAGAGAATATTAAACCAACCCCTACACACACCATACATACAGCAATTAAAACTCAAGTGAAATAATGGATCAAAACAAATAATCCCACCTATTTTCTTCGGAATCGGGATGAATCGAACGGAATTTTCCAGGCACTGTCAATGCAGCCCACAAACACAACACAAATCCAACTAGCAATTGAGCAACAACCTGAAATTTCAAAAACACACCCAAAAAATGTATAAAAATTAAAACTTTAGCATAACAACCAATTAAGATACAGCGAAACCAAATAAATAGGAAAGGGTATACTAAAATTACATTGAGAGGAGGACCAGAAAACTCTTCCTCCATGATCTTTAACCATCCCCTATCTAATATCCCCAAAAGATAAATCGATCAACATTATTAGGTTAAAAATAAAAGGCATATTAATAGATTAAAGTGTGATTAAAGAATTTTTTTCGGGGAGTTAACTTACATTGGATGTGGAATAAGCAGCGTGGAAGAGAATCAGAACCCCAAAAACCCCAATTGTGAATCCAACACCCATCCTGAAAATCCAATCCCTAATTGATTTTGGGGTTCAGTGAGAAGATAGAATTAGGATTTTTCTAGGGGAAAAGGTGCGATCTTGAAGACGGGTCGACTGTGGAGGGACTCCGACTCCACGGTGTGTGCGACTGATGAGTGAGAGAAGACAACCTCGTCTTGATTTTTGCTTTGAAGCAGAGGAATCGTAACATTCGATTTGGGCGTTTCGGTTCAACGAGGGTTTGGGAATTTGCCAGCGGCTCGTGAGTATTTTTATATTTATTAACCTTGCCTTTAATTTATTAAAATAAAGTAAAGTTGAAAATGAATAACAGTCTCATACGCTTGATTTTGTAAGGAATAGAAATTCATGAAAAATGGAAGGAATATGAAATCTCTATCAATTCCACGTTACTAAAATAAATTTTTTTATGGTGAAACTTTTTACAAATTAAAAAAATATAAATACATTCCATTAAACTTAATGCAAAATAATAAAATAACCATGTCATAACTATTTAATTTTTTTTCCATTAACTAAATACTTTTTGTTTTATTATAGAGTAACTCGTGACAATAGTATATAATTTATGAACTAAACATCACATGATACAATTATATCATATATATATATAATATTTCAATGGATTCAAAATATTAAACTAACACAAAAACAAAGCTCATGAAAACAACACATAAAAAATAACACAAAACCTCAACCAACATCCAACTTGCACCAACAATGCAAGGTTCATGGCCTATTGTCCTAGCAAATGTTCTTGTTTTGGTTAATAAAGCCTATTGTACTAGTACAATTAACACTTTCATTTAGCATCTTTTTTAGTCTTCCCTTTGTAAGAGAATCTACAATTAAATTCGCTTCCTATGGACTAAAACAAACCTCCATCTTTGCAAACTTAGATACCTTGTCCCTACAGAGAGAGAACAACAGAGGGAAAAAGCAGAATTATTTGATAAATCAATCAAAAGATTTACGACCATCGTAGAATCAAACTCAATAAGAAGATATATAATCCTTCTCTTTGTGCTCATAATCCTGGCTTTTACAATATTGATCAATTCTGAGGGGAAGGCAAGAGCAATAGTTTTAGAGAAGCTATAGATAATCTTTTCTTTGTGATTCCTACACATTCTTCCCATCACAGCTTCAAATCCATTCTCCTTGATCGTACTATCATGATTATATTTAAGTTAGGTTAAGTTCGAAGGTTCCTAAAGGCTATCATACCAATTTTGTCCCTTTTGGTTAAATCTTACATACCAATTCACATGTTACTTCATGATGTGTGCTTTCATCCTACTAATTGAGTCATTATCTTGTGATCCAAATATCTTTTTATTCCTTTCTCCTAATATTCCCTATAAAAAAAACCACGGTCTTTTATAATTCTTAATAGTCCCCTTCTACATTCTAGTGTTACTTCTAATACATTCTTTTAAAATCAACTGGGGAGACTCATAAAAGTTCCTGAAATGTAAACATTCACCATTGTTTCATCACTCCACGGTCCCTTAGAAGGTGTACTAAATTTTCCTCCACCCTTTCACATATAAGGCATTTAGTAGCATATTGAAGGTCTACTTAGCCAAATTCACCCATGTGAAACAACATTATGTAGTATGTTCTAAATTAAAAAAGAAAAAAATTTATACTTTTGGATGTTTAAGCAGCTTCCATGCCCATTCTTAACTCTAATTATCAATTACGCTTCGAGCTGTGCAAATAGGCTTGATCCTATGTTTTAAAAAATAGTTAAGAATAACTTTTTTCAGCCATTTTAAAAATGGGTCAATTTTACCTAGCTCGATAAACTCATGGGCCAAAATGGGTTGGCCACTTAGCCCACTTGTATAAAGAAAATAAAAATTGTATGAAAAAAATTTTAATACCGTACATTGTTCTAAGACTTTTATGTTTGAATTTAAACTTATATGTTAATGGTAACAAAGAAAGACAAATTAATACACATACATAATAACATTTTTAAGTATAAATATTATTATTTTAAATAAATATGATATCTAATAAATTATTTAAAAACTTATTATAATAATAAGTAACTAAAATAAGAATAAAATTAATCATTAACAATATAAAACCCTATAAAATTTAATATTTATTATTATAAAATTTCAATTAGTATAAATGAGTTAAGTGAGTCAATGTGGCTCTCTTAACCCATGGGCTATGTAGGTAGAGTTAGGGTCAAGAAATTTTGCTTATTTTTTAAGCAGGAAAATTTCTTTGGCCATTTGACCCATAAGCCAAAATGGGTAAGATTGGACCAGCCTATTTAACCCACTTAAACACCTCTAATTACATTCGGTTCCTACTGCTTGATATAATCATAGATAGCTCATTGTGTTACTTCACCATTATCACAAAAGCTTTATCTTCTCTACCTCATATTATTCCCTTCCATATTTATATACAAATTTCCCATCAAGCTAAAAATCTTTTCATCATGTGGATAACCAATCATTTCTTTATCTAAACTATTGCCTCTTTCACACCCTGTGCAAAGTGATATTTTGTGCATCAATAGCTAAAGTTCCACAGTTTAACATTCTTCATAAGATCTCCCCCACGATTTGTCTACCCAGTATTTAATATTCAATCTATTTCTCAGCTATACTAAAGTCTGAGTCAATCAATCGCCTTTATCAAAACTTTGAATATTTTCAAAGCCCTTTCTCCTTCTTCTTCCTTCCTTTATTAAGTTTATATTATCTTTTCAACAAACTTGCCCATCTAAAGTTTGAATGTGTGATTTTCAAAGCTAAGTCAAGCTCACTTTGTTTCTATCCGCTAGGTTTTTAATACCCTACCCTCATTCCTTCCTACTCCTTTTAATCTTATCCCTAGGGATCCAATAAATCTTCCTCTCTTATTTGATGACCCCATAGAATTGGTATAACCTCTTTGACCTATTAGCCAGGCTTATTTGTAGAGGGGCACAATCTATGAGTAATAATTAATAATACTCCCTAGTTGAATTTATTAGTAGTTTACGCCCTTCCATACTTAGCATCTTAGCCTTTCATGTCACGCCCTGAGGGTATCTAAGTAATATTATACAAGCCACACTTGTACACTATTACTAGTTAACCTTTAGATAATGAAATATTTTCAAACAATAGGATCTTTTAGTTGCATCAATAAGAAATGATAAATACATATAAGCTATAAATTAGTAAATGTCTATCATCATATTTAGTGAATATCACAATGGTATTACAGACCATAATTCTATTCTAAAAGAGTCCAAATGCATAACTGATAATACAAATACTAACTATCTTTTGACTAGAAATAAAAATAGATAACATAATCCTAATATCCCATATTCTTCTAGCTTCTAAATTATTATCGGAGCCATGCTCGTGGGAGTAACCAGCTAAGGTTGTAGAGTTAACTTGAAAGGTCTTTAGGAGTGTGAGCGAAACCACATGCTTAGTGAATAACCAGACGTATTACATATCAAGCAAGTTTATTAACAAATCATATGTAATGCAACAATCAAATATATGCACAGATACAAACTTGGACGATCTATAATCCAAATAGGAAATAGATTTATGCCTTCTTTTTAGGGTTGAAGAACAATTACTTTGGGGTCTACCTGCCTAGGAGAGACTAAGTATATAGGAAAATCAACGATTTCTCATTTTTAGTGTTATCACTTTGGTTTAAAAATATTTTAACTGATCATTTCCTGCAATAATTCTTATAAACTCCATAAGTATTAATTATTTCAAAGCGATACTATGGGTGGCGTTTTTCATTGCCACTCAGTTCCCGCAAAACAGACGGAACAAAGAAAACCTTGAAAGAACTAACACTTTAGAAAACCAAGTATTAACAAAGAACCAAAATATTAATACGTAACAGGCTACCACCCTTTTTGAATATGCACCAATGCAGTACGTGCAATGCATGATCAAGTTATTTAATAAGCCAATAATTTTTACTCAGGTATATGGTGATCATACATTACATATATTAATTAACATGCTATTCCAAATCATCAAACAATTGTGTTATTACTTCCATTACTTGTCTTGGCATTACAAACAACCAATTTCGGTTACAAATCATTCTCATCATGTTCTACACAACAATTATATTATTATCTTTGCATTACATATGCCACTAATTACAAGCACAAACAGTATAATAGATCTGAGTTACTTATCTGCTCGTATTACTTAACCATAGTAATCCACAGGTAAGTCTTCAAGGGTATCGAGGTCACCTATTGAGATGAATAAAAATATCCACTAATAAGACATAAATTATATAACTAAACTCTTATGAGTGTCTAAGTATCATATACTGATATTTCTATTACTATATTGGTCTTTTGATGGTCTTATGGCAATAATTATTATTTAATATTTTATTTTCATTTTACTTTTCTTGATCTTATTTGACATTTATATTTTTATTGAGTGGTTGCAGAATTTATATTTAGTAGATGAATATTTAATTATTACTATTATTGTTACTTTTATATCGTTTCTTAGTTAACATATTATGGTAACTAATATCTATCTTTTATTGTTTAGTTTCATCGTGTTTCTCTTAATCTACTTCATATGATTATCTTGTTATTTTTAGAATTCACATTATTTGCTATTTTAGCTTATTTTAAATTTCCATTCTTATATATTTATTCATACGTGATAAGTATTAAATAATTATCGTATCCTATAATAATCGTATTTTCTAATAGTTTTTAAAGTTTAATACTTCATAAATATTAAATCTATTATTCTCAAAATGTTTGTACTTATTTATTAAATCTATTATGTTTTTCTTTATTATTATTATTATTATTATTATTCTGTTTTGCATATTATAGACTTCGTTTGGGGAGATTATGCATGTACAACGGCATTCTACACCACCGACGTTTATTCCTAGTGATGTCGATGTTTGTGTTATTTTTACACATCTTAGGTTCTAGTGTACACTGGCTTCGAAGGTTACCAGTGTACACCGTATGCCGGCTCTAACACGGCCGGTGTAAAGTTTTGAATTACCGGTGTTCGTTCATATCACGTAAAAAAAAAAAAAATATTACGTAGCTTTTGATTCTAGTGTAAGCCGTCTCAATACTGTTCACCTACCCGTATATGTTGCCGGTGTTGAGTGCTTACATTGCCAGCGTAGACGTAGTGTTGATGCTATTCATCATCTTTTCTAATTTTCCTTTGTTTGAAACTTAGATTTCTTATAATATATATTATACTCGTATTAAAGCTACTTCTAAGTGTTTTTACATACTCAACAAGTATTTTTTGTGACATAGCAACACAAATAACAGCTTATAATCATCATACTATATGATTTCTATTTCCTATATGTATCTAATGGATAGCATAGGGTTTAAGGTTGGATATTACCTTATTTAAGGCTACTAAAGTAATGTGCAATCCTTCCTAAGGCTTGAAACAAATCATAGATTGATAGAAACATAGTTTAGAATAATGTTTTACAAATAGACTAACTTAACACGGATTTTCTTACCTTGTTTATCTTCCTTCTAAGCTTGTTAATGGCTGGTTAATGATGCCAAGTTTTGGGGTATTTGTATTGTTTTTTTTTTTGGGCACGAAATTTGGCTGTAGTTGTATATGTTTTGTTATTCAAGTGAAGCCGAGGCTATACGTTCATGTTGCTGTGATTTTTAGGTTGTTTGTGTGTTCTTTAAGGTTTTGTCTGGGACTTAATAAATGCATACATATAAGCAAGAAGAGAGCTGCTATTTTTTGGCCAAGTCCACCGAAAATTTCAAGTTGTCTTTCAAGAATGCTCCTTGCATTAAATGAGTGGTTTATTTGGCTCCTTTTGATTGGTTATTGGGTGTTGATTTGTTGACTTATTAAGGACAATTTGTGCAACTTAGATGAGAGTTTCGGCTAAAGAAAAACAAGAAAGTTCCAACCATGTATTTATTGTAAATTGCACCGAATTTGTGCAACGATTTGTGTAATAATATTTAATTAATTATTTATCTTAGTTTTAGGATAGTTTATTAAGTTAAACAGGTACAAATATGTTAGTTATTTGAGAGTTCTATCTCCAAAAAAATTATATAAAGCTTCCACAAATTTTCAAAATTATTATCAAGTTCAAACTTAAGTTTAAAGTTTACACGATTAATTATTTTTAGGGTTCTATCTCACCCGATTAGAGTTTTCTAAGCTTAATAGGCCAATTTCTGTTTCAATCTCTAACAGCTTTATGATTTTCTAACTAGAATAATAGTGTGATTCAAAAATTTATTTAAAGACTATATTATGACTTATGGATTTGTTTTTGTTCTTATTTTGTATTTATAACCTTAATGGTTCATCCTTAAATTACAGTTTTCTAACTCTAAGATTTATTGATTATTGACTTTCTAATACTCTTGAAATCTTATTTAAATTATTTCTATACTTTGAATTTCGATATTAGTTATATAATCTTATCTTTGATATCTGTTACTATCTATAGAACTTGTTTTAAGGTTTGAAGATATATATAGGTTTATAATTACTTGTGATTTTATTCTAAGGTCTTTGTTGAGTCCTATATTAACTTTCTACCGTCTATATCTGTATTTCTATTCATTTTTACTTGTATGAAAATTCTTAGGATTTACATTCCACCTCTGTAAGTTTTCTTCTCACTTC
Source organism: Combretum micranthum (assembly GCA_024138025.1). Classification (NCBI taxonomy): domain Eukaryota; kingdom Viridiplantae; phylum Streptophyta; class Magnoliopsida; order Myrtales; family Combretaceae; genus Combretum; species Combretum micranthum. Next base: position 335,995 of record JAMXBD010000781.1, read on the forward strand.
ATCTACAATAAACTCTAAGTCATTTGAAGCAAGTTTCCTATCTTTCCCATGTCATTTGAGAGATTGATATTCATTATACCAATAATATGCTCTCTCAACTCTTGCTTGCGTTTTTCCAGATGATCAAAGATGATTTCCCCATAATAATTTTATATCTTTGTAGCTTCTTAATAAGTTTAAAACTCCCACATTATAGCAACACTTTCTAAACTAGCTTCTCTCATTAGAATAATATCATCAATAAATGATAATTGAGATAAGGCCACTATTGCACCTTTAAGTTTAATTGGTTCCACTAGCCTTTCTCGCATCAATAATGAAATGCCCAACTCAATCTCCATGGATAAGATAAAAAATAAGGAAAGATTAAGTATCCTTGATGTAACCCTCCACTCATTATAAAGGAGTCGATAGTTGCGTGGTTAAACAAGAAATCATAATTGATTGACACTAGGTAAGAGCCGATTAATTTTATCTACAAATTTAAGAAGTTCAATATCCACAATTCACTATTGACAAAGTCCTGCTCCATCTAGTTATGCACTTTCTCCAAGTCCAATTTGATCACATGCAACCTTTTTTTTTTCTTTCCTTTTTCGTTTCCATTCTAAATCATAGAACACTTCATGAAAGAATAGCTACAAAGCTGGTTTATCTGGGACTGCTAGGTTTAAGAAGAAGAGGTCTTAGTCATTGTACTAGGATTTTTGTAATGATTTTATAAATCGTGGTATAAAAACTAATTGGCTCGATCTTTGAATTTGCTAGCAATCAAAGTTTGTTGAGATCTTTAGAGATCTTTCCTGTCCTAAAACACTCTCTTATTTTTATAGAATAAGGTATTCTAACAATATTCCTAGTTACTTCGTTCTCTATTTCTATTTATTAGAATCCTTAGGAAAAGTATTTTATTTAAGCTGAGCTAAAAAAATATGTCAATGTTTTTAGTAAACTAAAAACATCTTTTAATAGCTATTTTGCTTCAATCTTTCCCAAGATTGTACTCCCTACTATTTTTAATAGGCATCGAATTTATCAACTTTAGGTGTTTTGTTATTTCCAATACTTACAACATATATTTATGTAAACAAAAGTTGATATAATTGATAAAAGAGTTAAAACGGAGGTTGCATATGCATGTCTAAGTCTAACCCATAAATCCATTTGAGATGAATATTTGGACAATGGTAAAGACTAAAGAGTGTCATATTAGTTTTGCAAGAACTTCTTTAATTATCTTGAGTTTTTATTTAGTGTTATGGGAACTTTTATGGTGGATCATATAATCGGTTTATAAAAAATAAATTGATAATAAAAGATATTAATGTAAAAAAGAGAGAGTTTAATCACGATTAGAAAGATTTAAACCATTTACTTGTGATGGAATTGGTTCTATTATAACTGTCATAGCATCGTAGAATTTTCATATTGTTATATTTTCTTGTTGTATATTTATTACTTTTAGCAAGTGCTTGGATAAAAGAATTAGATGTGATATCTCAATCTATATATTAAATTATAGCAATATATATGATTTATTATAATAATTTATCATCTATTATATTATAATACAAAATTTTGAAATAATATTTTCACTGTATCTTAATTACATTTTGCCAAAAAGCTTCCGTTTTTCTTTTCTCTATCATTATTGTACCTTTTCCATATAATTTTTTCAAATCATTATATTTTACAAAATGGAAAACACTGTATTAATGCTAACTTTTAATATCCCTTTTATATATTGGGAAAAAGAAGATTTTATATGGGATGCAACACATGTTTAGGATTTTTTCAAAAAAAAAAAAAATTATTATATTAATTATCAAATTAATATCGATATATTGCATCTTGTGCTACCTATCCAAGTTGTGTTACATTTCTATTTTTAAGGGGCGATATAAGCTTTTTAATAACATGTATAGTATCGGTGATGTTCTGCTTGTCATCCAAAGGGCTGTTGAGGTCAACCTTGATGAACACCTTCTTCCCTTTCAATTGCGCACTCCTGAGGTCTCGCACGCACTTCTTTGCCATCGACACTGCTCCTCTGCTTCCCTTTCCATTACCAATGCCAATGATGATCGGATGCGGGATGCCACATGGACGGCAAGCAGAGGGTCAATAACTGCGAATCCTAAGCGTGAAGTCCAATTCCCCTTGTGCGGAGTCCTAATGATGAAGATGAAGCTGGTGGGAAGTGAATAAATGTGGATGAGGAAGACAAGGAAGACAAAGATGTTGCTCTTGGTGATAATGATGATAGGACACAAAAGGTAGTGTAGGTGCGATACATATAAATATCCATATTGCTCATTCGTAATGCGATATAAAGATACTATTTACGTAATTTTTTTTTTTAATCTAGTTTTGCGTAACTTTTTTTTTAAAAAGTGTATTATATAAGTAATATTCTCTTTATATGTTTATATAAAACATGGTTCTTAATTTCCTTTCATTTTTTATATTTTTCATTTTCTCCCAAAAGTTTTTACTATTTATCTTTTCATTACTATTATTTATATCATCCATACCCTTTTATTACTAAAAAAATATCTTTATATATCTAGTGCTATTTGCTTAAAAAGTTGTTTTTATATAACTAAATACAAAGGGTGAATTCTTACCTTATGTGGTCATAAATGAAAGGATCACAATCTTTTTAAATATTATAATAATCTCTATGTCCATCAATGATAACATAAATAATTATACATAATATACTTATTAGTAACATTACTAAAAGTTATGTAAAATTTAATTGATTACCTAAATTTTAATAATCGATTTAATACCTAATCAAACTTTTTAGTGGTTATATTTACTAACTTTTTTGTTTGTTTACTAATTTGACTTGGAAGAAATAATATATAATTAAATTTTTATTATTTCTCATCTACCCACTTATAAACTACATAGCAAATAACTAATTATTTCCAAATTTGGATATAAAATTAATTTTTTTTATACAAAGTTTAGGTATTAAATTTAACACATTCCCTTATAACTAGATTCGTATAATATGAAGCAAGCAAAATATTTGTTTTCACAAGGGAAATTATTGTGTTTAGAAAGCAAATACAATGAAGAAATAGTGTTAGTGAAAAATAGTACAAAGCTTTTGTTGTATATCAAATTAATCATTTTAAAATTTAGATAACAAATTAAACTTTTATACAAAATTGATATCAAATGAGATATAAAATGTTTCAATACAAATTTACCCTATGGAAAAACATAAAATCATATCCTACTCTTTCACTCCATTTTTAGATTTGTTTTGTCTACTTCTTTAAAAATACCAGTGAACGCTAATCCTTTCATGTATGAACTTAAAATACTAAATTATAAAATATTAATTACAAAAAGAATTTGAAAAATTTTATCATAAAACATTAAAATGTTTGATTGTAAAAAGTGCTATCAAAATTTTGGTTATATAAAATATATATTTTATACACGATTTTCCTTTTTTTTACTTAAAATTTCTAATTTAATCTTCTAATAGTAAAGGAAAAGAGACAGGTTTTAAATAACATATAAATGTTTTGAGTAAGTGAATTTAACCATAATGAATTAATCATTGCATTTTGTTTGTTATTTTTAGTGTTTTGGTATTTTATTTTTATTATTTTATAAATAAAAATTAGATATTTTAATCCATAGATAAAATAATATAGGAACACTGGTAGAAATAGACAATCCAGTTGAAAAACCGGAACCAAGAAAGCAATTGGGAATTTGTGTAAGAGCAACACATTGTCAAAACTTGGGTGCTCCGCTGCCCGACTACTGGAGAGTGGAGATAAGGAGGAAGTTGTGTTCACTGTTCAGCACTCAGCACTCTCATTCTTCTCCTCCATCTTCTTCACTGTCTGCCCTCTGGAACTTTTATTGACAATCTCACGGTTTATATAACTTCGGTAATTTATCAGAAACATACGAGATGACGAGTCAGGCGTTGTTCTTCTTCCCTCCACTCCAACTCCCTCTTTTCAATTCCTACTCATACAGCACTCCGTCGAAGTTGTTTCCTCCGTGTCCTCGATTTCGTAAATGCTACACTGGAGTACAATCATCTTTACAAAGTAGTGGTACTTCCACGCCGCACTTGCCAATTCCGAATTATTGGCTAGTTCATTAAACTGCTGCTTTCTTGTTTTTTATGATTTCTTTTTTCACGTGTTGTTTACGCTTCTGGCAGGGAATTTGATGATTAATACCCGCGTCGAGGATTCGGTTCGCATAAAGGTGACAAAAGAAGACTCTACTTTTGATCGTTTGTCATAAAGATAGGATTTTTTTTTCCCCTTCCCCCTTTTAGCTGCATGTTTTGTTGGGTTTTGATATGAGTTCAAAAATTAAGGTTGAAGTTAGGTGTTATAAATTTGTACGTGCTGGGAATTTCATCTCTTAAGAGGAACTTCTATAGTCCTTAGATGGATTGTTAAAATAAATATAATAATAATATTATTATTTTTAAGGATTCCATCGTGGTTGGTTGGTGTGAGACGTTGTAGAGTGAGGATCAGTGTGATCAAAATTAATAATCGGATCATAGAATTTCCTTAAGTTTGGGTAGATTACATTGCGAGCTAAGTTCATTTTAAGGTTTCAAGTTATTAAGGGAGGAATTAAAAAAAAAAAAGACTCTAACACGTTGATATCTATTTGATCATTAAGGAAAGTTAATAAAAAATTACTTTAAACTTTGACCTTGCAAAAACGTTGATACATGTTGATATCTTAACTTACCTCCAAACGTGGATATTTTTTATTGGTATTTTAGCTACAATTATACCATTCTTTTGGAGTAATTTTCATTGGTTGTCGGTTGTTCTTCTTTGAAAGGGAGTATTGCGTTATAAGAATGATCACCACCTTCAAATGGATGTGTATTCTTGGGTAAATGTTATTTTGATATTTGAATTTTATACATTTTACATTTATTAACCTAAAGTTTGAAAACATTAATTTGGTATTTATTTTTTTAATTTTTGCAATTAACTACTTGAATATTGTCCAGTTTTACTAATAAGTAATTAAATTTTGGCAATTAATTACTTAATTCAAGTTTTATAATAAATTGACATATTTAAACTAATTAATTGCAGAAATATATAAAGTTTAGATACCAAATATAGTATTCATTCTATAATCGAATGATTCCATATGAATGTCGCATCTTCTTCTGGAAGCTGAATCAATCTCATTTCCATTGACTTTTTTATTTGTGGAGTTTAAATTGTTAGCATTCATAGAATGCAGCAAAACATGTCAGTAAAATTTGTTGCTTGTGCTCTATATATTGTTGGCTATAGCTATGACCTTTGACTAGAGATATAAGGCAGTTGCAACTGTTGTTAACACTAACACATACCTTTCTCAATTGTTTACTTGTGAATCTAAACCTGCAGAAGCCTTGCTTTCTCATCAGGCCTTTGATTCTGGCGTAGAAGTATCAGATGTATTTCCTTGTGTGCAAACTCTCCATAGACTTTCCACTGAAGAGCTCCATGAAAAAGTTGTTATGGTCAGATTTGATTCCACCATATTGCTCAAGGATGATATGGAACAAAGAACACAATCATTTTCTACTGCAGTTTCCACAATCAGTTATTTAGTCAGAGCTGGGGCCAAAGTTATTTTATTGAGTGACTGGGGCAAAAATATTCGTATTAGACTTCGGGATCTTGGTTCTGTTGCAGGTATATAATGCTTTGAACTTGTTGTCTTAATTTACTGGTTCAATCCTTTCATTGATTTGATCATTGATTTATACTCAAGTTGAATTGGTTGCAGTCTGCAATTTATTGGAACATTGAAGCGTGATTTTGAAAGAACAAAAGAAAAATATTCAATATTGGAAGATTCTATTTGCTTTATGTAACAAGCAGTTTTCTCAGCATTAACATGAACTTTAATTTCTTACTTTATCTCAGAGTATTTGTCTACGGTTCTCCAATGCAATGTAGTGCCTGCTCATCACAGTTCGTTTTACATGCCATGTCACATGGAAGGTCCAGATAAAGCTATTCTTCTTCTTGAAAATCTTGCACATGTGAAGGAGGAAGTCTCAAATTCATCAGAATTTGCCAAAACTCTGTCATCAAGAGTTGATATCTTTGTTAATGATTCCTTCTCAGTGTCCCATAAGATTCTTGCATCAACCGTGGGAATTACTCGTTATTGCTATGCCTCTGTGGCTGGATTTCACTTTGAGGACTGCCTAAAAAAATTGAAGAATGCCTCAACAGTGAACAAGCAGCCCTATATAGCAATTGTATGTTCATACTGAAACTCTGCTATAGTACATAAATACATCTATTTTGTCTGTGGGATTACAAATTTCTTTAAATTTCCTATATTTCGCCAATATGTGCATGTCAAATGCAGGTTGGAGGGGCCAATCTCTTAGATAAAGCAGCTGCATTGCAATTTTTGGCTTCAGTATGTGACGGGCTTGTCTTTGTGGGAATGATGTCCTTCCAAATTCTTTATGCCTTAGGTTACTCTATTCCTTTGAACTTGGTGGAAAAAGGTGCTCTCGAGGAAGCTTCAGACTTGATCAAAATTGCAAAGGATAGAAACATACACATTTTATGCCCAAAAGATATTTTGTGTGTAAATAACCACCTGTCCAGACATCCCAAATCCTTCATGACATTTTATACTCATAAAATTCCAGAAGGTAAGCTGACAACTTTATACCTGCTCTGTTTTGGTTGATTTAAGACTTTTGGTGTTTCACTATCCTTTTCTTCCGTGTCTTTTTAAGTGCTATTTTCTCCTGGTGTTTCATGTCTTTTAAGTTGTCGAGACCAATCATGAAAAAGAGACTAACACTTGGATAGTGAAATCTTCTCACAGTGAGAATCTTAAGCTTATTTTTTGCTGCAAATTACTGCTGTGTTTTAGCTTTTACCAGAGGCAAAATTCATGCTTTTGATCAAACCTCTAAAGAATTTGCATAGCATGAAACAATTTTTGCTCTTCCTATGTTTATCGTGTTTAAGGAATGAAAGATTCCTTTACTACTATTTTCACATTCTTGTGGTAAATATGTCCATATATTTCTAATATTGAGGGCGTTTATTCTTATTATGTGCTTTTCTGTTTTAGGTTGGTACCAGTAGACCTTGGACCAACTTCACTGGATGAAATATTGGCACTGGTAACAACATGCAAGGTCGAATATGACTATTTAAACTCAACTTTTTCGCTAGATTCCTCATGAAATCATCATTTATTTATTACCTTCACAAGGTCAAATTGCATTACAAGACTCTATATATGATGTACTCCACTAATGAATAGATAGTCGAAGAATTTGAATACATAAGCATGAAATAACTTATTAGCTTGCTGTAGCAATTCTTTTTTCCCTTTTTACTGGTACGCTGCAAGCATTGTTTTAGGCTGAATAGCTGATTTGCTCAACTAACCCTTGAAAAGTTTGACAAATCTTTTTCATTTTTTCTTTTTTCCCATAACAGCTGATCTACCATCAAGTTATAATACAATCCTCAATGTTAACTTCTTTAAATGAATGTCCCCAATTTGTGTATTTTAATCTAGTAAACATCTTCTCATTCATTATGACTTCAGTGAATTATGATGGACAGAAAGTTACTTGGATTGGCCCAGTGAAATTTAAGTTGCAAGGAACATCTGAAAATGGAGCATCTGAATTGGCCAAAATGCTTAGTAAAGTATGTCAAAGTGGTTGTGACGTAACTGTTGTTGGGAACAGAGCATGCAAAGTAATGGCAGACAAATCGAGCTCTTTGTCATCTTTTCATATGATTGAGAATGCTAGAGTGTTTTGGGAGTTTCTCAAGGGAAGAAAGCTTCCTGGACTCATGGCCTTAGATAGGGTAAATTTTTTTACCTTTATAAGAAAATATTGTTGACCTTTTTCGGTCAATAAATTGGTTTTGATGCTGCCTAATCTACTTCTCAAAGTGCAATCATTACAACACATCAACACTCTTCTTTATTGCTGATGCTTTGCTTGTTGCATTGTTTGATTGGCTGTTGGTCGCTCTAAAATTTCTTGTTGGACTTGATTATCAGAAAACTTAATTGATTTCTTTTGGGGCATACTAGAATAAAATAATTGAGTAAATGGCATAGAATGGCTGTCCAAGACCACCAGAAAGCTTGGCCATAGCTGCATATGTCTATATGCTGATCATTTTGCATGGTCATTCTTTGCTATATGTCCCTCCTAGATGCATGTACTTGAGTTGATGTAGAGTGATATAACCTAGCTGTACATTTTCAAACAAATTTTTATTTTTGTTGAAGGTTGTGAGTACGCTGTTCTGGATATAGAGTTTCAAAAATCACTTATAGTTGTTTGCATTGCAGTTTTCTTTTTCCTTTTTTTTTTTTAAATTAGACAATTTGTTGGAATATTGCTTTGCATAATGCTCTAGGTAGCTTATGCAAATTATATTAATAAAGAATCAACCTATTTGCACTTTCATTTATGCAGGCATACCCCTTCACAATTGATTGGGATTCTGTCTATGATGTACCTGCTCAACCCTTAGTGGTCGACATTGGAAGTGGTATTTTCTCCACAATGTCTTTCTATGTATTCATTTTAAATGTCCTGTACTATTTGGTACATCAAATGAGTGGAAGGGTGGATGGTTGCCAGAATTAATTGACGTCCTCTGGTTTTGATCATAAATTTTTCCTTACAAGGCCTGTTAAGTTTCCAGAAACTGACAGATATTCCCAAAACTTATAAAATTACTATGAAGTTTTGTTTAATTCAAGTGATAATAGAGTCCATTATCTTTACATAATATGAGTTTGAGCTAGAACTTAACCAGAGTTAGTTATTTTTTATAATATCCACTCAGAAGAGGCTTTTTATATGTACAAAACTTGACTCTAAGTGGCATCTGCCTCTTTGGAGCATGAGTTTCATACATGCCTTCTACACTGCTGCTGCTTATCATCAATGCAGATTGCAGCTTATTGGTTTATAATAATGTGTTGTGCTCGAATAAGAGCATCATATTTTCTATTTGGCTGATGCTTACTGTGTAAGCTACCAATAATAGATTATTATGTCCTTAATGCAAAGGGTTCCTGCACATCTTTCATTTAAATATAAGCTTAACCAGACATGACATAATTCGGATAACATATTAATTATGTCAATGTTTTCCTTCTCATTATCATTTTCTAATCTAAGTACATCTTGTAAGATATTACAGAATTTCAACCTCTCTTGGTTATTTGCTTTATGACATCATAATTGTGCATTGCTTGGTGCCAATTTTTTACTAGTTTAAATGTATATATGTTTATCAAAATACTTAATTATTAAAGTGTTTTTACTGAAGCATGATATTTAAAAACTGAAAGGAAGAGAGAGAGAGAGGTGGGTGGGAGAGAGAGAAAAGGAGGGGGTGGGGGGTGGTGGGGGGTGTTGGGGTGGGTGGGATTGTGTTGGGGGGTGGGGTGGGGTGGGGGGTGTGTGTGGGGGATCTATAGCGAATGTGCTTGTAAATTCGATATGGTACCATACTAGGTAAGCATCTGTTATTGGTTCCATAAGCCATCATTCAACTTCTTTTGATTGATCTATTATTACATTTTTTGTGTGGTATGGGTTCCTATCAATGATTGAGTTGATACAACAGGGGATATTGAAGCATTGGGGGTGGGGTGTGGGGGAAGGGGAAGAAAAAACAAAACCAATTTATAAGGTTAGCATTTTCTATTAGTTGGCTATTGAATTGTGAGTCCCCCTCCTCTTCTATTCTCGTTTTCATATTTATCATCCTACTGAACATTCAGCTAAGTTGCATAAAAGGTGCTGCAAGAGTTTTTGTTGGTTCATATAATGGTGATGCACAATTGATAATGAGAATTGTGCAAGTCTATTCATTGTCTAAACCTTCATTTCTTGATGTGTTGATGGTTTTGATAGGAAATGGATTGTTTCTCTTGGGAATGGCAGAAAGGAGGAAGGACTTGAATTTCCTTGGGTTAGAAATAAATGAAAAGGTTCTTTGACACCTTGAACATCTTTAATTTTTATGGTTTCTTTGAATTTAATCCAAGTTTCATATTTGCAGCTAGTAAGACAATGTCTGCTTTCGGTCCATCAGTGTGGCCTAAGAAATGGGTATGTAGAGTACCTTCATCTTTGCTTGTGCCAATGCTTTCCATCAATAACAAGCAAAATAAAAACATACTGGCTAATGTTAGATTTATCAGCACCTGGGGCTATTGATGGAGGTAAGATGGTCTTGCAAATGTCTGCTTTTAACTGTCAGAAGCTTGCTGCAAGTTTCATTTAGCAAGCTATTGGCTTTACCATAGATGGGATAGAAAATCCGTTGAGAAATGTTCTTGTAGTATGATGAGGCAGAAAACTAAATTGTTGGAAAATATTTTCCTATTTTTAGTTCAGATAGCTGACTATGGACTTTTTCAAATTGAGCTGAATCAGGTCTCAGTTTCAAATTTGCATAGCTTATAGAACTCTAATGCTTGTAGATATTGTATTTTTTTTTTTAATAAGTTATTCTTCCAAATCGGTTGGACTACCTTTGTGAAGGGGTTTTCACCATTGGATTTAGAATTAAGGACTACCTCCTCGCTTTTTCTTTCTTTTTTTTTTTTTTTTTTTTTTTGGTGGGCCAAATATCTTTCTCCTCGCAATATATATACTTTTGGTCATTTATTGTTTTATTTCAATGTTTTCAGATATTTTATTGCTACTAATGCAACATCAACTTTCCGCTCGATAGTTTCCAGTTACCCTGGAGATATAGTCCTTGTTTCCATACAGGTGAGTGTTGTTGTTGCCATTATCCATTTTTCTTCATTTTCTGTTGAATAGATGCTTGTGTTATGCATATTATACAGGGAAAGAATCTACCCTTTGATGGATATGAGTATGTAAATTTAGCAGTTCTGATTTTCTTTCCTGGCTACACCTTATAAAATTATGTAATTCATATCATAAACAAAGATAGATTACTTCTGTGAATGCTCTATATATATATTAAGTAAGATGGGAAGTTTTTTATTGTGAAAATGGATGCAGCAGGTAGCATTTTCGTCATGTTAATGTCATCTCAAACTTTAATGAGGCCATATTGCCATGTATTTGAATGTAAACATCAAGAAATTGCCTATTTACATAGAGACATATGTTCTCATTTGTTGTTCTTTTTTTGGTATTTTTTTCGCTAAAATGGAAAATGATTTGCTAGATTTTCAGTCCTTTTCCTTTGTATTATTCAGCCTCTTCAATCTAATATCGTGTCCAAAGTATCCATTGCTGCATTTTTCCTCTGGAGTCATTAAAGTTGAAATCATCTCCACAACATACCGATTTGAAAACTTCAGCTGTGAGATATCTGTGGGCTTTTACATTACTTAACACTCACATTTGTAGATTGAGACCTCTAGCTAAAACCCTTTGAGTGGATAACTTAAATAAATGGGGGTGAAAAGATAATGCATGTATTCAAATTCTGCTTTTAGGCTATGTTAAAATCAGCTCCATTATAAGTTAATCTAAAAGTTTCTTTGTTTGTTTCTATTTTTCCTTTTTTTTGGTATTTTTTTTAATTAAAGCTGAAAAGATAATTGGATTGCATTATTGAAGAAACAAATATCTGTATAATGACTTTTATAACAAATAATCTTCTAAAACAGGAGATGCACGAGAGGATGAGGGGATAGCATCCCAGTCCATCAGATCGTGCATGTTTAGAGATCCAGTCAGCCACCTTATTTGCAGATGCCGAATTAAATCGAAAGAAAGTGAACCATTGTTTAATCACTGCTCCCAAGTTTGGGCTGTGATTGGGGTGGAGCTCCAAGGAATCCCCCTCTGTGACATACTCAGAAACTTGTAAACAGAAGACATCTGTTTCTATCACAACATTGCTCCGTCCATGACATGCTGCTAAACTCATGCTCCAAAACTGCCCTACATTTAGAAGATCGAGTGTTAATGGCAATAAAACTTGAAATTGCATCCACTTGTCACCTTGAACCTCATCCCTGCCACAAATACTACTGCGCTTCACTACCTCATCAAAGGACCTATTCATATTAACAGTCGTTCACTTGACATGAATAGCTATTTATTCCCTTTCTTGTTCAATGTGAAGCTGATATTAGTGTTCGCTTGAAAGAAATGACAATTCATAATGAATTGCTATTACGTAAAATGATGAATAGCAATTCATGTCTCTAATCTATAAATTGCCATTCAATGGTCTATTTTTCAACTTTATCATAATTACCCCTATCTTGAAAGTAACACTTATGCAATTATCCTCTCTCTGCAATAAATGTAAGAGGCATTAAAGATATTTTACCTTTTACTTTAATAATTATTTATTTTACTTTTTACAAAAAATAAACATTGTAATAGTCATTACACGTTTATTACATTCTTTTTGAATTGAAATTTTATTCTCCTCTTACTTCATTTAGTGAAGTGAATGGACTGTAATTTTCTCTCTACCTGCACTTGGTCATAACCAACACTTCAATCTACAACATGGCTTCTGTGCTAGCTTCTTTCTGCAGTGGAGATAGTGAAACTTTTGAGCTGATGTAAAAACTTAAACCTATAAATGTGATGTTTTTTATTATTGTTTAACAATTACATTATCTGGAGCCTTGAGAATATAAATTCAAATGAAGGTTTAGTAAAATTGAAGTTACGTTATACAGATATTCTCATAACTAGTGCTGATTGGACTTAAAGTCTCTGGTCTGCACTGTTAATGTTCGTTTGTTGTTATATGTATTCTTATGTTGGTATAACCTATGCAGTGTCCCAATCCTGATTTCAACAAACCAGAATATAGATGGAGGATGCTTCAAAGATCATTAGTTGAAGCAATTGCAGATCTTCTCGCTCCTGATGGAAAGGTAGATGATGAATTCTACCAGTATACAAATTTTCTAGTTTCATGTCTATTTATATGTATTTAATCTCAAAAGATCTCCTTATGAAATTCTACTGTAGTTTAATTTGGTTTGTGTGTGAAAAATTTTCCAACTGGGCCTTCTATCTTTGGAGAACCTTAAATATTGAACTGAACCCATTCTATTGCAATGGATAAATCTATCCTTTTTATGGTTGCAATTTTTGATCTGTTCCAAGCGATTTTGAGCTATGATGACACATCCAAGCTGTTGTTTTACTTGCATAAAATAATTGGTCACTTTATTCTAGCACATATTTTGGAAGTGTGGAAGCCTGCACAATTTCTGCACTAGTTTTAAGCACTTTTCATTTTGGAGATTGGTGGTAAGTAGTGTGTTTATTTCTCTTGTGGTCTCAATACCATTCTATTCTCCAGGTATTCTTGCAATCTGATGTTGAATCAGTTGCTGTGGAGATGAAAAAACAGTTTCTGAGTTATGGCAAGGGTAAACTTAAAGTAGTTCAGCTCCAGGGTGATGCCAAAATGGATGGAGGATGGCTTAAAGAGAACCCATTTGGGGTCAGGTCAGACTGGGAGCGACATGTTCTTGATCGAGGGGCATCAATGTACAGATTGATGCTTTCAAAAGTAGGCAGTGCCATATGAGTGCTGCTGCATGCAAATTGACTGGTTATTCTTGAGTCTGTTGAAATAAGCAAATCTCAGTAGTTTCTCAAATTGATAGAATTCATCTTGGGAAGAGTGCATCCATGCTAGCTTCTCTGCAAACATTTCATGAACGGAAGGGGCTCTGAGTCCAAGATCAGCAGAAATAAACAAAACCAAGACAAGTAAAGACCTTTAACCGCCAGGAGGAATTGAGGTTTTGGAAGCTAATTTGTTTCCTGGGCAAGACAGGGATTCAAGCTAATGGCGGGTGTTTTGGAAGCAATTTTAAAAAATTTCACCAATTCAGGGATTGAACTTATGATTTTCTTGAATGAATTGGTGAATTGGCACATTCTGATGAGAACATGGCTAGCAAAAGTTGAGTTATCTGCATGTCAGGAGGACTGAAGATATAATCTGGAAGAAATCCTGAGGACAGCTGATAGAAAAGAACAAGATGAGGGCTATTCTTACTAGGCCAGTTGCAGGTGTTCTAATTTTATGCTAGATCAGGAAATCAGAAGAATTGAGGTCTACCCAGCTGGATTGGCTTTTTGGGGCTGTATCCGTGGCCAAGTAGCTGTCAGTATCTTCTTAATCTCCATCTGTTGTGAGGCTTAAATGTTTTTGTTCCCTTTCTTATTTTGTCACTCAAATGTTGTGTAAGACCATTCTTTGCAAAAGACTTCTTGGAGTTGAGATTTCATATTGCAAGTAGGGAAGAAAGTTTATCTTCCCTATACTTATGTGGTTATATTTACATTCATATATGCAGCTGATTCGTGAAATTTGAACTTTGAAGTGCTGTTATAATGCCATACTCAATTTTAGCTTGATGGAAGACACATCTTCCGGCAAGCCATTCTATTGAATGGTTCTAATGCATTTTGAAATTCGAGGGGAGAAGCCATACTAGAGCCAATTGATTGATTTGGCTGGTGGAAAGAAAAAGCACCACCTAATAGAGTTATCCAATAGTTTAGGACTATCCTGTATGGCCTCCTTGGTGTTTTCTGGGATGGTGTTGCCCAAATGTCTATAGAAAAAGGTCTTAAAACAAGGAAAAAAGGTGCTTCTTTATGCAAAGATATTCTTCATCTTTTTGGGTTAATTTTCACCGGAAGAATGGAATAAATTCCTTGCAGCTAGTGCTATCAAGCACTTGACTTGGTGGTTGGAGAAACTAATACATATTAAATGGAAAGATTCATTGCTTTGCAGTCAATATTTTAAATACTAATTGCTGCCAACTACATCATATTATAACTAGTGAAGATGGCAGAATTGAATCAGATTTTTCCGGTAAAATATAGAAAAGTTTTAAAATCTTGATTTTATTTGACCTTATAATTTAGGTATGCACATCTTACCTGAATTTTGATCTATATGAAATGGATTTTCAGATTGAAGTTTTTTTTTTTGATTGGTTGAATGATAAGACTAAGACTTTTGATGTCACAAACCCAAGTGACCTTTTCTCAGTACATATTGTATTTCTTTTGGGCCATTCACTTGCATATATAAATAGAGTATTATTTCCTAATGCTGTACTTTCTACTCCTAACAAAATATGAAATCCCCATTCTGCCCCCCATACATGTTTTACCCCCATCCAATAAAAATTTTAACCTAACTTCTTCTGCTGCTACCGTCACATCAAGGCATGCTACCTTTTTTTAATTTGCACATCTCAAGTACCTTCAGCAGTTATCATCATTCAAAACAAATACACCAAACTCTCAGATCATAAGAAAACTTTTATTTTCTTTTTCTTCACCACTCACTCTTTTCATTATCTTAAAACTTTGCTTTTGTCACCATCTGTCATGTGCATGCATGGTCAACCTCATCCTATTTATTCCTTATCTATTTTAAAAAAATAAAACAAAAACGAATATATAAAAACACAACATCTTATATAAAAACTTTACCAATATAAAACTTTTAAAATCACACACATATGTACATGTAAGTGATTATATAAATATTTTTATATTTACACATGGGGTCAACTATTTTTAGTTAATTTTATTTCTTTATTTTGCTTTACCACTTTGTGGATTCCCAATAAATTAAAATTAAAATAGACAAAATGAAACTTTAGTTTAAGTCATAACATTTCATAACATGAAGTTTGAATAACCCTAACTTTTTAACCCAGAAAAAAAAATAGAATTTTTATCAAATAAGCACTCTTTTTTTTATTTTCTTTTTTTAATTTTTTCTTTTTACCAAGTGAAATTGTGCTTCTTTCTAGTTCAATCTCTGTTGTCACTGTTGTACATACAGTTCAATCGGAAGACTTCTTCGGACTTGGTCGATTTGTTCACGATCTGGATCTGTTTTATCGTAATCTCCGACTTCAATTTCAGGTACTGTCGGTTAATTTTATAGAACTTGGTGGAATTTTGATTTTGATTTGTGTTCGTGTTTGAAACCCTAGTTAATGTATTTTTCTTCTTTTATTTTGGGGGAAAACTGTGGCGGTGTGCTGGAAATGCGGTTTTCTATTGAGAACTGCATGAAATTTTGAATTTTTATATGGATTGAGCGAAATAATTAGGTCAATTGAATTGTTTGTTTCGTTACGATCTGGAATTGGTTGAATTTAAGTGAATTGCAGGTCGGATGCGTGGTATCATCGTGGTTAATTTGTTGTTTCCATTAGCTAAATTCGTTATTCCTGTGGCCGATACGGTTTGATTTGAGTTAATTAGGGTTTTTTTGATATATGGGAAATTTAGGGATTTTGTACTACAATTAAGGCTTTGAAGATTGTGAAGTGCATTATTGACTTGTTGAATTTTGATAGATCTGGAAACTTGACAGTTTTGGTGATTGATTTAGATAGGATTCGGATGTGCATTCATCAAAATTTATGAGTTGTTTCATTCATGGTATCATGTTATTGATTTGTTTAGTATTAAAAGATTTCTGGTTTTGGAATGGCATTATGCTTTGAAAATTGTGAAGTGCATTATTTTGGCTTCTTGAGTTTTGATAGATCTAGAAAGTTGACAGTTTTGATGATTGGTTTAGATAGGACCCAGACGTGCATTTATTGGTATCTACAAGTAGTCTCATCCATGGTATAATGTTGCTGATTTGTTTTGTCTTGAAAAATATCTGTTTTTCAAATGGCGTTATGCTTACCATATAGGAAAAGATCTTCATATGGAATTGAAATTACTCTGTGAAGATATTGGTTATGCTCAGTAACGTTGCATGAGATGTAAAATCTTTCTCATTCAGGATCAGCACCATTCAATCTGCATTATCTTCTTCATTTTTCCATTAAAACACATAACAATGTCCTTGTGTTTGTCTTTGTATTCTGATACATCTATGTGCATTTTTTTTATGTCAAATATTTTTGATGTAGCTTATTTTGGTTCTGATTTATAATATCCAAGCAACTAAATTTGGAAGTCAAAAGGAAGCTTGCTTTTCATTTTGGAAGCTGAAGAGTGTGAATGCGGAGTCCTGCTTGACAGTATTAACATGTCGATAGAATCACGTGTTTCCTTAGACAATGAGGCAAGGGTTTGCACAGATAATTGTCTGGCTGAAGGTGGAGATGCTGGTGTAGGTACTTCTTCACCGGCACCTGTACTACTGCAGCAGTGTGGTATGCTAATGCTGGATCGAATCATTAATTAAAAACGTTTGGAGTTTTATCTGATGATAAAATGGTCTATTGTTTGGAGTGGGATGCTTTTCTCAACCAATGTGGCTAATGTTTTGCAGCCAAAAGACCAACTCGACAATGGGCTGCTTGGACACGTCAAGAGGAAGAAAGTTTTTTTACTGCATTACGACAAGTTGGCAAGGTATGCCACCTCTACATTGTCTACAACTTGGAGGATTTGATGTAATTTTTATTTTCATTTTTGACATTGCCTTTCAAAATTTTAACTGCAGAATTTTGAGAAGATAACCCGTCGTGTACAAAGTAAGAACAAAGATCAGGTATCTGTGTAGGAGGTTCTTTTGTAAAGAATCTCATTTTTGATTGATGACTTTCTGGTCTTCTATTATCATCAGTTTGACAGATGATTCTCTTGGGGATATTCTCAGGTCAGGCATTATTATTATCGCCTTGTGAGGCGAATGAACAAACTTCTTGGTCCAGGATTGTGTCTTGATGCAAAAAACTCCAAAGACACCAATACTGCAATGTTGAGATGGTAAATATATATTGGTTAAGTCACTTCATTGCTGCATTATTGTAGCATGTCATACGTGTACAATATACTCCTTTGCTATTAAAGCAACATCTATCTGTGAGCATTTACTATCAAAGCAAAATTGCACTTTTGTACCCATTACAAGATTTTAGGGAAACTGCTAATTGTAACCTTAGATCCATCACGAAGTAATTAGGGGAATTACTTATCTGGGAAGACCTTAGTGATACTCATGTGAACATGAAGATATGCTAGCTTTTCTGGTGTTGTCATTCTGCTATTGATTTTGAGTTTATATTATATTATCTTTGACAGCTTGAATTTTCACTGGAAATATTTTGTTGGGCATATAACCTAAGGATTTTGTTTTCTGTAGTCATAAGTACTGTCTTTATATTTTTCTTTGAAATTCACATTCCAAAGTTGCAGATGCATTAAGGCTGTTGGATTTTGGTCTTCTTTCTTATAGGTGGTCTTTGCTGGAAAAGTACAGTTGCAAACCCTCTAAGCTTCACTTGAAGCCTCGAAGATTTAAGATATTCGTGGAAGCACTGGTTAGTTAACCTTACCTACATTTTGAGGTCAAGAATAATTGATATTCACTGCTTATGTAGTCTGCCCTAAATGATTTGATGTGCATTTTTCCCCCTCCATTCTATGAAGGAACATCAACTCTTGAAGGATCGAAGAAGGAATGGTCCTGAAAAAGATTGTGAGGTGGCTACCCAGAAGAAAAGAAAGAATGTGAGGAAAAAATCTCCTCAGGGGGGGAATTCTTCCCCACTAAGTACTGCCTCAAACCAAACTAAAACATCTGGAAATGATGGTCGCCTAGAAAAACCTGTCCTTGTGGATTGTCAAAACATTCAGAAAGCAACTGGAAAGCCTCCATTGAAGCGTAATGTAAGCAATGGGAAAGGTGACTCAACTCCCAAACCAGCTAGACGAAGACGGAGACCAGGTATTCCTTTTTCTATTCTTCTTCCTCTCTCTTGGAAAAGGAACTGTAATTGTACTTTAATCTATAATGGTATTATTTCGTGTTGTAATGATGTTCACCATAACATAATTAAAAAAGGGGAAAAAAAAATTGTATTCCGTAACATGGTTGTCATCTATGTTGGCCTCCTTGCCTTTTGTCCAAGTTTATGGATCGATTGCTGATTTGTATGAGTGCCACTTATTGTTTATTTCTAACATTCTGTTTTACAAGGCTCAGGGTGTTATGATGTCTAATAAAGCTCTATTAGAGTAAACTTGGTGTTGAGTAATTAGCATGTGGTCTCTTGATGAACTTAGAATAATTTAATCTAGACACCCATTTGGCTTGGTGATGCTCTTGGGTGTTGATACCAGAATTTGTTGTAATTGCATGCTTCAAATCTAAATCACATTGAGGTCTCTGTTCCGACTTTCATGTTTTTAGTGTTTGCTGAATATGGGGAAATAAGTTTTTTAAGATTCTCCTAAAACAAATGTGTTCAATATTCCTAACAAATTGTATTTATTTAAATTTATAGTTCCTCCTTGTGCACTGATTGACTCTGCCTTTCTTCTCTTTTCACGGTCTGTCAAATATCTGTAGATGCATGTATTGATAAGTACCATGCTTCTATTTGAGAGTAAGACTTGGCAGAAATTTATGATTACAGATGTGATAAAAAACTGGTAGTTTATGCCAACCACACCCCCTTCCTGTGCAAACCAAACAAAAAAAAAAAAGAAAAAAATAATCATACCTGTGACACCAATTGAATTTGAGTATCAGAATCTATAGGACAATGAAAGTCATTGTGATTTCCTGATATGAAATTTTTTTCAGCTGCAGCATCATCAATGGCATATAAAAAGTGGGAAAAGGCTGCAATAGCTGGTGTTTCTTTGGTTGCTGATGCTGCTGAGCATCTGGAGCGGACTACTGCTGATAGAGATGTTGGAACCAGTCTAAGCACTCCAGGTTGTGTTATAATGGCACTCTTTGTTTAGTGAGTAAGATTGATGTTTCTAACACTAAAGGTATTTGTTTGTATCACCAGTGGAGAAATGTTTTGAATCCATTGGAGCAGCTCCCCAACCTTTATCTTCAGTTGTACCATCTAATTACATTGAAAACAATATGCAAGCTTGTGTGAAGCTTAAGCTTCAGTTATTCCCAATTGATGATGGGACAAGAAAGGCTTTGGAATTGGTATGGACATTTGCAAGTAAGGTCAAGAAGTTCATTAGAAAATCTGATCCTCTTCAGGGGAATTGAGAAAGTGTGCATTTCTATTTTTTGATAGGATAAACACAATCCATTCCTGGAGCTCACACTTAGTACTAAGAAGAAGATATCGTCAATTCTGGAGCATCTGAAACGCAAGTGGGGTACTTCAAGTGCAGCATGTGGAGATCTTACGCTTTTTCCTTATGGTGCTCAGAGAGAGAACTTAACAGGATGTCTGAGGTGGACTCAGGATTCTGTTGTCACTGCAGCAGATGTATATTCTGTAATTGGAAGTCCTCCCCTTTTCCGATTAAGGTCCTTTCCAATTATAAATTTTATAGCGTGATGTTTCATGTGCAGTGTCTGAAAACTATTTATTTGTCTCCCTGACTGTTGATCTCATTGAAGGTATGGATGGATTACAAATGCTGAGATTGGACTGATACGGCCACAAGCGCATATTGAACAACCTTGCCTTCCTGGGGTTTCTACAAATGATAATAATATTGAGCATCAGTCCATGAAGTCACCTCTTCTTTCATCATCAACCAATTGTCACTCTAAAAATCATGGAACTGGTCATGAGAACAGAGAAAATTATATTCCAGAAGAGATGAATGATTTCGCGACTCTTGTTCTAGATGATAATATGGTGAAATCAACTCATACCACGCCTCATGCATCAGACAATGCAGATGCAACTGATAAGGAGATTGTGAATCAAACAGTTCCAGTAATTTTCTGTCCTTCACATTTTATTAGAAACGTTGCTTACATTCATTTATTTCTGTTTTTGATGCAATTTATCTACTGTAGACATCCCCATTCTCTAAAATTAATATCTTCCTAATTACTTGAGTTCAATATATGTGAGTGGCTTTTGCATTTAAGTTTTTGCTTTGCTTCCTATGTGAACTTATCATCTCTCAGTGGGAATTGAATGTAATAAACTATGTCAATACCAAATCATTCCATGCCTCGATCTTTCTAGGTCTTGTTGAAATTCTTCAAAATGGATTTAGTACTTTGATGTATAGTTATTTCAAATTAGATGTTCTTGTGGCTATTAGTTGACGACCCTTCATTTAATTATTATGTCTTTTGATTGAAATGCTCTTGCTGGTTTACTAGAATCCTAGGGCACTTCATACCCTGATCTTTCCAGTTATTATTGCTATTTTTTTCAAAATTGATCTGGTCATTTGTTCTAAAGTAGTTAAGTGTTCCTCTTGTGGCTGTGTTGGTGCAATATCACTTTGAATGTATTTCAATTGATTTGCGTTGCAACATTCAGATTCGAGAGAAGGAGGAATAATATGGGGAGGTTACTCAATAGCTTTTTTTTTTTTTTGTGTTGTGTGGGGGGGTGGGATTGTGTGGTGGTGGTGGTGGTGGTGGTGGTGGTGGTGGTGGGGGGGGGGGGGGTGTTGGTGTGGGAGGGGGAGAGGGGGAGAGAGAGAGAGATATTAAAGCAAAAGAATTGACTGTTTCGTGCAATCTTCTCACAAATAGAAATTTTGTTTCAGATTACATTTGAGGAGTGACCTCAATGCAGTGAACCACCTTCCTTTATGCCTTTGGATTTGTACTCGTTGCCGCATAGATATTTCAGCTGGAAGATTAATTCCTTGTTAACTTGAGGAGATGCTTATGTTTGAAACTATGGTTTATGTCTTATGAATTTAGATGTGAAATTTCACAGAGTTGATAAATGACTTAACATAAATCTTTCTATTAAGCAAAAGATTCATATTTGTATTCAGTTCTTGTGTAATCTGCTGGCTTCTTTTAAGCACTAGGATATGTATTCTTTGGAGCATAATTATTTTGTGTGGAAGATCAATTTTTTGCTAGGATAAACTTTACTTTGAAATTCAGGTTGCGATCTCATGGATTAAAATATCAAATTGCATTGTTTAGAGAGGGAAAGAGAGTTGATTATATTATAATCTATTAATCAAAAGATTATTTTCATTGTTATGTCATGCCCTTGGGCATTGTGTAATAATTGCGGCAATATCTGACTAAACTTTCTTGTACCAGAATGATCCTAGATTTGCAAATCATATATCACTGTCAGCTGGGGAATGGGCAGATAGCCTTACCAATATAAGTGTTGGAGACTTACTCTTAGAAGTTTCTCAAAACATGGAAGGTAATTTTGTTAACGGTACTGCGGCGGAGATCCCTCAATTTGGTCAGCCTACTTCCTTTAGCTGTGATTCATTTGATGCTGCCATAGCTGCTCATATCTCCCGATGTCAAGAAAATAAAGCATTGGAATCAACATTATCATCCCATGCATCATCCATCTGGGATGCTGAGGAAACCTGTGATGCCTTCTCGTTCCAAAGGGATGTTGTTCGTAAGGATCTGTCTCTTCCTTGCAATAAATCATGTGAAGCTGATCAACAGACAGCGGGGAGATACCAGTCATTCCCAGGGAGCTCCATTAAGGTTTGAACTTATCTGGCTTTCTGTCCACGTTTTGAAAGTATAGCTTTGACCAGAAAATTTGCATGATCATAGGATTCAAGCTATGTAACTTTCGATTTATTCACATTGTTCCTTGCAGAAACTTCCTGATGTGGCACCAGCAGAGGAAAATCCTTGTTGTAATGATGACTCTATGGATGAGGGCAGAACTGATCAACATGTTGTGGACAATCAAATGAAGGAATTTTCGGGCCTGCCTGATTTTTGTTGGGTAATTTTTTTTCGTCTCACAGAATCCATGTTGCCTTTCTTGCTTGTTTTACTTTCACTCCCATTTTATATAATTGGATCATCCTTTTATCAACAAAGAACTGGTAAATCCTTTTTATCCCCTTGTCAATAGATATCTCTTACCCTTCGATTATTCAGCGAAATCCTATTATTTTACATTGAGAACCAATGTTCTAATTTTGAAATAAAACTGCATACATCCTTCAGGATGTTGGCAATAGGATAGTTTAAATAGCTACGAGATGTATATGCAATTCACTCTTTTGCTGAGGAGAAGCAGCAGTGCCAACTGCAGTAGCCCTAATAATGACATGATGATAAACATGTGCTAGTTGTGAAACAGTGGACATGTTAAGTGGTTGGTCGTATTCCCAATGCTTTTACACTTGAGATGCCTATTTGTAACATTTTAGGAAGTCACTGTCGACAAGTTCGGTGAATCTTATAGTTTTAGTATAATTTTTTTTTTTTTGACATTTTGTTGCTTTGCAGCCTGATTTGGATTTAGATATACCACCTTCGAAGTATTATAACGAGGATCTAATGTTAAGCGACAGTCTTAGCGGCCTGAATCGTTTAATAGCTAGCAGTCTGGATGCATTTCAAAATTGCTCATTTTTCAATCTTGACAAGAAAGAACATGGATCGACGGCTGAAGCTTAATGAAAGGTCTATATTCTAAATCATTAACTTTTGTTTTGAATGGTAACTTTATAAGCTACATCAGTACTAACAGTGGTTTCCTACTCGGCTGATATGTGTGCCCAAAGCCATGAGAAGTTTAGCAACTGGCAATGTGCAGAAAGTTTCTTAGAAAACTGGCTCCCTCGGTGTAAAAATATCAATGGGAGATGTTTATAGGTGGTCTGTAATTGTGTCTTAACGAACATCTTGCTTTTCTGTACATTGTAACTTGCAACTAATCTGTACATCTTTTTCTTCATTCTTATTTTTAGGCCCTCTTTGATTCTTTTCAATTTCCCCCCTTTTTGTGATATCGTTTGGGCATCATTTCAAATTGTGCGGTTAGAAGATACCAAAGGGATGAAAGTGATATTATATCTACGTTCTTTTATAAAATTAAACACAATAAATTGTTGATTCAAAATAAAGTTTATAATTTCAATGAATAAATTGTATTTTCTTAAAGGGTAATTGCCTTACGTCAACTTTTTTTGTTTTTGTAATTAACTACTATTTGTTAGTTCAAAATTGGTGGTGGACGTTTAGCTCATCAAGCCTGGTTATGAGCATGTGAAGTAGGGCTTGCAAATAAGACACAATAAGGGGTATTATGGAGTTGTCTGGTGTGATTATTCTGATCTTAAAGTCAGTGCTTACCTAAGGTTGGAAGTGAATAGGATAAAGTATGAAAGTTATTGGTTTGGCATATTTGTCTTCAAAAATATGTGGGGGATGGTTATTGAAGATGGACTCCTTGTAGTTAAGGGCATCATGAAGAACTTGCAGTAACGGGGAGTCAAAAGCGGTTATCTAGGATGTAAGTGTTGAGCTATAAATCCATGTTCCAATTGCTTCTTTAGTGAGGACAGTAGAAGTTGTTTATATCGAGTGCTTACCTTAATGTCGGCTTCCTGAGTTAGAGAAAATATTGTTGCCCTAGAGGCCTTACAATGTGTCGGTTAGAGTTAGATTAAAGCTCAATGTGTCAGTCCATACCTCAAATGGATCAGATTGAGCCTAGGGAGCCCATGTCTCAAAATTTCATCAATACTACCTAAAATTTAAAAGAGTTAATTTGATGTCTAAATCTTATCAATTTTGCCAAAAATTGCAAGGGTAAAAGTCAAATTTAATTTGACACTTGAATTTTATACAAAACTTCAATTTAAAATTTGAACTTTGAAGTGATCAATTTAATACTTAGTTAAAATTTCTATGGTAAATTTAACTATCTTTTTAATATCGTTTACTTTGAGGTGGAAGAGATAGTTTATCATTGAATTTTTACTACTTCTTCTAACACCGTCTTGCATCGTTGGGTTGTTTTTCCAAGTCAAGAAATAGAGCAAATGGTATTAGTGAGATAGTAAAGGTAGTTATGAGAAGTTGATTAGATGTTAAATTGATTACTTTAAAATTCATGCATCAAATTTAATTTTTATGCAATGTTTAGATAATAAGCAATTAGTTACTTAAATTTTGCGCATTTTTGCAATTATCCTTTTCATATAGGTACTATAAATGAATTCAAAAGTTTGTAGATACTTTTATAATTCATGTGATTAATGACAGAAATTGGTAAAGTTTAAGTATTAGATGTGATATTTATCACTTTTTAAAATTATGTGGACTTTTACTTTTTAATTCTATATGTCTTATTATGATTTCCACCATAATTATAGTATGATATAAGATAATTTATGTAAATTTTAAATTGAAAAAGAAAACATGAAGGTGGGTTGAGATTGAAGGCCTTTTCAATAACTAAGTTAGGATTGTTCATCCTATTAATTTTAACTTATTCTTTTTTTCCTCCTTACTTTAGTTGGGTGGCTACTCTAGAAGAATTAGAAAAATTAGATTTTCCTTAATACTTAAATGGCAGTTTGCATTTAATGAGACAAGTTTAATAAAAATTATATTAAGGAAAAGTAAACCAAAATTTATGGTAGGTAGTAAATTCAAGTGGAGTCTTGTTGGTTCATCTATGAATTGATCTTTTATAGGCAAATTCAATAATTGGTTGACAATGACCTCAAGCACTCTTTTTTTTCTTCTTGATTCTTGATTATCCTAAGATTAATTGTTGTATTAGTGTTATTGATCTAATGATTAGAGGTATTAAGACGTTATTCTCACCTTTGACTCCTTGAATCATCTAGTTTAAGTAGATATTGAAATTGAGTTTTCTTCTTAGTGAAGATTAGAGAGAGTTTTGAGAGGATGACTTCTTTAAGAAGTCGAGGAAATGAGAAATGAGATGATAGAAAAAAATTAGAGTTTGGGTGTGGAGTCTCAAAGTATAGTTTCTACATTCGAGATGGAAATGACCTTCATACCCTTATGTTTTGTATTGATTTAGTTAGTTACAAGCTAAATTGTCTAATTTATCCTTTCTTGTTTTATGACATATAATGTATATTAATTATTGTCCTCCTTTTAATTGTTTGTTCTTGTAATTTTATTAAATTTCTAATTATTAAATTATATTATTTATTCTTAATAATTCGTCATTATATTTGTTTGAATATGATTTATTAGTGTATATATATATATTATTCCAAAATAATTTATCATCATCATCATCATCATCATCATCTTTGTTATTGTCATTACTCTTGTAATATTAATTTGGGATATTTCATCTTCCCTCCTTAAAAAAAAAAATGTCATCCTTAAAATTTACCTAACTACTTGTTAAAAGTTGTTATTTGATAATAAGTTTTGAAAGTTATTATTATTAATCTTTATATCTCAATATTTCATGTTTTGCAAGTTTTAGAATTCTTTATTCTTTATAACATCAATATTTCATACAATCTAGTAGATATATAACATTAGGAATTAGTCTGGTGATTTCAAACCTTGCACTTACGTGACTTAACAAAATCCAGACTTGACAAGACGATTGACGAATTGACTTGACTTAAGACAACTCATCATATCACGACTCCAACTGATAAGACATGATGACTTAACAAAAAAGGTTATAGATTCGCCATTCCATTTTATATGTATACATAGACCAACAAGTGCATGAAACATACCTTTTCCATATTCTTTTACTTACACTTATTCATTTATCAGGATTTGATTTTTAGATTCTTTTTTGTAATGATATATCAAATTTATAATTATGTTGGAATTTTGATGGACATTAAATATTTAAGTTAATTATTATTTATTGATATTATTCTATTATGTACTTTTTTATTTATCTTTATCATAATCATTATGTTACTACAGATAAGGATGATCAATTTATATTTTGGCATTTATGTTAATATTCCTATTTTGATGATGTATTAGATTTTGCAAACACACATAACGTATTAGTTAACTTGAAGTTGTCAAAGTCAACTAATAAATTTTAAATATTATTTACTATTTATTTATTTTCTTTGTTTTTGTTTTGCTAGTTTTCTTTGATTTATTTCTTTAACCAAGGTTACCTTAGTATGTCGGGGCACTTAACTTACTAACGTTAGTATTCTATAAATTATCGTTTCAGGGTTAACTATTATTTTAAAAAATGAGCAGTTGATATTTCCTATATTGAGTTATTTTCTTTGATGAGTTGGTGGATTAGCTTTGTAATAATTGATAAAAATCCTTTAATGCATCTGAGTGTGTGGATTGATACATATGACCCACCAATCAATCATGGTCGTCCTATATGACTCACCAACCTATGGTGAGTTTGGTTGGAGGTGAAAAGGGGAAAAACATAATCCAACTACTCATCCCCTTTATTTATTTATTTTTTTCATGAAGGAGAAAAAGATTTATTAGATATAGAATAAGTAGTGTCATATGATTATTGATAAATTTTTTTTTTATCATATAGACATTTCCATAAAAACCATGCACTATTTCATGGCTTATTTAAATTACAAACATTTCCAAACAATATCTTGAACAATATACTCTTTAGGCTTACATGAATACATGTTTTGCCTATATGCTAGTCTTCTCTACTATAACAAAAATAATAAGTAAAATACACCAAAATGTATCAACATTTTGAGGTAAGTTCATTTAAAGCATAACCTTTCGAGTGCTTAAAAAAGAGAAATTAATGTTTCATAAATTGAATCAAATCAGGTATCAATATTTTGTAAAGTTAATTTAAGATATCAACCTTTGGATTAAATTCAATTAAGTTTACTTAATGCTTTTTTATAAGGTTGTCAATTATTAGCATCTTATTTAACCCACTTTACAAAATATTAATCCATTATTTTAATCACTTGAAACATTGATATTTTAAATGAATTTACTCTTAAAAGCTGATACCTTTTGACACAATTTACCCTAGTAATAATATAAATTTTAATATGAATAGTAACAATCCCTCAACAATTCATTAATAGAGTAGTGCTACACATACTCCAAACTTTAATAATAAGTCATTAATGAAGCCACTAGAAACTTCTCCACCATAACAAAATTGCACTAGTACTAGGTTACAATAAGATTATAACAAGAAGTTAAGAGTACAGCTGAAAGAAGACATGAAAGTTTCATTCATAGCCCCATAATACAAATTATATACATAACAAAGATGAAAGTAAAGGAAAGAAAAAAGAATGGAGAATAGAAGGTTGCTAACTACTACATGAACGACTATAATCTCTAATGTCATATTTGGTTCACTAAAAATGAATAGCAATTCTTTCATTTTTATGATTAGAGGTATTTTTATAAAAAAAAGATTCTTTTTATAAGGAATAGCAATTTCTTTGGTGAAGGCAAAGAATACAGGTTTCTTATCTATTCTTCATTACATGGAATAGACATTCTTGATGGTAGAATTTTTTTACAAACCAAATAGGAGAATAACAATTTTGCGGTAATAAAGATAGAATAACAATTCCATTCCCATCAACCAAATGCCATATAAGTGCTTGGTTAAGTATTAGTGTAATGTCTTAAAACATTTACAACCCGTTATGTGTCCATATAACATATGGACACACTAAGGCTCATATTTTGCTATAAATCACCAAAATAACTAAATAACTAAATAATACCAAACTCATATGTCTCAAATAGCATTGAACCATTCGATATATACTAAGTCATCACCATAACATAAACAGTTATCATATGGCTATTTCAATGTGTGTTAATGAATTTTGCATGTTAGAATAAAAATTTAAAGTATAGTATATAAGTTTGTGTTAATATAAATATATGCTAATGTTTGTGTTGTAATTTGATATTGATATTAATATAATGTGTTAGTATAATAGATATTGGTGTTTATTGTTGTTTATATGATTGTTAAAAATTGAGTTTCTAAAAAACAAAAACAAAGTAAAACCAAACCAAATTTAAAAAAGTAAACTTGATCTCTAGAGATAACTAAACAAGTAGGAAGAGTGATTTTCTTGTTTGCCTTGTTTATCTATGATTTTGGATAGGTTTAGTGTTAGTTAGAGGTAGAACTTTGATGTTTTATGCGGATTGAAAGCATGCTATCATGTATGTTGAAGTAGATAAGCAAATAGAAATATGTACCCTAGATGATTGATGAAATAAATTTCTTGTATCAAGGATATTACCAATCAACGAACTGCTAGTTGGAGAGGGGGTTCATTACGTGTTAGCTACCTCTAAATAGCCAGACATTCTTGGTAAGGTTTCAGAACGGTGGGCGGGAAATGAAGAGTTTCGATTCCAAGAGCTGTAGGAGGAAAAGATTAGGAAGGATCGTAGGTGATGTTTGTGGTGATATGATATATGTATAGATATTATTCGTGATAAAATAAGTATAACTTGAAAGATTAGGGCGATAGTAGAGTTTGATAAGCTTAAAGATGAGATTGTGTTTTTGAGTTAAGTTGCTGTGTGTGTATTTGTGAGAAATAGACTTGTGAGAGCTTGATGATGTTAATATTATGTTAAAGACTAGTTTAACATGTTTTGTAAAAATATAAGGGCTTATTAAAGAGTTGGAAGACATAAAACTTAGAGAATTCCTAAACAAGTACCATAGGATAAATGCCTTGTTCATCACAGGTGTGATCGTGGCCGTTATCCTATCGGGTGCAAATTTCCTATAAATTACGGCCGTTGTTGAGGCAGTTATCTTGTGGGATGGATTTTTAAAAGATAGATCACGACCAAATCTAAGTTCGTTATCTCATCGGAAGAAATTTTTAATCATGATCACGGCCGTAATTGGGGGCGTGATCTGTATCACGGCCTTTATCATGGGCGTGACCTACTCTTTGGTACTGTTCATAAAATAAAAATAAAAATAAATAAATAATATAAAATAAAATAAGTGAATAAATAATTGGTAATGATGAATGGATGATCAATGAAAAATGATATAAATATCTATGTTTATATGAATAAAGTGTTGTGTAGTAATTAGTAACTATTTGTGGTGATTATTCAAGTAAGAATTAATGATTTTGATATGAAATGAATTTCTTGCTACAGTTGTTAATCCTTGGTTGAGTACTTCCATTGATCCTTGGTATAGCATAGGTATGCAGTAACATGGTTAATTGCTTGCCTAGGATAGACATATTTTAATTTAACTCTAATTCAAGATAACTTAAGCTATGTTTGAATTGGTTGTGTTTTACGCCGTTGAATCTGGTTTGGGGAGTGGCACCTTGTTATGAGATTAATATGGTAGTTTAGGTGCTTAGGCCACCCCTGTCAAGATTTGACAATTTATAAGTGGTACGACAGGTAGTCGATGGGATTATTGGTATCGATATAACGTTTGCTTACTCTTAAAATGAAATAATATGATTTAGTTCACATTTATGAGACTCGTTGAGCTAAGTGATATTATGGATTAAGTTAAGTAAAGATGAGTAATGGCTGATAACCCTGGATGAGCCTATTAATCGTTA
Organism: Combretum micranthum; assembly: GCA_024138025.1. Classification (NCBI taxonomy): domain Eukaryota; kingdom Viridiplantae; phylum Streptophyta; class Magnoliopsida; order Myrtales; family Combretaceae; genus Combretum; species Combretum micranthum. The sequence goes on from JAMXBD010000781.1 coordinate 366,275, forward strand.
TTGGATATATCATTAGGAGATATAGGTATCCGAACTACCTATATCAACCTCCTCAGCGTCTTGTTACTCAGGAACCCCGGATTCCCTATTTGTTCGGAGTTTGAACATTCCTATGCTATTTGACTAACCTAAGAAATATATAATAAATTGTTATTTGATGTATTTGCATATAATTTAAGCTTGTGTTCCATTCGTATTTGTTTTCGTTACTTGTGTATTGGGCCTTTGGCTCATGTTTTATCTCTTACAGGTGATAATGATGAAGGTGAGTTCTATTTTAGGATGGGATATGAAACTGATTTTGACAATTTTTTGGATAATTGGGAGAACTAGAGACCCAACTATGGGCTTGGTGGAATCTTTTTGTAATGGTATAGGATAAAATATTTTGGGGAATATATGTAACAGTTACTAAAGCTTTTGTTTAACTTATATCTATCTTTTGTAAATGGCTTGTTTGCAAGCCTTTGTTTGTAATATCTCTATGTATATATGTGTGTATTAAGTTTATATGAAGTTTTTATTTATTTATTTATTTTTTTTGTGAAGCTCATGAATTTGTTCTTATAAGATTTAGACAAACAATTACTCAAAACATTCTTTATAGACAACCTTACATATAATACTGTAGTTACATATGGTTGGGCATCTGGATTCATCGGTTTTATATATATGTGGTGGGTTTGAGTCCTTACAGATGGTATTAGAGTAGTGTTTGAATAATCGTTTGCCTAAATATGATAGTATAAGTGTGACCTGACCCTAGACACAGATAGTTAGCTTAAGAAAAAAGGTTAAGTTTTGCTTGAATGATTGTGTTTACTTGTTTTATTTGTTGTTTGCTTACTTATTTGTTTGATTGATTGCTTATTTTACTTATAACGTTAATATGAACTTAATAAAATTTAAGAATGATTTAAATTCATATATGTGTGCTATAAATGTATTGCATGCATATGTTTAAGTTGGATAGGTCATGAAGATCCACTTGACAGCAAACATATAGGGATAATATGCCTCCACCACCTCAATCATCATCTGTACCAGCTCTTACATCCTCTTCTGCTCCAAGTTCTAATGCTATGCCATCTCCGACATTTGCGTCTGTGTCTGAGTCACAAATTCCTCCACCGAATCAAGTTCCACAACCACCTCCAATGCTACCATTTCCACCGATGTCTCAAGTATTCACAGACAATCCGACATCTATGTATACCATGTTCAGAGACATGTTTGCTATGATACAACAATACCAAGTGATGATGTACCAACAACAACAACACTTTATGCAACAATATGGTCTTCCAAGAGCGAGACAAAATGAGAATCCATCGGTAGTTGATCAAACCAATTAAAATTAAGTTGCATAATTTAATAGGTTAGTTCCAGACTTCGATGGGACTGATACAGTGTTGACCATAGCTGAGAGTTGGATTGAGGAGTTGGAGAAGGCATTTGCAGCCTATTACACACCTGAAGAGAAAAAAGTGGATTTACCTGTGTATATATTGAAGAATGAAGCTTACAAATTGTGGAGATTAGCTAGCGGAAATATGCAAAGGCCTATATTGTCGATAACATCTAAGGATACATTTTTCATTAAATATTTTCCAAATACTATCAGGAAACGAATGATAGCAGACTGGTTGAATTTGAGATAGGGAAGTAAATCGATTGATGAATATTATGCTGAATTCTGTAGATTATTACGTTTGCTAAAGGGGATTATAATGAGAGATGAAGGTACATAAATTCCAGAATGGCTTAAATGAGGAAATATAGGGAGAGGTCAAGATGTTTGAATTACATACTTTAGCTGACCTTGTTGTAAAAGCTAAGTTACTGAGCCGATCTTGAATGATAGTAAGGTAAGAAAGGCTGGGAGAACAGCATTTTTAGGAAAAAGACCACATCTTCGACATCATTTGGAAGTTATCAAAGTGTTAGCAAGGGTACAAGCTACCAAGGCAAAGGCAAGAAACCATTTTTAGGAAAGAAGATGGATAAAAAATCGACATTCAAGGCTCAAATTCCCGTATTTGAGAAAAAGTGTTTCTGATGCTTTGGACCACATGATTTAGCTGAATGTAAGTGGACTCCGGGAGCTTGCTTCACTTGTGGGCAAGCTGGACACAACGCTTCGGAGTGCAAGAATCTAGGACTACCACCAGTGTTTTGTGCATATTACAAGCAAAGGGGTCACCACATTGCGAATTGTAAGGATCGCCTTAATAACCACGATAGATTTAATTCAGAAAAAGGGGAAAGTAACAGCTAGAGTGTTTGCATTGCAACAAATGGAAAAAACTCCATCACTGGATACATTAGTAGATCGAAGTGATTATGAGTTGGTTAACATGGGAGCAACTCATGCATGTATAGTTGAAAAATTTATGAATGAGTGTGAGCTTGCTTCTGAAATACTGTCTGATCATGTTATGTATGTTAATGCTCCATTAGTTACTAAAAACTAGGTAGCCTTGTATATTTCGAAATGTAAGTGTGATGATTTCTAGTGTGAATATGCCTGTTGACATGATAGTTTTGCCATTATTTGATTTTGATGTAATATTGGGAATGAATTGGCTAAATATGTGCAAAGTTACAATAGATTGTCATAAAGCAGAGTTGAGTTTCGATTTAGACAAAGAGAAGTTCACTTATGCTTTGGAGAGACAAAGACCGACAGTATGAATTCTATGGAATTGTGGGAGAAATTGGTTATAGCAACAGTTAGTGTAGAAGAAATGAATATCAGTACAGTACCAATAGTGAATGATTTTATTGATGTATTTCTTGATTATTTATCTGGTTTACCTCCCAATTGGGAGATTGAATTTGGAATTGAGATATTACCTAGAACAGTTCCTATTTCTAAAGCTCCTTACAGGATGGCACTGAGTGAGTTGAAAGAATTGAAGCAGCAATTACAAGAATTACAAAGATTGGTTTCATTAAACCTTTCTCCTTGGGGTGCTTCTGTTTTGTTTGTAAGAAGAATGATGAGAGTTTATGAATGTGCATTGATTACAGAAAATTGAATCAAATTATAATAAACAATAGATATCCGTTGCTGTGAATAGATGATTTATTTGATAAGTTGAAGGGCTTATAGTGTTCTCGAAGATTGATTTGAGATCTGGATATTATCAACTCAGAATTAAACCCCAGGACATACCAAAAACTGCTTTTCGCACCAGATATGGACATTTTGAATTCCTTGTCATGCCATTCGGGTTGACTAATGCTCTGGTTGCATTTATGGATCTCATGAATAGAGTATTCAAAGATTATTTGGATTCCTTTGTGATTGTGTTTATTGATGGCATCCTGGTGTATCTACGAGATAGGTAGGAACATAAAGAGCATTTAAGGTTGGTATTATAGAGCTTAGAGAAAAGAGACTATATGCCAAATTCAACAAGTGTAAATTTTGGCTTGAAGAGATATATTTCATAAGACATGTGATATCAAAAGAGGAAGTATCAATTGATCCTGAGAAAATTAAAGTTGTGTTGGAATGGCCAAATCGACAACCATCACTGAAGTGAGAAGTTTTTTAGGATTGGCAGGCTATTACAGAAGATTCGTAGAAGGCTTCTAAAAAATTGCATCTCCTTTAACTATGTTGACTCGGAAACATGCTAGATTCATTTGGAATGATAAGTGTGAGTAGAGTTTCTAAGAATTGAAGGACAGGTTAATATTGGCTCCTATTTTAGTGTTACCTATTAGCGGAAAAGAATTTGTGGTTTTTAGTGATGCTTCAATTCATAGGTTAGGTTGTGTACTCATGCAGGAGGGTAAAGTTATCGCTTATGCTTCAAGATAACTTAAATTGAATGAGAAGAATTGTCCGATTCACGATCTAGAGCTTACGGTTGTAATTCTAGCTTTGAAATTGTGGAGACACTATCTATATGGTGAAAAATGCAAGATCTATACAGATCACAAGAACCTAAAATACATTTTTACTCAAAAAGAACTTAACATGTGGCAAAGACAATCGTTAGAATTGATTAAAGACTATGATGTTGAAATTCTATATTATTTAGGAAAAGCAAATGTTAGCGAACGCCTTGAGTAGAAAAAGACAAGTAAATGTGGCAACTTTAGTCACTAATCAGAAAGAAATTTAAGAAGAGTTCGGGAAGATGGATATTGAAGTGACTATGAAGAAAGTTGATCTTATGCTTGCTCAGTTGTCTTTACAACCCACAATTCTAGAATGAATTAAGCAAAGTCAGAAAAAAGACTCCGAAAGTGAAAAATTGATGCCTGCTATAAGAAATAGAAAAAGAAAGGAATTGAAGCTTGATGAGGAAGATGTTATAAGACATGGAAATAGAATTTATGTGCCAAAAATTCATTATTTGAGAAAGGAAATTATGAAAGAGGCTCATGCATCAGCTTATTCTATTCATTTGGGTAGTACAAAAATGTATAAGGACCTAAAGAAGCATTACTGGTGGGAAGGAATGAAAAGAGACGTTGCAGACTTGGTATAAAATGTTTAACCTGCCAATAGATCAAAATTGAGCATCAAAGACCCGGTGGTGCGCTTCAACCTTTATCTATTATAGAATAGAAGTGGGAAGATATCACTATGGATTTTGTACCTGTTTGACCAAGAACAGTGGCTAAACACAAAGTAGTATGGGTAATCATAGACAGATTGACAAAATCTGCACCTTTTATCCTTCTAAGAGTTGGTTGTTCACTAGAAAAGATGGCTCATATATATTAAGGAAATTGTGAGAGTCCATGGTAAACTAAGGACAATCACATCTGATAGAGACACCGAATTTGTAAGCGATTCTGGAAGAGTTTACATGAAGCACTCGACACTAACTTTAGTTCAGTACTGCTTCCCACCCACAGACTGATGGACAACTGAAAAGGACCATTCAAATTCTTGAAGATATGCTTAGGGCATGTGTATTAGATTTTGGAAACCGATGGGATAATTATCTACCGTTGATTGAATTCGCCTATAACAACAGGTATTAAGTGACGATACAGATGGCTCCTTATGAAGCTTTATATGGGAGTAAGAACAGATCTCCATTACATTAGGATGAAGTTGGTGAACGAGCTATCCTTGGTCCTGATTTGATTCAACAAGCAGTAGATAAGATATATATAGTAAAAAAAAGGATGAAAGCGGCTCAAGATAGATATAAGAGTTATGCAAACATGAGAAGAAGACTGTTGGAGTTTGATGTTGGCGATCATGCGTTTCTCAAAATATCTCTAACAAAGGGTGTAATCAGGTTTGGGGTTAAAGGAAAGTTAAATCCAAGATACATTGGTCCATATGAGATGTTAGGGAAAATTGGACCATTGGCATATAGATTAGCATTGCCCCCAAGTTTATCAGAGGTACATGATGTTTTCAATGTGTCTTAGTTGAAAAAATGTGTATCAGATTCAAATGCCATCATTAGTACTCATCAGCCGGAGATTCAACCAAATTCGAGCATAGTTGAAAAGCCAGTTAAAATTCTATATCGAATGGACAAGGTGTTGAGACAGAAAGTCATTCCTTTTGTGAAAGTTAAGTGGAGTGGACAGACTGAAAGAGAAGCAACTTGGGAAGTTGACTATGATATGAAGTAGAAATATCAAGAGCTATTTAAACAATGAGTAAGATAAGTTTTGAGGATAAAACTTTTTGAAGGAGGGAAAAATGAAATAACCAACATTCCTATTATATATGTGTGTGTGTTAATGAATTTTGCATGTTAGAATAAAAATTTAAAGTATAGTATATAAGTTTGTATTAATATAAATATATGCTAATGTTTGTCTTAGTGTAATTTAATATTGATATTAATAAATGTGTTAGTGTAACAGATATTGGTGTTTATTGTTGTTTATGTGCTTGTTAAAAATTGAGTTTCTAAAAAAAAAAAAAAAAAACTAAAGTTAAACCAAACCAAACCAAACTTAGCAAATTTTGCTACTTGAGTCCTACAAACCAAGCCCAAATCTAATTTCCTTCAATAACCCAAACCCAAACACAACCCAAAGCCCAAGCCCATGTCTAAAACAGTTTTTATCCACAAGCTTCTAATGACCCAAAAGTCAAAGTGAGCAGTCAAAATATCCCTATCCAAACTAACCCTCTCTCTCTCCATTGACTCTCTCTCTCTCTCTTTGTTTCTTTCTCTTCCAAGCCCAAAAGCAACTCCAAATTTCCTCCATTAAATTCTTTTTAAGCCATGACAAACTAGATCCAAGGCCAGGAAGTGAGATATAAGCCCAAGTGGAGTAAGAAGAATGTAGGAAAAGTAAACTTGATCTCTGGAAATAATAAACAAGTAAGAAAAGTGATTTTTCTTGTTTGCCTTGTTTATCCATGATTTGGGTTAGGTTTAGTGTTAGTTAAGGGTAGAACTTTGATGTTTTATGTGGATTGAAGGCATGCTATCATGCATGTTGAAGTAGATAAGCAAATAGAAATATGTATCCTAGGTGTTTGATGAAATGAAAAATGATGTTTGTGGTGGCATAATGTATGTATAGGTATTGTTGGTGATAAAATAAGTATAACTTGAATGATTAGGGCGATAGTAGAGTTTAATAAGCTTAAAGATGAGATTGCGTTTTTGAGTTAAGTCGTGTATGTATTTGTCAGAAATAGACTTGTGAGAGCTTGATGATGTTAATATTGTGTTAAAGACTAGTTTAACATGTTTTGTAAAAATATAAGAGCTTACTAAAGAGTTGAAAGACATAAAACTTAGAGAAATTCTGAAACAAGTATCATAGGAAAAATGCCCTGTTCATCACGGGCGTGATCGTAGTGTTATCCTTTCAGGTGCAAATTTCCTATCAATTACGGCCGTTGTTGAGGCCGTTATCTTGTTGGATGGATTTTTAAAAGATAGATCACGGCCATATCTGAGACTGTTATCTCCTCAAAAGAAATTTTTAATCATGATCACGGTTGTAATTGGGGGCATGATCTATATCACGGTTTTCATCATAGGCGTGACCTACCTGGTACTGTTCATAAAAAAAAAAATAATATAAAATAAAATAAGTAAATAAATAATTGGTAATGATGGATGGATGATCAATGAAAAATGATATAAATATCTATGTTTATATGAATAAAGTGTTGTGTAGTAATTAGTAACTATTTGTGGTGATTATTCAAGTAAGAATTAATGATTTTGATATGAAATGAATTTCTTGCTACAGTTGTTAATCCTCAGTTGAGTGCTTCTATTGATCCTTGGTATAGCACAGGTATGTAGTAACATAATTAATTGCTTGCCTAGGATATGCATATCTTAATTTTACTCTAATTCAAGATAACTTTAAGTTTGTTTGAATTGATTGTGTTTTATGCCGTTGAATCTGGTTCGAGGACCGACACCATGTTATGAGATTAGCATGGGAGTTTAAGCGCTTAGGCTACCCCTGTCAAGATTTGACAATTTATAAGTGGTACGGCGGGTAGTCGATAAGGTTATTGGTATCGGTATAACGTTTGCGTACTCTTAAAATGAAGTAATATGATTTAGTTCATATTTATGGGACCGGTTAAACTAAGTGATATTATGGATTAAGTTAAGTATATGAGTAACGGTTGAGAACCTTGTATGAGACTATTAATCGTTATTGGATATGTCATTAGGAGATATAGGTATCCAAACTACCTATATCAACCCCCTGAGCATCTGCTGTTACTTAGGAACCGCAAATTCCCTGTTTGTTCTGGAGTTTGAACATTCCTATGCTATTTGACTAACATAAGGAATATATAATAAATTGTTATTTGATGTATTTGCATATAGTCTAAGCTTGTGTTCCATTCGTATTTGTTTTCGTTACTTGTGTACTGGGCCTTTGGCAGATGTTTTATCTTTACAAATGATAATGATGAAGATGAGTTCTATGTTGGGATGGGATATGGAACCGATTTTGAGGATTTTCTGGATAATTGGGAGGACTAGAGACTATGGCCTTGATGGAATTTTTCTGTAGTAGTATAGGATAGAATCTTTTGGGGGATATATAATAGTTACTAAAGCTTTTGTTTGACTTATTTCTATCATTTTTAAATGGCTTGTTTGCAAGCCTTTGTTTGTAATATCTCTATGTATATATTTGTGTATTAAGTTTACATTATGTTTTATTCTTTTTTTTTTTTTTTTTTGGTGAAGCTCATGAAATTGTTCTTATAAGAGATTTAGACAAACAATTACCAAACCATTCTTTATAGACAACTTTACATATAATACTGCAGGTTATATGTGGTTGGAGAACTGAATTCATCGATTATATATACATATATGGTGGGTCCAGGTTCTTACATTTGGTACCAAGCTTCATACAAAAATTAAGTTAGTTTTTAAACTTTAAAATGATCAATTTAATATAAAATTAAAGTTTTCATGACTATTTTTACTACCTTACTAACACTATTTGCTCTGCTTCTCGATGTGAAGAAAGTAATCCATTAGTGTTAAATTATATTAAGAGTATCATTAAAAATTCAACTATATGCTGTCTTTTTTTACTTTTATGAATAGAGTGTATGGTGTTAAAAAATAGTAAAAATAGCCTTAAAATGTTTGATTAGGTATTAAATAGACCATTTTACAATCTAGATACTAAATTGGATTTTTGTCCATAGTTTAGATATCAAATTTGACGTTTGGCCATCTACGGGAACGTACCTTTCGTAGCACAATGACAGTTAATTCTGATGAGGTCGATGTGATAACAAAGATACAAGCCCGTAGTTGCTTCGATAGAGAAGGTGTAAACCCTTGAAATTTTCATAATTCATAGAAAATAATCCTAGAAGTCTAATAGTAAAATTGAAACCCCAAAAATCGACCCAAGTTAAAACCAAATTCTAAATCAAGTCAAACACGAAAATTCTTAGTCTTGAGAAAATGAGAACCCTCGAAACAAAATATAAAAATCCAACTATCAGTTAACTTGACATCTGTACACTAATCAAATCATCTATCCAATTTCTAACACACAAATCAAGACAATATATCCAAATAACGTTCGACAACGAAATACTAAGATCTTAAATCCTTTGGTGAATTTTAGAATCAAAAGTTTAAATTTTCACTAAAAGTCAAACTAAGTCAACCCTTAACCCTAGACTCGGTTAAACGATCTCGAGAATTGAAAATTATTAAATATCACAAATAAAATAAAATAAACCTTAAACGTTGAACTAAAAATATAATATGAGCAAAACTCCATAATTTTATGATTTTACAAATAACTCAACAAAACAGGAAGTCAAATCTGAACCCTAAAAGTCAACAAAGCTTATAACAAACCCTAGTGTTTAAGATTCGATAATCCCGCGCTCTTAAATCTTAAACAACAAAATAAAAATAATTGTTGATAATAGTTCGTAATAACATAGGGAAGCTTAAAAATATAAGATTCGCAAATTTCTAATGTCCTTCGGATCCGAACGGGATCAGTTTTCAAAAACCGTGCCTTAGTACATCGGATGGCAAAAATATTCCGTTAATACCAATAAACTCGTAAAAATATAAGGTTTTCAAAAATATCAGTTTTAGAATTTTTCTGTAGCTAAAAATTACAGATATCTCATTTATACGCGTATTTTTATTACTATCGGTATTTTAATTGTCTAGTTTACTATTCATAGTACTTTTCTACTATTAATTACTATTCCTCTATCTCTACCTTTTCTTACTACCTATTCTTACACCTACATACTTATTTCTTACAATTTTTTCTATAAAAATTCTACACCACATATTACTAAACTTCTCCTACATTTTTCTTCCAAAATTAATTTTTAATCAAATTTCTCTCTCCTCCTTACAATTGCCATTCACACTCCTCTCGCTCTTCTCTTCAATTATTTTTTTCAATTAATTTAATTACATCTAATTTTCACTCCAAAATTCTATAAATACTCCATTCCTCCTTCATTTTTTCACACAATTCATTTCACTATCAAAACTCTCCCAAAATCTCTCCACAAATCCTCTCTTCAAAATTTTTCTCTACCAAAACTCTCTTAAACCAATTCTTCACAAAAATCATTCCTTATACACAAATTATCTACCACATATCACTACTCACATAATACCTCATTCATCTACCATCTTCATACCATATAAACACTTTAGGTAAACTTCTTCTAACCATTTATTTACCCATATCATGTAACTTAACATAATTATGGTGTTGTTTTGAAACTCATATGGGTACTAAAAGTAACAACATGTTCATGTTTTGTTCTTGCACATGAACTTCCTATTTTATTATGTTGATTTTATTGTTGTTATTAATGCTAACTAAATATATTGATGTATTTATATATGATCTTTAGAGTATATAAACTCACTTGTTATTTATTTAATTTCATGCCTTGCAATTTATTTATTTCATGATATTTTAAGACTAGTCTTAGACTTGTCCATATCAAGTCAAAACAACCTTTTCTTTATTTTCTTTATTCTGTTGGGACTAGTCTATTCTTAGTCCCGGGATGCCTTAATGAAGTTAAGGATCCTAATACTTGACCGGGATACCTTGATAAAACTAAGATTCCCAATACTTGATATTTTTATTATCTTGCTTATTATTATTTGTTTCTAGTATTTTCTCATATTCTTATTATTTTACATGCTCATTCAATCGTTCGTCAAATTATCTTTTTCTTTTGTTTATAAACATTTATTATAAAAAAAAAAATGATTTCCTCTTACAAACTTATAGAAAATATTCATTTTTCTTTACAAACAAATATTTGGAACAGATACTCCCTTTACTATTTATGGTTTAGCCTAGCACATTAATCTAAGCCAATTTGAAGTTATTAAACCTGTATTTAACTTAATCTTAGCTAAGTTCATTAGAATTAATCAGTTTACTAACTTACTAGTCATATTCAACAATCTCTTTAAGTCATTATCATATATCTATTAGGACCTTAGTTAATTTATTACATTTTAGTTCATTTAGATTCATTAAGCCAAGTTGATCTTAGGTTGATTAATTACGTTCACTTTATACTTAACTTCTATGTTTAATCTAACTAGTTACTAATCTATAAATTCTCTTAACTCACTCTTAAATATATAAATTAACGAACATATTATGTTAACTATCATTCATCTTTTTCATTTTATCTTTCTTTTCTTTTCTTTCTTTTTTTTAATTATATATATATATATAGGGGCCTGATCATGCTCGTGATGGAGGATGTGATGTGTTTTTCAGTTTTATGATTTATAAACCTAATATTCTACTCTAAAACTCGATTTTAACAGGCAAGTGCACCTATCGTTTTAGTAGCATAGAGGAGAGTATAAGGTTGTCTCCATAGGGAACGTTTTCAAGCACTAGTACTACTCTAATCTTCCTATTATCTAGCAGATTGATTAAGAGAATAGATTAGATGAACGTTAATTAATATAAAATTAAGAATTACACTAAGTTATATGAATAACATAACACATAAAGACAAAACACAACAAACACAATCAGATTCATTCATTGCCTTAACATGAATTCACACATATGTTTCACTAATGATTATTATCTACAAGAATCTATTAAGCAAGTGAATGTTCTTCTCAGAAGTTTTCACATCTAACAAAAAGTGTGTCCTCTAAAATCTCTTCTTGATTAATAGCAGCTTGAACGTTGCATTAAGATTAAATTATTTCTGAATTCCCCAAACAAATGCAAAAAGTCTTACGGTGATAACTCTATCTCACCTGGTAAATAAGATCTATTTAATGGAATCATCTCTTGATGTCTTTCATTGAAATCTGGTCAAGAAGGTGTTGCACCTTCACTATTTCTTGAGATTATTAATTCTATTTACTATAACTAGATAATTATTAGATGAATTGAACTTTAATGATCGAATTCAAGTTAATCCCGTGAATAAATCCTATTCTTTACTTATACACAATGACAAAACAATAAATAAACAATAATAGAAAGAATAAACACAATAGAACAGAAGAGAGAGTAGAGAAAAGATAAAACCCCCTTTACTAAATTTGGATGAAGATTTAGAGTCTTGCACACAACACATGGACGATATGAATCCTTTGACTTTCTCAAGTTTTTCAGGAAAAATTACAACTTTCAAACGAATATAAGATCACCAACACATATTATGAACAAATACAATCACTATGAACTAACCTTCTCCTTCCTTGTAGGAGGAGGAGATTTTATAAGATGTCAAGGTCTTATAATTACAATGAAAGATATGGGAGGGTGTGATAATGTCTATATTTTTTTATGTTGGAATGGGTGTGTGTATTTTATAATTACCCAATTTCTTGAAAAGGCATTTGATGTAAATATACGACCTAAAGTAGAAGACATATTATTTAGTGAAAAGAAACATAAAAGTTGTATTCGTGCCTTTAAGTTATCGTGCCTCTTTAAGCTTCAGATCACAGGCGACCAAAAGAAAGTGATTGCTTGAAATTCTCCTATCATGGGCACAATCACGGGCAACCAAAGGGGAGTGATTCTTGCTGTCTTCAATAATTTTCATATCACAGGCGACTAAAGGGGTGTGATTCTTGTTGTGGCTCCAATTCTTTCCTATCTCGCCATGATATATCTTGGTCCTTGCTTTGGAAATAATTGAGTTCTCATTCCTCTAATTGCTTAAAATGAGTTGTTATAGTCTAAAGCACTGAATAAAATATTGCTAAATTAAGTATCAATTCTTGAATAGAAACATAACACTAAGCCCTAGATTTTACTTAATCAACCTGGCCATGAATTTCCAATTTATATTTTATAAATGTGTTAATAATTTATGCATGATTATGAAGCATGATGAATATGATTTATGCTAGTATATGATATATGTGTTGTGTTAGTGTGTTTAAATATTGATATATCTTAATGTAACTAAATATTGAGTTTATAAATTTATATATGTAGTGAAGCATATGAAAATTTGTTTGAAACAAGTTAAATATGTTTAATTCATAATTCCACTTTCAGCAAAAAATTGGACCTAAATAAGCCTTAATTGCATTAATTATAGGCAAAAAATTAAGCCCAAACCAAGCCAATTAAAACCCATATTTTTTGCAGCACTCAATATTGGATAATTATCAAGTCTAATTTGTGTAAAATTCGTGTGAAAAATCAGATAAGCCAAAGTGACCCAAGAGAAGCCAAAAACATCATTTTTGGTCTTCCAAAGCTCACCCAACCTAAGTCCAAACATTTCCTTACATTTTTCTTAAGTAAACCTTCATTTCCTATGGCAAGACCATAAAGACAAGTCCAAGATTCTAAAGGTATGTGTTTGTTATGTTAAGAACATATTTGATAGTTTAAGGTTAGGTTAGAATATAAGTTTCATGTTAATATGAATTTTGATGATATGCATGTGTTAGTTAGTATTGAAAATGTCTTGATGGTTTATAAGTTGATATTTTTGTTAAGTAAGTAATATGTAGTGTTGGAGTAAATGGAGTTGGGAATGATAAGAGCAAGATGGTTTTGAATAGTTAATTTTGTAATGTGAATGGTTGAATGAAGAATTTTGTTTGAAATGATAAATATAGATGTTTAATGAGTTCAAAGTGAGATTGTGTGTATTTAAAGGAGTTAGGATATATATGGTTGAAGTATGGTGTTGGAAATGTGTTGGAGGAAGTTTGGAGATGAGAAATGTGGTAAAAATTTTGTGCTCCGAAACAGGGACCTCTGCAATTTTTTTTTTGAAAAATCTATGTTGCAGTATACATCGTCCCAACGTCGCCGGCATAGGTGTCAATGCTTCCGACATATACGGCAACACTGCCGGTGTTGGGGGTATCCACGGGTGTGAACCATCCTCGTGGAACTCTAAAAAATTTTGGAAAATTGGAGTTGTCGTCGGCATAAATCACAACGTGGCCAACGTATTGTTGAAAGTTGCCAGCGATGGCAAGCGTTGAGTTTTTAGTACAGAGTACACCAGACCAACGCCGCCGGCATTGAAGGCTGGCGTGTCCCCTGCAATTTCCATTTAAACCCTTGTTTTCTTAGCAAATCTGAGTTTGATTTCAGAAAACTTAAAAAATGGATACCGAAACCCTAAAAGAATACCTCTGGACCAATCAGAACTAGAAACCCTATGTTCGGTAATGCTAAGAATGAAACCTAGGAAGAATGGCAACGAGTTATCTCCCAATAAAACCCTAAATCAGAAAGTTAACCAGAAATCCTAAGTCAACAAAACCTCTGGAAACCCTAGCAGTTTAGTTCCAGCAATTCCGTGTTCTCAAACTAAGAAGCCGAAATATTAGTGGGAAGTGTAGATTGGCTCGTATTAATATTAGGATGCCTAACAATATTAGATGAGTGGATTTTCGACCTCTTTGAGCCCGATCGGATACAAATCTTGAAAAGCGTGTTCCGGGACTTAGGATATTAAAAATATGACATTAGTACCGTTAGATTCATAATTTCATAATATTTCTAAATATATCCGTTATATAATTTTTCGGGTTTAAAAGTTCTAGTTATAACCTTTTTATCGTATTTTCATTACTATCGGTAATTTAATTGTCTAATAAACTTTTTGCTTTCTTTCACACTATTCATCAAGTACAACCATTCATACCCTATTCTTACATCCTTACAATCTATTCTTACAATTTTACACCACTTCCTTACAAATTTACTTTTCTAATACATTTTATTACTTAAAGTTACTTATTAAATTTGAATTTTATTACACAAATTAATTAAATTTCTCTCTCTTCCCCCCACTTCATGGACCGCCCCTCTCCCCCATTCCCTCTCTCATTTATTTGATTTTCCTTCAATTAATTATTCACAGAAACCTTAATTTTTTTCCTATATAACATCTCTTTTACCTTTCACTTTTCACTTTCTCTCATTTTCTCATAAAACCACTTTTGGAAGTCTTTTTCTCTCTCTCTCTCTACTCCTCTTAGCTGTGAGCTTCTATCCCTCACACACACAAAAAAATTTTTTTCCTTCAAGTTTCCTTCTCCAAACACTAAATAGGTAATAGATCTTGACTCTACCACTATAAAAACATATAATGGTAAGGTCATACATATGTGGTTCCATAAAAAATCCCCATGAGCTTTGTGCTAGGGATGTGAAAACACTAAAACATGATATCCTTGCTATCACACTGTGTAGATCCTGTTATTAAAGTTCATATAATAGTATTTTGCTATATTATTGTTATATATTGTTCTTATAGAAATTTTGTACATATATTTTCATTATTATTCTCACCTACATTATTCGTGATGCATTTACATTCATAGCATGAGTAATATAGTAGATCTACTTATTTAGAGTAGTTAAAATGACATAGCTACTTGTTTTACATGCATAAAAGTATTGCTGCATGAAAATCTTAATGAAGGTGTTGATCAAAACCCAAGACATTTTGTTTCTATCAAAAAGTGATTTTTAAAATTCGGATTTTGAGAAAGAACCATTTAGAAAACATATTTTCCAACTTCAAAATGAAGGCTTGAAGGGCTTATGATAGGTATCATAAAGGAGTGATTTTTATAAGTTGATCATGGTTTTACTAAGAGAAATTTTCAAAACAAGAAAAGGGTTACAAAAGTTAAGTTAAATCTATGTTTCAACACCAACAAAAATGTTGAAATTTGTAATTAAGGAGAAATGCCAAGAAACCACCTATTTTCCAACCCTAAAATAAGAGTTTTATTAAAGAAATGAAAGCCTTAAGGAGTAGGCTTGATTAGGACTTAATTTTAGGAAGATTAAATGAGTTTTTCACAAGAAATAATCTAAAAAATAATTTCCCAAAATTCGGATTTAAGAATGATCCCTATTTAAACACCTACTTCTAAATATCAAAATAAGTATTTTAATAAAAAAAAATAGAAGTCTTAAGGAATAGATATAATAAAGACTTGATTTTTATAAGAGTAAATGTGTTTTATCAAAGTAGAAACTTAAAACAAAGGAAAAGTTTTCCAACTAAGATCAAACAATATTTTCCTTTCAAAAAATTGTGCAAAATTCATCACTAGGCAAAACTCACCTTAAAACATCTATTTTCTAACCTTTAAATGAAGAAATCTATTAAGATAATGAAGGTTTTAGATATATAGGTTATCAAGGCCTTATCCTAGTAAAAATATGTGTGATTTTCAAAAAAATAAAGCTAGTTTTTCCAATCAAGTGTTCTTGAAATTGTTGCAAAGTAAAAGTCTTCGAAACAATTCTTTTTAATAAAAAATCATTAAGAATTTACATGTAGATAGCTCATATCATGTCATTCATGATCATAACTTGTAGATATTGTATGTACATACAATATACTTGATAGAAATAATGCAAATTTTACAAAATAATTTCGGAATTTCAAATTTTAGTTACTGATTAGATCTGATTTGAACATTACAAGACCTAAACGTTTTTAAAATTTATTAATAACATCATAAATAGATAGAGCTTTCGAAGTAAATAGAAATTGATAGCTTATTTGTGAAATTTTGAGTTAAAATGACCAAGTTATGATGGTTTTAAGTTGAAATTTCCAATTATCACGGAAATTACGAACTCAAAGAGTTTTATTTGAAAAGTTGGAATTAGTTGTGGTATGAAATACTCATAAGGTTATTTTTTCGTTTAGGTGATTTTGGAATCGGGGGAAATTCGTGTTTCTGGATCACTACCATTAGAGACCGGAGACCATAGCCGAGTGAGTTCACTATCTTTAAATTTTATGCTTATATTTGTGCTTGTAATGATAGTGGCATTAGCTTTGGGGTAAGATAAAGTTGGAATGTGCATGTGAATTCAAATTGATTGAATCGACGATAAGAATATTGGAATGGAATCGCTGTAAATATTATATGATTTAGTATATAATTGAAGTGTCTGCAATATCTGTAATCGCACATAAATCGTTAATTAATATGCCATGATCTTATAATCAAATTGACATGCATACCATATGTTGAGTCACATTGCATAGGTTATTATAACTTTGTGGGAAGAAGGCATAATAGCTGGGCAACGAGGGGCCTATAAACTCGAATGTTGGCGTAATGGCCGGAATTAAATTGGTAGTGGTGTAGGCAATTGTATCAACTACAAATTGTGAGTGGGTGGGCACTTGTATCAACCACAATATAAATGAGAAAAATTGAAATCTATGGTCGTATGGGCTTGAAACACTTAACCCTGAATGGAGGGCGTAAATCCATTCAACACAAGACTTCCGGAAAGTCTTATGTATTGTATGCTCATGTGTTTGTGCATTTCATATGGTTGTTAATATAACTTGCCTGATATTATTACTTGTTGAGTATTTAATTTTGGATTGTAAGCACCCCACAGTTTCTTTTAATGCAGTTCCCGTACATATGGCTGCGTCCCCGGACCTAGCCAAATTAGGTAATGCAAAGCTATGAGTTATCTCTTTAGAAGTTTATGATTAGTCTTGTATAGTATTTAGTAGTGAACCTTAAAATGACCGGGCTTTACCTAAAGGACAATACCTAGACTCTTATGTAGCAAGGGAATGCCCTTTAATGTTTTGTAACTGATCCTGAGATATCTGTGGTTTATGTTTTTATGCTTATCCTATCAAATTGAACTATCTATCTCCAATTGTTTACGTATTCTATTGTCGTAATAGAACGCCTTGCATACTAACACAAACTTTTGAATGACTGTGGTAGTGATTCTTACGTCTCGTTTAGCATGCGGCAGACTGTTACGTTTAAGGTACTCTTTGGGGCGTGACATTCCATTTTCAAAAACTTCCTCCAATATTTTCCAAAGCTTGATATATGATCAGTTAAATATTTATTGAGTATCGTATGATATTATATGATGTTTAAATGCTATGTTATGATTTGTAATAATTTATTGAATTTCTTTGATTTGTTATGTTTGAAAATATTGAGTTGTGCTTGAACTAAGTGAGGAATTCAATATTTTCTTTGTACAGTGATAGATTTCTCACTCAGCCAACCCTATTAGTTCCCGAGCTAATTCAGGTATGTAGTAACTTGCTTGATTCTTTGTTTAGGATAGACATCCTTTAAAATTACTTTAAATTAAGAAAATTTGATAATTGCTTGAGTATCTTTTATATCATTGAATTTGACTCGGAGAGGGTATCCTGAGGGCATGGTAGTTTTAAGTGCTTAGACCACCCTTATCATTTTGAAATGACTTTCATAAGTGGTTTAGTGGGTAATTGATAGGGTATTCGGTATCGGTATAACACTTGCTTATTCTTGAAAGGATGTAATATGATTTAATTTAATGTTTATGGAAACACTTGAATTAGGTGATATTATGGATTGAGTTAAGTAAAGTCGAGAAACGGCTGAGAACCCTAAATGAGATTACTTTTTCATTTTGGATAAAATTTTCTAGGAGATATGAGCATCCGAGCTACTTATATCAACCCCCTAAGCGTCGTGATCGTTCCTCAGGTTTCCCTAGAAATCCTTGTTGTTCGGAGTTTGAATACTCTAATGTCGTTTGACTAATTAAAGATTAACTAATAATCTAATGATTGTTTCATTTGTATTTAGTTTAAGCATGTGTGGATCCTTCGCAGTTGTATTCGTTACTTGTGTAGGGCCTTTGACTCATATTTTAACTACTTCAGGTGAAACAAGATGAGTTTTACGCGAATATGGGTTATGGTATCGACTTTGAGGATTTCCTAGATGACTTGGAGGACTAGATATGACCATGGACTAGGATGGAATTATTATTTGTAATAGACTAGGTATGGAATCTTTTGATGTTTATATTTGATGTTATAGGTTGAATTACCTTTTGTGGCTTTTGTATAAGTCTTGTAAGAAGCCTTTGTTTGTAATGTATAAACTTATATATGTATATCTTGAATTTGTTTCTCCTGTAATATATGATGAATGTGATGTTGTGTTTTTATTACAAGTTTTAAAAATCAATAGTTTCCAACTTTGTAGATGAGTACCGAGGGTTTAGGCAAATAATTCTTTAAACACTTCTTTTAGGACAATCTTACATATAGTTCTGCAGATTATATGTGGATGGGGAGCTGTTATCGCCGTTTTTATTATAGGGATGATAGCGGGTTCTTTACAAATGGTATCAAAGCTGAGTTTGAATAATTGTTTGCCTAAATGTGATATTTTGTTTGAGACTTGACCTAGACACAACTAGGTAGTGTAGAAAATAGTTAAGTTTGCTTAAATGGATTTATTTACTTGTTTTCTAGTTTGCTTGATGTGCTTATTGCTTGTTTAATGGCTTGTTTAGCTTGCTTATTTTATTTATAAATGTGAATGTGAATTTAGTAAGCTTTGTGTATGATTTAAAATTTTATATATGTGTGTGTGTTGAATGTATTGTATGCAATTGTTAAGATGGATAGGTTAAGGAGGTCAACAAGGTAATAATTTGACAGAGGAATATGTCTACACGCCACAGTCGTCATCTACATCGACTCCTGTTTCATCTTCTACTCCCAGTACTGAAGCTGCTCCACCTCATGCTTCGGCTTTTGCATCACAAGTTCCTCCAACAACACAGATTCCACCTCTCCTCTTATGCCTCCTTTTCCTCCAATGCCACCAATGCTACAAATGCCTAAATGACCAGCTTCTATGTATGGTATGCTAAGGGACATGATGGCAATGATGCAATAGTATCAATTGATAATGTTTGAAGACACTCAACATATTATGCAGCAGAGTAATCACAAGGAGTGAGACAAAATGAGAATCTACTTGTGAATGACCAACCTGATCAGATCAAGTTGCATGATTTTTGCAAAATGATTCCTGAATTTGATGGGACAAGTGTTGATCCTATATAGCTGAGAGTTGGATAGAAGAATTAGAGAAGACATTTGTTGCTAGTAGTACTCTAGAAGACAAGAAAGTCGATTTAGTAGTTTATATGATGAAAAAGGAAGCTTATAACGGTGGAGATTGGCTAGTAGAGATTTGCATCAACCCATATCTTGGACAACATTCAAGGACACTTTTCTCACAAAATATTTTCCAAATTCATTCAGAGAAAGGATGATTGCTGATTGGTTGAACTTGTGGCAGGGAAGCAAGACCATAGATGAATATTATGGTGAATTTTGTAGGCTATTACGTTTTACTGGAGGAGATTATCGAGATGAGAGGATGAAAGTTCAAAAATTTTAGAATGGTTTGAATGAGGAAATTGAAGGTGATGTGAAGAAATTTGAGTTGCATACTCTAGCAGATATTGTGGTTAAGGCTTTGTTGGTTGAACAAATACAGATTGAAAATAGAGTGAGAAAAGCCAAGAGAGTGGCATTTCTAGGAAAAGACCTACTCATATTTCATCCTATAGTGTTTTCAAACTGCTAGTAAAGGAGTGAATTATCAAGGCAAGGGAAAAGGCCTTTTATGGGAAAGCAAGGAGATCAAAAGTGACATTTAAAGTTTCAACCCCCATATTTGAGAAGAAATGTTTAGGTGCTTTGGTCCTCATGAGCCATCAGATTGTAAGTGGACTCTGGTGCATGTTTCTCTTGTGGACAGATCGGGCATAGATCTTCTAAGTGCAACAATCCAAAATTACCACCTATTTTCTGTGCTTACTGTAAGCAAAGAGGTCACCATATTGCTAATTGTAAGGACCGACCTAATGATAGGAGAGGAGTTGATTTAGAGAAGGGAAAAACAAATGCTAAGGTCTTTACATTACAGCAGATTGAAGAGACACCTTTAGTAGACACTTTGGTAGGTATGAGTGTACCTAATCGAGAAACTTATTCTTGATTGATAATGGAGCTACTCATGCATGCATATCTAAAATTTTATGAATGAGTGTGAACTTGTTTCTGAAAGATTAATTGATGCATTATGTGTGTGTGACTCCTTTGGTGATTGAGAATAGACAACCATGGGTGTGTAGAAATGTGAATGTTATGGTTTCTGATGTGAGTATGCCTATTGATATGATAGTCTTGCCTTTGTCTGACATTGATGTAATCTTGGGAATGAACGGCTAAATCATTATAAAGTTACAATCAATTGTAGTAAGGCAAGTTGAGTTTTGATTCGAGTGAAGGGAGATTTACATATTTGTTGGATGGAAAGGTTAAGTGTAAGCCCCGGAAAATTTCAGTAAATAATTCCAAGATGAACTTCGAAAATAAACCCTAAAAATCACTCCAAATTAAAACCGAACTTCGACAAGTCATAAATCCCGAACGAATCCTGAAACTTCTTAGTCTTGAGAAAATAAGAATCCTTAAAAACAAAATAAGAACTCAATGTACTTCAAATCCAAGACCATGACATATGATAAATTTCATATTTAACTCCGACTCATAAAATCGGGTAATATAGAACCCAAAAACAATTTATTAAAAAGTAAATAACGATTAACTTTCGGAAATGAAACCCATTTCAAGAATTCCGAAAAATTTAAAAGATATTAAATACTTACAAAAATAAAAATTTAAGATAAATTTCTCAAATCAAATATGTTGTGTAAACATAAAATATCAGATTCCAAATTGGCAAAATCTAAACCGGAAAATCACCCGGAAACCCTAAGTGGAATACAGTAGTTTAAGTCAGATAATCTAGCGCCCTTAACCCTAGAGGCCGAGGCATAGTTAAATGTGTAGAATAGCTCGTAGTAATATAAGTTTGTTTAAAAATATCATATTGGTAAATTTTTGACCTATTTCGAACCCATTCTGATACAGACTCCGAGAAGCGTGTCTCGAGGCTCGAGATATCAAAAATATATCATTAGTACCGTTAGACTCGTAATTTCATAAGATTTTCAAATATATCAGTTATATAATTTTTCGGGTCATTACTACCGGTAATTAATTAGTCTTTTGTACTATTCAATTTTATTTCATTACATAATTTTATTATTCTTATAAAGCCTTATATTTTTAGATAAATATTTTATTTATTATAGAAACTTTTGTTTTTCCAAAATTTAGTTCGTTTCGGGTGTTTACGTGATCAAATTCTATTTAAGACCCGATACTAAAAATAAAATAAACTAATTTAATAATTATAAAATATTTGAAAAATATTTTTATTTTCATAAAATAATTTTTTAGAATTTTTCGGGTTATAAAAATATCATTTATAGCCCATATTCGCGTATTTTGATCATACTAGTAACTTATTTGATAATTCACTAAAATAAATAAATTAATTATGCTATTTTTATTATGAAAAATTTGCTACAAATATTTGGAATGAATTTCCTATTTTTATTTTATTTTATTTTATTAAGAAAGTACTCTTACAACCCATACTTTCAAGTACACCTTTCACATATCACTTCTTTTTCACTTCAATCTTTTTACACTTTATTATATCACTTCATGGTAGATTTTGACTCCTTTATGGCTGCCTTGACTCTTGAAATACTCCAAAAGTTAATTAAAATCACCCTCTTTCAACCCTTCTTCAAGAAGCTACATTACACATTAATTACACATTTCAATTTCAAGTCAAAATTCAACAAATTCTCTCTCTCTCTTCCCTCTCTTTCACGTGCAGTAGCCCCCTCATTGCTGCCCTTGTTTTTTTTTTTCTTTCTTCTTTCATTCATTTAATACACTTATTCTCTCTCTCTTTGATTTACACTTTTCCCTTTACCATTATTTAACTTTTTCTCTCTCTTTTTTCTCTCTTTTCTTCTTCATTTTGCTCTTGTTCTTACAATGAACCAAGCTGCCCCTATTCCTTCCATGAGCTCCCACACATATTTCTTGAATATTTTTAAGTAAACTTTCTTCTTAAAGCTTCCATAGGTGACATAGGTAAAGCATAATGAGAGTTTCATGCATCAAATGCCATTCCATTAGCTTAAAAGCTAAGGATGATGATGCCAAAATGAAACACTCCACTTCTCTATGATTATTCTCTTGTAACATTCTTATTTTCTTGTTAAAAGTAGTTGTATTTTATAGATCTAACTTTTTGTATTTTTGATTTTCGTTTATGCCATAGATCTTGTTATTTGAGTATTTGTTTTTGCTATTGCTTATGATTTTTACATATATTCATCATTCACATGACTATCATAGTGTTCATGCACTTATAACTAGTTTAGAAGACCAGATCTAGTTGTTTTAGGTTCATACATGCATTAGACTTTTGTTTTATGCTCTTAGAAACTTGTAGTAGCATGATGATAGTAGGAAAGTTTTAGAAAGCTCAAGATCTATTTTATTCTCAACAAAAATCATTTTTGAAAATTCGGATGAAAATGGAACCATATTTAGAAAAGTTATTTTTCAACTTCAAAATGTGTATTTTTCATTTAAAATGAAGGACCTAGGGTATAGATAACATAAATGAATAATTTTGATGAGTAAATTTTAGATCTATGAGTTTATAGTTTACTACTATGGATTTCTTTTATATTTATGTTCATATTAAGAATAGATCTTGGTTTTGAACTCAAACAACAATAGTGAAATTCGAATTTTGGCAAGACCCCTACTTAAAAACCACTTTCCAAGTGTCAAAATGTAATTTTTACTTAAGATAATGAAGGCTTAATGTATGTATATTATCAAAACTTCTTTTTACAAGAATCAAAGGTGATTTTCAAAGATTAATTTTCAAAACAAAATTCTATTTTCGGATTTTGGCCAAGGCCTAGTTCAAAAACATGTTTTCCAACTCAAAAATGAAGTTTTTATTCAAGATATGAAAGGCTCTTAAGATATGATATACAAGGAATGGATTTTCATAAGTTTAGATAGATTTTATCAAAAGATATGTCCAAAAATAAATTTGGTAAATTCGGATCCCAATCAAGACCAATTTTGAAAACTCATTTATCGACTCCAAAACTCATATTTTATGTGAAGAATGAAGGGTATAGGTAATAGGTATCATTAAGTAGTGCTTTTTACAAGTTAAAATGAGTTTTGATGAGATTAATGTGTAAAACAAGAAGTAGAATCAAGATGGAAAATTTTGAGTAGTAGTCAACTTTTAAAATTCATAACTTTGGATGATGCCCATGAAAACACCTATTATCCAAGTTCAAAATAAAAGTTTTATGTATTAAATGAAGTCCTTAAGTAATAGGTATAGTAAAGTATTAAATTTTAATGCATTACTCAAGTTTTTCTTAAAGGAATCATTCAAAAAGTGGATTTCTAAAAATTCGGATTTTTGAGTAAATCCTATATGAAAACATATTTGCAAAGTGTAAAATGCAAATTTTTATGAAAAAGTGAAGTCCTTAGTGGTTATATATGGTTGAGCCTTAATTTTCTAAGTATCAAATGATTTTTACTTAAAGGAATCACCCAAAAACTAATTGTCATAAAATTCGGATTTTGGAATCAACCCTACTTGAAAACATGTTTACAAAGTGTAAAATGAAAATTTTTATGTAGAAATGAAGGTCATAAGTAATAGATATAATGAAGACTCAATTTTAACAAAAATAATTATATTTTCTTAATGTAGACACCCAATTTTTGCCCAATTAATTAAGGCTTAAATTTATAAAGTTAATTAAACAAAATCTTCATTTTTGTTTAATTAAACTCATTTTGCCAAAAGCCTTAATTAAGTAATGAGTTGGCTAAGTGATCAAGGCACAGGCCAAATGGCCTGTTGATTAAACACATTGACCCAAATACAAACCCAAGCTCAAAGACCCAGGTTCAAACCCTAGCAAAGGCAAATTTTTGCCTTTTTATCATCTCATATTTTTTGCCTTCTCAAAGTGACTTTTGCCTTACTTTGCATCAATTTTTAACTGACAAAACATCATTAATTGTTGAAATTGATGATACCATTGCAAAGTAGACATGGAATATGAAAGATCAATGCACAATTCATGTGTAAAAACAACCCAAAAGTCACAAAATTCGTGCTAAAAAAATGGGGAAAAATACAATTTATAAAGCATTCAATTGCACATAAATGAGGAGTTACAAGAATTGATAAAATTGGATGATTCATCTACCCACATTGAATGATTTGATGAAGAATATGAAAGATCAATCATCAATTCATCAGTTTGAAACAAATTAAACACGAATTATTGAATTAAATTCGTGCAAACAAAGAGGCAAAAATCGATTCATTTCTGAAACAGTACGAAACGTAAAATTGAGCTTGCAACCTATAAATAGGGGATATTAGGATCAAAAGGCACAACTCAATTTCAAGAAACACACATACAATGAGTTCAATTAGAGATTTTCGAATTTAGAGTTTAGGATTCGAATTTTTCAAATTCGAAATGATTTGATCAGATTTGGATCAAATTGAGTGTTTTATTAGTGTTAGAAACGAATTTTGATTGTTTTAGTGTGCTTGGATTTGATCAAATTAATCAAAATTATCTCTGCAAATTTTCTTTTTTATTTTTTTAAAAAAAAGGACCGCCGGCGACCACCGCCTCGAATCGCCGTCCACGGTGGTTCTGGGCGCGATCCACCACCGCCACCAGTTGCGGCTCCTCCACAGGAATCGGGCCGACAAACTCCCAGTCGCCGCCAACCACCAGAGCCGCCGGAATCCTCCTCGAAAAGCCGCGACTTCGTCTTCTTCGCCCCATCGGTCGGATCTGACCCGAAATTTGACCCGAAAATCCAAAGTCCAACCCGCCCCTGGTCAACGGTCAACGGTCAGCCCAAATTCAATCATCCAGATCAGACGGTCCAGATTTGATCAAGCAGATCAGCGGCCCAGATTCAATCAAGCAGATCAGACGGCCAGATTTGATCAAGCAGATTAACGCCCCAGATCGAGTCAACGATATCAAACGGTCCAGATCAAGCAAGCGCGACCGACGCTCCAGATCTGATGCACTCCATCCAACGGCCCAGGTCAATCCGTATTATTTTATTATTAGTTTATTATATAATTAATTTCAGAAAATAGTAAAAAATAGCAAAAAATTTATAAAAATTCATAAAAATTCATAAAAAAATCAGAAAAATTCAGAAAAATCAAAATAATTATTTTTCATATAAATTTATTTTTTTTGATATTTTTGAATATTTTTAATATGTATTTATATATAAATTGCTTTTAGAAATGCATATTTGATGCATAAAAATAATTTTAATATATTGTAAAATATTTTGAATGTGTTGTGAATTTATATGATGATTATCTAAAAAAAAAAATTTAAATAATAATAATAATAATGATAAAAATAAATAAAAATGATAAAATTAGATTTTCCAAGACCAAAATTTAAAAAAAAATGATTTTTGGACTTAGAAAAAATTATATTTTCATGAAATGAAAATTAATTGATTAGATCATAGGATCATCAAAAATGGTTTTCACAAAAATTTAAAATTTAATGAATTTAAAGTAAGAAAAGTTCAAAAATATAAAATTGATCAACAAATTAAAGTTCTTTTTAAAAGAACTACGTTTTGTCTGATCTCGATTAGCGAGTATGTAGGCACCTGCGGGGCGACATTAAAAAATAAAAAAAATGTTTTTTGTTTTTTTAAATATTGTGAATAACTATTTTGTAAATATAAGTTTTTGTTAAAAAAAAAAGGAAATATATTTGTTGATATTAATATTCTAAAAAAAAAAATAAAAATGAAGAAAAGCATATAAAAAAATAAAAGAATGATTTGACTTGTAAATATTTCTGTTATAATATATTATTTGAGTTTTTTGAGCATATAAAGGATAGGTTATAAATTTAAAATTCCAAAAGTGGTAACCAATTTGGTTTTAATAGGTTAGCCCCCGAATCCATGATATCTGGTTTTAAAAATTGATTTTTTAAATCAAATTTTCGCAGACTAGTAGCTAAGTTAGGATCAACCGACCCATTGATCCTAGCTTTTATTTTTTTCCGATTTATATCGGGTGGCGACTCTAAAAAGTTTTCAAAAATTAAAATTTCTTTTAACCCCTAGTCGATGATTCATGTTAAATGGGTTCGGGTTTAATGTGAATCTGGGTTAGGAGAAATGAACCAGATGATTGACAAAATCCAGGCTCGACACTTAAGTAATAAATCCAAAACAAATAGAAATGATCAAAGTTAGAAAACTAGATTTTTCACAAGTAGTTGTTATTGTGGTATTGCAAAATAAAATGTTATAAAATTTTCTTTTAGCAAAAAAAAAAAAAAAAATCATCAAGATCATGCATACATTAAACTCATCTCATGTCATTCATGTTAGAAAATCATTCATATTTCATGTATAGCTAACCTATATAGTAGGAACATTTCAAACATTTATAAAACTATTTTTCGAAATTGAAGTTTGCTACTGTCCTAATCTGATCCAACCTTTTCGAAGCTTCAAAGTTTTCAAAACTTAAATATAATATTAGAAATAGATAGATCTTTTGAAGTATATAGAAATCGATATATAATTTGCGAAATTCCGAGTTAAAATAACCAAGTTATGGCCTTTTAAGTTGGAATTTCCGCTTAGGACGAGAATTACGAATTTAATAGTTTGTATAAGATCGTTTGGATTAGTTTGAATTGAAATACTTATTAGAGTATTTCTTCCTTTTTAGGTGATCCCGAAATCAACGATTCCCTACCACCGAATTACTTTTACTAAAAGACCGGTGATCCAATAGCCGAGTGGGTTTTCTCCTTATTTTGTTACCTTGTTTGTGCTTGTAGCTAGTTGCATTAGAATTATAGGAACAAGATAAAAATCGATATGAATGGAGATGGGATATATGATGAGACTGTGATGAATGTATGCCAAAGAATACTAAAGCATATCGAAACCACGATTCGATTGGATAAATGCATTGTTTACATTATTTCTGTTACGTATGTGATATTGGTTGGTCACTCTAAAGAATGTATGAATATTTTGACCTAAGCAAAAATTAAATTGGTCATGCATCGCATCTCACATATTACATTTGGTAGCGTGCTACTCCTACGCAGGTTGATCGGTATGGTCCGAGGACTCGTTGGATAATGAGACCCGGTATCAGAGCTCATTCATAGGGAGCTAAGGCGCATCGGAGATGCATTCCATGTGTGAGCCTAGCCGAGTTGAGTGTATTGAGCCGAGGGCTTGGGGACTAGCAGCGGTTGTGTAGACTTTCAATACCATTCCTAACCCAAGATACAGAAGACGTAAATCCGTTCTTTGTGTGGGTTCTAGATACCCACACATAATTGTTTGCTCATGTATTTGTTCATGCATAGTATATGGATGATTATAACTTGCTTGTTATGGTACATAATTAAGAGAATTCTCACTAAGCTAGTGTAGCTTATACCCTAATAGATATTTGAATGAACAGGTTATCTCAAGAATGCTAAGTGGGGACCGAGATGGTTGGAGTCGAGAATGACTACGGGATTCCGGCAAGGAATAAGAATGTTTGAAGTTATCAGCTAGGTTTATGATTTGCCTTGTAATAGTTTTATGTAGGGAAGTCTTTGGATGAATGTAATTGAAGTTTAATGATTTATATTTTGAAGAATAGTGAATTGAATTTCCTTTACATTGTTACTTAAGTTATATCAACATAAAATGTATCACTCCGATGAGTCTCCTCCATGTGTTAAACGCCTTGTACATAGTATGGAAACCTTCACGTGACATGGGTGGTCATTCTTAGGCTTTAATATTGTGTACAGTGGACTGCCACGTTTAGGATACCCTTCGGGGCGTGACATTAAGGCCTAGAAGCATGAAATCAATGGAGTTGTGGGAATCAGAGACGACTATTCAGATATTGGAAAACATGCTTAGGGCATGTGTAAACCTCTAAAAATTTCATAGTTCTTAGAAAATAATCCTAAGAGTCAAACACTGGAATCGAAACACAAAAATAATCGAACCAAGTTAAAACTCAATTCTAAATAAGATCAAAAACGAGAATTCTTAATCTTGAGAAAAAGAGAACCCTCAAAAACAAAATAGAAAATCCAACTATCGGTTGAATCTACATCCGTATGCCAATCAAATCATCTACCCAATTCCTAAAACGCAAATCAAAATGATATATCTAAACAACGCTCGACAACGAAATGATAAGATCTTAAATCCTTTGGTGAATTTTAGAATTATAAATTTCAATTTTCATTAAAAGTCAAACTGAGTCAACTCATAACCTTAGACTCGGCTAACCAATCCCGAGAACTGAAAACTATTAAATAATCACAAATAAAATGAGATAAACCATAGATATTGAACTAAAAATACAATACGGGCAAAACTCCAAAATTTTATGAACTTAAGAATAACTCAACAAAACAAAAGTCAAACCGAAATCCTAAAGTCAACAAAGCTTACAAGAAACCCTAATGTTTAAGATCCGGCAATCCCGTGCTCTTAAACCCTAAACAATGAAATGAAAATAATTGCTGATAATAGTTCGTAATAATATAAGAAAGCTTAAAAATATCAGATTCGCAAAATTCTAGTATCATTTGGATCCGAACGGGATCAGTTTCAAAAATCGTGCCGTGGTACACCGGACGGAAAAAATGTTCTGTTAATACCAATAGACTCGTAAAAATATAAGGTTTTCAAAAATATCAGTTTTAGAATTTTTTGGCAGCTAAAAGTTATAGATATCGCATTTATACGTATATTTTTATTACTACCGATATTTTAATTGTCTAGTTTACTATTCATAGTACTTTTCTACTATTCATTACTATTCTTCTATCTCTACTTTTTCTTTACTATTCTTATACTTACGTACCTATTTCTTATAATTTTCTTTTCCATAAAAATTCTACACCACATATTATCAAACTTCTCTTACACTTTTCTTCTAAAATTAATTTTTAAATAATTTTCTCTCCCTCTCTCTCTTGATGCCGTCCACCCTCTCTCTTCCCTCTTCAATTATTTTCTTTTTTAATTTTTTTAATTACATCTAATTTTCACTCCAAAATTCTATAAATACCCCTTCTTCTTTCATTCTTTCACATAATTCATTTCACTACCAAAACTCTCTCAAAATCTCTCTACAAATCCTCTCTTCAAGATTTCTCTCTACCAAAACTTTCTTAAACCAATTTTTCACAAAAATCATTCCTTATACACAAACTATCTACTACATATCACTACTCACATAATACCCTCTTTCATCTACCATCTTCATACCACATAAACACTTTAGGTAAAATTCTTCCAACCATTTAGTTCATCCATGTCATGTAACTTAACATGACTATGGTATTGTTTTGAAACTCATATGAGTAGTAAAAGCAACAACATGTTTATGTTTTGTTCTTGCACATGAACTTTCTATTTTATTATGTTGTTATGTTGATTTTATTATTCATATCTAAATAAATATATTTATATATAATCTTTAGATCATATAAGCTCACTTATTATTTATTAAATTTCATACTTTGCAATTTATTTCATGCTATTTCTTTAAGACTAGTCTTTCTAGTCTTAGACTTGTCCATATCAAGTCAAAACAACCTTTTTTTTATTTTCTTTATTCTCTTGGGACTAGTCTATTTTTAGTCCCAGGATGCCTTGATAAAGCTAAGGCTCTCAATACTTGACCGGGATACCTTGATGAAACTAAGGTTCCCAATACTTGATATTTTTATTATTTTGCTTATAATATTATTTGTTTCTAGTATTTTCTCATGTTCTTATTATTTTATATGCTCATAATACTTGCATCTACATAATGATATTGTCTCAACTAATTTTATAATTTTACTTTATTAAAGGAACTTAAAACTAAATTTTCTATTATGTGACTTGCCACAAAATAATGGAGTTATTATCAACAACATAAAAATCAAGTTTTCTCAAAGTTTTTTTGAATAACAAAGATAGCTTTACCAAGGAAACATAAGAAATAAATACTTTCTTTGTATAATATGGTAACCTAAGTTTTTGAAAAATAATTTGTTAGTTTTCAAAGTTCTCACAAAAAGCTTAAAGATTAAACTCTTTTCAACTTCATGACAAAACAAGAAATAAACTAGTTTTTAAAGTTAAAATCAACTCATAAAGTTATAAACCCACTTAGAAAAATAACGATTTTCAAGTTCTAAAGAGAACTTATTTCCAAAGAATACAAAGTATGATAAGATAAAAAACAAAGGATTTTTGTCAATAAAAAGGATTCTTTCCAAATAAAATAGAGGAAATGAAATATCAAATTTTGAAAACAAAACTTGTATTTTAAACAAGAAATATAAGAAGAAAAGACCAATTTTCTAAAACCATTTAATTACAAATCTATAAATAGGTTTTCAACAACTTAATACACTTTCGATAACTTTGATCTTTTATCACTAGAAGTAAAAAATTATAAAAGACCAAAGTTAAAGGAAAATTTACTTGTTTTTGGAATAAGAATGAAGAAAATAAAATAAGAAATACTATTTATAATAATCTATGAAAATATAAAATTTCTTCAAATACTTGAAAAGAAATTGTCAAAGTTGAAGTTTTAACAACTCAAAATGAATTGTTTTATGAAATAAATTATTGAGACTACCATTAGAATTTTTGCATATAAAGTGAGCTTATCTATATACTCAAAGATTTATCAATTATATATATATTATATATCTATATTTTACTAAAGGATTTTTGAATGAAGTTGAGTTAGAAAATGGTTTTGGAAAAATCTAGAAATATTCGTTTAAATCTGTACCCAACTTTTCGGAACCAAATGACCTTACATGACAAAGATAACCTTAGAAATGGATAGATCTTTTCAAATAGTAAAAACGGTATATTATATGCGAAATTGAGTTAAAACGAGCAAGTTATGCCATTTTAAATTGGAATTTCATTCTATACGAATTTGACGAACATAGTGAAATAGAATTAGAAAGTTTAAGTAGAATTTCTACGAAATACTCATCCCGGGTATTTCTTTTGTCTAGGTGATGAAAGATACGAGATTACTCTTCCTGAGGATTACTACGACTAAGAAGATCGCGAAATAGACGAGTGAGTTATTCCTTTTAATTTCGTCACCTTGCTTGTGCTTGTAAAGTAGTGGCAATAGCATACTAAGAAAAGATAAAAATGGATATGTATAGGAATTCGATGATATGTATAATGTGATTCTTTGTTTATGCATGAAATGAGAATTAAGAATATCGCAACTTCAAACTGCTTGTTTAAGTGTTTTTGTTTACTTACTTGTATGACTGCTTATTATTTGCTAAATTGATTAATCGCCCCCTAAAAAATCTTAATAAGGTTTGGCTTAAGAAAAATAAAATGCTCATGCATAGCATCCATCGAGTCACATCTCTTTCGGAAGGCTGCTACTCCTACGCGTAGAGTGGTATTGGCTGTCATCGTGTTGTGGCATGGGCCATGTTCCTTCCTAAAGAATCCAAATCACCCGAAGAATGTGACTCTAGGTTCAGAGCCGAGCCAACCGAACGCTTTCAGTAGGGACCTGGGGTCTAGCAGTAGAAGATCGACGATCTTTATCACCGATTCCCTAACCTTCGATACGGAGGGGTAAATCCGTTCTATATATGGTTTCCGGATAACTATATATATTTGTGTAATCATGTGATTGTTGCATTGTACGCATAGCATATGTGTAAAAATTTAAATGAACTTGTTTGAAAACATAGTGCGAATGAAAATGAATATCTCACTAAGTTAGTTGTAGCTTATACCCTATAGATTTTTGAAAAAGGTATATTGGCTTAAATCAAGGATCATGACATTAAGGAAGTAATAGAAGGATGTTAAACATTTATGAAGAATGGGAACATAAGAAAGTTACTTTGAGGTTCCTTATATGTAATGTATGCTATGTTAGTATTTTAGAAATTCTAAGAAGTGTATTTTTTTATTTAAAGACAATAGAGGGACACACCCTAAGAATTGTAATTTACCATGTTTATGTTTTTATGATATGTATTCTCTTTTCCTTGTTACTTTACTATTATAATATAAATTGCTACTCGATGCGTTCCCTTGGTTGTGATGTACGCCTTGTACATGATATGGAAGCCTTTGCGTGACTGAGGTAGTCATTCCTAGGATTTAGTATTGTATACGGCGGACTGCCATGTTTAAGGTACCCATCGGGACGTGACAACATGTGTTTTAGATTTTGGCAATAGATGGGACACCTATCTAACACTTATTGAATTTTCCTACAATAATAGTTTCCAAGCGACGATTTAGATGGCGCCTTATGAAGCTTTGTATGGTAGGAAATGCAAATCTCCATTATACTGGGATGAAGTTGGTGAGAGAGTTATTTTGGGTCTGGAATTGGTTCAACAAATAGTGGACAAGATACAAGTGGTAAAACAAAGGATGAAAATAGCTTAGGACCGATACAAGAGTTACGCTGACATGAGGAGAATACCATTAGATTTTGATGTGGGTGATCATGTGTTCCTTAGGATTTCTCTAACAAAAGGTGTTATTAGATTTGGGGTTCAGGACAAATTAAATCTGAGATATATTAGTCCTTATGAGAGTTTTGAGAAAGTTGAACCATTAGCTTATCAATTAGCTTTACCCCCAAATTTATCAGAAGTGCATGACGTTTTCCATGTGTCTCAGCTCAGAAAATATATATAAGATCCCGATGCCATCATTTCTTCTCATCAACCGAAGGTCTAACCAAACTTGAGCACGATTGAAAAGCCAATCAAGATCATGGATAAAATTGATAAAGCGCTAAGGAAGAAAGTAATTCCATTTGTGAAAGTCTTATGGAGTGGACAAACTGAGAGAGAGGCAACATGGAAGCCCGAGAATGAGATGAGACATAAGTATCCAGAGATATTCGAGCAATGTTGGGGTAAGCTAAGTTTCGAGGATGAAACTTTTTGAAGGAGGGGAGAATGAAATAGCCATGAATTTCTCAATTTATATTTTATAAATGTGTTAATGAATTTATGCATGATTATGAAGCAGGATGAATATGATTTATGCTAGTATATGATATATGTGTTGTGTTAGTGTGTTTAAATATTGATATATCTTAATGTAATTAAATATTCGGTTTATAAATTTATATATGTAGTGAAGTGTATGAAAATTTGTTTGAAACAAGTTGAATATGTTTAATACATAATTCCACTTTGAGCAGAAAAAATTGGACCCAAATAGGCCTTAATTGCTTTAATTATAGGCAAAAAATTAAGCCCAAACCCAAGCCAATTAAAGCCCATTTTTTGGCAGCCACAAAAGTCAATATTTGGATAATTATCAGATCTAATTTGTGTAAAATTCGTGTGAAAAATCAGACAAGCCAAAGTGACCCAAAAGAGAAGCAGAAACATAATTTTTGGTCTTCCAAAGCTCATCTAATCTAAGTCCAAATATTTCCTACATTTTTCTTAAGCAAGACCTTCATTTCCTTCTGGCAATACCATAAAGAGAAGTCTAAGATTCTAAACCTATGTGTTCGTTATGTTAAGAACATATTTGATAGTTTAAGGTTAGGTTAGAATATGAGTTTCATGTTAATATGAATTTTGATATGTATGTGTTAGTTAGGTATTGAATGAATGTTTTGATGGTTTATAAGTTGATATTTGTGTTAAGTAAGTAATATGTAGTGTTGGAATAAATGGAGTTGTGAATGATAAAAGTAGAGATGGTTTTGAATAGTTAATTTTGTAATGTGAATGGTTAAATGAAGAATTTTGTTTGAAATGGTACATATAGATGTTTAATGAGTTCAAAGTGAAGATTGCGTGTATTAAAAGGAGTTAGAATACATATGCGTTGAAGTATGGTGTTGGAAATGTGTTTGGAGGAAGTTTGGAGATGACAAATGTGGTGAAAATTTTGTGTTTCGAAACAGGGAAGTCTGCAATTTTTTTTCAAAAAATCTGTGCTGCAGTTTACGCCGTCCCAACACCGCCGGTGTAGGGGTTAACACTTCCGGCGTACACGGTAACATTGCCAGTGTTAGGGGTATCAACGGGCATAGACCATCCCCGTGGAACTTTCAGAAATTTTGGAAAATTAGAGTTACAGTCTACACTGGCTCAAAGCCGCTGGGATAGACCACAATGCGGCCGACGTATTGTTGAATGCTACCAATGATGGCAGATATTGAGTTTTTAGTACAGAGTACACTGGACCAACGCCGTTGGCGTTGAAGGTCGGCATGTCCCTTGCAGTATCTATTTTCAAAAACTTCCTCCAATATTTTCCAAAGCTTAATATATGATCAATTGAATATTTTTGAGTATCGTATGATATTATATGATGTTTTAAATGCTATGTTATGACTTTGTAATAATTTATTTGAATTTCTTTGATTGGTTATGTTTGAAACTAGTTGAGTTGTGCTTGAACTAAGTGAAAAATTCAATATTTTCTTTGCACATGATAGATCCTCACTCGGCTAACCCTATTAGTTCAAGCTAATTCAGGTATGTAGTAGACATGCTTGATTCTTTGTTTAGGATAGACATCCTTTAAAATTACTTTAAATTGAGGAAATTTAATAATTGTTTGAATGAGTGTTGTTTATATCATTAAATCTGATTCGGAGAGTGGTACCTGGGGGCATGGTAGTTTTAATTGCTTAGACTACCCTTGTCATTTTGAAATGACTTTCACAAGTGGTTCAGTGGGTAATTGATAGGTATTCGTATTGGTATAACACTTGCCTATTCTTGAAGGATGTAATATGATTTAATTTAATATTTATGGGAACATTTAAATTAGTGATATTTGGATTGAGTTAAGTAAAGTCGAGAAACGACTGAGAACCCTAAATGAGATTACTTTTTCATTTTGGATAAAATTATCTAGGAGATATGAGTATCCGAGCTACTTATGTCAACCCCTAAGCATCGCGATCGTGACTAGGTTTCCTTAGAAATCCCTGTTGTTCAGAGTTTGAATACTCCAGTGTCGTTTGGCTAATTAAGAAAATAACTATAATCTAATGATTGTTGCATTTGTATTTAGTTTAAGCATGTGTGGATCACTTTGCAGTTGTATTCGTTACTTGTGTACTGGGCCTTTGGCTCATATTTTAACTATTTCAAGTGACGATCAAGATGAGTTTTACGCGAACATAGGTTATGGTATCGACTTTGAGGATTTCCTATTTTGTAATAGACTAGTTATGGAATCTTTTGATGTTTATATTTGATGTTATATGTTGAATTACCTTTTGTGGCTTTTGTATAAGGCTTGTAAGAAGCCTTTGTTTGTAATATCTAAACTAGCTATATGTATATCTTGAATTAGTTTCTCCCGTAATATATGATGAACGTGATGTTGTGTTTTTATTACAAGTTTTAAAAATAAATAGTTTCCAAATTTGTGGATGAGTACTGAGGGTTTAGGCAAATAATTCTTCAAACACTTCTTTTAGGATAACCTTACATATATTTCTGCAGATTATATGTGGTTGGGGAGCTGTTATCATCGTTTTTATTATAGGGATGATAGCGGGTCTTTACACAACCATTAAGATTATAGACATTCCATGCCTATCATGATGACGCATCACGCCTTCTATCATGCATGTGATTAGAGGAGCACGTGTGACCAGTGGCCATCATGCCTTTGATCATGCTGTGATCACTTGTTCGTCAAAATTTTCAAGAATTGGAGGCCATCGGGATGCCCTTGATCATGCTCGTGATGGCCCAAATTTACGAAAACAAAGATTATTACGGAATAGATCATGCCCTTGATTATCCAAATTTGTAAATTAGTATTCATCATGGTTAGATCACGCCTTGATCATCTTTAAACTCTAAATCTAAAATGAGCATGTGTCACGCCTCAAAAGAGGGCCTAGTAGGATTAATCTAAAGTTATCATACCACGTGTGCACCCGTAATATGAGAACCGTCTTGCAGGTTAGAGTTTACAAGACTCTACTTATTTATTAATATATCTTTACTTAAATGATATATATACAACATATAATATTATGGATGTCCAACTATGGAATCCGATTTTTCACATTCTACCAGATCGCAGAGAATCGATATCCCCTACCATATAGTAAAAATGAGATTTCAATTCTATAAGATGTAAAGTTACTGCTTTTTGTACAATTTATTCAAAATTGTAATCTAAGTTCATGATGACTTATTTCTAACTTCAAAAGAGTCAGTTGGAGAAGCACTCTTCACACATTCCTAGCCCAATCCCAAGTAGTATTAATCCTGCATAAAAACTATTGGGGGTGAGCGAACCACGGGCTTAGTGAGATAATTGACCAAACCACACATCAAACAATAACAAACAAGTTTAATTAATAAGCATATGCCATGTAACAATCAATCATATGAGCAAATACAAGTTGGATAACCAGAATCCAGACATGTAGATTTATGCCATCCCATTGGGGTTGGAAGGAAGCCATGAAGAATGATATACATGCCCAGGAGAATAAGAGAACTAAGGAAGAATTGGTACCATAAACTGAAACCAAAGTTAAATTCAT
The DNA here is from genome assembly GCA_024138025.1 of Combretum micranthum. Classification (NCBI taxonomy): domain Eukaryota; kingdom Viridiplantae; phylum Streptophyta; class Magnoliopsida; order Myrtales; family Combretaceae; genus Combretum; species Combretum micranthum. Next base: position 403,678 of record JAMXBD010000781.1, read on the forward strand.
AATTAATGCATGTAATTTGATTGTTATATGTGTGTATGTGTTAGTGTGAATTGTGGTTTGAAATAATTGTATGTGTTATGAAGTATTAACTAGATAATAATCCATGGTAAATATATTTAGGTTGATAGTTTATTCATGTTAACCTATTATTATTTAATGTTAATTGTTGTTGTGGTGATTAATACATGATGAATTAAGTTTGTTTTAAACTAAGAATATAACCCATAAATTTAGCAGATTTTTGGCCTTATTAAACCCCAAATTAAGCCCAAAATCAAGCCTAATTAAAGCCCAAGGTGTCACGACCCAAAGGGTTCCCTAAACGTAACAGTTTCGCCACACTCAATATTAAAGCTTAAGTATGACAACCTTAGTCATTCCTATAAGCTTCGGTATTAAGTGTAAGGCATGCTCTCACAAATTAGAGGACCATTCATGGAATCATGAAGCTTAAGAAGATACAATAACAAATTAAGGAAAGAGGATTCATGATATTCATTCATTCATAATAATTATCTTACAAGTTTAGGGGCATTCCCTGTAAAAAAAAAACTATAATCTATTACAAGAAACTTTCTATGAAGTTTACATCTTATTATCACTAAACTTCATCTAAAAATTCCTTAACCAAAATGGATAATACCTGGCTGTAGGGTCCACGTGGCCTCAACCACAAATAGGTAAACTGCAAAAGATATCTATAGGGGTATAAGCTAATAGGCTTAGTGAGAATTATTTCCGTAAGTAAATTTCTTGTGTAGTAAAATTCAAAAAGTTATTTAAGCAATCAAGTGAAATACAACATACACGTGAGCAAACAAGGCATACAGTTTTCCAGGAACTATATGTTGAATGGATTTACGCCCTCCATTCTGGGTTTGGAGATGTATAATCTCAAAATGAGTAGTTTTAGTTAGTTATGCTTCTGATCATTACCACCAAGCATATAAAGTCTACTCGGGTTGAGCCATGCCTCCGGATTTCTGCCGAGCATTAGTTTGATTCCATGTCGCCAAGCAATCGCTTTTGATCATAGGCGCCAAGTGTTGCTTTCGACCGTGCTACTATCCTTTTCACCCAAGGATAATAACCCCATGCAATGTGATTCACTTCATGGTATGCATGAATCAATTTATTTAAATATCATAGCATCATTATTATCAAATTTAAGGTGATATAGAATTTTATACATAGTAAGTGCTATACTAAAACAAACAATTACTTACAATCAATTCTGGCCTCGATATTCTTAGAATCCTATCAACAATTTTCACATATATATCAATTTGTCTTTTTTTTTAATTCTAATGCGACTAAACTACAAGCACAATCAAGTAAAGCACTTTAAGGAAATAAACTTATTTCATATCGATACTTCTTCTAAATGGATGAGTCCAAATAATCCACTTAGTCGAAATAATCCTTGGGATAGAGTATTCTTCCTCGGAATCATCTAGTCAAGGAAAATACCCAAATGAGTATTTCTTGATAACTTTCTTGAAACTTGTCTAAACTATGTCAATGAGAACATCAAAGTTCGTATAAAGGATGATTCCAATTTAAAATGGCCATAACTTGGTCATTTTAACTCAAAATTACGCATATAATATACCGATTTTATTTATTCGAAAAGATTATCCATTTCTAAAACTATTTTCATCAAACTAAATCATTTAGGCTCTGAAACAGTGGCGATCAGATTCACCAAATTTTCCTATCCCAAAAGCTTTTTGTTTCAAACATTAAACCATCCAAAAATTGCGTTGATAAATAGTTAGTTATCTATATAGTTGAGAAATTCCTTTTTCATAGATATATGCTTATTTCATCCTTGCTCAAGCGTTTGTTGTCCAACCAAATTTCTTGAGTAAAACAATGTTAGTTAAAAGTTTAGAAAACCATAGTTTATAAGAAATTCGTTTTGTAAATCCTTTAAAATGAATATTTGTATTCAAAGAATTATTTCATGTTTATCTTACTATTTTCCTAAATGACTTTTTTATAAGAATAAATTTCTTCTTCTCGAAATTGTTAATATTAGTGTTACTTTTTCTTATTTGTTTTCTTTGACCATTTATTTAAAAATCTTGGTTTGAAACTCTCACTCTTTTTATCGGATTTCCTTATGTTTGTTTTTATGGAAAACGTTTTAGTACCAAAAGTTATCTTCTTGAGGAAAATAAAGTAATATAGAAATGATTAAAAAGCTTTTCGAAACAAGAGTAGCTTTTAAAATTGTAGTGAGTTCTTTCTAAAGTTTTGAAAAGAATAAATTTGCTTTTGTTAAACCATAGATTCTACATTTCATATAAAATCATTCTTAGGTGATAAAATCCTCTTTTTGTAAAAGTATAATTGAAGCTTAAAGATTTGGATAATTGTAAACCCCCAAATTTTTGGAATCGGTTTAAGCCTAAAACCCTAAACCGGAAGTCAACCGGAGCTTTAATGGTCAACAAAACCCTAGTTAGACGTAATAGCTTAAGTCTGGCACTCTCGAATAAGAAACTCGGTGAGGATAAGTAGAAGTTTAGAATGTAGAATAGTACGGAATTATCTAAGGCAATATAAAAAGATCAGATTAGTAAAACCGCAACTCGTCTCGAACCCGATCGGACATGGTTCTTGCAAAACGTGTCCGGAACTCCGGAATAGTAAAAATATTCCGAATACACCGTTAGACTCGTAAAAATATAAGGTTTTTAAAAATATCAATTTCGTAATTTTTCGATAAGTAAAAATAACAGATATCGCATTTATACGGGTATTTTCTTACTACCGGTACTTTATTAGTCATATCTACTTTACATTACACTATTCATTACTATTCTACACTATTCTTTTATCTCTGCTTTTCTTACACTACTCTTACACAATCCATAACCTATAACCTTTACTTTTTACCTTTCCATAACTTTATTTCACATCTACCTTACATATTACATCTTTTATTTAACAAAAAAAAAAAAAATAAAATCTCTCTCTCACATCTCTCTATGGCCAGCACCCCTCCCCCATATGCCCCTCAATTTGTTTTATTTTTCTTTTATTTTAATCACACAAAAACCCCTCCATATTTTCTTATAAATACCCTCCTCCTTTTTCACTTCTTTCACACATTTACTACCCACAAATTTCTCACTAAAACACTCTCTAATTCTCCTCTCAAAACTCTCTCCAACTACCATCCCAAAACTCTCTCAAAATAATTTCAAAACAACTCTTACCTACAACAAAAACCCATAACCACATACTACTACCAAAATCTTTTTTAGGTAACCATCTTCTATTATTTTCTTCTTCTTCATGTCATGAAACTTTACATGATCATAATGTGAGTTTCTAAAGACTAAAAGTTATGGAAGCTACATTATGTTCATGTATTGTTCTTGTTCATGAAAAATCTATTTATGTTCATGTTATTATCTTTGTTCATATTATTATTACTATATCTAAGTATTATTATCTATATATATATACATATTCTTTAGAGCATATAAGCTCACTTGCAATTTATTTATTTAATGCAATGCAATTTATTTATTTATTCCATTGCAATTTTTTAGTTATTCCTTGTTATTTTAAGACTAGTCTCTAGTCTTAGACTTGTCCTCATCAAGTCAAAACAAGTTTTTCTTTCTTTCATTTTATTTTATTTTGGGACTAGTCTACTTCTTAGTCCGGGAGCCTTGAAAAAGCTAAGACTCCAATACTTGACTTTATGTTATTTTTGCTTGCTATTATTGTCTCATAATTCATGTTCATTTAAATTGTTGTCCAAATTTTCAAGTTCTAAAAATAATTGATATAAAGGAGATTTTAACACTTAAAAATAAGTTTATGTAAAGTATGAGATCTATGGTTTAAACAAAAATCTCTTTTCAAGATACGAAAAGAACCCACTAAGATTTTAGAAACCACTTTTACTACAAAAGTTTCTTAAGTCACATATTGTTCCACTTTATTTTTAAAAGAAAATAAATTTATGCATGGATGATTTCTATGAAAAACATAAAACATGAGGAAAGGATGAGAAATTTTCAAATAAAGATTTTTGCAAACAAATAGACAAAAGAATTTGTATAAGAAAATAAATAGGAAGAATAGTGTCTTTTCTAAAAACTCCAAAATAGTATTAGTATAGAAAACTTAGAAGGAAGAAAATTTATTTTCAAAAAGTTACTTGGAGATATATATATATATATATTATAAGCCAACATAAAACATTTTTGTAAAACAAAAGAAACAAAATATTCATTTCAAGAGATTTACAAAAATGAATTTTTGTAAACTATATATTTTCTAAAAAAACTCCAAAATTGACATAATTTTATTTGAGCAACATGAATTGACAACAAACACATGAGCATGAATAAATATGAGCTAAGTAACTATAAAAATAGAATTTTTCAAATATCTAGATAACTAAGTATTTATCAAACAAATTTTGACTTCTTGAACTAAAGTTGTTTTTGAGTTGGAAAATTCGTGGTGAATTTTTTCGCTACTGTTTCGAAGCCTATATGGCCTTTTTTGTTAAAATAATTTTGGAAACGGATAGATCTTTTCGAGTGGTAGAATCGGTATATTATATGCGCAATTCGAGTTAAATGACCAAGTTATGACCATTTTAAGTTGGAGCATTCCTTTATACGAACTTTAATGTTCTTTTGACATTGTTTTGTCAAAATTCAAGAAAATCATCAAGAATACTCATTATGAGTATTTTCTTTGGCTAGGTGACTCTGAGGAATGATACTTATATCCTGAAGATTATTTTGTTAAGAGGAGTGTGTGAATGACTCTCGCGTAGAGGAATAGTCAACATGGCATCATGAGTTTATTTCCCTTAAATGCTTACTTGTTGTGCTTGTAATTAGTTGCATTAGAGTTGAAAAGATAAATGGATATGCATGTAAATTATTCTTTGAAAGAATCCTAAGAATATCGAGGCCGGAATGGTTTTAAATGATTGTTTAGTATAACAGTTGCTTTGTATGAAATTCTTTGATTGCCTTAAATTTGATAATAACAATATTATGATATTATAAATAAATGGATTCATGCATATCACGAAGTGAGTCACATTGCATTTTGGGTTATTATCCTTGGGTGAGAAGGATAGTAAGCTCATGTCAAAAGCAACACTTGACGGAAGATCCGAAAGCGATTACTTGGCGAAAGATCCGGAAGCAAGACTCAAATCAAGTAGACTTGATGTGTTGGCAATATTGATCGAAAGCATAAAACTTTTTATTAAAAACTACTTGTTTGAGGTTATGTATCACCAAACCCCGAATGGAGGGCGCAAATCCATTCAACATATAGTTCCTGGAAAACTATATACCTTGATTGCCTACGTGTATGTTGCATCCCATTTGTTTGTTTAATTAACTTGTTTGAAACTTTGTTACAAGAAGTTATCTATGGAAATAATTCTCATAAGCCTGTTAGCTTATACCCCCATAGATATCTTTTGTAGTTTCCCTATTTAGGTTAAGGCCACGAGGACCCTGCGATCAGGTAATTTCTTTTGGATAAAGGAAATTTTAGATGAAGTGTAGTATTAGTATTGATGTACAAATATCCTTGTAATAGATTAGTAATCAGAGGGAAATATCCTTAAGTTTGTAAAGATCATTGTTATAAGTGAATTATTATTATGAATCCTCTTTTCTTAATATGTTATTTATATCTTCTTAAGCTTCGTAATTCCAAATATGGTCCTCTAAAGTTGTGAAAGCACGCCTTACACTTAATATAAAAGCTTTGGGAATGGCTAAGGTTATCATACTTAAATTTTAATATTGAGTGTGGCGGACTGTCACGTTTAGGGTGCCCTTTGGGGCGTGACAATAATAAACTTTATGGGCATGATTATGAGAAATAATAACAAGTAAAAATAACATAAATAATAAATAAAGTCAAGTATTGAGAGTTTTAGCTTCTTCAAGGCTCCTGGGACTAAGAAATATACTAGTCCCAAAAAGAAAGAAACAAAATAAAAGAGGGAAATTTGTTTTGACTTGATAAGGATAAGTTTAAGACTAGAGACTAGTCTTAAAACAACATGAAATAAATAAATTGCAAAGAAAGAAATAAATAAATTACTTTGCATGAAAGTAAAAAAATTGCAAGTAAGCTTATATGCTCTAAAGGAGATATATATATATATATATATGTAGATACATAATTATATTTAGTTAGATATAATAACAATAATAATATGAACAAGGTAAAGTAACAACACAAATATATATAGATATTCATGAACAAGAACAATACATGAACATGTGTAGTTTCCATAACATTTAGTTTCTGGAAACTCATACCATGGTAATGTAAAGTTACATGACATGGTAAGAAGAAATTTGTAATGAAAATTTTTACCTAAAGAGTGTTTTGGGTATTATGTGTGAATGAGTTTTGTATATGTAGAAGGGAGTTTGAGAGTATTTTGAGAGAGTTTTGAGAGTGTATGTGGAGAGAGTATTGAGAGGAGAAATTTAGCGAGATTTGGTGGTGAATTTGTGGGTAGTAATTATGTGAAAGAAGTGAAAGAGGAGGGGGTATTTATAGGAAAATGAGGAGTGAATTTTGTGTATTTTAAATAAAGAAAAATTAAAAGAAATTGAGAGAGAAAGTGGGGGAGGTGCGCCAGCCACTACATGAGAGAGAGGAGAGAGAGTTTTATTTTTGTATTTTTGTTGATTAAATGTAATAATAAGTAAAGTAGATGTGAAATAAAGTTATAGGAAATATAAAAAGCAAAGATAATATGTGTATATAGTGTAAGAATAGGTGTTAGAAAAAGTAAAGATAAATGAATAGTGTAGAATAGTAATGAATAGTGTAATGTAAAGTAGATATGACTAATAAAGTACTGGTAGTAAGAAAATACATGTATAATTGCGATATCTGTTATTTTTACTTACCGAAAAATTATAAAACTGATATTTTTGAAAACCTTATATTTTTACAAGTTTAATGGTATATCCAAAATATTTTTATTATTTCGAGCCCCAGGACACGTTTTTCAAGAACTGTATCTGTTCGGGTTCAAAACAATTTGTGGTTTTACTAATATGATCTTTTTAAGCTTTCTAATGTTATTACGAATCATTCTACATACTAATCTCTTACTTACTTTCTTAGGGTTTCGAACATGAGATTGTCGAACTTAAACTATTATGTCTAACTAGGGTTTTGTTGACTTTAGGGTTTCCTGTTGACCTTCTAATTAGCGTTTACGTTAAACCGATCATAAAACTTTGGAGGTTTACACAAGGCACCTTAGAAAAATCTGACCCAAAAGTCAATTATCATTAAATAAATATCAAGCTTTATTGTTACACTTTAGACATTCAAAAACATAAACAAAAGAAGAAATTTCGTAACTCTAGAAATGCTACATTTTCCAACACCTAAACTAAGTTTTCTTGCACCCAACACACCAATAATCCATCCTCAACCATCATATATACATTAAGGTATGTTTATATGATGTTGAAAGTGCTTTATTTCTCTTTTAATCCATGAATTTTCTGTCAAATATATTGTATGTTGGATATATATATTGTGTGTGTGTGTGTGTGTTGTTATATTGTGATGTTGAGATAGCTTAGGACTTGTTATGGAAGTATAATGATGGTGTTGAGCTGTAGTGTGATGAGAAGTAGTATTATTGCGCTGTATTGAGGAGTGGATTCATGTTCAAGTAGTGGATGTGAAGAAAATGAAATCATAGTGTTAAGTGTGTTTTCATAGTTGGGAAGGAGTTTTGTGTTTCAATGATGTTGGAAGGGAGTTTGTGTATGCTTGATGATATAGGGTTCTTATACCATGCATTAGGAAGGTTATATTGTGGTTTGGAAGGAGTTGGAAAAGTTAAATGTAAAAATTTTAGTGTTTGAAAAACAGAAGAATTCTGCAACTTGAATTGCATTGTACGCCACCGGTGTACCTGTCGATGTTAAGGTTCTGGCTTCTGATCTTTTGAAATGCAACCTAAACGCAGCCGACATTGAGGTCGATATTGCCGGTGTAAAGACCCAAAAGTTTGTACAGAATGTAATTTTCTTAACGATGGCTTAAACGCCGCCGACGTGCAATCCCTACGCCGCTGACATTGAGGCTTATATTGCCGGCGTTAATTGCCAGTGTGGGCTTTGAAAATTTCTATTTTTCTAACTTTCTTCAAACATCTTCCAATACATGATATATAACTTTTTGATCAAGAATTATCCTTAATGATGTTATATGGTACATATATATATATGTCATGTGATGACTTTGGATTGTTTTTAAATAAGATTCAATAACTTCCTAAGTTTTAATTTAGTGAGTATAAGCTTGACTTAGGATAGTGATGTTGATATAGTTGATTTGTGTGGAATATAGATAGATACTCAATTGGAGATTCCCTTTGATTCTCAATCCGATCTAGGTACACAATAATTTGATTGATTATTGCTTAGGACATGCATATTCACATTAGACTTTAAATAATGAATAATGAAAAATTTATTGAAATGATTTGTGGTTGAGTCCTGTCTAGTTCGCGGAACAACAACCTTGTCATGATGCAATGGCATGGTAGTTTAGGCATTTAGTCCAAATCTTTGTCATGATGCAATGACTTAAATCCATGATGCAATGGTGGTTTATCTTAATGGCTAAGTGGATAGCTAATGGGGTTAACTGTATCGGGTATGGGTGTTCACGGATCGGTTAATCGGTCCGTGGCTCTATTTTTTGAACCTAACCGTTATGATCGGTTTTTAAATATCCCAATCCTTAACTGGTCTATTATAAACGGTTAACCGCCTCAACGGTTAACCATTTTTTTCGGTTAATTTATTCGGTTTTCGGTTTTTAACCATTTAACGTAATGGTTTCAATAATTCAAATTGATAATTTCAAAAGACCTTATTTTTTAGCCTTTATCACAAAGTTTTTCTTTAAATTATTATTATATATTACAAGAGCTAAAAAAGAGAAAATCAAATTAAGAGAAAGGGGAAAACAAACCTTTGATGTATCATTATCAATAAAATCAAATCAACTCAATTGCCATATTAACTCCATTAAACATAGGACAATAGTATTTTAATCAAAATCCAAGGAATATTAACATAGGTAAATTATATGTATATGTATATATTTTAAAAAATAATTATATGTATATGTAAATTATATATATAATATATTTATTAATAATGAAACGGTTAACCATTAACCATCAGTTTTTTTATGGTTACGAACCGAAAACTAGAAAATTTAAAAATCGTAATCCTAAACCGAAATCAATGGATCGGTTAACCATATTTTTCGGATTGATTTTTTGGTTTCGGTTTCATCTGTTTTTTTGCATACCCCTAGTATCGGTATTCTCTACTTAGGCTTGTGAGGAAATAATATGTTTTAGTTTAGGATATGGGACCGTTGAATTAATTGATGTTAAGGACAGGATAACTGGAGTGTATGAAGGAGTGTGAACCCTAGATGAAGCTATTAATAATCTTTATCTTTAGATATAAGAGATGTAGATATCCTGTCTATCTATATAACCCCCTGAGCAGCTGTTGTTACTCAGGACCCCCAGAATTCCAAGCTTAAATCGGAGTTTGAATATTCCATTGTTGTTTTACTCACTCAACTAAAGATAATGAAGTTATGGTGAATTGTTGCATTGCATTTAGTTAAGTGTATATGGCATATGTATTTGGTTGCACTATTGTGTAATGGGCCTTTGGCTCATACCTACCTTGTAGGTGATTATGAGGATGAGCTTACGATGATATGAGCTATGGGACTGATTGGGAGACTTCTATGGATGATTAGGAGTGCGACCTAGTAGTAGTTGTTTAGGACTTTTGATGTATTTTGTGAAGTGTCTAGGCTTATTTGTTAAGCCTTGGAATGTAATTTCGATTTAAGTTGTTTATGTAATGTAGCTTGCATGTGGGTAAGCTTTATATGTTGGTGTGATCCTTAGGAGACACTCAAGTAATATATGATGTAAGTTTTGTATATATGAGATGATCTACTATTAGTATAGTAGTAGTAATTCTTAACTCAAATCATATGAATGTTATATATGTTTTTAAGCATGTAATCATTACAAATACTTCTTTTTAGATGACCTTACGTATAATACTTGAATATTTTCTAATACTTAAATATTATGTGGTCTGGGGATTTGGTATGCTTAATCTATGGGTTAAGTGGGCCGAGTCCTTACAGAGTGGTATCAAAGCTTTAGTTTGTATGACTGCCTGCTTAAATGAGAATGCTAAATATGATTTAACTATAAGTGTAATGTGATTTGCTGGAATGGACTTAAATTGACTTGAGTGATATGATTGATTCAAATATTACCTTGATTGTTTGCTTGATTATTGATTGAATAACATTTAATTAGTATTGCATATTTAATAAAGACCATGCATATATTGTATGTTGCCCATAGATGGATAGAACTCGAAGACAGACTAGACAACAGTCGAAAAGAGAAGACATGCCACCTCCACCTTCACGTCAATCGCTCAAACTTCTACTTCATCACTTATTCCGGCCTCTACTACTATTCCATCTCCTACTTCTGCTTCTATGCCTCAAGTTCCATAGCCTCCGATGCCTCAAATGCCTTCTTTCCCTCCGATGCCACTAATGCCAAATGGCACAAATGCCAATGGGAGATCCGAATGCTATGTGTGCAATATTTAGGGATATGTTTGCTATGATGCAACAATATCAAAAAAATGATGTACCAACACCAACAACAATTTATACAAAACATGCTCCTCAAGTAATGAGACAAGGAGCAAATGTGCAAGGCAATGAAAGGAATGATTGAGTTAAATTACATGACTTTGTCAAGATTATACCAGAGTTCGACAGAACAATTTCAGACCCTACTACCGCTGAGCATTGGATTGAGGAGTTAGAAGAAGCCTTTGCGGCTAGTGAAGTTCCAGAGGATAGAAAGGTTGTTTTAGTGGTTTATATTCAAGAAGGAGGCGAATAATTGGTGGAGATTGACAAGTCAAGATATGGTGAGACCAATTCCGAGGGTTAGGTTCAAGGAGGCTTTCTTTCTATAATATTTCCTTAACACAATCTAAGAATAGATGATTTCAGATTGGTTGAGTCTTAGGCAAGGCAATAGAACTGTTGAAGAATATTATGTAGAGTTTTGTAGATTGCTCAGATTTGCTGGAGGAGTGTACAATGATGAAAGGATGAAAATTCAAAGGTTTTAAGATGGTTTGAATATGAAAATCAAAGGAGAAGTCAAAATGTTTCAACTTCCGACCTTATTAGATGTTGTGAATAAGGCGAAGCTGGCAGAACAGATTCAGAATGAGAATAAGACTCAAAGTGATAGGAGAGCTACATTTATAGGAAAAAGACCCATACTCTTCACTCCTTACAAGAAGTATGATAACTACGGCAAAGGGAAGAAACCATTTCTGGGATAGAAATTGAATTTGGGATCTTCTACCAAGACTTCTACGCCTTTCAACACATTTGAGAAGAGATGTCCTAGATGTTTCGAGCCTCATGATCAAATTCAATGTAAGTGGACTCGGGAGCGTGTTTTGTTTGTGGGAAAGTAGGACACAAAGCTTCGAAGTGTAAAGATCCAGTATTAACCTATTTTCTATGCCTATTGCAAACAAAGAGGGCATTATGTAGCATTGTACCAATAAACCAAGGAACGATGGTCTTAACCCCAGAAAAGGAATGATAGTAGTTAGGCTTTTGCCTTATAGCAGTGTGAGAAAGTTCCATCAGTAGAGGCTCTAGCAAGTACTATAATGATTGCAAATCATCCAGCATATGCATTAATAGACACTAGTGCAACACATGCATGTTTGGCTGAAAAGTTTGTGAATGAGTATGGCTTGAAATTTGAAGTGTTGACTGATAGAGTAATGAGTATTAATACTGCTTTGGGTGTGAAGTCTAGACAACCTTGTATTTGTAGAGAAGTTAATGTAAGAATTGCTAATAGTGATATGCCAATTGATATGATGGTTCTGCCTATGGTTGATTTTGATGTGGTTTTGGGTATGAATTAGTTAAATATGTATAAAGTAATTATAGATTGTAATAAGGCAGAGATGAGTTTTGATCTGAGAGTGGGAAGCTTACTCATGTCTTGGAGAGGAAAAGACCTAAAAGTATGTATACAATGGAGTTGTAGGAGAAGACTTCAAAACAGTTGTAAATGATGAAGGGCTTGATATTGGTATAGTACCCGTGGTGAGAGACTTTGTAGATGTTTTCCTTGAAGAATTACCTGGGTTACCATCAGAAAGGGAGATTGAATTAGTATTGAAATGATTCGAGAATCACTCCTATTTCAAAAGCTCCTTACAGAATGGCTCCTGCAGAATTGAAGGAATTGAAGGTTCAGTTGGAAGAATTGCAAAAAATTGGTTTTATATGACCTAGTATTTCCCCATGGGGTGCTCATGTTCTCTTTGTGAAGAAGAAAGATGAAAGTCTACGAATGTGTGTTGATTACAGGGAGTTAAATCAAGTTACAATTAAGAACAAGTATCCTTTACCCCGTATTGATGACTTGTTTGATTAATTGAAAGGAGCGAATGTCTTTTCAAAAATTGATTTGAGGTCAGGTTATTATCAACTTCGAATTAAACAGGAGGATGTACCAAAAATGGCTTTTCGCATTCGATATGGACATTTTGAATTTTTAGTCATGCCGTTTGGTTTAACGAATGCCCCTGCCGCATTTATGGACCTTATGAATAGGGTATTCAAGGATTATTTGGATTGGTTTGTGATTGTATTTATAGATGATATTCTAGTGCATTCGAGAAGTGAAGAAGAACATGAAAAGCATCTAAGTTTAGTTCTTTAAATATTAAAGGAAAGGAAGTTATATGCTAAGTTTAGGAAATGTGAGTTTTGGTTGAAGGAAGTTGCATTCTTAGGGCATATTATTACAAAGGATGGGATATCTATTGATCCTAAAAAGGTTAAAGCAGTATTAGAATGGTCAAGACCCACTAATGTTACTGAAGTGAGAAGTTTCTTGGGTTTAGCAGGTTATTATCGAAGATTTTTCAGGGATTCTCGAAAATTGTAGCCCTATTGACAAGATTAACCCAGGAAGCATATGAGATTTATGTGGGACGATCAATGCGAGAGCTTTCAAGAATTGAAGAAAAGGTTAATATCTGCACCTATCTTAGCCTTACCCGTTAGCGAGAAGAAATTCACAGTTTATAGTGATGCTTCAATACAAGGTCTTGGATGTGTTTTGATGCAAGACAACCGAGTGATCGCTTATGCATCTAGACAATTGAAACCGCATGAAAAGAATTATCTTATGCATGATTTAGAACTTGCACAGTGGTTTTAGCTTTGAAATTGTGGAGACATTTTTGTTTGTGGAGAAGTGTAATATTTTCAGGATCACAAAAGTTTGAAGTATATTTTTACTTAAAAAGAATTGAATATGCCAAAGAAGATGGCTTGAGTTGATCAAGGATTATGATGCAGAGATTCTATATCATCCGGGAAAAGCCAATATTGTAGCCGATGCTTTGAGTAGGAAGAAACAAATGAGTATGGCAACCATGATTACAAGTTAAAAAGAAATACAAGAAGATCTGCGAAAATTGGATATCGAAGTAACCTTAGACAAAGTAGAAGTGATGATTGCAAATTTGACACCTTGACCAACTCTTATGGATTTGATTAAACAAAGACAACAAGAAGATCCAGAAAGTGGGAAGATAAAAAGTGCGACACAAGAAGGAAGAAGAAAAGAGTTGAGACTTGATGAAGGCGGTGTTATCAGATTTGGAACCAGAATATATGTACCAAAGACGGGAGAATTGAGAAGAGAAATCTTGAAGGAAGCTCATGCAACGGCGTATTCAATACATCCAGGGAGTACGAAGGTGTACAAGGATTTGAAGAAGAATTATTGGTGGAATAATATGAAGAAAGATATTGCAGAGTATGTATCCAAGTGTGTAACGTGCCAGCAAGTAAAGATCGAACATCAAAGACCTGGTGGTGAATTGCAACCATTATCAATTTCGGAATGGAAGTGGGATGATATAACAATGGATTTTCTGAGTGCATTCCTTAAAACCATGGTTGGATAGATTGACTAAATCATCACATTTTATACCATTGAGAATCTGATGTTCATTGAAGAGAATGACATGAATTTATATCCGAGAAATAATGAGACTTCATGGCATACCATTATCGATTACATAGATAGAGATACTGGCTTTGTGAGTCACTTTTGGAAGAGTTTACATGAAGCACTTGGTACGAAACTTCAGTTTAGTACGGCTTTTCATCACCAAAACGAGGGTAATCCAAGAGGACAATACATATATTAGAAGATATCTTAGAGCTTGTGCCTTAGATTTCGGAAGAAATTGGATGGTTATTTGCCTCTATCGAATTTGATTACAATAATAGTTATCAGTCGGTAATACAAATGGCTCCGTATGAGGCATTATATGGAAGAAAATGTCGATCTCCTCTCCACTGGGATGAAGTGGGTGAGAAAGCTCTAATTGGTCCAGAATTGATTCAACAGGCAATAGACAAGATTCAACTATTAAACAGAGATTGAAAGTCGCACAAAACCGATACAAAAGTAATGCCGATGAAAGAAGCAGACCACTGGAATTTGAAGTCGGAGATCATGTTTTTCTTAGGTCTCTCCAACCAAAGGAATCATTAGATTTGGTGTTAGAGGAAAATTGAACCCAAGATATATAGGTCCTTTTGAAATCTTGGAAAGAATTGGACCTTTGGCGTACTTAGCATTGCCTCCTAATTTGTCGGATGTACACAATGTATTCAATGTTTCGCAATTGAGAAGTGTATATCGGACCCAGATACTATTATTGATACAAATCAACTAGAAATTCGACCTGATTTGACCACATAGGAAAAGCCTATTAAGATTTTGGAAAGAATGGATAAAGTCTTAAGAAATAAGATAATTTATGGTGAAAGTTCAATAGAGTAACCAATCCGAGCGTGATGCGATTTGGGAAGTCGAGAATATCATGAGACAAATATATCCGAGCTATTTAAGCAATGATTGAGGTAAGTTTCGGGACGAAACTTCTTAAAGGAGGGAAGAGTGAAATGACCAAAGTTAAATTCATAGTTAATGCATGTAATTTGATTGTTATATGTGTGTATGTGTTAGTGTGAATTTTGTGTTTGAAATAATTGTATGTGTTATGAAGTATTAACTAGATAATAATCCATGGTAAATATATTTAGGTTGATAGTTTATTCATGTTAACATTATTATGTTAATGCTAATTGTTGTTGTGGCGATTAATACATGATGAATTAAGTTTGTTTTAAACTAAGAATATAACCCATAAATTTAGCAAATTTTTGGCCTTATTAAACCCCAAATTAAGCCCAAAATCAAGCCTAATTAAAGCCCAAGGTCCCTTAGAAAAATTTGCCTCAAAAGTCAATTATTATTAGATAAATATCAAGTTTTATTGTTACACTTTAGACATTCAAAAACAGCACCAAAAGAAGAAAATTCGTAACTCTAGAAAGGCTACATTTTCCAACACCCAAACCAAGTTTTCTTGCACCCAAACCAAGTTTGCTTGCACCCAACACAAGAATCCATCCCCAACCATCATATATACATTAAGGTAAGTTTATATGATGTTTAAGGTGCTTTATTTCTGTTTTAATCCATGAATTTTCTATCAAATATATTGTATGTTGGATATATATGTGTGTGTGTGTGTGTGTGTTTTTATATTGTGATGCTAAGATAGCTTAGGACTTGTTATGGAAATGCAATGATGGTGTTGAGTTGTAGTGTGATGAGAAGCAGTATTATTGAGTTGTATTGAGGAGTGGATTCATGTTGAAGTAGTAGATGTAAAGAAAATGAAATTATAATATTAAGTGTGTTTTCATAGTTGGGAAGGAGTTTTGTGTTTCAATGATTTTAGAAGGGAGTTTGTATATGCTTGATGATATAGGGTTCTTATACCGTATATTAGGAAGGTTATACTGTAGTTTGGAAGGAGTTGGAAGAGTTAAATGTAAAATTTTCGTGTTTGAAAAACAGAGGACTTCTGCAACTTGAGTTGCAGTGTACCCTGCTTTGAACGCTGCCGGCGTACCTGCTGGCATTAAGGTTCTGACTTATGATCTTTTGAAATGCAACCTAAACACCGCCGTCGTTAAGGTCGATATTGCCGACGTAAAGACCCAAAGTTTGTACAAAATGTAATTTTCTTAACGACGACGTAAAGCCGTTGGCACTGAGGCTTTATATTGCCAACATTAATTGCTAGTGTGGGCTTTGCAAATTTCAATTTTTCTAACTTTCTTCCAACATCTTCCAATACATGATATATGACTTTTTGATAAAAAATTTGCCTTGTATGATGTTATATGGTATATATATATATATATATATATATATGTCATGTGATGACTTTGGATTGTTTTTAAATAAGATTCAATAACTTTTTAAGTTTTAATTTAGTGAGTATAAGCTTGACTTAGGATAGTGATGTTGATATAGTTGATTTGTGTGGAGCATAGATAGATACTAGTTGGAGATTCTCTTTGATTCTCAATCCGATCCAAGTACACAATAATTTGATTGATTATTGCTTAGGACAGGCATATTCACATTTGACTTTAATTAAGGACTAATGAAAAATTTATTGAAATGATTTGTGGTTGAGTCGTGTCTTGTCGGGGAACATCAACCTTGTCACGATACAATGGCACAGTAGTTTAGGCACTTAGTCCAAATCTTTGTCATGATGCAATGACTCAAATCCATGATGCAATGGTTCACCATGATGCAATGGTAGTTTATCTTAATGGCTAAGTGGATAGCTAATGAGGTTGACTGTATCGGTATATTCTCTACTTAGGCTCAAGAGGAAATAATATGTTTTAGTTCACAGGTATGGGACCATTGAACTAATTGATCTTATAAACCAGGATAAGTGGAGTGTATGAAGGAATGTGAACCCTAGATGAAGCTATTAATAATCTTTATCGGTTAGATATAAGAGATGTAGATATCTGATCTATCTATATCAATCCCCTGAGTAGCTCTTGTTAATCAGGACTACCAGAATTCCCAAGCTTGAATCGGAGTTTGAATACTCCATTGTTGGTTTACTCACTCAACTAAAGATAATGAAGTTATGGTGAATTTTTGCGTTGCATTTAGTTAAGTGTACATGGCATATTTATTTGGTTGCACTTTTGTGTATTGGACCTTTGACTCATACTGCTCTTGCAGGTGATTATGAGGATGAGCTCTATGATGATATGGGCTATGGGACTGATTGGGAGACTTCTATGGATGATTAGGAGTGCGACCTAGTAGTAGTTGTTTAGGACTTTTGATGTATTTTGTGAAGTGTCTAGGCTTATTTGTTAAGCCTTGGAATGTAATTTCAATTTAAGTTGTTTATGTAATGTAGCTTGCATGTGGGTAAGCTTTATATGTTGGTGTGATCCTTGGGAGATCCTCAAGTAATGTATATGATGTATGTTTTGTATATATGAGATGACCTACTATTAGTATAGTAGTAGTAATTCTTAATTCAAATCACATGAATGTTATATCTATTTTTAAGTAAGCAATCATTACAAACACTTCTTTTTAGACAACTTACGTATAATACTTGAGTAATTCCTAATACTTAAATATTTTGCATGGTCAGGGGAATTTGGCATGCTTAATCTATGGGTTAAGTGGGCCGGGTCCTTACATAAACTCTCATAGATTACTTTAAAACATTTCACTCTTCTCTTTGGAACAAAGAAACACCATTAAGTATTAGCCATTTCATGTCGATACCACCAGTGGTGTTCTTTCGATACTAGTTAGTTCTCATAGAACAGAACAAAACAAAGGTGCCCTTAGAAGAACTAAAAAAATGTCACCTAGAAAAACTAGGCGCATCACTAGAGAATCGAAATACTAATATGAGTAGGGTTATCCTCCTTTTTAAAATATGTGCATATAATGCAATGCATATCTATTTTCATTTATGGTACCAGTAGATTTTAGTCAAGTTTAATGTGTTATACATTAATAGACAAATATCAACATGCTTCATACAATAATTATAATACAATAGAATTATCACTTATATTATGACAATTGGCATTCAATCATACACCAATCATCATGCATTATACTCAGTCCCGCATGCACATCAGTTGATTATATATTATTACAAATGCAGTTATACTACAAGCACAAGCAATGTGATAAAGTCAAAGTTACTCACTTGTGGTCCTTGTTAAACTATTGAAACATGCTACTGGAAATCCAAGAACTAATATATTTTCCTATGGAAATGAAATGTAGATATTTATTATTATTTTGTTATTTATATAACGATATTAACGGTGTTCTTTCATATCCTAGTTTTCAGTTATGGTATATTCTCTACTTATTTAACTAATAATTTTATCTTTATATATATATATTATTTTCTTTATGACCAAAGTTTATGGAATTTATAAGAGAAATCTTCCTATTTTGTAATGGTTATCCAATTTTATTATTTAACCAATCTATCTTTTTATTGATTCCAAAATAGATATTTGAAACAACATATTCACCATACTAATTATGGTATAACTTGTACTATAATTTACACTAATTCTATTAGACGTTTTTTAGAAATCACGTACTCCTTTCTTTTATGGTTTTACCTAGTATATTAATCTAAGCCGAGTGTTGATTGAACTAATCACCTATTCAATTACTAAATCTACTTTAATTAGCTTAATTAACCTAATGTGATTTTACTAGTTAAATAATTCTTTTAAGATATATTAATTCTATTTATATTATTTATAATTCATTGTCACTTATTAAGACAAAATACTTATTAACATAATGCAAATAATGCAACTAAATTTCTATGAATTTCTATGATTGTCTAAGTGTCCTATCTTGATATTTAATTTAATTTCTATTACCTGTATTGGTCCTTATATATTTTTTTGGTAACAAATATTTACTATTTATTATTTGTTTTTATTTTGCTTGTCTTGATTTTAGAATATTTTATATTTTATTTTTATTGGGTAATTACGGGGTTCGTACTTAGTAAATTAGTAATTTATTATGATTGTTATTATCATTTTATATCGTTTCTTAGCTTGACCGATTATAGCAAAAAATACCTATTTCTAATTATTTATTTTCACCTTATTTCTCTTGATCTTATTTCAAGTTATGATCTGTTATTCATAGGAATCGCATTACCTATAATTTTAGTTCTTCTTAAATTTCCATTCTTGTGTATTACTAAGTTGTAAATAATTATTTTAATTCTATTCTTATTTGTAAAATGTAATATTAATTATAATAATATTTATAGTAATATTAATCTTAATGATCATAATAGTAATAATTAGAACAATAATACTGATAACGAAAATAATAATTAATAATATTAATAATAACAATAATATGAGTGGTCATTATAATAGTATAATCATAATCACGATGATAATTATAATAATAATAATAGTAATATGCATACTAATCATAATAATTATATTGATAATAATAAAGAATCAAATCAATAAACAATCATATAGTAGTAATTTTAATAGTTATAATATTGATAATAACAATAATAATATTCTTCTTAGTAATAATATTAGTAGTAATATTTTCCAATAATTTTAGAAGTCGCTAAATTACATTTATTATATTTTATTAATTCTTTAAATCTTTTTAGTTGAATTTACTTTCTAAATCTTATTTAATTTCTCTTATATATGTAAATATATAATATATTGGCTTTGGATGAAACAGACTTAATTTGAAAAATTTTACATGTACATCGGCACCTACGTCGCCAGAATTGATTCCCAGATGCTGGCGTTCATATAAATTTTTATACAAGTCAAACGTTAGCGTACATTGGTTCAAAGGCCGCCAGTGTTTAACGAACACCGTCAACGTTATGGCATATGCCGGCCTCAAATGCCACCGGCTTTGAATTCCAGAGGCCGGTGTTGGATAAAATTTAAGTGGTTAAAAAATTTACGTAGTCTCTATTTCGAGGCTAACCGCTTTTACCCTGCCGGCCTATCCCTATACGTCACCAACCTACTAGTTTAATTTGCCAGCATAGTACCGGTGTAGGCACTGTTCATCATCTTTCTTGTTTTTCCTCTATTTTGAACTTACTTTCCTTAATTTATTTATATATTATACTTGTGTTTAAACTTCTTTTAAGTGTTTTTACATATTTTATATGTATTATACGTGATATATCAATACATATAATACCTTAATTATCATACTCTATGATTTCCTATTTTTATACATTATAATACATATAAGGAGTTTTAGGATGAGATATTACCTTGTTTGGGCTGTTATGGTGATACTATACTCCTTCCTTTGGTTTAACACGAGCCTATATTAATAGAAACATAGTTTAAGCTAACGTTTAATACTTGAACTAATTTAGAACAAGTTTTTATTTACCTTGCTTTGTTGATTTCCTAAGCTTGTATTGTATTGTTGTTGGAGCTATTCTATGGAGTTATGTTTGTGTGTGTTTTATGGTGTAAATGAATGATGAATCTGGCTGCTCAAAGGGTGATTTAATTGTCTTGTTCTTTGTTTATTAATGTTAGGTATTTATAGGAAAAGACGGTGGCTTTCCCAGGGGTAGTTTTAGCCAAAATGGAACAAATTTCTTTCCCGTATACAACTTGTTTTACCTTGTTTTCCTTGGCATTAATTATGCTGCTTATGTAGGAAATATTGATTGGTTTGGTGTGTTATATTTATGGACTTGGTGGAGCAAATTTGGGGCAAGTTGCATCAAAACTTCGGCTGAAGAAAATTTGCACAATTTCCAACCCTATATGTCCCTTTTCGCCGAATGCATGTGTATATATTAATATAATATTATTTAATTAATTAATTATCTTAGTAATTTATTAATTGGGTACAAATGTGTCAATTATTTAAGAGTTTTATTTCAAAAAAATTATTTAAAGCTTTTAATTATGACTGTATATGTGTGTCTTTAAGTATGTGTTGTTACGTATAGAGAAGAATTCAAAATGAAGAGAATGAGAAAATGTGAAAAGAAAAAAAATGTAAGGGAGATAGGATGAATGGAAATACAAAAACAAAGAGAAGATGATGAATTTATAGCTAACAACTATGTAAGGAGTGGTAAAAAATATGAACTTGTGTGAAAAGTCAATTTTTGGGTCCAAATGACACGTGTGATAAATACTTATTCGATAATATTTTTAGATGAAAATTCACATATTATTGATATTAAATATTCTGAACATTATGGTATACATAGAATCTTTAGTTTAAGGTTTTATTTTTAACTTTTATACATGCTATCGTAAATTATATTTTATTTGTTTAAAAGTTTTGTTTGGTGGTATTTTGATAAATTAATAATTATATTGCCCTTAATTTGACTTTATTATAAATTTATAAGGTTTGACATTACATATGAATTCATTACTATCTATAGATTTATTCTAAAGTTTTTATTAGATTTAGAAAATTAATATTTATTTTATATTTGTTACTTTGTTCTTTTTACTAATTATAAGTTACTAGGTTAGATCAGAATTTTAGTTTCTATAGACTCATAATCATTTAACTTAAAGATATTGATATGTTTCGAATAATAAAACTTAGGTTCTTAAATATTAAATACGTTTCTTTATTTTTTCATTTACTTTATTTCAAACATTATGTATTTTTAAAGTCTTATTGATAAGGATTTTTTATTCTAATTTGTTTATACTTAAAATTTAAATCGCAAAAAATTTAGAATGATTTCTAATATTTTTATTATAATTCTCTTATGATTCTACGTTTTATTTATAATATTTGTTATAATCTGGTTATGTAAAATTAAAGGGATTACATCATGGGTATCATCATGCTCATGATGAATGCCCTGAGTTCGTTTTTCTTGTTTTTCACTTGTTTAATTTTCCTAACTTAAATTATTTAACTACTTGTTTTACATCTAACTTCTCAACATCATCATACAAATTCGTTTCATGTCTAGCTAACACTCTTAATCATATTTGTACTTCATATTTCCTTAAATCATTTCATTAAACACTTCATATACTCATGCATATATATATGTCTAGATTTTAACATATATGATCATGTATTACTAACTTATCATTTTTTATCATAAGCTCTACATCTATCTAGCATTAATTCAACATTTACATGCATATACAAAAATCAAAGCAAAGAAAACAACGAACTTACCTAGTTGTGTAGCTTGTACTAACTTAATTCGCAACTCTTATCTTGTTTTCTATCTTTACTTTGTACTTGAATTTAAGATTTTAAAGTTGATTTATTGAAGAAAAAAGAAGAGGAAGTCAAGAAGAAGGAAGAAATGTAGAGAGAGGGAAAAGAGAAAAAGAATGGAAGAGAAAGAAAGGAGAAGAAGGCATGTGGGAAAAGGAAAAATGAAAGGAAAAAGGGATAAAGATTAAAGGAAAAGGTAAAGATATTTATGATTAAGGGTTTTAGATTTAAATCTTTCAGATAATTATTTTAAGTATAGAAAATAATTAAAAAATAATTTAAGAATATATATATTAGAAATTAATAGTTTGAATGAAAATCTAACTTAAAAGTTAATTTATAAAAATCTGATATTTAATTTGAGCTTGTGCTTAATAACTAATATTTCTAAACATGCAAATGAATTCAAAACTTATGGGGATTAAGAAAATGGAAGTTGAACAAAAATTTAATTGTTTAGAAATTTGCAAAACATTTAAATTGAATGTTTAAGAAATTGGGATTTGAAGTGAAAAGAAAATGGGTTATAATTGTAAAATTTGAAGAGATTATGAAATTTGATTTTGTTGGAATAAATAAGTAAAACAAATAGACATTTAAAAGAGATATTTGAAATCTTAATTTCAATTTAATCTATTTACTAATATAATCATGTTAAATTATCTAGTCTTACTCTATTATTTACTTATTTTATTTATTTAAACTATCTAAATTCTATTTCTAACTTAGAGAGGTGAGGATTTAAGGTATTTTAGGACATGTAAAAGCCAAAGACAATGCTATATAGTCTTCCTAAAGATTTTGTAATGTTATGGTTGTGTACATTTAATTGATTTAGAGGTGTGGTAGACCTTGAAACTTGGGACAAATATACTTGAAGGATTACTATTACTACTAATACTACTAATACTACTGCTATTACTACTTTAACACTTGTGCATTGCATCACACTACTATTTATTTTGAGTTTCACATGCTAATATTTATGCTAAATATATATATATATATATATTTTCAAATTCAATATCTACCCTCTACCCATACATTTCTATTTTAGGGGAAAAAGGAAAAAAATAACATTTTAAAATTTAATTACGAAAATGTTATTAGGATGAAAATAGTCCTAGCTTTAAGCAATTTGAACTTGTCTCTTAAAGAAATGATGTCACACCCCAAAGGGAACCCCTAAACGTAATAGTCCACCGCATGCTAAACGAGACTTAAGAATCACTACCATAGTCATTCAAAAGTCTTGTGTTAGTATATGAGGTGTTCTCTTACGACAATAGAACATAAACAATTAGAGATAGATGGTTTAATTTGATAGGATAAGCATAAAAATATAAACCATAGATATTTGAGGATCAGTTACAAAGCATTAAGGGGCATTCCCCCGCGACACATAAGTCTAGGTATTATCGTTTAAGTAAAACTCGATTGTTCTAGGTTCACTACTAAAGATTATACAAAACCAATCAAAAACTTCTAAGGAGATAACTCCTAGTCTCGCATTACCTGATTTGGCCAAGTCCGAGGATGCAGCCATATGTACGGGAACTGCATTAGAAAGAAACTGTGGGGGGTATAAGCTAGGCTAGCTTAGTGAGTTTCATTTCCAAAATTAAATGCTCAACAAGTAATATATATCAGGCAAGTTATATTAACTACCATATGAAATGTACAAGCACGTGAGCATACAATACATAAGACTTTTCGAAAATCTTATGTTGAATGGATTTATGCCCTCCATTCGGGGTTAGGTGTTTCAGGCTCATACGATCATAGATTTCAAATTTTCATATTTATATTGTGGTTGACACAGGTACCTACCTACACATATTTTCAATTCCGGCCATTACGTCAATATTCAAGTTTACAGGCTCCTCGTTGCCTAGCTATTATGCCTTCTTCCTACAAATGTATAATAACCTATGCATGTGACTCACATATGATATGCATGGCCAATTTGATTATAAGATCATGGCATATTAATTTAACAATTTATAAGCGATCATAGATATGTCAGGCACTTCAATTCTACACTAAATCATACAAGTATTTACAACAAGCTCATTTTGATATTCTTATCATCGATTCACCTAAGTAGAAATCAAATACACACAATCAAATTTCTATCGTGCCATAATTCTAGTACCACTAATGTTACAAACACAATCACAAGAATATAATTTAAAGTTATGAACTCACACAGCCATGGTCTCCGGTCTCTAATGGTAGTGATCCAGAAACACGAATTTCCCTTGATTCCAAAATCACCTAAATGAAAGAAATACCCCTGTAAGTCCCCGAGTTTTTGGATCCAAATTAAAGACCTAGACCCTAATCAGAAGTCAAACGGATTCTTAAGTCAACCAAAACCCTAGTTTATCGTAACCGCTTAACTCGGCATTGCCGTTTTCTCAAGCCCTAGAAAACGAAGTTGGAAAAGTTAGCTATTATAGTTCGTAATAGCTAAAAGTTATATAAAAACATCAGATTGAAGGATTTCGGGTGTCCTTCGAACCCGATTGGACATAATTCTTGAAAAATGTGTCTAGAAGCCCGGAATAGGAAAAATATTCCGAATATACCGTTAGACTTGTAAAAATATGAGATTTTCAAAAATATCAATTTCGTAATTTTTGTAGTAGCTAAAAATATCATATACCGCTTTTATACGCGTATTTTCTTACTACTGGTATTAAATTGTCATGTTTACTTTTACATTATACTATTTTCTACTATTCTACACTATTCATCTATCTCTACTTTTTCTTACAACCTACTCTTACAAACCATACACCTATTTCTTACACATTTTCATTTCCAATACAACTTCACATATTTCATTTCTTACTTTTAATTAACAAAATAACAAAAAAATAAATTTCACTCCCCCATTTCCCCAAAAGTAGTGCCGGCCCCCTCTCACTCTCCCTCTATTTTTTTTATTTTTTAATTATTTAATTAACACAAATTATCTCCCACATTTTCCTATAAATACCCCTCACGCTTTCACTTCTTTCACACCACTTCTTCACTAAAGTTACTCTCCAAATTTCTCTTCAATCCTCTCCAAGAAAGTCCTTCCAAGAAGTTCTCTTTAGTTCATATTCTTTAGGTAAAGATTCTTCAAGAAATTCCTATGTTCATCTACTTAGTATGAGCTTAGTGTGTGTTTTCTAAAACCATGAAGGTTAAGAAAGCAACAATAGGTTCATACTTTGTTTTTGTTCATAATCATAATTCCTTTATGTTCATTTATGTTTCTTTTATGTTCATAACTATCTAATATATCTATATAGCTATATATACTATTTAGAGCATATAAGCTCATAGTCTTGCAATTTATTTACCTTTCATGCAATTTATTTACTTCAATGCAATTTATTTAATTTCAAGTTAATTTTAAGACTAGTCATTCTAGTCTTAGACTTGTCCTCATCAAGTCAAAACAATTCTTTTTCTTTTTGGGACTAGTCTTTTCTTAGTCCCGGGGTACCTTGATGAAGCTAAGGTCCCAATACTTGATTTATTTCCTTATATGCTTGTTCTTTTAAGTTATTATGTTCTTTACATATTTTCATAGCTTATGATTCATATTCATGCATGAACATAATGAAATTGTCTCAACAAAATAAATAAAGGAAATGTTTTCTTAAGATAAAATATTTTTCTCTAGAAATAAAAATATGGAGTTTGTGGAACTCATAAGAGATTTTTGCAAACATACAAAAGACTTATGAAGTAAATAAGAGTTTTACAATAACTTCATCTTTTTCTAAGGTAGAACCCATTTTCATTAAAATAAAATAATCCCAAGAAACTAAGGAACTAAAATATTCTTGTGAGAAAATTGTTATAACTTTTACAAATTTTTGAAATCTAAGATTAGAAAACAAAACCACTCCTTAGAAATTTAAAGAAACTAAATTTAGAAAAAGAATATTTATCACAAATAACTTAAGGTCTTTCAAAAGTAAAATAAATATTCCAACAAGATCTCAAGTCCAAAGTCTTTTGAAACCTTACTTTCCATAAGTTGAGACAACTTCATTTACTTCATACATTGGTTATGAGTCATTACATATATGTATATACCTTTCAAAAAGTTTACAAAATACTTGAAATATTTATCTTTTTAAATGAGCTTTGTTTACAAGAAGGAAAACAAGTTTTTTTGCAAAATTCGTGGCAACTCTGGTCGCTATCTTTTCGGAACCCAAATGACCTAGTTTTATGAAAATAAGCTTAGAAATGCGTAGATCTTTTCGAGTAGGTAGAAAACGGTATATTATACGCGAAATTTCGAGTTAAAATGAGCAAGTTATGGCCATTTTAAGTTGGAATTTCCTTTTATACGATTTTTACCGCGATTTTAAGTGAATTTTAGAATCTTCAAGAATAGAAGTTTTATGAAAGACTCATTTTGGGTATTTCATTTTATTTAGGTGACGAGGGACCCAAGATTGTCTACCCGAAGGACTATTTCGATTAGATCTACCGAGTTATGGAGTGAGTTAATTCTTTCCCTAAGTACATTTCCTTGTTTGTGCTTGTAATTAGTGGAACTAGAAATTTAGGAAAAGATAAATGAACAAGTGTTATGAAATAATTGTTGAATGAAAATTAAGTATATCGAAAGGTGATATGTTAAATAAAAATGTGACTTTTGTATCGATTTGATGAAATTATGGTTGATCACCTTGAACATGAATTCAATTTTATATGGTTAAATGTTAAATTGAAATTCATTCATGCATACCATACTCGTGAGTCGTATTTATTTCACTACTATTGTTTGTGTGGGGAAACGAGAAAGTGGTAGTGGTGGCTAGTAGGACCCGGTAAGTCTACATGGGCCAGTAGGAGCTAAGAAGTCTATGGGGCAAGTAGGAGCCTGTAAATCTGCAAATATTGATGGTCGTATGGGCCTGTAACCACTCAACCCTTGTCAGGAGGGCGTTAAATCCATGCTACACTTGATTTCCAGTTGATCTTATGTATTTGGCTGATCATGTAATTGATGCATTACATATGCTTGAATTAAATAAACTTGGTTGTCATATGGAAATGTTATATAGTTAGGAATTATCTCACTAAGCAAGATTTGCTTATACCCTTATAGTTTTTTCTTACAGTATGATTATCTGTGGTTGGCCCCAAGGAGCCCAGTGTGCCAGGTATGAGCTTACGCTACTAGGAGTTTTTGGAGGAAGTTTATGTATTTTTAGTTTTGGACATAGACTTCTAGGAAAAATCTCTATAGTAGACATATGTGATAGTTATGTTTATTTTTTTTATTAGTATAGTTGATTAAAGACTTTAAGGCGGGGGAATGCCCCTAAGATGATGTACGAACTTATTATGGAATGAAGAACTTATGTTTATATATTTAAGTTATGCTTGCTTTTGCTATCTATTTAAACGTAATACCCCTGTGAGTCTCCTACTATCTTGGAAGCACGCCTTGCATATGATATCGAAGCTCCTGCATGACTACGGTTTGTCATTCATTAGCTTTAATGTTATATACGGTGGACTGCCACGTTTAGGGTACCATCTGGGGCGTGACAACCCCTATGAGTATTTCATACCATAACTAATTCCAAACTTTTCAATTAAAACTCTTTAAATTCGTAATTTCCGTGGTAATTGGAAATTCCAACTTAAAATGGCCATAACTTGGTCATTTGAACTCGGAAATTCGCAAATAAGCTATCGATTTCTATCTACTTCGAAAGATCTATCTATTTATGATGTTATTACTAAATTTTGAAATTTTTAGGTCTCAGAATGTTCAGATTAGATCTGATCAGTAGCTAGAATTTGAAGTTCCGAAATTGTTTTGTGAAATTTGCATTATTTCTAACAAGTAGATTATATATGCATACAATATCTACAAGTTATGATCATGAATGTCATGATATGAGCTATCTACATGTAATTCCTTAATTATTTTTAATTAAAATGAATTTTGCAATAACTTTCACTTTGCAATAATGTCAGAAACACTTGTTTTAGAAAATTAGCTTTACTTCTTTGAAAATCATGCATATTTTTACTACAATGAGGCCTTGACAACCTATATACCTAATATCTTTATTATATTAATGAATTTCCTCATTTAAAGGTTGGAAAATAGATGTTTTAAAGTAAGTTTTTCTTAGTGACGAATTTTGCATAATTTTTGGAAAGGAAAATATTGTTTGATTTTAGTTGGGAAATCTTTCCTTTATTTTAAGTTTGTACTTTGATAAAACACATTTACTCTTATAAAAATCAAGTATTTATTACTTATATTCCCTAAGGCTTTTATTTTTCCATTAAAATACTCATTTTGAAATTTAGAAATAGATGTTTAAATAGGGATCAGTTTTAGATCTGAATTTTGGAAAATTGCTTTTGAGATTGTTTCTTGTGAAAAACTCATTTAATCATTCTAAAACTAAGTCCTAGTCAAACCTACTCCCTAAGGCTTCCATTTTTTTTTAATAAAACTCTTGTTTTATGATTGAAAAATAAGTGCTTTCTTGGCATTTCACCCTAGTTACGAATTTCTACATTTTTGTTGGAGTTGAATCATAGATCTAACTTAACTTTTGTAATCATTTTCTTGTTTTGAAAATTTCTCTTAGTAAAAGCATGATCAACTTATAAAAATCACTACTTTATGATACCTTTTACCTAAGCCCTTCATTTTACATGTAAAACCTTCATTTTGAAGTTGGAAAATATGTTTTCTAAATGGTTCTTTCCCAAGATCCGACATTTAAAAATCACTTTTTGATAGAAACAAAATGGATCTTGAGTTTTGATCAACACCTTCGCTAAGACTTGTCATGTAGCAAGTCCTTCATGCATGTAAAACAAGTGGCTATGTTATTTTAACTACTTTAAACAAATAGATCTACTATATGAATGTAATGCAATAATGACAATATGTAGATAGGAGTAAAAATGAGAATATATGCACAAAATTTCTATTTGAGCAACATATAACAACAATATAGCAAAATATTTAGTATATTTACTTTAATAGTAAGATCTACAAATTTGTGATGGTAAGGATATCATATTCTAGTGTTTCCACATCCCTAGCATAAAGCTCATGGGGATTTTTGGTGGAATCACACATGTATGAACTTGCCATTACATGTTTTATGGTGGTAAGGTCAAGATCTATTACCTATTTAGCGTTTTGGTGAAGGAAACTTGAAGAAAACAAAAGTGTGGTGTGTGCTTGTGGGAGGGGGTCACAGCACAAGAGAGGAGGAGAGGGAGAGAAATTTGCTTTCCAAAGTTTGATCTTTTTGAAAAAGAAGTGAAAGTGAAAAGTGAAAGGTGAAAAAGATATTATATATGAAATGAATTTAAGGTTTTGTATGATTATTTAATAAAAGAAAAACAGAACAAATTGTGGCCTATTGAGAAGGGGGGGGGGGGGGGGGGGGGGGGGGGGGGGGGGGGGGGGGGGGGGGGGGGGGGGGGGGGGGGGAGGGGGAAGTTTCACGCCGGCCATAAAGAGGGGGAGAGAGAGTTTTGATTTTGTTTTGGTAATTAAATTCATTTTAATGAGTAACTTTAAGTACTAAAATATATTGGAAAGGTAAATTGTAAGAAAATAATGTAAAATTATAAGAATAAGTTATAAGGATGTAAGAATAGGGTATGGGTGGTTGTACTTGATGAATAGTGTGAAAGAAAGCAAAAAGTTGATTAGAAAATTAAATTACTGATAGTAATGAAAATACGATAAAAATGTTATAACAATAACTTTTATAACTTGAAAAATCATATAACTGATATATTTAGAAATATTATGTAATTACGAATCTAACGGTGCTAATATCATATATTTAATATCTTGATTCTCGAGACATGCTTTTTAAGATTTGTATCTGATTGGGCTTAAAATAGGTCGAAAATCCACTCATCTGATATTGTTAAGTATTCTAATATTAATACTAGCCAACCTATACTTCTCACTCATTTTTCGATTCCTTGGTTTGAGAACACAAGATTGCCGGATCTAACTGCTAGGGTTTCCTGAAGTTTTGTTGACTTAGGGTTTTCGATGGACTTCGGATTTAGGGTTTTACTTGGAGTTAACTTGTTTCGAATCTTCCGGGCTTTCATGCTTGGCATTGGCGGACATAGGTTTTTTAGGTCCGATTGGTCTAGAGGTGTCCTTTTAGGTTTTCGGTTTCCAGTTTTAAATTTTTTCTAAAATTGAACTCAGGTTTGCTATGAAAACGAGGGTTTACAACCTACCCCCTTTAAACAGCATTTGGTCCACAAAGCTGAAACTTACATTGTCACGCCCAATGGGGCACCCTAAAAGTAACAGTTCGCCACACTCAATATGAAAGCTTAAGTATGACAACCTTAGTCATCCCCAGAAGCTTTGATATTAAGTGTAAGGCGTGCTCTCATAAATTTAGAAGACCATATATGGAGTTATGAAGCTTAAGAAGACATAATAACAAATTAAGAAAAAAGGATTCATAATATTCATTTGTTGATAACAATAGTCTTACAAATCTTAGGGGCATTCCCCAGCCACAAATAACTATAATCTATTATAAAAATATTTCTATGAAGTCTACATCTTATCTATACTAAACTTCATCTAGAAATTCCTTAACCAAAAAGGAAAATACCTGGCTGTAGGGTCCACGTGGCCTCAACTACAAATAAGTAAACTACAAAAGATATCTATAGAGGTATAAGCTAATAAGCTTAGTGAGAACTATTTCCATAAATAAACTTCTTGTGTAATGAAATTCAAACAAGTTATTTAAGCAGGCAAATGAAATGCAACATACACGTGGGCAAAGAAGGCATATAGTTTTCCAGGAGCTATATGTTGAATACGCCCTCTATTCGGGGTTTGGTGATACGTAACCTCAAAACGAGTAGTTTTTCCTAAATTTTGCTTTCGATCAACACCGCCAAGCATATTAAGTCTACTCGAGTTGAGCCATGCTTCCGGACTTTCCGCTAAGCATCTGATTCCCTGTCACCAAGCAATCACTTTCGATCATAACCGCCAAGTGTTACTTTCGACCGAGCTACAACCCTTCTCACCCAAGGATAATAACCCAATGCAATGTGATTCACTTCATGGTATGCATATATCAATTTATTTATGATATCATAGCATCATTATTATCAAATTTAAGGTGATCATAGAATTTTATACATATCAAATGCTATACTAAAACAAACATTTAATCAATTCCAACCTCGATATTCTTAGGATCCTTTCAACAAATTTTTCGCATACATATCAATTCATCTTTTCGTAATTCTAATGCGACTAAACTACAAGCACACTCAAGTAAAGCATTTTAAGGAAATAAACTCACGATGCCATATCGACACTTCTCTAAACGGATGAGTCGTTCACACAATTCACTTAGTCGAAATAATCCTCGAAGTATGGGTATCTTTTCTCGGAATCACCTAGTCAAGGAAAATACCTAAAATGAGTATTTTTTGATGACTTTCTTGAATTTTGACAAAACAATATCTTAAGAACGTCAAAGTTCGTATAAAGGATGATTCCAATTTAAAATGACCATAACTTGGTTATTTTAACTCGAAATTGTGCATATAATATACCGATTTCTACCTACTCGAAAAGATCTATATATTTTTAAAACTATTTTCATCAGACTAGATCATCTAGGCTCCAAAACAGCGGTGATCAGGTTCACTATGAATTTTTCCATCCTAAAAGCAATTTGTTTTAAACATTAAATCATTCAAAAATTGCTTTGATAAATACTTAATTATCTATATAATGTAAAAAATCCTTTTTCATAGATATATAGCTCATATTTCTTCCATGCTCAAGTGCTTGTTGTCCAACCAAATTTCTTGAGTAAAACAATATAAATCAAGAGTGTAGAAAACTATAGTTTACAAAGATTCCATTTTATAAATCCTTGAAATAAATATTTTGATTCTTTTATTTTCAAATAATTAATTTTATGTTCATCTTACTATTTTTCCTAAATGACTTTTCGATAAAATAAATTTCTTCTTTTCTAAATTCTCAACATTAGTGCTACTTTTCCAATTTGTTTTCTTTGACTATTTATTTGAAAAATCTTGGTTTTGAAAACTCTCATTTTTGTTTTAAGGGATTTCCTTATATTATGTTTTTGTAAAAATATTTTAGTACCAAAGTCATATTCTTTTAAGAAAACAAAGTAATATATAAAAAAAATGATTTAAATAGCTTTTTCAAGACAAAAGTAATTTTTAAAATTGTAGTGAGTTCTTCTTAAAACTTGAAAAAGAATAACTTTACTTTTTGTTAAACCATAGAATTTATATTTCATATAAAACCATTCTTAGGTGATAAAATCTCCTTTTTGTCAAAGGATTATTGGAGCTTTAAAGATTTGGACAACAATCTTAATGTGCATGATTATGAGAAATAATAACAAGAAAAAATAACATAAATAATAAATAAAGTCAAGTATTGAGAGTCTTAGCTTCTTCAAGGCTCTCGGGACTAAGAATTAGACTAGTTCCAAAAGAAAGAAATAAAATAAAAGAAAGAAAATTATTTTGACTTGATTAGGACAAGTCTAAGACTAGATACTAGTCTTAAAACAACAAAAAATAAATAAATTGCAATGGAAGAAATAAATAAATTACTTTGCATGAAAATAAATAAATTACAAGTGAGCTTATATGCTCTAAAGAATATATATATATGTATATATATAGATACATAATAATACTTAGTTGGAAATGACAATAATAATATGAACAAAGTAAAGTAACAACATAAATAAATAAATAAATATTCATGAACAAGAACAATACATGAACATAGTGTAGCTTCCATAACATTTAGTTTTTGGAAACTCACACCATGGTTATGTAAAGTTACATGACATAGGAGAAAGAACTTGTAAAGAAAAGTTTATATAAAGAGGGTTTTTGAAGTATTATGTGGGAATGGGTTTTGTGTATGTAGAAGGTGGTTTGAAATTATTTTGAGAGAGTTATTTGGAGAGAGTGTTGAAAAGAAATTTTTGGATAGTTTTGGTAGTAAATTTATGGGTAGTAAGTGTGTGAAAGAAGTGAAAGAGGAGGGGAGTATTTATAGGAAATGAGGAGTGAATTTTTGTATGATTTAAATAAAGAAAAATTAAAAGAAAATTGAGAGAGAGAGATGAATGGGGGAGGGTGTGCCAACCACTATGTAAGAGAGGGGAAGAGAGAGTTTTATTTTGTATTTTTTTTTATTAAATGTAATGTTAAGTAAGATAGACGTGAAATAAAGTTATGGGGAAGGTAAAAAGTAAAGTAAATAGGGGTATAGGTGTAAAAATAGGTGTTAGAAAAAGTGGAGATAAAAGAATAGTGTATAATAGTAATGAATAGTGTAATGTAAAGTAGATTTGACTAATAAAGTACCGGTAGTATGAAAATGCACGTATAATTACGATATATGATATTTTTACTTACCGAAAAATTATAAAACTGATATTTTTGAAAAACTTATATTTTTACGAGTCTAACGGTACATTCGGAATATTTTTACTATTCCAAGCTTTGGGACACGTTTTTCAAGAACCGTATCCTTTTGGGTTCAGAACAATTCGCGGTTTTACTAATTTGATCTTTTTAAGCTTCCTTATGTAATTACGAACAATTCTACGTACTAATCTCTTACTTACTTTTTTAGGATTGCTTATACGGGATTGCCAGACTTAAACCATTTCGTCTAACTAGGGTTTTGTTGACTTTAAGATTTCCGATTGACTTTCCAATTAGGGTTTAAGCTAAACCGATCACAAAACTTTGGGGGGTTTACATACATATCCTCTTTTCAATCAACTCAGAATAATTACTCCGAATTTCCTCTTTAGTCTCTCAAATTGTCTCCTCAGTTGCATGGTTCTTCTTTAATATTTTCACCTACCAAGTCTCTTGCTTAAGTAATCCTTATGTTCTCGCATCCATGTCTAGCATTGGATGTTCCTCGTGAGTAAGGTTTCTTTTGACTGAACGGGTTTCAACTCCATGATTATTTTTAGGCCTGGTACATATTCCTTTAGTACCGAAACATAAGACACATGGCATGTTCTTTCTTTTACCATATCGTTCTTGCTTTATTTACTGTCTCTGTGTCTTAAGCTTGACTCATTGTTAAGCTTTTCTATGTCATCCTAAAACGAGGTGTCTCGTGACGCCGTCCATACAAAGTTTCACAGAGTGGCATCCAAATGGTCGAGTGATAACTGTCATCGCAAGCAAGTCTCAATTGGCGGTATGTGATTATTTTAGTTTCACTTGAATTCCCGAAACACATGCTCTCAACATGCTTTATAAGGTTTGAATTGTCCACTCAGACTGTTCATTTGTCTGAGGGTGATAAGCGATGCTAAGCTATATCTTATATCCAAACTCTTTCGTAACCTTATCTAGAACTTATAAACTTTGGGTCTCGATTGGGTATAATGCTCGTGAGTACATCCTATGGTCGTACTATTCCTCAGATGCAGAACTTGGCTAGCTTGCTCTTAGGGTGTGTGATGTTGATTAGCAAGGAGGGTGCTGACTTGATTAATCGATCCATGGTCACCCATACTTTATTGCATCCATTTGAAGTCATTGAGGTAACCTTTCTTGAAATCTATGGATGTCTGATTCCATTTCCATTTTGGGATAGGCAAAAGCCTTAATATTCCTCATGACCTTCGGTGTTTTATTTTCACCCATTTACATGTCGTACATTCCACGACACACTGTGCTATATTCCCCCTTTGTACTATTCCATCGGTAGTGACCTTACTCAGACTTCTCTTCTTAATTTCTCAATCCTCCCTTATATATAGCCGTCCTTTCCTTCCGACCATATTCTCCTTATCCATTATAGGGTCAGAGTATTTTACTTCCTGAAATTCTTTCTTAAACTTTTGCATTACTCCGTCATTTTTAAGCCTCCTTGCTTTTCTTAACCAAGGTTAGTTCCAACATTAAATTTGTATATCTCTAATTTTGTACTTTGCGTAGTGAATTTAAATCTTCAATTCCTCTAATTCCCTTGTTAGTTCTTTTTGGCTTATGATTTATACTATCACTTTTCCCTAACTTTTCCCGTACAATATTTAATTTCCAGGTCATCATCTTCAATCAACTCCAACCATCCTCTTTGTTTCACATTTAATTCCTCCTGTGTAAACAGATGCCTAAAGCTTTTATGATCTGTACATATATCTCACATTTTTGTCCATATAAATAGTGCCTCCAAAGTTCCAAAGTAGAGACAATTGCGGCTAGCTCCTACTCATGCGCAGGGTAGTCCTACTCATGGAGTCTCAATTATCAAAACTATAAGCAATGACTTTTCCTTCCTTCATTAATGCATATTCAAGGCCATTTTTTGGAGTGTTATTATGTACTGTACGAGATTTCATCGAGTCTAGCAAAAATCAAGGTCGGTGCTGATACTTGCTATTATTTTAATTCTTGAAAGATTCCCTTTTGCTTCTATACATACAATTTCTCATTCCTTTGCGTTAACTGGGTATAAGGCTTAGCTATTGTTCCAAAAAGGAAAATTTTTTACAAACTTGTGTCTAGAGTTAGCTATTCCAAAAGATTTTTATTCGGGTCACCATTTGGGGTTATTTCCACTCCACAATAGCTGTAATGTTCTCGGATCAACCAAAGATCTTTTCCTGATGCATCATGTCTCAGAAGGATCTTTGATTTAGCCAAAAGTCGTACTTAGATAGTTTGGCATACGACTTATTTTCTCTTAGAGCTTGTATTGCCATCCTAAGATGCTCTTAATGCTGCTTTCCACTTTTTGAGCAAATTGTAAAGTCATCAACGAGGAATATTGTATACTCATCCAAGGGTAGTTTAAAAACTCTATTCACAAGATCCATGAATGCAACTGGTGCACTAATCAAATTGTAACACGTCATCAAAAATTCATAGTGCCCATGTTTGGTACATAAAGCTACCCTTAGCACGTTCCTCGGGTTTTATCCTCAATTGGTGACATTCTGGGCGTGGAAACACATAGACTCCTTGCAACCAATCAAAATAGATCATTGATCCTAGGAAAAGAAAAGGTATCTATTCCTGATTGTAATTCATTGAGTTTACCAGAAATTCAATACATAACCCTAAGGATTCCTCTTTCATCTTCATAGGCGAGACAAGTGCGCCCCATGGTGACACACTAAGCCCTATGAGCTTATGATCCTACTGTTCTTGTTGCTGAACTTTCAACTCCTGTGGGTTCACCTGTGTCATCCAATACGATGCTTTTGGTATTAGTTATGTATGAGGGGCCTAACCGCCTCTCAAAATCAATCTTTACCTTATGGGTCAACTTAGGCAATATTCTGGGATTACGTCTGAGTACTTATCCATCATTGGTATATCTTCTATTTTTCCCATGATTCTTCCTTATCCAACGCATCCTCAATGGGCATTATGTCTTCATCCTTCATTCTTATCTCATAAGAATTTAATTTATTTTCCTGGGGTATCATGGTTCCTCTTAACAACTTCGCCTTTTCCCATATTGTTCACAAAAGCTTACTATTTTCTTTAAACAATCCACAATGGCTTAAACTATGGTTACCAGCTTACAATAGGAATGATTTCGTACTTACTTATTTCTAACACTGTTAGCTCTCCTTTTTGAAGAGGTGTTTTGTTATTTTTAATGAACAAAACTTCGACGTCTCCTGAATCGACACAATACTTCCATTTCCTTAGAATCTATAGTAAGACTTACATCTCTTGCCTTTGAATTTTGCACATGATATATTAAATGGACTTTCCTTAACATCTCTCTTTCCCGTTATTTGAGATTTTCCTTTTTCCTTGCTCCTACCATTATCTAAGCCTTTTTCTACAATCTTCGAATTTTCACTTTTATTTTGAGTTCTTTCAACTTAATTATCTGATCTTTATCTAGACCTCTAAATACTCCTGTCTTTCCATTTCTTTGCTATCTCTGAAAGGTTCAAATATATAGATTGTACAAGGTGTGTGAACTTATTTTCACATTACTTATCCACTCTACCTCTTTACCTTATGAGAAGAAGATATGCACTATGTCTCACCTTCCAGAACTTTTTAACAAAACTTCTCAAGTAATTAAGGGCATCAACTCCTTCTCCTTAATTTCCATTATATTCTAACATCGTATCCATGTATGTAAGTCCCATAATAAACTAAAGATATGGTAGAACTTCTTAAGCCACAAAAGATTTCTAAATCTAAGCTAACCAATTCCCTTCATCGTTTTCACCAAAGGTTCTATCAATACATGGGTCACTCCTTTTAAAGTCTAGTATTGAGCTTTGCAGGGTTCTTTGGTAATATGGCGGTGGTGGTGATGTGGGGTCTTGTACACTTTGGCTCTTATTTTAGGCTTTGTTTTTGGTTTGGGTTTTGGATGAATGTTTAGAAGATTAGCTAGTTATTTGTTTGTACTTATAAAGCCCACTTGCTGGTTCTAGGGTGTTATCCTTAATCATACTAGGGTAACACAGGTTGGTTATTTTTTCTTTATCGGGGAATTATCTTGCTCATAATTGTGATTCCTTCAGGTTCACCCGATTGTACATTGCTACTTAAGTTTTAAGATTTCCTTTTAAGTTATCCTTCAAACACTTAATGGTAAATCACGGAAATTGAGTAATCCATCGAAATTTTGATACGTCATAATAGTTTGAAATCATGTAATTCAAGCCAGAAAATTTTGGTAATACTAATTTGTGGAATAGAATTTATAATTCAAATCTTGAAATCAAGCAAAAGAAATCAAACATAATAATGCAATGGGTGCATTGACATGCATGCATTCCGTTTTCAATTATGGTTTCCTAAGAGCATAATGCGTAAAATGTTCCTTATTAGATCCATGCTTGATCACATTATTGGTTAAGAAAACGAAACTTTCCTCCATGAATAAGTACATGTTAAATTTCATTAGATCATATCAAGGTCATACATTCGGCCGAGTCTTTTACATTATACCTACAAAATATGAAAACCATGCTACTCGACTGATTTAGACCTATCAGAATTACAATTTCTTGCTAAGCCGAGAAATGAAAACATAAGACAAGAAACTAAACACATAACACTCTAAGGTTCCCTAAAGATATCACTAAGGCAATTTGGCATTCCTCATTACCTATTACAAATTTGTTTTTTGTTTTTTTTGGTTGGATTGTTGCGGGTCATGCTTGTCACCACTACATCTTTCACTCTTGGGAGTCTCCTGGGGCAGGGGTCGAAGGTCGATCTCTACTAGACGAACTACCATCATTCTTCCTAACAAACAGACTCAAATATTCTTTCATTGTCATTCTCTTTTTCCTAGGTGGCCAAGTTCGCTCCTCCTGCTTGGGTTCCTCCTCTTCTTCCTCTTCTTCTTCTTCTTCTTCTTTTTCTTCTTCTTCCTCTTCTTCTTCTTCTTCAATCCTATCCTGCATCTCTCTATCCTCCTCTCCAATTTCTTCTAAATTCCTCTCGTTATTCTCTTGGACTTGCCTCATCATAACATCCTCCGAATGTTCATTCCTTATAGGATCAAAACAAATAGTTTGATTTCGTACCTCTAAAAGCTTGAAACTTGAAATTAATTTGCAGATCGGATCTATAGTATCGCAAAATCATAATACCCTCTACGGTATCCACACGAATGAGCACTCTTCAAAAGGATACTTCACCTACTAGCGTGATCTAGAACATTTCTAGATGATATTGGGATTTTCACACACAACTCTTCGTGTTTCACTCTTGAGGGTTTGCAGATTTTTTCTGCCGGTCTAATGTTAATAGACAAGTCGTTAACCCTAAAGAGATCTCTTTATGTGCCTTTTATACTAATTGTCATCTCACGTGAGTAATGACATTAGTGCCCCTTAATCTAATTAGGGATAATATTTCTTAAAATATAATTCTTGCACATAATAATGTAATAATTTATTATTACTCTCAATAATAATAAATTATTATTCCTATAAGATATTAAATTTAGTCCATGATCGTTTAATTTATTATTATTCTTAATAATAATAAATTATTATTCCCACAAGATATTAAATTTAGTCCATAATCTTTTGACTCGTTCTTTTGTGTGTGACCCTGTAGTTCACTT
The DNA here is from genome assembly GCA_024138025.1 of Combretum micranthum. NCBI lineage: Eukaryota > Viridiplantae > Streptophyta > Magnoliopsida > Myrtales > Combretaceae > Combretum > Combretum micranthum. The sequence goes on from JAMXBD010000781.1 coordinate 443,226, forward strand.
AATGTTAGCAATTGAAACAATTTTAGTCAACAAAACAAAAGTGGCTTCGATCGGTGATCCAATTTTACCTAATCCATAACTGATGTCATTATCCTTTTTCACATGATATCTAGATTGAACATAAGGCATGGATAGTGTCATCCTTATATCGTTCAATCTTATCATTTCTCGATTTCTAAGTAAACTGATGAAAACAAATAAAATTGATCACTCTATCAATTCATTTGAGCACGGCCATGCATTTTTCAGTTTCACTCATCGAGAGGCCCAGAGATATCTCTCTCACAACGAGAGGGACAAATCCCATTTTAATCACTCAACTTTCTCTACATGTTTTACATTATGCCCAATCTCAACCCTTATAATTATCTGGTTAAAGACAACGTTTGATTGAGTTAAAATATAATATTCCTCATGTTGGAATTCATGGTGATTTCAGGTCTAAGGATACGATGACATCTTATTTTGAGAATCACTTATGACACTAATCCTTGTAGTGATCTCAAAGCGAGTCAGTCCAGTACATAGTTCTCCAAAATGTACCTATGAGTTTGATTTATATCTCCATACAAATAAACATCCCATGATTATCAATCAAACCTCATACTAGATTTAATTCATTATTGTTCCCATAATAATGAGCATCTAAGGACATTTAGAATAATTAAATTATTCACGGATCCTATTATAAAGTAAACATGCAAATAATATAATAGAAATGTTTATGAATGACAATATCCAGTATTTGGCCTAGGGCACAATCACCAATATGTTCTTAACATAACAAACACATACCTTTAGAATCTTGGACTTGTCTTTATGGTCTTGCCACAAGGAAGTGAAGCTCTTGCTTAAGAAAAATGTAGAAAATGTTTAGACTTGGGTTGGGTAAGCTTTGGAAGGCCAAAAATGATGTTTTTGGCTTCTCTTTTGGGTCACTTTGGCTTGTCTGATTTTTCACACAAATTTTACACAAATTAGACTTGATAATTATCCAAATACTGACTTTTGTGGCTACAAAAAATATGGGCTTTAATTGGATTGGGTTTGGGCTTGATTTTTTTCCTTTAATTAATGCAATTAAGGCTTATTTGGGTCCAATTTTTCTGCTGGAAGTAGAGTTACGTATTAAACATATTTAACTTGTTTCAAATAAATTTTCATATGCTTCACTACATATATAAATTTATAAACTCAATATTTAATTACATTAAGATATATCAATATTTAAACACATTAACACAACACATATATCATATACTAGCATACATCATATTCATCATGCTTTATAATCATGTATAAATTCAGTAACAAATTTATTAAATATAAATTGGGAAATTCATGGCAATTTCAGTATTGTTATTAATAACACATTAAATACTGTGAATATATATAATTAATTTTTATTCATATAGGAAATGATATTAACATTTAATACTTTTTACTTTTTTATATTTTTAAATTAATTTTTATTTATATATTTTTGTCTTATTAACTTTTTTTTAGGCCATACTTGTCTCTTCAAGAGACGAGGTAGGTATGATTCTACCAATTTCGTCTCTTGAAGAGACGAATTTAAATTGCCTAAATTGAGACTATTTTCATTTTAGTGCATTTTCGTAATTAAATATTAAATTATTATTTTTTCCTTTTCCCTATGTTTTACGTCCTCGCTCTTTTCTTCCTTCTCTACGTCACACATCACAATTACAAAAAAATATTTTAAAGATAATACATACCATATGTATATACATTGATATGTGTCAACAATAATTGATACTTATAGCACATTCACTTAGCATGAATAGTTATCTATTCTCTCTTGCTCAACGTAAAGCTGTTATTAGGGTGTCTACTTGAAGAGTGACAATTCATAATAAATTGCTATTACATAAAATAATGAATATCAATTCATATCCCCACCTCTATGAATTGCCATTGAATCATTTATTTTCCAACTTTGTCATAAACAAAATACCACATATACAATTATCATTTATTTATGATAAATACATGGGACATTATAGATATTTTAACTTTTACTCTAATAATTACTTGCTTTACTTTTTATACCAAGTGAACATTGTAACAGTCATTACAACCCTATTATATTCTCTTTGAATTGAAATTCTATTCCCTCCTTATTCCATGCGACGAACTGAACGAGCTGTTATTGGGGTTGCGGAGGGAGAGAGGAGAATAAGAAAATGAAAAAAAAAAAGTAATACACGAACATATAATATAACCAATAGGTGATGTTGATAACTAAATTTTATAATTACCTCAAGTCCTTCCTCATTTGAATGATAAAAAATTTGATAGAAACATTGATGTGCTATTGAAATTCTATCTTATAAGATCAAACACTTATTCATACTACTAGTGGAGAATAGATTTAAGCAAACACGCACAATATTTACGAGTAGTCAAGAAAAATTTATTCATTCCTTTGCTTTTCTTGCATTGTTTCCATAGATAGCTTGTCAGTTGGTTGATTATGTATAATGAGCATGTCAAAGTTATGATGACTTGTGCATGGATGTTATAGGTAGAGGCATGGGATAAGTTGTGATACTTCATAGTGGATGGCATAGACTAACTCGTAACTATTTTGAGCTTGACCCAATGGTCAAAACTTATTGAAGATCCATTCCTTTGGTTTTATCTCAATCCATAATGGGTCTTGATATAATAGAATCAAAATCCACTAAGTGGTGAGAAAACTTAGGCTATGTTGAATCATAAATAGGTTTCCAATCTAAATGATTCCCTAAGAATTTCTTTTATGAAAGCACAACTTAGGGTTACGTTGCCATCAATGGTTATGAGCCTTTTAAGGAATGCATTGATTTACAATAAAAAAGAGATTATGAATTTTTTTCCTCTTCTTTTTTTTTTTTTTTGGTTGGGGGGAGGAGTTGTTATTTTCCACAATGGGCTCAAGCTTAATGGAATAATGCCATGAGAAGTAAGGATGAGCAGGTATGGAATAGGTAGGGTGTGAAGTACTACCTATAACTTATCTTATATCCATAACCTACCCTGTGGCACTTTCTACCCACCTTGTACCTTGTAAGATACAATGTACCTTGTAGAACCTATAGATTTTTCTACGGAATCTCTATTATAGTATTTGATATGAATTCTTGCAAAATGAAAAATTACTTAATTTTCATATATTCACTATTAATAACATGCAAAAATGAATTTTGAAAGCAATCTATTAATATCACAAATTATCCTATATGCGGAATTTGCTTATGCGTAAAATTTGAAACCCATAACATATACATTTAAAACCTGTTTATGTGATATTAAACAAAATTGTAGAACTTGAACTAAATTCCAAAATTAAAAAATTTGAAGCTATTTAGATCTTTTAATCAAGTCTTAGAAAATAAACAAAATTTTTATATAATATGAAAGTTCAAGTACATACATACAATTGTAATTCTTATAAAATAAAAAAATAAATTATTCTAAGATAAATAGTACAAATTCTTTAGTAATAAAAATTTCTAGAAGATAGTCTACAAATAGTAATCTTGAATAAAAGTGGTTGAAAAAAAAAAAAAGGAGTATTACTATTCATTATTATATATTAACAATATTTTATAACATTTAATAGGATAGATATAGGATATTCTAGAACATGTACCATTTATATATTAAAGTATAAGGTTTTAAGGTAGGTATAAGGTATGCAGATCTCCTATACTATTTTCTATCTTATGAGAATAGGTTCTAGAAAATCTATACCCATACTTTATCCTATAACCATTAATACCCATCCGAACCCTACCTAATTAGGTGAGGTATGTGTTAATACCTTGTACAACAAGGTTACTTGCTCACCTCTAGTGAAAAGAATGATGGTATCTAGTGAATAAGTATCCATTAATTCTATGCTAGGAGCTATGGTAATACAAAGGATGTAAGGTCATTCAAAATGATTGAGTGAAAAGTATCTATAGGTGGCTTTTTAACTCCACTGTTATATTCCAAGATTCAACCTTAGACACGTGGTGGAAACTATCAAAATGAAGTATAAGGATGGTGGGATTGGGAATATTAGGTTGAGTGAGATGCATAGAGATAAAAAAGAACATGAATAGAAAAAACACTATTAGGCTAACATTAACTCTAAGAGATGATTAACTAAAGGAGTAATTGGATTAGACCACTATAATCCTAACTATAGATGAAGGATATAAGAGGAGCTGTGTTACAAATTTAAGTAGGAAAATACTTGTTTTCACCTATTCAAGATACCTTAATTTCCCAACTTATAAGGAAAAATGAGAGTGAGAGAGTGAGAAAGAGAGTTGGGGGGGGGGGGGTGGGGTGGGTGGGGGGGGGAGGGGGGGGGGGGGGGGTGTGTGTGGAATAGTGGGAGGGGAGAGGAGTGGATTATCTACTTTATGCATCAGTACTCTTTATCGTCTCTACTAGCTCAATAATTGTGAATTCATTAATTATCAAACTTTAGGAATGCGTAAAAACGTCTCTTTCTAATACAAGTCTTCACACTCTTTCAATACAAAAAAATCTTCCTAAATGTTGCATCCGTTGTGCTTTTACAACGTTTTCCTCAATATTCCTTAGTATAATCTTCATGGACACTTGGTGCGCTAAACTCTCCTTCTTTCATTCATGACTCTCAATCACATAACCACTCACTTCATTAAACGATAAAACTACAAACAAGTAGGGTTGTAAATGAGCCGAGCTATTTGCGAGTTATTCTAGCTCCACTCACTTTAGGTCTGGCTTGATTTGAGCTTGATTAATAAATGAAATGAACTTAAGCCCAAAGTAAAGCGCTTTTATCCAAAAAAGCCAAGATCGAGCTTTGATTTAGGATTGCGAGCCAGCTCATGAACAAACTTATTTAAGTTCATAAATAGGCTCCAACTAAGCTCATGAACAGACTTGTTAATAAGCTCGTTAGTAGATTTGTGAATTTTTTATGCATGATATATTATCTATAAATACATGGTAAAAAAACAAAAAAACTAATTTTTGTTTACTAATTATGTATATATATATTATAGCAATGGTTTAAAAAAATGGAAAACAGGCTATCTAAATAAGTCGAACTCAGACTTAAATTTCAAGCTTGATAAAAGTTCATTAGACTTGATAAAAAGCTTGGCTTATATCGAGCTCATTCATAAACAAGATAAGCTTAAGCTTAAAATTGAGCTCATTTAACTAAATGAGCCGAGCTCGAGCCTCAATTTCAGGTTCATTAAAAAGCTTGCTCGAGCTCGAGTTCGTTAAATTTTAAACGAGTTGAGCTCGAATCTTTAAAAACTGGCTCAGCTCAACTTGTTTGTAGTCCTACAAACAAGCATGGTCTCTCAAATTTTGCTACAAATAATATAGCTATTACCATAAGCTATTATCTCGTAACCTCAAGGCTTTTTTAATCACCAATTATGTAAACCCCTGAAATTTTCATAATTCTTAAAAAATAATCCTAGAAGTCTAATACCAAAAATCGAAATCCTGAAAATCGACTCAAGTTAAAACGAAATTCTAAATAAGGTCGAACACAAGAATTCTTAATATTGAAAAAGAGAATCCTCAAAAAAAAATAGAAAATCCAACTATCGCTTTATTTAACATCCGTACACCAATCAAATCATCTATTTTAACACGCAAATCAAGATGACATATCCAAATAACGCTCGATAACGAAATACCAATCCTTCAGTGTATCTAGAATCAAAAGTTTCAATTTTCATAAAAGTCAAATTGAGTCAACTTACAACCCTAGACTCGGTTAAACGATCCGAGAATTGAAAACTATTAAATATCACAAATAAAATAAAATAAACCTTAAACGTTGAACTAAAAATATAATACGGGCAAAACTCCAAAATTTTATCATCTTACGAATAACTCAACAAAAAAAGTCAAGTCGGGACCCTAAAAGTCAATAAAGCTTACAAAAAATCCTAGTGTTTAAGATCCGACAATCCCGCGCTCTTAAACCCTAAACAATGAAATGGAAATAATTGTTGATAATAGTTCGTAATAATATAGAGAAGCTTAAAAATATCAGATTCGCAAATTTCTAGTGTCCATGGATTCGAATGAGATCAGTTTTCAAAAACTGTGCCTTTACAACTTGGCAAAAATATTCCGTTAATACCAATAGACTCGAAAAAATATAATGTTTTCAAAAATATCATTTTTAGAATTTTTCGCTAGCTAAAAATTACAGATATCATATTTATACACGTATTTTTATTACTACCGGTATTTTAATTTCTAGTTTACTATTCATAGTACTTTTCTACTATTCATTACTATTCCTCTATCTCTACTTTTTCTACTATCTATTTCTTACATCTGCATACCTATTTCTTATAATTTTCTTTTCTCATAAAAATTATACTACATATTACTAAACTTCTCTTATATTTTTCTTCCAAAATTAATTTTTAATCAATCCTCTCTCTCCTCCCATGCTTGCCACCCACCCCCTCTCTCTTCACTCTCAATCATTTTCTTTTTCAATTTATTTAATTACATCTAATTTTCATTCAAAATTCTATAAATACCCCTTCCTCCTTCATTCTTTCACACAATTCATTTTACTACCAAAACTCTCTCAAATTCCCTACACAAACACTCTCCATAAAATTTTTCTTTACCAAAACTTTCTTTCACCAAATACTCACAAAATTTCTCTCTATACCAATGTAATTATCATTTTTCAATAACCATACATTCACTACCATCTTCATGCCACATAAACACTTTAGGTAAAATTTCTTCCAATCATTTAGTTTATCAATGTCATGTAACTTAATATGACTATGGTGTTTTTTGAAACTCACATGAGTAGTAAAAACAACAACATGTTCATGTTTTGTTCTTGCACATGAAAATCCTATTTTATTATCTTGATATTATATATGTTGTTATTATTCGTTATTATCATTGTTATTATTATGCTAACTTCTTATTCATATCTAACTAAATATATTTATGTATTTATATATAATCTTTAGAGCATATAAGCCACTTGTTATTTATTTAATTTCATGCATTGCAATTTATTTATTTATGTTATTTTTAAGACTAGTCTTTTTAGTCTTAGACTTGTCCATATCAAGTCAAAACAATTTTTTTTTTTCTTTATTCTTTTTGGGATTAGTCTATTCTTAGTCACGGGATGCCTTAATGAAGCTAAGGCTCTCAATACTTGACCATGATACCTTGATGAAGCTAGGTTTCCAATACTTGATATTTTTATTATCTTGCTTATTATTATTTTTTCTAGTATTTTCTCATATTCTTATTTTACATCATAATACTTGCATCTTCATAATGATATTGTCTCAACTAAATTTAAAAGTATAATTTTACTTTATTAAAGGAACTTAAAACTAAATTTTCTATTATGCTACTTGTCATTAAATATGGAGTTGTTATCAACAACATAGAAATAGAGTAATACAAGTTTTCTCAAGTAACAAAGATAGCTTTACCAAGGAAACATAAGAAATAAATACTTTCTTTACAATATGATAACCTAAGTTTTAGTAAAATAATTATTAGTCTTCAAAGTATTCACAAAAAGCTTAAGATTAAACTTTTTCAACTCCACAACAAAACCAAGAAGCAAACTAATTTTCAAAGTTAAGATAAAAATCAACCTATAAAGTTATAAACCCACTTAAGAAAATAATGATTTTCAAGAAGAAACTTATTTTCAAAGAATATAAATATGATAAGATAAAAAAAAAGGATTTTTTTTTAATAAGGAGAATTCTTTTTGTAGAAGAAATAAAATACCAAGTTTTAGAAAATAAGAACTTATATTTTAAACAAGAAATATAAAAAGAAAAGAATCATTTTCTAAAACCATTCTAAAGGCAAATTTATAAATAGGTTGTTAACAACTTAATAACTTTTGATAACTTTGATTTTATCACTAAAAGTAGAAATTATAAAAGACCAAAGTTAAAGAAAAATTTACTTGTTTTGGAAAAAGAATGAGGAAAATAAAATAAAAATATATTCATTTATATAACCTAGGAAAATATAAAGTTTCTTCAAAATACTTAAAAAGGAAATTTGTCAAGTTAAGTTTTAACACTTCAAAATGAATTGTTTTATGAAATAAATTATTGAGACACTACCATTAAATTTTTGTATATAAAATAAGCTTATCTATATACTAAAGGGATTTATCAATTTTATATATATATATATATATTTATTAAAGGATTTTTTAGTAAAGTAGTTGGAAAATTGTTTCACAAAATCTAGAAAAATTCGTTTTGGATTTATACCCTATGGTTTCGAACCAAATAACCTTATATGAAAAGATAACCTTAGAAATGGATAGATATCTTTAAATAGATAGAAAACGGTATATTATATGCGAAATTCGAGTTAAAATGAGCAAATATGGCCATTTTAAATTGGAATTTCATTCTATGTGATTTTGACGAAAATAGTGAAATAGAATTAGAAAGTTTAAGTAAAATTTTATGAATTACTCATCCTGGGTATTTCTTTTGTCTAGGTGACGAAGAACACGAGATTATCCTTCTGAGGATTTCTACGACTAAGAAGATTGCGAAATGACGAGTGATTATTCCTCTTAATTTTTTACCTTACTTGTGCTTGTAAATAGTGGCATTAGTATACTAAGAAAAGATAAAAATGGATATGTATGGGAATTCGGGATATGTAATATATGCGATTCTATGCTTATGTGTGAAATGAGAATTAAGAATATCGTAACTTCAAATTGCCTGTTTAAATGTTTTGTTTACTTACTTATATGATTACTTATTGCTTGCCAAATTGATTGATCACCCCCTAATAAACCTTAATAAGGTTTGGCTTAAGAAAAATAAAACACTCACGCATAGCATCCATCGAGTAATATCTCTTTCGAAAGGCTACTACTCTTACGCGTAGAGTTGGATTGGCTATTATCATGATGGGTCACGAGCCATGTTTCTTCCTAGAGAATCCAAATCGCCTAGGGAATGTGACTCTAGGATCGGAGCCGAGCCAACCAAACACTTTGGGTAGGGACCTGGGGACCAGTAGTAGAAAGTTGTAGATCTTCAACATCGATTCCCTGACCTTCGATACGGAGGGGTAAATCCATTCTATATATAGTTTCTAGATAACTATATATATTTGTGTAATCACGTGATTGTTGCATTGTATGCATAGCATATGTGTGAAAATTTAAATGAACTTGTTTGAAACCATGGTGGGAATGAAAAGGAATACCTCATTAAGTTAGTTATAAGCTTATACCCCTATAGATTTTCTTGAAACATATATACCAATGGCTTAAATCAAAGATCATGACATTAAGAAAGTCATGGAAGGATGTTAAACTTTTATGAAGGCAATTGGAACATAAGATGAAGTTATTTTATAAGATTCCTTATATGTAATGTATGCTATGTTAGTGTTTTGAAAATTCTAAGAAGTGTATTCATTTTGATTTGAAGACAATAGAGGGATACGCCCCTAAGAATTGTAATTTACCATGTTTATGTTTTATGATAAGTATTCTTTTTGCCTTGTTACTTAATTATTATCAATGTAAATTGTGCTACTCCGATGCGTTCCCTTGGTTGTGATGTACGCCTTGTACATGATATGAAAGCCTCTGCGTGACTGAGGTAGTCATTCTTAGGCTTTAGTATTGTGAACGACGGACTGCCACGTTTAGGGTACTCCTCGGGGCGTGCCAAATTACACTTGCTCATAGCTAAAAACTCTTATTTATAATAAGATGAGCTCATTAATATAGATCATGACCTTTATATTTTGAGGGAAATTCTATAGACTAGTCATTGATTTCGACAGGACCAGTCCCGTTACTATCCAATGACTCACATCATATTCAATCATGATCGAACCTGTTATTCTCTATAAATTAAGTTTTGACAATAACAAAATAGTTAAAGAAAATTAATCAAATTATTAAGTGTACAGTTTTAAGATGATTAAGCATCAGGTTATTCGGAGACTTTTACATAATGTTGTTTGTATAAGAAAAGCAAACAGAAGATTCTATAGAACCTTACTTGAATACTCAAAAGTTTATCTAGAAGATTTTATAGAAAGTTCATTGCAATTTTGATAGCATAATAGTTTCACGAAGATTTACTATTCATTGGTTCAGTTTTGATCAAATTTGTTCCAAATCAGCTCAAATAAATATATGGAAGACCTAGCTCCAAGAAAATGGGTATATTTGGGTAATATACATATTTATTCCACTATAGTTGGTTAATATCCATAGGGTTAAATCAAGACTATTTTTATCAAGTTTTTAAAAAAGTTTTCTACAAAACTTTATATTAAGGCTGCTGCAATACGTGTTATAGGTCTTATACACGCTCCAACTTTTTGAATTATTGAAATACGCGCAAATGTGATGTTTCAAGGTAAAGATTGTTTGCATTTCTAAAGAAGATAAGAAGATAACTATTATAGTCCCTCTATTCTTGTGGGATTTTTTTTATTTGAAATGGTACGGAAATTATTTGGTTCTCTATCAGTTTTTGAAAAGAAGAGAGAACAACATCAATGATAGTTCAATTACAAAGCATCTTATCCAGTACACAACATATATATTATCTTTTGAATTCAGTTCAAGATAAGAAATCAAGATATCATTCGACATTTTTATGGGAAGATCTTATCTAAATCTTTGAGACGTTGAAGATCAGAATATATCCCAAAGCCTCCTTGAAAAACATATAGAGAACGTGACTTCTATAGAAGAACAATTCCATAATATACGAAAAACAAAGATATAAAAAAGAGAGCACTACTTCTTTTAAAATTTTTCTGATCCAAATTTGTGCAATCATTCCTCTGTTGAAATTCTTGCTTTTGCTCATTTTCTTTGTTTGATAGAAGGAACTTCTTATTGCCTTCTAGCTTGTTATCTTGATTGGTTTACAAGATTAGTCTCTGTAATATCAATTATTAGCTTGATGAAAGCTATAGGATCGAGCAGAGTGAATTGCACTATCTTGTAAATTGTTTTATTTGGATATAGTAGAACAAACCTATGAGATTACGAGGTCTCGACTCGGAGCTGAAGATGGAACTTATGCACAAGGCAGAACCACTATATGTTGCTCTACTTTGCTTTTTTCCCTACTTTTTAATTTCCTGCAATTAATATTTTATTTAATTGATTGCTTAACTTGTTTCACAGTTTAAATAAAAGGGGATTTAATTTTAAAGGCTTAAAATTTCAGATCTTGATTATAATCAATTCAACCCTCTTTTTTATTATAAAAGCGGGACTAACAATTGGTATAAGAGCAGACTCTTTTATCAAATTGAGTGATCCAAACAATATAGCTAAGAATAATGTTGCAATTAATCGAGCACCTTTCTTTGATGGCTCGAATTTTTCATATTGGAAAATGCGTATGGAAACATATATTAAAGCTAATGATTATGATTATGGCAGGTTATTTCCATAGGAGATAATGTAATCACTTTGAATGGAAATTCAACCTTATTAGATTATGAAGAAGATCATTGAAGAATAACAAAGTGAAGAATCTGTTGTTGACCACCATTTCTGCATTAGAATTCTATCTGATATCTTCTTGCGGGACTGCAAAGGAAATTTGGGATACATTATCAAAGACATACGAAGGAACCAATACCATTAAAGAGACAAGATAAACTTTAGTTAGTCGTATGAATTATTTAAATTTAAAACTGATGAAACTGTCAAAGATGCATTTAACAGGTTCACGACAATAACCAATGAGCTTACGTCTCTTGGGAAGAAACTTCCTGATCCAGACTTCATAAGGAAAATGCTGAGGATACTGCCACCATCTTGAGATGCGAAGAAAACAGCTATAAAAGCAGCTCAAGATCTAAATAAGCTTACTCTTAGACAACTAAGAGAAAAGTTGATGAGGTATGAATCTCACATAAAGACCATGCAAGGAGCTAAAAGTAGTATAAAAGAAATTGCATTCAAGGCCAAGAATGTTGTTGCTAATTAAGATCAATCTGATGATAATGAGAATGGTGAAGAAGAAGACTTAACCCTCATTACCTAAAAGCTAAAGCTATTTCTCAAGAAGCAAAGAGGTAAGAAGTTTAGTATGTTTAAGATACTAAATATAAGAAAGATGATGCATGAAAACCCTACAAGGAAAAAGAAAAGAAAAAGGAGAAGAGAGAAATCCAATGTTATGAATGCAAAAAGCCAGGACACATCAAATATGAATGTCCTACTTTGATAAAGAAATGGAGAAGTATAAAAAGAAGAGTCAAGCATGGAGTGACTTAGATGACATAGAGCATAATCAAAGGATTTAGATGAAGAGGAGGAAGAAGTAAATCTATGTCTTATGGCTACTTTTGAGGTAAATTCTAAAACTGATGATGAGATAACTGAAGATGACATGCTTACTAAAATGAAAAAGCTTTTGAAAGATCTTAAAAAGGCTGACATAAAATTAGCTAAGTTTGATAATGAGATTAAGGCTCTTAAAAATGAAAAAGAAGCATTAAGACAAACGAATTCTTTACTTGCTAATGAAAATGATATTTTGAAGCATGATAATGAAAATTGCATGTTGATAATGAGAAACTAAAAAGGGAAAATAATGTACTTAAAAAAGAAACTGGTGTATTGAAAGTTAAAATAGATGATTTGTCTATTTCAATAAAGAACACCTTTAATAAATTCAATTAAACAATAAAAAATTAAGCACGTTGATCTCTTAACAAAGATTATCAAGTGAAAAGCACGGTTTAGGATAGGAGCATGGTTCTAGTTCAAATGCATCTAAGAAAACTGTGTTTGTGAAAGCTAAACACGTTGTGAATGCTGAGTCAGTTGTTAAAAAGAATGAATCTAAATCAAATTACGTGAAAAGAAATGGTGTTAAAAAAATCAGATGATACCCTAGAGGCTATCCTAAGAAAAGGTACTCTTTTTATGGATACCATAATACAACCTAAAGGTATATTAGAAATTACCCGAGACAGAACAATTTGAGACTGGTAAACACTAGTTATTGGAATAACACCTCTTGTACATGTTTCTTTTGCAATAAATCTGGACACATAGAGAAGTATTATTTTTATTAAAGAAACAAGCTTAGAAATCAAAAACTGAATTAAAGAAATTAAACGAACTTTTCTTTCAAAGGACCCAAACTTGTTTGGGTTCCTAAAAAGGTTTATTCCTTTTTTAATTTTATAGGAACATGAAGCTAAAATCAAAGAAACATGGTATCTTCACAGTGGATGCTCTAGACATATGATCGAAAATGCTTCATTGTTCAATGCATAACATGAGAAGAAAAAGGATATGTAAAATTTGAAGATGACAGCAGAGATAAAATTGTTGCAACTGGAGATATTGGTATGCCTTATTACATCATAGAAATTGTTTATCTTGTAAAAGGCTTGAAACATAATTTACTAAGTATTAGTCAATTATGTGATAAGGATATGAAATGGTTTTTGAACAAGATAAATGCTATGCTTTTAATGAATATGGTATTAAGATATTTTAAGGCTTTAGGAAGAAAAATGTATATCTTATTAACCTGCTGAAGTTGAATATGATGATGTCTTTTGTTCATGAATGATCATGTTTTTGCTTGGCACAGATGATTAGGACATATTAATTTTTCTCAATTAGAAAAATTATCTAAGATGATGTTATAAGAGGATTACCTAGAATTTTTATTAAACATGATATCAAATGTGATTCTTGTTTAAAAAATAAAATGGTATTTGTTTCTCATAAAAATCAAAATGAAATATCAACTAAAAAACCTCATGAATTGTTGCATCTTGATTTGTTTGGACCTACTAGAGTTTTAAGCATGGGTGGAAGAAGATATGGACTTGTTATAGTTGATGATTTTTCAAGGATTATATTCTTGCAACATAAAAGAGATACTTTTGATTCTTTTTAAAAATTTGCAAAACAAATTCAAAATGAAAAAGGAATTTCTATGATTAATCTTTAAACTGATCATGGAAAATAGTTTCAATATACACATTTATAAATTTTTGTGAAGAACAAGGCATATCTCATAATTTCTCAGCTTCATATACTCCTCAACAAAATGGAGTTATGGAAGTAAGAATAAGCAATAAAAGAAATGACAAGATTTATATTAAATGAAAGTGGCATTGAGTATTTTTGGGCAGAAACTGTGTCTATAGCTTGCTATATCATCAATAGAGTATACATTCAGCCCATGACATCAAAGATTGCTTATGAACTTTTTCGAGGTAAGAAGCCTAACGTTTCTTATTTTTATGTGTTTGGTTCTAAGTGTTTTGTGAAAAAGAATGTTCTTAACCTTGGTAAGTTCGATAAAAGATCTGAGGAAGCTAATAGTCTTGCTTATTGTCTGTTTAATAAATCTTCAAAATCTATTGAAGAATCAATTAATGTTAAGTTTGTTGAAGATATAAAGGATGATGAGACTGATGATAAAAGGGAATCAAAATCTAAAGAAGTATCCAGTCCATAATTGAAGTCTGAAGCACCAGCTGATGAAGCTCATGGATCTGGTAATCCAGAACATATTCCAGAGGATAATATAGAAGGTACTCCAGAATCTAAAGAATCCAAACCAGAAACCTCTACGATTTGGAAATATAAATCTACTCATCTCCCAGAACAAATAATAGGTAATGTTTAATTTGGTGTTAAAACAAGAGCTAGTTGAAAGGATTTTGATAATCCTTGTTATCTGAAATTGAACCTAATAATGTTGATGAAGCTTTGAATGATAATAATTGGATTGATACCATGCAAGATGAGTTAAATCAATTTCAAGGAAATAATGTACGAAATTTAGTGCATAGACCTAAAAGAAAATCTATAATTAGAGCTAAATGGGTGTTTAAAAATAAGTTAAATGTAAATGGCAAAATAATTAGAAATAAAGCAAGATTAGTAGCTAAACGTTATTCACAAGAAGAAGGAATTGACTTTGATGAAACATATGCACCTATTACAGATTAGAAGCAATTCGTTTGATGCATGCATATGCATGTTATAAAAATTTTAATGTTTTCCAAATGGATGTAAAAAGTGTCTTTTTAAATGGTTTGATCAGTAAGGAAGTATATGTTGAACAAACTCTTAGTTTTGAAGATCCTTGAAAAAATGATTATGTTTTTAAATAAAACAAAGCTTTATATGGATTAAAACAGTCCCAAGAGCATGATATGAAAGATTAAGTCAGGTTTTAATCTCGAAAGGATTTCAAAGAGGAATTGCTAACACAACCTTATTTTTAAATATGTATGATCAAGATATTTTGATTGCGCAAATATATGTAGATGATATAATTTTTGGATGTACTAATGAAATATATTGTTAAGATTTTGCAAAGAATATGCCGGTAGAATTTGAAATGTTAATGATGGGTGGATTGACATTCTTTCTTGGATTTCAAATTAAACAAACCAAAGAGGGAATTTTTATCTATCAAAAGAAGTACACAAGAAAAATCCTAAAGAAATTTGGATATGAAGGGTATAAAGGAGTTGCTACACCTGTGAGTACTTCAACAAGGTTAGATCTTGATGTGAACCGAAAAAAGGTAAATGATAAATTATATCAAAGTCTTATTGATTCTTTATTGTACTTAATGACATCAAGACTTGATATTCTTTTTAGTGTATGCTTATGTGCTAGATTTCAAAGTTCACCAACTGAGACACATTTATCAGCTGTTAAAAGAATTTTTAAGCATCTATTTAGTACTATTAACTTGGGAATTTTGTATCCTAAAAATAAAAAATACCCTTTACTTAATGTCAGTAAAGCTAAGTAAAGAGGTGAGTATTTTAATGTCACATGGAGGTTCTAATGATTGCAGATATAAGGGATATTCAGTTAAAGAATCCCAAAAGCCTTATCAACAGTTCGAGATGAGAAGATCTGCAAAAGATAGAAGACCATCCGTTAGATCTAGTTTAGATGCGTATGTGATACTTACCGGTAGAGGAGAGTCAGATGGTCATAAGAAAGCTATGGAAAATAAGAAGAAGGAAGGAAAGGTTATAGCCATTCAAGATGGACTGAAATCCTTGTATGAGAACTAGAAATGACTTGGTGAAACTGCCTAAGGTTAAGGGACCTCTAAAGAACAGATGGGTGAAGACTGATGATGACAACTTACAGTTAAGGAACAAGACAAAAGCTAGTTGTGAAAGATTTTGGTTTAACAAAAGGTGCTGCAGGAAGACAACAGGAATGGTGATACCCTTCATATGAGTTAGAAGGGAAGATTATTGGGTTATAGATCTGACTTATATGGGTCTATAATAAGAAGATCCTAAATATATGTTGTATACATTAAGAAGACTTTGAAATCATGATATCCTAAGTATAGGGCATATACTTGGAAGAGCACTTAAAAATAAAGAGTTTTTGTGCAAACAAAGGAGTTGTATGTTGTATACTGGTTGACAAGGGAAGCAACGCAACTGTCTTAGATGAAACAAATGCCAGCCTTCAATTCGAGAATTTTTTTGCCAATAGCAGTAGGAGTTCAATGCCAGCTTCAACACCGCCGGTCTTGGTAATCTATGTCGCTAGCGTAGGGTAGGTAAGCTCTTAGCATTGGGCTGGCGTAGGAATGTCAAAGTTCAACACCTATGTTGAACACCACCAACCTTTAATTATCTTGCACCAGCCTATGTTGTAGCGTGTTTCCCATTGTTGTTTTGGTATAAATTCTTCTTATTTGTCCTATGGTTTGTAATGGAATGAGTGTGTGCCTCTTCTCAAGCTAGAAGGAGTATTCTAGAGAGAGATAGAGAGAAAAGAGAGGGAAATCCTAAAGAAAGAAACTCTAGAAGAAGAAAACTTGTTCATGTTTTGTAATTCGCCTGTTAAGGTGATGTTGTGAGATCCACTAGAAAGATCCAGTGAGAAACATGTAATCTCATTATTTTAATAGTGGAAGATTTAGAGTGTTGTTGGTCCCATGGTTTTTTCCACATTGGGTTTTCCATATTATATCCTGGTGTTTTTTGTTTATAAGTAATTGTTTATTTGCTTGTTATCACATTGGTAAGAGGAGATCTAATCTCTAATCACAGGTTGATTAATATTGTTTGATTAATCAGTTTTCTGTTTGTTAACATGATTAGGAATTAGGGCTTTTTCTCCTAACAATTAGTTGGCATAAACCAAAAGCTAAGTTATATCAAACTTATAACAACATAATAAAAGTTTCATAAAAGTTTAGAATTCATAATAAGAAAATTTAAAACTTCAAAAGGTTTTCAAATTTAGTTATCTCTCATCCAAGATTGCTATAAGTCAACAAGAAAGTCTAGTCCACTATCATTCTCCCCATAATCTATGAACAAATCATATCTTGATAAATTGAACACTACTAGATCATTACTTGTTCCTGAAAAATTAAGCACAAAAGGCCCAGTACACCAAATCACAATCACATGCGTTATGAGAAAATATCATATAAATTTATATGCGTCATCATGAGCAATAAACAAGGTTATTATTTTTATTTAGCCACTATACAAACAATATAGTTTAGAGCCATATGCATCTAATCCCAAACTCAGAGTAACTCATGATTTCGTAAAAATAATAATATAGACATATATTGGTGTTGGGTACTCCCTACACACCCTGGGCACCATACTTGTACTACTCCTAACTATCAGAATTATCTCTGCGCATAACTCCACTAGGGACAACGTCATACATAGATCATCAGGGCTCGTCCTAAATAGCAATGGTCCTCCCAATCTACTAAACCCAACCAAAGACAAGCAGCAAACTCAACTAAAGTCGAATAGTATTATGTCAATTAATAAATACTAAGCCTACAATCACAAACAATAAACAAGGTAAGGATGTACCTGAAATAACTTTAGGAGTAGAAACCCTAACTTCACCAAAAATATCTGAATCATCAAATACTTTCAAAATATGTTTTCACAAAAATAATCATAATCATACTATAATCTAAACCCTAAACTCAAAAGAATTATAACCCCCTTTCTCCTTTTTATTGTAAAGGTACAAAATCTCCAAGAGAATAAGGTTTCTCTAAAAGCTCCTCCAAAACTATGGCTCCCTTCAATAACAATCAAACAATTAACAAAAGATCACATTTTCGGATTACCAAAAGAATAAAAAAAATTTAAGTTACCTAGTTCTTAATACTTATTCCTTCTTGATTGTAGAACACTAAATCTCCAACAAGAAACTAAGGGTTTTTCTCCAAAACTTCTTCAAATTAACCCCTTCAAAACCAAAAGAAAACTTTAGGAAGAGATCATTCCTTTAGATAGCTAAAGAATTGAAAAGGATTAATCTTACCTAATTCTTGAATCTTGATCTCCCTTGATGTAAAGATCACAAACATAGAGGTTTTTAGGGTTTTCTATTATTCAGGAATGATTTTAGAGAAGAAGGAATAGGCTAAGGTTATAAAGAGAATATGAAAACCTTTACAAATTCCAAACATATACATGGCACAAAGGCTAGCGGCCTAGATACATAAGCTGGCAACCTAAATCTCATTAGACAATTCTAAGGGTGAGCATGGACTGATTAACTAGTCCATGACCCCATTTTTTGAACCTAACCATTACGATCGGTTTTTTAAAATGCCAAACATAAACTGGTCCATTATTAACGGTTAACTGTCGATTTTTAGTTTTTAACCATTTAGTATGATTAATTATATATAATATTATATGTCTATGGATATTATTTAACTGTCAACCATTGGCTTTTCACATATACAAACAAAAACCGAAACCGTTATAATATTATATATTTATAGTCATAGGTTTATATATTGCATGAAAAAATATCTATGTTTCATAGAATTTTGAGACGATTCCTTCGAAACTTGTGCACATAAAAAAAAAAGAAAATCAACTTGGCTTATTTGAAAAATACTTGGGCTAACGCTGATGTGAAAGCTCATTTGAAATACACATAAGCATGTATGTTAGCTGTTAAGACTTAGATCCATTGTGTTTTACTTACTGTAGACAATTAATTACTCTCATCCCAAACGTGCTCAAAAGAGCAAAAAGATCAACTTGGCTTTTATATTTAAAAAGCATCATAGGTTCCCACTGTTTCTAAAAGTGCTCTAATGATAAAAGCAAATATATGAGCTTTTGACCATGGAAAGTAGATTAAATAGGCTAATATAAAAACTTCCAATCTTGAGTGAATTTTGAAAGGAGTTCATTATTTGTATCCTTAATTTTTCATTGGGCTTATCGTAACTTGGATGGAGAAATTATTTTTATAAAAATTAATTATATATAATATTATATATTTATAAATATTGGTTAACCATTAACCATCGATTTTTCATGGATACAAACCGAAACCGAAACCAAAAACCTGAAAAAAAATTAAAACTATGAATCTGAACTGAAACTAATGGACTGGTTAACCATATTTTTTGGATTGGTTTTTCGATTTCGGTTCCGGTTCGATTTTTCAGTTTAGTCAATTTTTTTGCCCTACCCCTAAACAATTTTGTGGCCACGATGGCTGGCACCAACATCGGCGGTGTATAGGTCCAAGGCCGATGGCATACCACTGAAGGCCGCCAACCTACCAGGTGGCGTATAGTTGCGTCCTCTTGTCTTCAATTACGTGTCTGCCATTTGACAAAGCATACATATACATATTATGGTGGATCATAAAACCTTCTTATTTTTCAGCAAATGACAGTTTTACCCTTCATTATAATTTATTTATTAATATATTACATGTACATTCTACATAATTTGGGGGATCCACTCCACTTACTATCACATCACGTCTACCAAACCCAATCAATTTTCATATCATTATACCTTTACTTACCAACTTACCATTCACAGACCCTATATATATCATTTTCATCCTCATTTCCCTTTGTCTTTCTCCTTAGAGGACAGACCATACTTTGGTCTTGTCCTGGATAGACCAATTCATCTTTTCCTCCATTCATACCCTCACTTACCATCTCAACCTCAACCTCACTCCATCTCACCTCTAGTATTACTCATTATTCACATTTAAATAGAGTTGGACCTAGAATTATTAGAAGACATTCTACAATTTCTTGGTGATTTTCTCTCATTTATCTCTCGTAATGGATTGTGTTCAAATTTATATGAATGAAATTCCACTTTTTAATATGAGCTAGCCTTGTCTAGTGGGATTATGTGATGTGTTTATGGATTTCCTAGTAGTTGATTGGTATTTTACAACAGGTTTTGTTGATTTGGAACTTTGGCTATTTCTATTTCAATGTTTATGAGAGAAAATTTGTTTATGAATTCTCTTATAAATTAGGACTTAAGATACTCAAGAGGGATTTAAGATCTTGATTGAAATAAGAAATATAACTTCTAAATTGACATGGACACGTGCGATTTCGGTTTAAGTTGTAGAACTCACATTCTTCATGCGATTGAAATTGTGGTTTATTGACATGGAAACATGCTTGAATCACAAGTTCAATTATAACAACATGACTTATAAGAGGAGTGTATTATTTATCTGATGATTATAAATAGGTTACTCGACAGAGATATCCATATTATAATTAGAATCTTACAACTTGAAAGATAGCAAATTCTTATGAGTATAATTAAAATCCAAATGAACAAACCCGATTATAATTACAAAGCAACAAATGAAAATCTTAATTAAAGCCATTACATAATCTACACCTATTTACTGAAGGAGTTTCACCTAGTAGTTTTAGCATTAGTTTTGTGTTAGATTAGTTACAATTTGTAGTGGTAATGTTAGAAGTAGTTTAATGAGTTTAGAAACCTCAAACTCCATTTCGATTACTTAGCTTCGAGTAGAACTACTATAACTTAGTACTTAGTCAATTAGCTTCTTGTGGATTCGACCTGGTACTCACCAGTTTTTATTATTGCATACTCACCCAGTACACTAGCCGGTTGTTTTACGTTATAAAAATAGTTCTTCCAAAACTAAATAGGAATATAAAAAAATTGTATTTTGCAATTTGTTGTGGTTTGTTTGGTTCGGTTTTCGATCGATTTGATTCGATTTAATAAACAGCCCTATGAGTATAATCTTCATGACACTTGGCGTGCTAAACTCTCCTTCTTTGATCCACGGCTCTCAATCACACAGCCACTCAACTCATTAAACGATAAAACTACAAATAAGCATGGTCCCTTAAATTCCGCTACATAAACAATATAGTTATTACTATTAGCAATTATCTCGCGACCTCAAGGCTTTTTCAATCACCAATTACACTTGCCCATAGCTAAAAACTCCTATTTATAATAAGATGAGCTCATTAATACAGGTAAGAACCTTTATGTTTTGATAGTAAAAGTAACTTGCACCATAAATTTGGAAAGCAATTTTAATGTCGAATGGCATTTCCAAGATTAAAAGAAAGTATATTTTAAAATGATTTTATAAATAAGAAAAACATGTAGCCGTTAAAAAGAGAGAGAGATAGAGAAAAATGATTTTGTTTTGGAAAAAGAAAATTCTTAACTAGAGGAAAAAATTCTTATAGAAAATATGATTCTTATTTGAGCATATTACCGGTATATATTTGGTTAGTAAAAGCTAATACTTTAATCTGAACTTTTTCATATTCTTTTTAGTTTCTGCTCCGCTTAACCTTTAGCATACACAATAGAACGATAATATGTTTTTTATAAAAGACCAGAAATTCACATATTTAGAATTCTTTGTAAAATATTTACTAAAATAGTTGCTGATTGAAATTAATTACAAGGATAATCCACTAATAGGGATTTTACATCTGCACAATATTCACACGTCAATATGCCAGATGCATGCAAAAGTACTTGAACTAGGTATAACATGCGAGTCCTTAAAACACCGCATGAAATTGCTAAATTCAATCGCAAATTGTAAATGCGACTTAGCAATCATATATGCAACATGTGATTTCATCATTTGAGGTGAAATTCCACAAATTGCAAGTTGCACACGCGATTTGTTTGGATAATAAAATTATATTTTCATTTTAAGTGTAGACACCTCATTTTCACTTAATTAAGCCTAAAAATGTATAAATGGAAATATTTATATACTTCAGTATATGACAAAAATAAATACCATACAAAACCAAAAATTGACATTTTAATGTTTTAAGGAATAAAAATGGCATAAAAATTTAATTTTATGTCTTAGAAAATTATTTGGGTTTATATATATAGTTTTATCATATATTTAATTTAGGTTTCATTTAATTAAATAAAAAATTTGAAGAAGCGTAAATTATAAGCTTTAAGTACATTTTATGTGCAAAATTAAAAGAAAAAAAGTCAAATGGCTTAATGGTAAGACATGCACTCACATAAGCAAGAGGTCAAGGGTTAATTCTACACAACATCATGGAGATTTTTATTTTTGAAATAATAGAGGACTTGTGCGCAATCTGATTATGCCACACGTTCATTGACGTTAGCAAACTCCATCTTCTTCCTCCTTGAGCTGCATATAGAATAGCTTGGTGAAGCCACTTTCACTCCATTTTTTTTTCGATTTAGCTTGCAATTTCATCAAATTAATGGTGAAATTACAAACTAGACATGGAGTAGTTTCCATTGATACCAAGCTTTCAAGATAAGTTAAGGTCTTAGTGGATCATATTGACCCTTGAAAATTGGAAAAAAATCATCTTTCTACTTTCCTAAAAAATCATATTTTGCATCAAATTTGAATAATTTAGGTAACTTAGAAGATATGAGAAGCTTCCTAACATAATATATATTACAGATCTGGAGTATACCTTTAATGGGGAGAAATCCAATGGGCTTTGTGAATGATAACACAGTTGGGCTTTTGACACCATCTATAACCCAAAACCTTAAGGCAATGGGATAATGGGTCTTCCCCCTTATAAACTCTTCATATAAGTCCCATATTTCCCATGTAGGATTTTCACACTTGCATCCTAACAATTTCCCCCTCAAGTGTGAGTCTCCACAATGGGGTAGGCTATACTCCCCCTGAATAAGAGCTTGTCAAACTGACTCCACTAAACCCGCTTTGTGAGTGGTTCCACCTACTCAACATGGGTTTTACAAACGAGTCATACCATAAAGCTCTTCTTTCCACATGGTAAGCCAACCATGGGAGATTCCCAGCCGAACCATAAGCTCTGATACCAATTGTTAAGGATCTGGAATATGCCTTCAATGGGGAGAAATCCAATGGACTTTGTGAAGGATAACACAATTGGGTTTTATGCACCATCTATAATCCAAAACCTTAAGGCAATGGGTTAATAGGTCTTTCTTCTTATAAACCCTTCGCACAAGTCCCATATTTTCCATGTGGGATTCTCACACTTGCACCCTAACAACCTCCCCCTCAAGTGTGAGTCATCATAAAGATCGCTCTTTTACCACTTTGTTCAAGGAAAAATCGCTCCTTTACCACTTTGTTAAGAAAAGATCGCTCTTTTCTTCTTGCCTAATTGATTAACAAATACAATGAAATCAAATAGATGATAAACACCAAGATTTAACGTGGAAAACCCCAATGTAGGGAGAAACCACGGGACCGCCGCCACACGAAAAAAACTCCACTAACACAATAATGGAATATAGACACAATCTTTACTAGTTTGTACTAGTGGCTCTCTCAATCACACCACAACTCGGTGGATTTACAACAAATCCTCTCTCTAGATCTCTCTCTAGACTTAGGAATGTGTATATTGTGTTTTTCTTCTCTTCTCTTTTCCATGCCCTAAGACAACAATGAAAAAAACAAGACTCTTTATATATCTAGGGTTTTATTTTTTTACTATATTATGGGCCCATATAAGTTGGATCCAAACCTAACAATATAAGTATCATCTATATGATTTAGTTAGAAAATTATCCTTCAAATTTAGAAGATCCCAAAATTTGTGATAAAGTTAGCTCAAGAACCCTAGATTTGTAATTGATGAAATCGCCAAGTTTTTAAGACAAAATCGAAACCTTAGCATTGCAAATAGGTCACAAAGACGCAATCCAATGATGGTTTTGCTCTTAATTTTATCAATTTTTTGAATTTGTTATTATGAGTTCTAATTAGTTTTTGAATTCTAACTTTTTGATTCGTGTTGATATAGGAAGAATTGAGCAAACTAGATCCTACAAGGAGGATTAGGAGGTCGAGATATGCAAGATAGTGTTGTTGGGCTTCGTTGATGACCACCATACTACCATCGTTGGAGCTAAACTCTGCCGTACCCGATTGCCCCTCGTTAAACACCATGACCTGATTGTTTTCAAGAAAAACTAGCCTCATACAATTGTCCGTTATCCCCTATAGTGGTCGTCCGACCACCGCTTAGGAGCTGTGCCACCCATAAACCATCGCTGCCCGACTTTTGCTATCGTCGGACCTTAATCCGAATCGTTGTTGACTCGATTGGACCTCCCTTAAGTGCATCCATGGAATCTAGGTAGGTTTTCCTTATTTTCCTTTCTTTTTATTTTATTTTATTAATTTATTTAAATAATAATTATAATAAAGCCATAGTTTTAATAGAATATATATAATTTAACCCAGAATCATCGCACATTTTTATCATATAATTTTATATGATAATTTATCAATATCTCTAATATTATTATTTGATCATTTTATTTATGGAAATAAACTTACATTGCATTTAAGAATATTGACTAAAGAAAATAATCATCGTTGCTATTTAATCTATATCTATCTATCTATCTATCTTCTACATAATTTAAGCCAGAACACTTTCTTTTGATGCACATTTTTATCATATAGTTTTATATGGTAATTTATCAATCTCTCTAATATTATTATTTGATCAATTTAGTTAAGGAAATAAACTTATCATCACACTTAAGAATATTGACTAAAGAAAAGAATCATCATTACTATTTAAATCTATTATTTCTATTCTTTTATATCTATCTATCGATCTATATAATTTAAGCCACAACCCTTTCATTCGTGATACATTTTTATCATCTATATAATTTAAGCTAAAACCTTTTTATTCGTTGCATATTTTTATCATAAGCCAAAACCCTTTCATTTGTCGCATATTTTTATCATATAGTTTTGTATCATAACTTATCAATCTCTTTGGTATTATTACTTGATCATTTTATTTATGAAAATAAATTTATCATTGCATTTAAGAATATTAACAAAAAAAAAAACTATCATTGCTATTTAATCTATATCTATCTTTCTATATGTCTTCTATAGAATTTAAGTTAGAATCCTTTCATTCGTCGTACATTTTTATCATATAGTTTATATGGTAATTTACCAATCTCTCTATATTATTATTTGATCATTTTATTTAAAAAAATAAACTTACATTGCATTTAAGAATATTAGATAAAGAAAAGAATCATCATTGCTATTTAATCTATATCTATCTATCTATATAATTTAAGCCATAACATTTTTATTTGTTGCACATTTTTATTATATAACTCTATATGGTAATTTATCAATCTTTTTAATATTATTATTTGATCATTTTATTTAAGGAAATAAACTTATCATTGCATTTAAAAATATTGACTAAAGAAAAGAATCATCATTGCTATTTAAATCCATTCTTTCTATTTTCTATATAATTTAAGCCAAAAACCTTGCATTCGTTGCACATTTTTATCATATAGTTTTATGTGGTAATTTATCAATCTCTCTGATATTATTATTTGATCATTTTATTTAAGAAAATAAAAATATAATTGCATTTAAGAATATTGGCTAAAGAAAAGAATCATCATTGCTATTTAATCTATATCTATATATCTATCTATATATCTTCTATATAATTTAATCTAGAACCCTTTCATTCGTCGCTCATTTTTATAATATAGTTTTATATGGTAATTTTTAATTTCTCTAATATTATTATTTGACTATTTTATCTAAGGAAACAAACTTATATTGACTAAAAAAAAGAATCATTTGCTATTTAAATCTATTCTTTCCATTCTTTTATATAATTTAAGCTAGAACCCTTTTATTTGTCACATATTTTATCATATAGTTTTATATGGTAATTTATCAATCTCTCTATTATTATTTGATCATCTTTATAATTTGAGTGGAGAACTTTCTCATTCATCTCCACACCTATTTGAAGGAATAATAAAGTATAATTTACACTGCATTTTATCCTACATTTACTTTAACTCACATTAAATTATGTAATTGCTCTTGATGCTTGTTGACTAATTTAGAGATTTCTACAATATGTCCCCAATAATCCCCTTATATGATATCTATATCTATCACGTATATTTTTTTTTTATTATATGTTTTTCCTTTCTGGATTAAGACTTTATAATTCCAAGAAGGTATGAAATTTTACTGATTACATAAGCCTTTTCCTCTTGCAGAGAAATTATTTGAGAATTTATAGTTTTGGTTGGGCATTCTCTATTAAAATTGACAAAATAACATTCATTAAGATATTATATTGCAAATTACGTGCAAAAGTATGATTTCCTTTTCAATATATTATCAATTACTTGGCAATATGAAGATGTGCCTAATCATCAAGTATAACATGAACAATATATGGAATATGATAGGTAAGATAAATCTAATTATGATTATCATATACGATTGCAGTTGCAGTATGATATTATCAAACATCATTCCCTTTATATGTTATCTTTTATTTAATTTAAATACATTGTTTATTTCATTTTACAAAGCGAAAGCTATTATATATGTCAAATTATATCTTACTAAAGTTTAAAATATTGTCTTACTATTTTTTTTTTAATTTAATAAGCATAAACTCTTTATTTCATTTGCTCCACTATATTTCATTTAATATGCAATTCTTTAAGACCAAAACTTTAACAAATGAGTTGTTATACAAGGAGTTCTATAAATTAATTACCAAGTCACTTAACTGTATACATAGAAATATAATTTGATTAAATAAATTTTGTTTCTAATGTCTCATTTGTTTTATAGGTATACGACTACATCTTTAATGAAGCAAAATAATTGTGATTACAATTCATGTGCTATAAATTTTGTAATAAATATTTATAGTATAATTGAGTGTTATTTCATTAATCATTTCATTTTTTTTCATGTATTTTTATGCAACTTATGCAATATTTTTAGTTTCTTCTTTGTTTACCAATCTTGCATGTAATTAACTTCAACTATGTTGTTCATTGTAGAAGTTCATTTTCTTATTTAATTTTTACACCGCAACGCAGGTGTGTTGTCTGCTAGTTAATAATAATATTATAAGGAGTTAATAATAATCTTATAATGAAAAGAAATCTTGATATCGCGGTATATGTACTTTTTTTGAATGTGATGTGTTTGTGATCTTGAAAATCTAAAAATATAATAAATTAATAATATACATGTAACAATAAAAATAAAAATAGTAATTACTAGTCATAAGAATAATTTTTACCATTTAGTGAATATGTATCTAGTGAAATTTTTTTAAAGGAAATTTTTACAACAGAATATATGAGATAGTCATTGAATATTCCTCTAATTATATTATTTTGTAAATATGTGATCTTGTTCTAATAGTGTAAAATGAAAATTTTTATTAAGGCCATGATGGTCAAAGCATGATACTTTTGGTTTGACTTGAATTTGTAATTGGTAGGTAATATATCTTATGGTACCATGATGTCTGAAAACTTTGAATCTTGTGAATTTTCCATCATTCATATGCTGGGATTTTGTTGAAAATTAACATGTTAAGTATTGATATCACTTCTTGCAATTCGATTTGTGATAACATGTAGAATGAATTGAGATGCTTGTGCCAATATTCTTTTGGCCTAGTAGCATTTATCTTAGACTCACATGTGAGAGGTCTCAGGTTCAAATTCGCCCATCCCTTGTTGTAATTAGACAAAAAGATTGAAATGCTTGTTATGATATGTGATTGTAGTTTCTAATTTAAAATTATTTTCACTTAGAAATTAGTTTTCGTAAAATTGTCAAAATCCAAATTGATAGTGTGAATACCCTAATTTAAATATGATAATCACTAAATATATAAGGTAAATTTATTGAAAAGGCTTTAAGGAAAGTAGTAAAGATTGGTCTTAATTTTTTTTCTTTCTTTCTTTTCCTCTCTTTCTTTCACCAATTAAGAATATTAAAGCACAAACAATTTATTCATAGTTTTAGAGCTAGAATTGTTATCAATAAAATTTCGTGATACAATTTCTCGTAATTTTTCAAAATCAATGATCGATAATAAATCAACGAATTAATGAGGTGACTATTAAGGCTCTAGTATGTTTAAAAGAACTATCGATCAATTTTCAAACATAATTAGAAGAACAATAAACAAGCCCCGAAAATTCTTAAATAAGAATCACATAATTAATCATCAAGCAAAACCTAAATGTTAAAAAATAAAGATAAATAAATATATCATAGGTTAAACTTCCAATTCATCAAACACGTAAGAATTAAATAATAGCTAGCAAAACAATCTCCAAAACAATCACGAATAAATATTTTCTTGTAAACTTATAATTAAAAGTGATGGTAACCCTTTAAAGAAGCTATCTAGGTACCACCTTAAAGAAGTTATTCATAAAAGAATAAATAGCATCTTAAGTGAGTAACTTCTCTTAGAAGTAGCTTCTAGAAGAGAAACCTCTTGAAAAAGCTAACAACATCATCTCCTTAGTAAGAAACCCCTCTTTGAAGTTATCATATCATATAAATGATTACTGTACAAGAAAATATTCAAAACGTGAAAGAAGTAATTATAATAAAATATAATTTAGAAGTGCTAAATTACTATACCCATAAAATATTCTATATTATTAATGTGATTATATTGGGTACATGATTCATGATATCTATATATGTCAGTGTATGATAAACTATTACTACAATTTGCAACAATAATAGTAATAATATTAGTAGTATCAATATCATTTGTAATCAATAATATTAACTTAACACATTCTAGTAAATAATAAAAAAGATTATTTTTTCATATAATAAATGATACAACACTTAACCCACATATTAAAATTATTTTTTTGACAAGTTAACAATATTAATATGAAATATCTCAAACCTTCACATATATTAGAAATTGGGTTTAGATAGATTTGGATGAATTAAACTAACCATAGGATATAAATAGACAAGTTGATAAAGTCAGATTAGTAATTAGTTAAAAGAAATTTAAGATTTTAATTCCAAATCTCCTAAACATGTTTCTAAATTGTTTAGAGGATTCCTAAACTCTTGATTCTTAGTCTAAACACTAATTCCTAAATCTTTACAAAGTTTGAGTTCATTTGCTTGTCTAAAAATATCAATTCTTAAACCCGAACTCAAATTAAATATCTTTTTGTCTAAAATAAATTCCTAAATCAAGTTCTTATTTTAAGTTCTTAATTTCTAACCTATCGGTTCTAAAATTATCTTCTAAATACTTCTGGAACTATAGATATTGATATGATAGTTCTAAACCTATACCTAAATTCTAAAATATCTTAAGTTTTATAATTATCCTTTCCTTTTTAATTTCTTCCTCTGCCTCTCTCTCTCCTCCTTTTCTGTAAATCCCGGGAATTTTCCACATTAGTACCCGACCTTACAATAGCATGTATAAACTAGATAATAGATTTAGATCCTAATCGAAGTCTAATAATAGATTAATATTTAGGTTTTGAATAGATGAAGAATTTAGGAACCGAATAAAGAAATTCTTTAACCCTAGTTAAGACCAAAAACGAGATTTTGTATCTTGAATAACTAATTCAAGATATGATCTAAAATTTAGACTTGAAACCTGATATACAAATAGATTTAAATAGAAAATATGAATATAGGGATTAAATGATTGTTTTTTATCCCGATAATGATTCGAGATTAGAATAATGAGTAGTGATGAGTTTATATTTAGACTTAAATCCTAAATTCAAGATTTCTAGTTAAAATTTAAAAGCTACTAATAAGAATTCATGTTTGGTAGCAAAACTAGAGATATATATATATAGTTTGATTTCTGTATTAAGTCCAATACTGCATAAATGATTATTTATGCTCCTAAACCGAAAATGATAATCCAAAAATGAACCGTTAAGATCTTAAATACACAACGAAAATATAAACTGTCAAATAACTCAAAATCTAAACTCCAAATAAATAATCGGATCACGCTATTATTCTAAACCGAGTTTTCTTAAGCTATCGGAGCCTAAAACAAAAATTGACCTAACGAGCTTAAGAAATCCAAATCGCGGGAGATAAAATTTTATGAATAAATAACTATGTATATATATAACCTAAATTTGTATTATTTGAAAATCTAAGTGTTTAGTATAACTTTATACACATATTTTTGTATAAAAACTTCCAAATATTAGCTGATTTATACTCGTATAACTCGTTTAATTAACTCAAAACTCAAATAAATAAATAAACTAATATATATATATATGTTATGGCTGCTGTTTTCAGTGAAGGATTCGGAGAAGAAAAGCAAAGCCGAAATCCAACCAATAATTCCCTCAAATTTGTCAAACAAATTAACCACTCCACCAATCACATGTTGCCAAGTCATTTTAACATTAATTGGCTTGAAAACAACAGCAGGATGAGATCAAATTTCGGGGAGAAATCGATGAGAAAGCAACCGAAACTTCTTTCTTTTTCTCCTATATATATGTGTAATAAATGACTTTAATGGAGAATAGACCAAAACTTGTTAGTCCTTAAATTCCTCAGCACGAAATTACTCTCAAACAACAACCAAAACGAATAGAAAACAGAAAATAAACCGATCAAAACACCCAAGCACGGATTGAAAGAAGAACAAAGCTGAAAACCCTTGAAAACAAGTTCAAAGGTAAGTTGATGAAGTTCAAACGATTTTCTTTCAAAAATAAGAGTTATAACTGACTTATAATTATCTTAGGAACTTAATAAACACAAACACGAGCTTCGGATTACATCAAACAAGCTCCAACGAGGTAATACTCCAAAACACTAGTTTTATGTTCTAAGAATCGAGAACTATGTATTTATGTTTTTAAACGTGTTCAAACGTGTGTTATGTCTTTATATGTGATATATAAACACTTACAAGTAGTTTGAGTATGTTTTTAATGTATAAAAATAATAAAAAAAAAAAGAATTGCAACGAGGAGGAAGATGATGAACAGTACAACACTGCCTCAAGGCCGGCAGTGTAAATGCTGAATGCCGGCGGCTTACATGGATAAGCCGGCGGCTTATAGGCGGCTTACACTGATAAGAGGCTACGTAAAATAATTTTCACGTAAAACATGAACGTAAGCCGGCTACCTGGAGATCTACGCCGACGGCGTAGGGCCGGCGTACGTTGAAAGCCGACAGCTTTCATCACCGGTGCACTCGATATGACAATTTCTTCAAAAACCATCTTACACCGGCACCTGGGAATGAAGGCCGGTGGCTTTGAGCCGATGTATGCCCAAATTTCTCTTTCGAAAGCATATTTTCAAAAATAAATAGCACACACACACACACACACATATATATATATATATATATATCTTAAGCCTACTTAGTGTATTATATATATGTACAACAATATAAGATTTATCACAAATGATTAGAAAGAATTAGATTAAAATCTAATAAATTTTTAAAAAACCCTAGAACTTAAGACGAATAATGAATGTTAATCAAGGTTAGTTTTAGTTAAATATTAGATCTAAACAGATAAAATAGGCAAGAATGGAAATTGAAATAAGCTAATTTTTTGAGTAATGTGACTTCTAAAAATAACAAAACAATTATGCAAGATAAAATAAGAGAAACACGACAACACTAAGTATTAATAATTACCAAAATA
Source organism: Combretum micranthum (assembly GCA_024138025.1). Classification (NCBI taxonomy): domain Eukaryota; kingdom Viridiplantae; phylum Streptophyta; class Magnoliopsida; order Myrtales; family Combretaceae; genus Combretum; species Combretum micranthum. Next base: position 475,145 of record JAMXBD010000781.1, read on the forward strand.
TCGAGTCTAGGACACAAAGCACATATAGGAATTTAGCTAGATTGTATTAATGAATACTTTGTCTTAAATAGGTGACTTTGACTCATTAGAGGATCTACCAGCGGATTATTACGACTGAGTCAGTATGAGCAGGTGAGTAATTCAGTCATATTGTACTGGTTGTGATTGTAAATAGTCAAATATGTCATGCAAGATAATCAAATGAATGATTACTGAAAGTATGATTGGATCTGAGTGCATGATTGTTAAAAGATCCTTATAAAAGCGATAATGCAATGATTGATGTTGTGAAATAGTGTAATGATGAGTGTGTGTAATGTATGGTCATCTTGAAATTGATTAAGAATTATTGACTTAACAAAATAATATGAGCATGCATTACATAAATTGCATTACTGCATATATGGTTGTGACAGCCTGCTACGTATTAATATTTCGGATCTCTGTTTTCGCTTGGTTGTTCTAATGTGATAGTTTTTCCAAGGTTCTCTTTGGTATGGCGGTCCTATGAGGAACTAAAAGGCACCGAAGAACGTCGCCCATAGAATCGCTTTGAAATGATTAATACTTAAGGAGTTTCTAAGGAAGTTACAGGAGATGGTCGGTTAAATCAACTATATTAAGAGTGATAACTTAAAATGAGAAATCGTTGATGCTCTTGTGTACTTAGTCTCTCCTGGGCAGGTGGGTCATTAAGATTTGGTTCTGCAACCCATTAAAAAGAGGGCGTAAATCTTTTTCCTGTTTGGATTCTAGATCATCCAAACTTATATCTGTGCATATGGTTGAATGCTTACATTGCATATGATTTGTTAATGACTTGTGTGATGTATGGTATGTCTGGTTATTCACTGAGCTATGGTTTCGCTCATACTCTTACAGTCTTTTCAAGTTCACTTTACAACCCTAGTTAGTTACATCTAGGAATATGGCTCGGTAAGAGCTTTGAAGCTAGAAGTCTACAGATATATTTAGTTTGATGGTTATGTACTATTAGATTAGATTATTTAGTTGGCTACTACAAAGGAACTATATGGTTTGTAATAGTTTTGTAATGTTTATTCACTAAGTTATTTCTTTCATAATAGTTTTGTAATGTTTATTCACTAAGTTATTTCTTTCATGTATTTATTATTTCTTATCAAGCAACTAAAAAGATCCTGTTGTTTTGAAAATCTGTCATTCTCTGAAGGTAATCTAGTGATAGTAATCAAGTGTAACTTGTTTACTACTACTAAGGTACCCTCGAGGTGTGACATTTTCTTTCATTTTTACGTTTCTTTCTTTCTTCCTTCTTTTCTTTCTTTCTTTCTTTCTTTCTTTGATCTCTCCCTCTCAATCTTAAATCCTAGACAAGATTAAGAAGAGAAATTAAAGCTAAGGAAGAAGATAGGAAAGAGGAATCAAAGCTAGAAGTGTGGAAAGAAGTTTATTTATGCATGTGTCTCAAAAGCTAAGTTTTATATCTTGAGTTAAATTTGTTTTTTTTAGTGTTTTTGCCCAAGACCAAATATTTGATATTTTCATTTTATAATTTGTTAAGAACAATAAAATGATTATTCCCAATCGGATTAATAATTCTTATGTTTATAAATTATTTAATAATTTATTTCGTAAATTATTTTATAATTTATTATTATCCCTAATAAGATTAGGGGACTAAAGTTATTATTCGCATGAATAATAGACTTTAGTATAAATAGAACATAAGACGCTCTCCTAGGGCTAATGACATGTGTTGTCAAAAGAAATTTTCAAAACCCTAGAGAGAGTTTGAGAAATTCATATCTCTAGGAGCCCCTTCGAAACCGAATCTAGAAGCGTTCTAGATTGCGCTAGCACGCAAGAGGAGAATCCAAATCAAGGTCATTCTCGTGTGGATACCGTAGAAGGCGCTCGCAACGTGGCAACGTCTACAGATCCGTATCATCAAATAGTTTTTGAAATCAAAAAGGTATTAAAACTTGAACTTTTATTTTCGTTTTTGTATCTAATAAAAAACACATGGATACTGGAATTAGGGTTTTAATTTTAAAGAAAAAATTCCGCTGCAAAACTAATAATAAAACCCAATAGTTTTAATTGTTGTTTACAAGCTTATAATTGATATATAGATGTTAGAAATGGGTTGAGAGTGCTGTTTATTTATGTATTTGTTGATATATGTATGTTGGAGATTGGTTTATGAAGGAAGAGAGGATGAATAGTGGAAGTTGGGGTTTGATGAAGTTTGGATCTTTGATGTTGTTGCATGAAGTTTGAAGTGTTAGAAGTTGTTATAGGTGTTTAATTGATGTTAGAATTGATATAGGAAGCTTAGTAGATGATTTGAAGAAGTTTTGACAAGAATAAAGTGTAAAACCATGTTTTTCGCAAAGCCGTTCTATCTTCAACGCCCCCTTTTGGAGCTTCTACGTCGCCGACGTTGAGCCTGGTGTTGAAGTGATCGGAATGTCATTTCCTTAACGCTGTCTTCTATGTTGCCGGCGTTGAGATTTACGCCGCCGGTGTAGAAGTGCCAGCGTTCGTTTTACAACATTGCCTTATTTCATAGCTTGATTGTATTTTGACCATAACGTTTTCATATGATCTCCAATTGAGGTGATTCAAATTGCTATAGAAAACTTAAAAAGATATTACAACTTTCATGTTTTAAGTTTTTATAATTATAAAAGTATAGATGATCAAATTTGACTTCTTTCTAGCAGCTATATTTTTATAAATAAAGTTCAAAACTTATTTTTGTTTGTGAAATGTGTTTTTGCTTAGTAAATGGATCTTTTTGAGCTAAAATGAGATAGATAAGTGATATTTGATGTGTCATGTGGTTTAATTGATATAAATCAACATGAGTTTAGTAGATTTGTAGATTTAATCAATAATTTGGATTAAATATGGAAGTTAGCTATAAAAATAAACTTAGTTGATAATTCTAGGTTCAACTTGGCTAAATGAAATTAAATGAGTTAAAATGAATTAGATTGATATAGTTTAATCACCTTGACTTAGTTTTTGAATTAAATGACTAATTCTAAACAATTTAGCTAAGTTAAGCTAAAATGGGTTAATAGCTAATAATTAACTTAGATGAATGAATTAGGATAATTTTTGAATAATATGGGGAATATGTTTTTTCAAATATGTGTTTACTTGGAATATGAATGTTTTTGGTATATGAATTCTTTATTGATGCTTTTGTAATAAAACACTATAAATAAAAAGAAAAGAAATTCTTTGACAGACAAATGAGAACTGTTCATATTTTGGTGGGGCGATCTTCGCAGCCATAGTAGGTTCCAAGTTAATGTCTGATCAAATAGAATTAATAAAAGTTTGAGAAAGTGGATGATTAATTTAGTTTAGTTTCTTATACGAGTTCTTTCCTTAACAGAAGTGGATATATGATTTATCTTCTGGATTATCTTCTGAAATTCCTTTCGAGGCTATGTTTGGATTTCATATTCAAGGTACGCAGTAACTTGCGTATTGGATGTTAAAATAGGATCTAAAATGGATTAAGAACTTAAATTCGGCTTAATAATTGATGAGTGTTGGTTGTTTATTACGCCGTTGAATCTAGTTCGAGGAGCGGCACCTTGTCATGATGCAATGAGACTGTAGTTAGGCATTTTAAGCTTAGTCATGATGCAATGACTTTACCATAATGCAATGGTTCGCTATGATGTAATAGTTATTCTTTTATGGTTAAGTGGATGATCAATGGAGAGTGTAGTGTTTGTATAACGTTTGCTTAAACTTGGGAGAAATATCATGGTTTAGTTCAATGTTTATGGGAACAGGTGAACTAGATTCATGTTGTGGACTAACTTAAGTAAAGTTAAGTAATGGCTACAAACTCTAGATGAGATTACTTTTATGAAATAGATATAGGGGATATAGGTATTCAGACTGCTTATATCAACCTCTTAAGCAGCTGCTGTTACTCAGGAAACGCCACATTCCCATCGGCTTGTTTCGGAGTGTGAGTGCTCCATTGTTGATTTGTTTATTTTAATGGAAAGATAACAACTTGTGGATTAATACATTGCACTTAGTTAAGCTTGCTTGCCACTCCATGTATGATTGTGTTACTGTGTACTGGGCTTCGGCTCATTCTTGTTGTTGTTATTCTTTTTACAAGTTTTGTTGTTGATAAAGATGATGTTGATGGAGTTGATGATGATGAGTTCTTGATGATGTTGTTGCTATTGATGATGTTGTCTCGGGTTTTTGGGTGCTTCTGTTGACTCGGGAAGGATTGTGGATGAGTGATGTGAGTTAGGACGTTGAGTAGTTTAGTTGTTTTGTTTCTTTTTTTTTTTTTTTTTATAGAGATTGGATTTATTTATAAATTTTATTTTCATTTCTTGTTAGTGCCCATGTTTTGTAAATAAGCTTTGTAAGATTTGTTTAAGTGGAAGTTTGAACTGCTTTTATGTAGAAATGTTTTTATTAAAGTTTATTTTTCCACTGCTAAATCTAGTTATCTAAAAATCTAACTAAACGATTTCATAACCTAAAATCGGATAGCAATGTTCACAAAACACCTTTTTTAAGACAAACATTCGTAAGAGTTATACGTGGTTGGGGACTTGGGTATGCTGAATTTGAGAATTGAGCATGTCGGGTCTTTACATTAATTATATGAGACCATAATTATTATGTTACTAATATTATATTATTCATGATAACTTATCGACTTGTAATTATACTATATAATTTATAGTTATATTATAGCTAATTTCATAATATTAATGAACTATTGTAATAAGTACCATTAAAATTTAACAGTTATGATAATAATATATGATAATAAAGAATGTATAATCATCATATCGCTATAACATATATATAACAATACACTATTATTGCGATATTGTAACGATGAGCCATTATAACATCTAGTGTAATATAACATATAATATAATATTATAATAATTGTTATAAAACGTACTAATGAGTATTATATTATCAATTATATGTCACGTTATGATATTATAGTAACAATATTACTATTAGCAAAAATAACAACATTTCATTAATATAATTATCGTTAATAGTTATAAACTATAATAATAATAATAATAATAATAATAATAATAATACCTATATATGTATATAAATTGATATGTGCTATAGAATTTGAGTATAATTTCAAACATATCTTAATAAATATAAATTGATGTATAACATATATAACATATTATAAATTTATCTTTTATGTATTATAAATGGTTTATAAAACATTAAATGAACATGTTATACATCTGTATGTGTAATAAAATACAAATCCTATAAAACGTGTTATGTAAATGTATATTAACATTTAGATTATATATCAACATTAAAATATTAATTTATACAATTCTATGGACCTTATAGACTATACAAATATATAATTTACATAGCATATATATGAAAATGTACGTAAAATATCGCATAACAAATAATATGTAAGTATATAACATATCGTAACGTATATATCATATTATACAAACATATCATACAACAGATATTAATCATATGTATAAATGTATCTAACTCATCTTGCATATAAATATAATCTAGAGGTTATAGTTAACTATCGTATATGATTTGTTATACTTAAAATTGTAGTAGTAGTAGTAATAATAATAATAATTATAATATAACATTATATGTGCTAATGATTAAATCAACACCTCATCAAGTGAATTAAATGAAGGAGATGTCGGTCCATTCCCATTCCCATTTCCTTCCTTAAGGAGTTAGGTATGGCGGCTGTAAACTCCTAAAAATTTTCGTTCTAAATAAATCTTTATAATATCATAGTAGGTCATACCATAGTGTTCTCTTAAGGTATAAGACCTTACAAACATCAGATAGTGATCTGGATACATGTTGAAACCTGAAATTCATTTGATAAGATCTAGGACCGAAAAAGATAGTATAAATATCTTGAAACATGAACCAAAACCCTAAAGTCGAGCTTAACAATGTTATTATAAAGTTTCAAGATAAAAAACCCTAGTTTAAACTTGGATCCTAATCGCGTGATTCAAGCCCTAGTAATAGCAACCGCATAAATAAAACCCTAAAAATCAGTATCAAGAATTATTTGCATTAAATTAACATTATCAAATAGTATAAATACTTATGCCTCTAATTCGTAAATTAATTTGTCTTCTAGCTCATAGATATTCGATAGATAATAAAATCCTTTATCACAGACACATTATAAAAATCTAAATTTATAATTTATAGGAAAAGTAGATATCTGTTCTACTCATAAAAAACTGTGAACCTTTACAAGTAAAGCCAACACCTCTAACTTTTACAAAAGTTAAAAGGAAATCATTTAAATTTAAAGTCAATACTATTGTACAATTACCATGACAACCAATTATGACTACCTACATCAAGTCATCCTTTAGCCTTTCATGAACAGTAAGATTGTACAAGAGTTATACAATCTCTTTAATGCATAATCTTTCACAAAACCCTGTTAAACAAGTTTCCAAGATTTAAAGTAAAAAACCCATTAAATCAAACCTTTTCCAAAACTTCCTCAACACTCCAATTCCATTTAAATTTTCTAAAAAGGAAAAGTCTCTTTCTCTTCTCTCCTTCTCTCCCACATTTTCTCTCTCTTCCTCTTTCTCTCTCTCTCTCTTTCTCTTTTTCTCTCTATCTCTTCTCTTCTCTCGTTTCTCTCACATCTTTCTCTCATCTCTATCTTTTCACTAACATTTCCCTCTTCCATTTCTAGTAAACCAACAAAAGTTACTTTATTAATCAAAGCTACTATCTTTATACCATAAAAGGAGGAATCTTGAAGTAGAAAATCAATAAGGCACTCAAACATTAAGGTAAGCCAAAGGAACCTTTGAAAATTCCAACTTCTAAGTAGATAATGCTAGTTGAGCTAAGTTGTTTTACTTTTTCATATTCATAGGTTCGGATGCATACTCTAAAGGGAGGAATGATACATTATCACTCCTCAAAATCCAAGGTAAACATCAAAACTTCACTTAGATAGCTTATACAACTTGAAAGGTGAATGAAAGAAAAATGATAATGAGAAAGTTAAAAATTTGTAATCCCTCTTGAGGCCACCAAAAAGGAGCCTTTTTCTTATAAAATGGTATATTTAAGCCACTAACCAAGCTAGGGTGATCTCCCATTTGGAGGGCTAAAAAGACTCTTTTTCTTGTTCAAAATCTCTTAACAACTTCTATAAATACCCATGAAGCTTAGGACAACAAAAATCCATTTGTACATAACTTTATAATTCATATTTTTAGGATCTTTAGAGATCCGAAATTCTTTTATAGTTTCCTCACTTTTAGTTGGTGATATATAGTAAAGATGATCTTTTTCTAGCTCCTTTGCACCTAGATATGTTGTACAAGCCTTTAGGAAGCATAGAGCATCAATATGACTCATGGTTTTGAAGGACTCCTAGAGATCCGAATTTCTTATTTTCATTTCCTCTTTAGTTGTGGATTATAATTAATAAAAATGGTGTTTTCCAAATTTCTTTACGCTTATATATGTTAAATAAGCACTAGGAGACTTAAAATAACAAAAAATACACCCTTAGGAGCATCATGAAGGTCACGGTTTTAAGGGAGTATTTTGAACCGATTTTAAATTTTCTCTTCATCTATTTGTTAGTCATAATAACTAAAGATGATGTTTTGTTACATAACTTAATTAATCCTAAACAAAAAGGAAGAATAGAAGGTCATATTGACATAATAATGTGAGTCGTACCCTTGAAAAATTTAATAAATAAATCATGTTTTTTCTTCATGAGAATCATGATTAGAACAAGAATTAAAGGCAAATTTGTTTTGCTAATGTAAGGATCTGCTATCACCCCTACAATAAAAACAGATGTCCAACCACATGTAACCTGCAGAATTATATGTAAGGTTGTCCTAGAAGAAGTGTTTGAAGTATTATTTGCCCAAACCCTTAATACTCAACTAATAAATTTGAAAACTATTGATTTTTTTTTTTTTAACTTGTAATAAAAACACAACATCACATTTATCATATACTACAAGGGAAATAAATTCAAGATATACGTATAGCTAGGTTTAGATATTACAACAAAGGCTTCTAAAAGCCACAAAAGGTAATTCAACCTATAACATCAAATATAAACATCAAAAGATTCCATAACTAGTCTATTATAAAATGGGAATTCCATCTTGGTCCATAATCATATCTAATCCTCCAGGTCATTTAGGAAATCGTCAAAGTCGGTACCATAACCCATATTCGCGTAAAACTCATCTTGATTATCACCTGAAATAGTTAAATATGAGCCAAAGGCCTAGTACGCAAGTAACGAATACAAATGCGAAAGTGATCCGCACATACTTAAACTAAATGCAAATGCAATAGTCATTAGATTATTAGTTAATCTTTAATTAGCCAAACGACACTGGAGTATTCAAAATCCAAACAATAGGGATTTATGAGGAAACCTAAGTAACGATCACGACGCTCAAGGGGGTTGATATAAGTAGCTCGGATACTCACATCTCCTATATAACTTTATCAAAATCAAAAAAGTAATCTCATTTAGGGTTCTTAGCCGTTTCTTGACTTTACTTAGCTCAATCCATAATATTACCTAATTCAAGTGTTCCCATAAACATTGAATTAAATCATATTACATCCTTTCAAGAATAAGCAAGTGTTATACCGATACTAAATACCCTATCAATTACCCTAAATCACTTAAGAAAGTCATTTCAAAATGACAAGGGTAGTTAAGTGCCTAAAACTACCATATCCCCAATATGAGCAGGGTACCGCTCTTCGAACCAGATTTAAAGGTGTAAAAGACACTCATACAAATAATTATTAAATTTCCTTAATTTAAAATAATTTTAAAGGTTGTCTATCCTAAACAAAGAGTCAAGTAAGTTACTGCGTACCTGAAATAGCTCAAGAACTAATAGGATTAGCCGAGCGAGGATCTATCACTGCACAAAGAAAATATTAAATTTCTTACTTAATTCAAGCACAACTCAACTAGTTTCATACACAACCAATCAAAGAAATTCAAATAAATTATTACAAAGTCATAACATAGTATTTAAACATCATATAATATCATACAATACTCAATAAATTTTCAATTGATCATATATTAGGCTTTGGAAAATATTGGAGGAAGCTTTTGAAAATATGTTGGTCTGGTGCACTCTGCACTAAAAACTCAACGCTTGTCATCGCTGGCAGCATTCAATAATATGCTGGTCGTGTTGTAGTCTACACCGACGGCTTTGAGCCGGTGTAGACTGCAACTCCAATTTTCAAAAATTTCCGAGAGTTCCATAAGGTTAGTCCACGACTGTGGATACCCCCAATATCGACAGTGTTGCCATGTACCCTAGAAGCGTAGACCCTTATGCCGGCAGCATTGGGACGGCGTACACTACAACACAGATTTTTTGAAGACCTCCTTGTTTCAAAACATAAAATTTTTACGACATTTCTCACTCCCAAACTTCCTCCAAACTCATTTCCAACTCCAATCTTCAACCCATATGTATTCTACATTCTTTTAATACTCATAATCTTCATTTTAAACTCCTTAAACATCTATATATACCATTTAAAACAAAATTCCTCATTCAACCCTTCACATTGCAAAATTAACTACTTAACCCTTTGTCATCCTAACACAACCATTCCAACACTTGAAAATTCATATAAAACACATACTACAACTCCTCTAGCAACATAATACTACTCAAATTACCATCAAAGTATAAAAATAATCCTACCACCATTTAAGCATAACTTAGCACACATAAAGCAAGAGGAACACACTTACCATAAGGACTTTTGCCTCGGTTTAGGAGTCTTATTGCAAGCCTTTGAGAGTTTAATTTGTGGAAGATGAAGGGTTTAATTATATATGGCCATGGGAGAGTTTTTGGGGGACGAAAAATGGGGTTTTGAAGCCTTTTGTTGTGTGTTATGTTGGTCTGAAAATTTTGGATGAATTTAGCATTTTTAGAAGTTGATATTTATCCATTAGTTTACTTTACTTTACTAGCTGCTAAATTAAGGCCTTTAATTGGCTTGGCTTTGGTTAATTAATGAGCTTGCTTTTTGGCTAATTAAAGGTGGTCTTGGGCTTTATTTGTAACTAAAATTTTATGCTAATATAGGATTAAATACATGCATAATTCAACTTATTCTAATCATATTTCATACGTTCTAATGCACTTAAAATTTATGAACCCAATATTTAAACATTCTAAGGTATTTAATTATTTTTAACACAACAACACATCTCATATTTCATGCATCAACATGAATCACATTTCAAAATCATATATAATTTCAATAATACATTTATAAAATATAGATCGAGAAATTCATGGCTATTTCATTCTCCCTTCCTTCAAAAAGTTTTGTCCTTAAAACTTAGCTTACCCAATCATTGCTCGAATATCTCTAGATACTTATGTCTCATCTCATTCTCGGGCTCCTATGTTGCCTCTCTCTTGGTTTGTCCAGTCCATAAGACTTTCACAAAAGGAATTACTTTCTTCCTTAGCACTTTGTCAATTCTACCCAAGATCTTGATCAGTTTTTCAATCGTGCTTAAATCTAGTTGGTCTTTCGATTGATGAGAAGAAATGATGGCATCGGGATCTGATATACATTTCCTGAGCTGAGACACATGGAAAACGTCATGTACTTCCGACAAATTTGGGGGTAAAGCTAATCAATAAGCTAATGGTCCAACTTTCTCCAAAATCTCATAGGGACCAATATATCTCAGATTTAATTTTCCCTTAACCCCAAATCTAATAACACCTTTTGTTGGAGAAATCTTGAGAAACACATGATCACCCACATCAAACTCTAATGGTCTTCTCCTCATGTCAGCATAACTCTTGTATCTATTATGAGCTATTTTCATCCTTTGTTTTACCATTTGTATCTTGTCTACTGTTTGTTGAACCAATTATGGACCCAAAATAGCTCTCTCACCAACTTCATCCCAGTATAATGGAGATCTACATTTCCTACCATACAAAGCTTCATAAGGCGCCATCTAAATCGTTGCTTGGAAATTGTTATTGTAGGTAAATTCAATAAGTGGTAGGTAAGTGTCCCATCTATTGCCAAAATCTAAAACACATGGCCGAAGCATGTCTTCCAATATATGAATAGTCCTCTCTGATTGCCCATCAGTTTGTGGATGAAACGCAGTGCTGAACTGAAGTTGGGTGCCCAAAGCTGTATGTAGACCTTTCCAAAACCTGCTGACAGAACGAGTATCTCGATCGAAAGTAGTCTTCTTCGGAACACCATGAAGTCTTACTATCTCCTTAATGTAGATATATGTCATCTTTTCCAAAGAATCTCTAACTCTCAAGGGTATAAAATGAGCTGAATTTGTTAATCTATCAACAATCACCCAAATAACCTCATACTTGGCAATAGTTCTTGGTAGTGCCGATACAAAATCCATAGTAATATCTTCCCATTTCCACTCAGAAATGGATAGAGGCTGAAGTTCTCCTCCTGGTCTTTGATGCTCAATCTTTATTTGCTGAAAAATTAGACACTTTGATACATAATGAGGAATATCCTTCTTCAATCCTTCCAACTAGTAATATTTCTTTAAATCCTTGTACATCTTTGTGCTTCCAGGGTGAATAGAATATGAGGAGGATGAGCTTCTTTCATGACCTCTTGTCTCAAACCTTGTGGAACAAAAATCCGATTCCCATGTCTAACAACACCTTCCATATCAACTTTCAACTCTTTTCTTTTTCCATCATTTATAGTTGTAGACACCCAATTTTTGCCCAATTAATTAAGGCTTAAATTTATAATAAAAATTAGTATTATATTGAGATCATAAAAAATGAGAGAGTGAAAATAAAAAAAAAGAGAATAAAAAAAGAGAGAAAATAAAAAAAATAGAAAGAAAAATAATAAAATGAGAGATAATTATATAGAAAATTATTTGAGCTCAATATAGTATATAGTTTTATTATAAATCATTTTTAAAGTTAATTAAACAAAATTTTCATTTTTGTTTAATTAAACTCATTTTTTCAAAAAACCTTAATTAGTGATGAGTTAGCTACATGACCAAGGCACAGGCCAAATGGCCTGTTGGTTAAACACATTGACCCAAACACACACCCAAGCTCAAGGACCCAGGTTCAAATCCTAGCAAAGGCAAATTTTTGCCTTTTTATCATCTTATTTTTTGCCTTTTCATCCTTCTCAAAGTGACTTTTCGCCTTACTTTACATCAATTTTTAACTGACAAAACATCATTAATTGTTGAAATTGATGATGCCATTGCAAAGTAAACATGGAATATGAAAGATCAGTGCACAATTCATGTGTAAAAGCAACCCAAAAGTCACAAAATTCATGTTGGAAAAATTGAAAAAAAATGCAATTTGTGAAGCTTCAATTGTCCATTAATGATGATTTACAAGAATTGATGAAATTGGACGATTCATCTACCCACATTGGATGATCTGATGAAGAATATGAAAGATCAATCATCAATTCATCAGTTCAAAACGAACTAAACACGAATTATTGGATTAAATTCGTGCAAATGAAGAGGCAAAAATCGATTGGTTTCTGAAGCAATACGAAACGTTAAATTGAGCTTGCAATCTATAAATAGAGGATACTAGGATCAAAAGGCACAATTCAATTGCAAGAAACACACACACAATAAGATCAATTCGAAATTTTCGAATTAAGGTTTTAAAATTCGAAATTTTCAAATTCGAAGTTCTTGGATCAGATTTGATCCAAATTGAGTGTTTTAGGAGTATTAGAAACTTGATTTTGATGTTTTAGTGTGCTTGGATTTGCTCGAATTGATCTGATTAATCTCTGTAATTTTTTTTTTTTAAAACCCTCGCCGCCGATCAACTTCGACGAACCGCCGTCTACGGTGGTTCTAGGCGCGAACCACCACCACCAACGGACGCGCCACCATCATAGGAGTCGGGCTGACAAGCTTCCAGGGCTCGAAAACCACCACAGGCGGCCGAGGAACACTCGAAAGGCAGCGTCATCGTCTTCTTCGCCCGTCGGGTATCCAAGATCCAACCCGAAATCCGAAGCCCAACCCGGTCGGTCGTCGGTCAACGGTCAACGGTCGTCGATCATCGGTCAACGGTCAGCCTAGATCAAACGGTCCAGATTCAATCATCCAGATCAGACGGTCCAGATTTGATCAAGTAGGTCAACGGCCCAGATTCAATCATCCAGATCAGACGGTCCAGATTTGATCAAGCAGATCAACGACCCAGATTCAATCAAATAGATCAGCGGCCCAGATTCAATCAAGCAGATCAACGCTCCAGATTGGAAGTCAAGAGATCAGACGGTCCAGATTAAGCAAACGCGACCGACGCTCCAGATCTGATCCGAGAGATCTAACAGCCCAGGTCAGTCTGCATTATTTTATTATATAATTAATTTCAGAAAATAGCAAAAAAAAGTAAAAAAATTCAGAAAAATTCAGAAAATTCAAAATAATTAATTTTCATATAAATTTATTTTTTGATATTTTTTGAATATTTTTAATATGTATTTATACATAAATTGCTTTTAGAAATGTGTATTTGATGCATAAAAATAATTTTAATATATTTTGAATATGTTGTGAATTTATGTGATGATTATTAAAAAATAATAATAATAATAATAAAAATAAATAAAAATGAAAAAATTGGATTTTCCAAAATCAAAATTTTTAATAAAAAATGATTAAAAAAATGATTTTTTGGACTTAGAAAAAATATGTTTTCATAAAATAAAAATCAATTGATTAGATCATAGGATCATCAAAAATGATTTTCATAAAAATTCAAAATTTAATGAACTTAAAATGAGAATAGTTCAAAAATATAAAATTGATCAACAAATTAAGTTCTTTTTTAAAAGAACTACGTTGTGTCTGATCTCGATTAGCGAGTACTTAGGCACCTACGGGGCGACAATAAAAATGGAAAAAATGTTTTTATTTTTAATATTATGAATAATTATTTTGTAAATATAAGTTTTTTTTTTGAAAAAAAAAAGGAAATATATTTGTTGATATTCATATTTAAAAAAAAAATAGAAAAATGATTTGACTTGTAAATATTTGTGTTATAATGTTTCACTTGAATTTTTGAGTATATAAATGATAGATTATAAATTTAAAATTCCGAAAGTGGTAACCAATTTGGTTTTAATAGGTTAGCCCCTGAATCCATGATATCTGGTTTTAAAAGTTTGATTTTCAAATCAAATTTTCGCAGACTAGCAGCTAAGTTAGGATCAACCGACCCATTGATCCTAGCTTTTATTTTTTCCCAATTTATATCAGGTGGCGACTCTAAATTATTTTCAAAAATTAAAATTTCTCTTAACCCCTAGTCGAGGATTCATGTTAAATGGGTTCGGGTTTAATATGAATCGGGTTAGGAGAAATGAACCAGATAGTAGGAAAATCCAGGCTCGACAATAGCAAACTTCATTCTTTTGGTTTTATCATCTTCTTTTTGAGCTTGTTTAATCCTCTCTAACATTGTTGGTTGTAAAGATAATTGAGCTAACATCACATCAACTTTTTCCATTGTAATTTCAAGCTCTAACTTTCTGAATTCGATGTGAATCTCCTTCTGACTTATGAGTAAAGTTGCAACATTTACTTGCTTCTTCCTACTAAGAGCTTTACCAGGGTGGTATAGAATTTCCACATCATAATCCTTGATCGATTCAAGCCACCTTCGTTGTCTAGTGTATATCTTACACTTCTCCCTAAAAAGATAATGTCTCTAAAGTTTCAAGACAAGATCACTGCTGCCAACTCTAAATCGTGTACTGGATAATTTTTCTCATGGGGCTTTAGCTGTCTTGAAGCATAGGCTATGACTCTTCTATCCTACATAAGAACACAACCAAGTCCTTGGATAGAAGCATCACTGAACACCACAAATTCCTTTCCACAAACGGGCAATGCCAAAATAGGAGTAGATACCAATCTTTCCTTTAATTTCTCAGAACTCCTTTCACACTTATCATCACATACAAACTTAATATTCTTTTGTGTCAATCTTGTTAATGGAGATGCGATTTTTGAAAATCCTTCCATGAATCTTTGGTGATATCCAACTAATCCAAGAAAACTTCTGATTTCACTTACATTTGTGGGTCTTGACCATTCCAAAACAGCTTCAATCTTCACTGGATCAATTGATACACCCTCTTTTGATATAATATGCCCTAGAAAGGATATTTCTTCAAGCTAGAATTGACATTTATTGAATTTAGCATAAAGTTTCTTCTCTCCAAGCCTTTGTAACACAAGCTTCAAATGCTCTTCATTCTCCTCTCTACTTCGAGAATAAATCAAAATATCATCGATAAATACTATAACAAATGAATCCAAATAATCTTTGAAGAACTTGTTCATTAAATCCATAAACGCGGCTGGAGCATTTGTTAACCTGAAAGGCATTACCAAAAACTCAAAGTGCCCATACCTAGTCTGGAAAGCCGCCTTCTGGATATCTTGAGATTTGATCCTGAGTTGATAATAGCCCGATCTCAAGTCAATCATGGAAAAAACCATGACTTCTCTCAATTGATCGAATAAGTCATCAATCTGGGACAAAGTATACTTTTTTTTAATAGTAACCTGATTTAATTCGTTGTAATTGATACACATTCGCAAACTCTCGTCTTTTTTCTTTATAGACAACACAAGAGCACCCCAAGGTGATATACTTGGCCTAATAAAACCCATTTCTTGCAACTCTTGTAATTGATATTTCAATTCCTTCAATTCTGCAGGTGCCATCTTGTATGGAGCTTTAGAGATGGGTACAATTCCAGGTAACACTTCAATTACAAATTCTATCTCTTTATTAGGTGGCAATCCAGGTAACTTCTCAAGAAATACATTAACAAACCCATTCACGACAGGCACCACTTTAATATCTATCTCCTCAATACTCATAGCTGCTACAACAGATTTTTCCCACAGCTCCATTGATTTCATGCTTCTAGGCCTTAACCTTTCCAACAAATATGTAAATCTCCTTCACTCAAATCAAAACTCAACTTTTCCTTACTACAATCAATTGTAACCTTATAATGATTTAGCCAATTTATTCCTAAGATCACATCAAAGTCAGACAAAGGCAAGACTATCATATCAATAGGCATACTCACATCAGAAATCATAACATTCACATTTCTACACACACATGCTTACCTATTCTCAATCACCAAAAGAGTAATCACACACATAATGCGATCAATTAATGTTTCAGAAACAAGTTCACACTCATTCATAAAATTTTCAGATATGCATGCATGAATAGCTCCAGTATCAATCAACACATAAGCATCTCGGTTAGATACACTCAGAATACCTGCCAAAGTATCTACTAAAGGTGTCTCTTTAATCTGCTGTGATGTAAAGACCTTAGTATTTGTTTTTCCTTCTCCAATTCAACTCCACTCTTATTCTTAGGTCGATCCTTACTATTAGCAATGTGGTGACCTCTTTGCTTATAGTAGGCGCATAAAATAGGTGGTAATTTTGGATTATTGCACTCAGAAGATCTATACCCAATCTGTCCACAAGAGAAACATGCACCAGGAGTCCACTTACAATCTGATAGCTGATGAGGACCAAAGCACCTAAAACATTTCTTCTCAAATATGGGGGTTGAAGCTTTAAATGTCGAATTTTGATCTCCTTACTTTCTCATAAAAGGCCTCTTTCCCTTGCCTTGATAATTTACTCCTTTATCAGCACTTTCAAGACAACTATATGATGAAATAGGGGCACGCCTTTTTCCCAAAAATTCTGCTTTCTCGCCTCTTCTTACTCTACTATCAGTCTGTATTTATTCAACCAACAAAGCTTTAGCCACAATATCTATTAGAGTATGCAACTCAAATTTCTTCACATCACCTTGAATTTCCTCATTCAAACCATTTTGAAAATTTTGAACTTTTATCCTCTCATCTCGATAATCTCCTCCGGCAAAACGTAATAGCATGTAAAATTCACCATAATATTCATCTATGGTCTTGCTTCCTTGCCTCAAGTTCAACTAATTAGCAATCATCCTTGCTCTGACTGAATTTGGAAAATATTTTGTGAGAAAAGTGTCCTTGAATGTTGTCTACGTTATGGGCTGATGTAAGTCTCCACTAAACCGTTTTGAAATTTTTGAACTTTCATCCTCTCATCTCGATAATCGCCTCCAGTAAAACGTAATAGCTTGTAAAATTCACCATAATATTCATTTATGGTCTTTCTTCCTTGCCTCAAGTTCAACCAATCAGCAATCATCCTTTCTCTGACTGAATTTGGAAAATATTTTGTGAGAAAAGTGTCCTTGAATGTTGTCTAAGTTATGGGCTGATGCGAGTCGCTACTAACTAGTCTCCACCAGCTATAAGCTTCCTTTTTCATCATATAAACCGCTAACTCAACTTTCTTGTCTTCTGGAGTACTACTAGCAACAAATGTCTTCTCTAACTCTTCTAGCCAACTCTCAGCTACTGTAGGATCAACACTTGTCCCATCAAATTCAGGAATCATCTCTGCTAAAATCATGCAACTTGATCTGATTAGGTTGGTCATTCATAGGTGGATTCTCATTTTGTCTCACTCATTGCTGATTACTCTGTTGCATAATATGTTGAGTGTGTTGAAACATCATCAATTGATATTGTTGCATCATTGCCATCATGTCCCTCAGCATACCATACATAGAAGCTGGGTCATTTGTAGGCATTTGTGGCATTGGAGGAAAAAGGAGGCATAGGAGGAGGAGGAATCTGTGTTGTTAGAGGAACCTATGATGCAAAAGCCGAAGCAAGAGGTGGAGCAGCATCAATACTAGGAGTAGAAGATGAATTAGGAGCTGATGTAGATGATGACTGTGGTGTAGACATATTCTCTCTATCAGATTGTTGCCTTATTGACCTCCTTAACCTATCCATATTAACAATTGCATACAATACATTCAACATACACACATATATAAAATTTTAAATCATACACAAAGCTTACTAAATTCACATTCACATTTATAAATAAAAAAATAAACAAGTTAAACAAGCCATCAAGCAAGCAACAAGCATATCAAACAAACTAGAAAACAAGTAAATAAATCCATTTAAGCAAACTTAACTAGTTTCAATACTACCTATTTGTGTCTAAGTCAAGTCTCAAACAAACTATTGCATTTAGGCAAACAATTATACAAACATAGCTTTGATACAATCTGTAAGGACCTGCTATCACCTCTATAATAAAAATAGGTGACAACAGCTCCTCAACCACATATAACCTGCAAAATTATATGTAAGGTCGTCTTAGAAGAAGTGTTTGAAGTATTATTTGCCCAAAGCTTCAATACTCAACTAATAAATTTGAAAACTATTGATTTTTTTTTAAAACTTATAATAAAAACACAACATCACATTTATCATATATTACAAGGGAAATAAGTTCAAGATATACATATAGCTAGGTTTAGATATTACAAACAAAGGCTTCTTACAAGCCTTATACAAAAGCCACAAAAGGTAATTCAACCTATAACATCAAATACAAACATCAAAAGATTCCATTACTAGTCTATTACAAAATAGGAATTCCATCATGGTCCATAGTCATATCTAATCCTCTAGGTCATATAGGAAATCCTCAAAGTCGGTACCATAATCCATATTCATGTAAAACTAGTCTTGATCGTTACCTGAAATAGTTAAAATATGAGCCAAAGGCCCAGTATACAAGTAATGAATACAAATGTGAAGTGATCCACACATACTTAAACTAAATGCAAATGTAACAGTGATTAGATTATTAGTTAATCTTTAGTTTGTCGAACAACACTAGAGTATTCAGACTCCAACAAGGATTTCTGGGGGAACCTGAGTAACGATCATGACGCTCAGGGGGTTGATATAAGTAGCTCGTATACTCATGTCTCCTAGATAACTTTATCCAAAGTGAAAAAGCAATCTCATTTAGGGTTCTTAGCTGTTTCTTGACTTTACTTAGCTCAATCCATAATATCATCTAATTCAAGCGTTCTTATAAACATTTAATTAAATCATATTACATCATTTCAAGAATAAGCAAGTGTTATACCGATACTGAATACCCTATCAATTACCCACTAAATCACTTAAGAAAGTCATTTCAAAATGACAAGGGTAGTCTAAGCGCCTAAAACTACCATATCCCCAATATGAGAAGGATACCGCTCTCCGAACCAGATTTAACGGTGTAAAAGACACTCATACAAACAATTATTAAATTTCCTTAATTTAAAGTAATTTTAAAGGATGTCTATCCTAAATAAAAAGTCAAGCAAGTTACTGCATACTAGAAATAGCTCGAGAACTAATAAGGTTAGCCGAGCGAAGATCTATCACTGTGCAAAGAAAATATTAAATGTCTTACTTAGTTCAAGCACAAATCAACTAGTTTCATACATAACCAATCAAAGAAATTCAAATAAATTATTACAAAGTCATAATATAGCATTTAAACACCATATAATATCATATAATACTCAACAAATATTCAATTGATCATACATCAAGCTTTGAAAAATATTGGAGGAAGTTTTTGAAAATGGAAACTGCAGGGGGCATGCCGGCCTTCAACGCCGGCGACATTGGTCCGGTGCACTCTGCACTAAAAACTTAACACTTGCCACCACTAGTAGCATTCAACAATACGCTGGCGGCGTTATAGTCTACACCGGTGGCTTTATGCCGGTGTAGACTGCAACTCCAATTTTTCAAAATTTTCGAGAGTTCTACAATGTTGGTCTACACCCGTGGATACCCCCAACACCGAAAGTGTTGCCATGTGCACCAAAAGCATAGAACCCTACGCTAGTGGCGTTGGAACGATGTATACTGCAACACAGATTTTTTGAAAAATTGCAGATCTTCCTATTTTAAAACATAAAATTTTTACCATATTTCTTACTTCCAAACTTCCTCCAAACTCATTTCCAACTCCAATCTTCAACCCATATGTATTCTATATTCTTTTAATACTCATAATCTTCATTTTAAACTCTTCAAACATCTATATTTACCATTTAAAGCAAAATTCCTCATTCAACCCTTCACATTGCAAAATTAACTACTCAACCCTTTGTCATCCTAACACAACAATTCCAACACTTCCAAATTCATATAAAACACATACTACAACTCTCTAGCAACATAACACTACTCAAACTACCATCAAAGTATAAAAATCATCTTACCACCATTTGGCATATAAACCCTATTCTAATACAAGAATAACTTAAGTACACATAAAGCAAGAGGAACACACTTACCATAAGGACTTTGTGCCTTGGTTTAGGAGTCTTGTTGCAAGCTTTTGAGAGTTTAATTTGTGGAAGATGAAGGGTTTAATTATATATGGCCATGGGAGAGTTTTGGGGAGAAAAATGGGGTTTTGAAGCCTTTTGTTGTGTGTTATGTTGTTGAAAATTTTGATGAATTTAGCACTTTGAGAAGTTGATATTTATCCATTAGTTAACTTTAGTAGCTACCAAATTAAGGTTTTTAATTGGCTTGGCTTTGGTTAATTAATGAGCTTGCTTTTTGGCTAATTAAATGTGGTCCTTGGCTTTATTTGTAACTAAAATTTTATGCTAAATATAGGATTAAATACATGCATAATTCAACTTGTTTTAATCATATTTCATACATTCTAATGCACTTAAAATTTATGAACCCAATATTTAAACATTCTAAGGTATTTAATTATTTTTAACAACAACACATCTCATATTTCATGCATCAACATGAATCACATTTCAAAATTATATAATTTCAATTACATTTATAAAATATAGATTGAGAAATTCATAGCTATTTTAGCTAATTTTGCTAAAGTTGTCATTAACTTGATATTAGCCAAAATAAACGAATCATAGGAGGAAATAAAATAGATTAAAAAGAGAGCATGAGTAGATTTATGAAGATTCAAATTAGATTATGTGCCTAATGGGTTAACTTATACTTATCCCTAATTAATTAGCGCATAGATTGGATCAAAGTTTCAATAAACGGAAAAGTGAATTGGAATATGGGTTTTTCCCATGAAAGGAAGTATGGGCAGCAATGATTAAATCCCTTTTATGTATGCATAAAGACCTATGAACACATAGAAAGATTGTTAAATGCAAGTTATAACAAAAGCCTTTTTTACCAAGTGTATGAATAATAGTTTAGAGCACATAAGCTTTGACCCATTTGTGTTTAAGGAAATTATAAAGCCCATAAAGTGGCAAAATATGGGTTAAAAGAAACTAGGCATAGTATTGGAATGTAAGGAAATAGAATTAGGTCCACAAGCTATATTAAGGCTTTATAGTCATAGGTGATAATTGTGAAGGCCATTGGCCCACTAAGATTAACATGATAGAGAACCTAATCCTTAAGGTCCATAAGCAAAAATAAAAATATTGACCCAAATTATGAAAGTAGCAATCCAATTCGAAGGCTCATAGTCACTAGTAAGGATGTTGACCTGATTTACGAAAATAGAAATTCAACTTGCCATCCCAATTAAAAACTTATCTATGCAAGGGAAGATAACCAAAGCCTACATAAGGAAACCTTAAATTGGAGCCTAATTAAATTAGGCCTAACAAGAGAAACCAAAATGAGAATAAATTACAATACTATAACACCTTAACTTTATCTAGTAATTATACATCATCTTAAGTATTAATACATACTATGTTTTCTTATATGTACAGGCAAGCTAGATTACCTCTTTGATGTCCCTTCGGACCACTACGATGCTTGACTATCATCATGGACTGAAGAGTAACTTGACTTTGTTCATAATTGTGTTGTGTAGCTTAGTTGCACCTAAATAAAGATAATAAACTGGATTGTGTGGGGAATAGGGATCTTACCTGTTATTATGCTTACTGGTTGAATAAAAATACTCTGATTACAAGGATAACTTCCTAGGGTGGTGTGATGTTAAGTTGATAGTATCAGATGAATGTCTGCAACTGCTTGGCTACTAAGAAATCAATTTAAGATTATTTGGCGTATAAATAAAACGATCATGCATAGCACGACGCATTTGCATTTGTATTGCATACTTTTAGTCGCCATCGTCACGTATTGCCATTCCAAGCCATGATGGCTTAGATGAGGTCCAGATGGTGAATCCTCATTTCGTCTATACTCTCATGTAACTCACGGACCTAGCGGGAACTACCTTAAGGAACGCCGCTTGTCGAGTGTCTGCGTGAAATGTGTAATACTTAAGGAATATATTAGTATGGCGGGTTGATAAGTGTTTTCAAAGATTTTTAAAGGTGCTACCCATTATAATTTGATTTTCCTAGGTACTAGTGTCTGAATTGGTTCCTTAACCCCCGGAGAGGGCATAAATCTCCGACCTATTTGGATTTTGGTCATCTAGACTTGTATGTGTGTAAGCATATGTTTAAGTGAGTGTTAATAAACTTTCTTGTCCCATTTGATGTGTGTTTATGGTCTAGTTACTTCATTGAACTGTGGTTTTGCTCATACCTCTATAGTTTTTTGTAGGAAAATAAAAGCGATGGTTGGGATAGGATTCGAGCGTAGAGCGTACATAAAATTAAGGTAACTAATTAGAGGGGTAAGGTGTTGATTGACTAAATCTAGTTGAGAGAAAAGATTTGAAACTTGATTTTTTCTCTTTCTGAATCTTTCTTTCTCACTTTAGTAATTCTTTTGATAATAGTTGATAGATATCTTAACTTTACCCTATCTTATCTTCTAGTAAGATATCCGATTCTCTGCGGTTCTTGTGATCTGTGGAAATAACGATATCAAAAAATTATTTTCTAAATAAATATATATATGTATAACATATTGAGAGAATAATTAATAAGAGTTTTGCATACTCTGACTTGCAAGGTGGTTTTCATGTTATGGGTGTACATGTGATATGATGGCTTTAGAGCAATTCTGCTAGGTCCTTGTTAGGGTCATGACAAATAGATTTTGGGTTCACAATAAAAAAGCTAATTTTTTAAAAACTAATACAATTTAATGAATTTAAAGTGATAAAATCTCAAATATTAAAATTAACCAACAAACAAAATTTTTCATGAAAAAACTACGTACTATATCCCAAATAGCAATTATATAGGCACCTAACAAAAAACTTTAAAATATAACAACTTATTTTTGCAAAATAGATGTGAATATGGTTATTTTTGTAATTTAATTCATAGCATGCAAATATTAATTGCCTTTTGTAAAATTTGACTAGTTTGTAAATCTTAGTAAAATTGGTAAATTCTTCTTGTAAAAATCACATAATAATATAATTTAGGATATTTATGAAACACATTATAATTAAAATATTAAGATAGCTTTTGAACTCAGTAATTTTTTGTAATTGTTTTAAAATGCAATTTTTCACGAATCAATAGCAAAATTAGGACCAATCTATCTATTTAACATAATTTTATTTTTTTTTTTTTTTTTTTTTTTTTAGTTAGGTGGTCGCTCTAAAATTTTTTTAAGGTAATTGAAAAAAAGTAAGTCGGAAATCAAATTCTAAACTCGACATTAAGGAAAGATTACCAACTTTTCGGTGGACGAGTTCCGGAACACATGGAGTTACGTAAGCAGATCCTGTAACCTATAGTATCTTAATTTTATCCTGACATGGTCTACAAAAGACTGGCGATTGTTTATTGCAGAGTAAGCTGGTTTCTGATTGATCATGTGGTATTTACTCGAAAAGTTCACCAAACAAGCATCACTCGTTGCCGTAACTACAGTTAGTTCCACAAAAAGACAGACATAATTTTATACAACCAAAACATATCAAGCAAAAAGATATAACATCATTCAACATTTAACTCACAGATACTCTTTCAAGCACATCCTCAAAAAGCCAAAACCTATCTCACGGAGAAACAATATGGATAACAGCAAGGTGAAGCCTCATGCTGTAATGGTACCTGTTCCTTTGCAAGGCCATGTCAGACCCTTCGCCCATCTTGCCATGAAACTAGCATCCAAAGGCTTCACCATTACTTTTGTCAACATGGAACATATCCATCACCAAATGAGCAAAGCAAAGCAGAATCTTGACGGGACTGATGATATATGTTTACTGAAGCAAGGAAATCCGGTCTTGATATACGGTATAAGATGATAAGCGATGGTCTTCCTGTAGGATTCGATCGTATGCTCAATCTGGAACAGAAGGTTCAGGCTAATATACATGTTTTATCTGCTCATGTGGATGATCTGCTGAGTAAAATAGTTCATTTGGATCCTCCGATTAATTGCTTGATTGCAGATACGTTTCATGTATGGCCATCCATGATTGCTAGAAGGTATAATCTGGTTTATGTTTCATTCTGGACCGAACCGGCTTTGGTTTTGGATATTTATTATCATATGGATCTCCTCAGGATTAATGGTCACTATGCTAATAAAGGTATTTTTCTATTCACTTGTTGATACTAGGATGCACAATTTTGCATGCTATAATGAGCTCAAAAATCAACAATCAGTAATTCAATTAAGTTGGTTAATATCAGTTCCATCATCCATGAAAGATAGCTTTCCAGAACATGAATGACTTGTGTTGTTGATATCAGTCCTTTTATCTGATTTTTGGTATTGTTATTATTGTCAGATAATCGCAAAGATACAATTGATTACATCCCTGGCATTCGTGCGATTGAACCGAAAGACTTGACATCATACCTTCAAGAGACTGATACAACCAGTGCATTTCATGAACTCCTAGCTAAGGCATTTCGAGATGTGAAAAACGCAGACATGATAATCTGCAACACCGTTCAAGAGCTTGAAGTTGAAGCAATAGCCACCTTGCAAGAGCATAAACCGATTTACGCAATGGGCCCCATATTTCCTGGAAATAACTCCAGCATCAGCCCTGTTTCGACTAGCCTATGGTCGGAAGTTGATTGCATCCAGTGGCTAAACACCAAGCCAGATGGCTCGGTTTTATACATTTCGTTTGGTAGCTTTTGCAATGTGAGCAAAGAAGAATTGATGGAAATAGCATATGGCCTTTTGCTTAGCCAAGTGAATTTCATTTGGTGTTTCGTGCATCGACAAGCGTAGTTGAAAGTGGTCCCTTGCCTACTGGATTTGAGGATGAAATCAAAGGCCGTGGCTTGATTGTGCCCTGGTGCTGCCAAACCGATGTGATCTCTCATCCTGCTAGGTGGTTTCTTGACACATTGTGGATGGAACTCTGTACTTGAAAGCATGTGGTGTGGAGTTCCAATGATATGCCTGCCTTGTATACAGATCAGATTACTAACAGAAAGCTTGTGGTGGATGAGTGGGGATTGGAATCAATCTTTGTGAGAAAAGGCCTGTTGGGAGAGACAAGGTTGCCAGAAACATTAATCGCCTAATGATCAGTGATTCTGCTGATGAAACGAGGATTAAAATCAAGGAGATTAAAGTCCAGCTGAAGAATGCATTGAACTCGGATGGATCCTCGGATAAGAATTTTTGCAACTTCATTCGGGATGTTAAGGTTGTCATTCAGAAAAGAATCAGTGCTCAGAATTGGTAGACCAATAGATTTTGAACTGCCATTACAAACTACATACTGAGGTACTTTGCTCAAAGAAAATATATTGGATTTTTTCAGGATTGATGCATTTTAAGTCCAATTCGTACACGTTTCTTTATTCTGGTTGGTCCTACCAAAATATTTAATGCAGTGCTGAACCTTTTAACATTTGTGTTCTCAATCCTCGTCTTCTCGACATCACATGTAACTACCATTTCAATAGAATTGAAAGTGTTTAAAAAAATTGAATCTTCGCAAACTTGCTTTTAGGCTTTTTTGAATCTTTATGCCAGCAATACCCTCTCTCTATCTAGATGAAAGACCCATTCTTTTTATAATCAATATAGAATCCTGCAGGAAAACAGTTCTTATTTTCAATGTTAAAAATACAATGAAAATTTTGGAAAAATTACATATTAAGGGATTAACATCTAAGAATAAGCTTAAAATTTAAATATGGGATCAATGTTTTAAATTGTTGAAAAAAATAGGTCAATATTATGTGAAAATGTTACAAATAAAGGATTAAAATCTAATGTTTTAAGTCTCTTTTTCTTTTGTTAGTGCAAGCAAAAGTACACCAAAAAATGATATTGCTCATAAAGTAATAGCCAAAAGTAGAGTTAGTTAAGTGGACTGTGTGGACCAACCCACTCTATTTTGCTTTAGCACATGAGTTATGTGAGTTGACCTATATTATAAAATGGGCAAAAAATTTTGACCACCTTGCTCTTATCACACCTCAAAATAAGGTCTAGTTGGATTACCCTAAAGTTATTATACTACGTATGTACCCGTAATATGATAACCATCTTGCAAGTTAGAAATTACAAAACTCTATTTTATTTATTTACTTCATATATTTTAATTACATAGATATAATATCTTTATTTAACTCATTATGAAATTTCGATCTTTCCATAGTTTGTCAGGATCACAGAGAATCTATATCCCTTTCCAAATAATAAAAATTGGGTATCAACCAACAAAATACAAGATCTTACTTATCTATACAAGTTATCTAATTTGCATTCTAAGTTCTTCATAACCAATTTTCCTAACTTTAATGAAGTTTAATGGAGAAGTACTCTTTACTACGGAGATAATATTACGGAGATATTTTAGGATAAGAGAATATTTTATTTGCATGTTTTTTAGGGATATTTTTTGTTATAACAAGATGATAAATAGCATAAAATTAGGTTGTAAATAGGAATTATACTTATCTTGTATGCCTAAAAATAAGGCAAATTGGTTGTACATACTCTTCTATATAATGAAAGGAAACCCGAAGGAAAAAGCATTGAAAACCAATTTGACATGGTATCAGAGCCACTACTCTGATAATACACGCTTCATCGATAACAATTTTTTCCTTTCTTTCCCCTTGGATAGAGACTAGTTCTCTCTCGGTGGCTGGGTGTCCATTGGCCTTCTCTGTGGGAGTCGATCCTCTTGTGGTGGTGCTTAGTCGGTTCTGTAGTGGTGGTCGGCCACGTCTGTTCCGTCGATCTGGTTACGATGCCATCCGATCGTCTCTGTTCTTCGACCGTTCTCCCTTCGGTGGAGGTGACTGTTCGTATCTATAGTGGTTGTAAGGTAGTGAACGTTACGGTTCTAGGTTCTGGGTGATTCTCACTTCTAGGTTCTAGTGGTGACTGGTCAACACTTCGGTGGTGATGATTGGCCTTCTTTGTGGTGGTTGTACGGTGGTCGACGCTTCGGTTCTGGTTTTTGGGCTGTTCTTGCCTCTAGGTTCTGGTGGTGACAGCTGAGGGATCTCGCTTCTGGGTTTTGTAGCGGTGGTCAAAGCTTCTGTTCTCACTTCAGTTCTCAATTTTGGGTTCTCGCTTTTAAGTGCAACTTCATCGAAGGTGATTTTGCTTCTAGGTGGAACTTTCGTAATCACCTGTGCTGGACAGTGGGTCTGTTTTCTATTGTCATTTATATCGTCTGACTTCTCTTTACTGTTTCCTATTGTCCTTTACATAGTCTGAGCTTCTCTTGTTGTTTGCTGTCAACATTGTTTATTATTTTTTTCTCCCTGTCCTGGCTGTCTATTTTTTTATCTCCATATTTTTTCATCATGTCAATTGTGAACACTATTGTTTGCTTCACTGGCAAGAATTTTCCTACATGGGAATTTCAATTTAAGATGTTTTTAAAAGGGAAAGAATTATCAACCCATATTGATAGTCCTGTTCCAATTCCCACGGATGAAAAAGAACGTGCCCAATGGGAGGTTAATGATGTTAAGGTGATCTCTTTCCTATTGGGAACGGTTGAACCCCATCTTGTCACCACTCTTCGATGTTTTACTACGGCTCAAGCAATATGGAACTATCTATAGCGTATTTGTCACCAAGACCATAGTGCTCGAAAATTTCAATTAGAATTGGAAATTAGTAATTTCAATCAAGGTAATTTAACTATTGAGCAATTTTACTCAGATTTTATTAATCTTTGGAGTGAGTACTTTGCTATCGTTCATTCTAAGGTTCCTGCTACGGCACTTGCGGCTCTTCAAGCGATTCATGCTGAGAGTCAGCGTGATCAATTTTTAATGAAACTTAGACCTGAATTTGAGCATATTAGAGCTAGTTTATTGAACCATAATCCGGTTCCCTCTTTGGATATTTGTTTAGGAGATTTACTGCGTGAAGAACAACAGTTATCCACTTAGATGAGTATGACTTCTGAGAAGGTTGTCTCTGAAACTGTGAATGTAGCCTATACAGCACAAGGAAAAGGAAAGAGCACAATGCAATGTTTCAGTTGCAAAGGGTATGGTCATATTGCTCGCAACTGTCCTAAGAAAGTTTGCAACTACTGCAAGAAAGAGGGTCATATCATCAAAAACTATCGAGTACGGCCTCAGAATCACCCATCCCATGCCTTTCAAGCTATTGCTGAGCCATCACCTTCTTCTACGCCTCCCACTGCCAACACTAATTTGTCTGTTCTCACACCTGCCATGGTCCAACAGATGATTGTTTCTGCTTTTACGGCTTTAGGTCTGCAAGGTATGGGTACTAACTCCACTTCTTCTTGGATTGTTCATTCGAGCACTTCTAATCATATGACTAGTAGTACGATTTGTCTCCATGATGTTCGTAAATATGGAGGCACGCAAAATATTCAGATTGTTGATGGCAGTACTCTTCCTATCACTGCTGTTGGTAATTTAGGCTCTTCATTTCAAACTGTTTTTGTCTCTCCTAGATTATCTACCAATTTGATTTTTGTTGGACAATTAGTAGATCATAATTGTGATGTTCATTTTTCTCGTGGTGGTTATCTTGTGTAGGATCAGGTGTCGGGGATGGTGATCGCAAAGGGGCCTAAAGTGGGACGTCTATTTCCTTTACAATTTTCTATTCCTAGTGTCGTTTCTCTTGCATGTACGGCTGCTGCCAATAATATTGAAGTTTGGCATAAGAAATTGGGTCACCCCAATTCTGTTGTCTTGACTCACCTTATGAAACATGGTTTTTTAGGCAATAAAGACTCATTTCATTCTTCTGTTGTTTCTTTTGATTGTGTTACTTATCGTCTTGGTAAAATTAAAACTTTACCTTTTCCTCTGCATGGTAGTCATGCTTCTAAATGCTTTGAGATTATACATACTGATGTTTGGAGAGTAAGTCCTGTTGTTTCTCATAATTAGTCTTGTTGTTTCTTACAATCAATATCGTTATTTTGTGACGTTTATTGATGATTTTAGTCGATTTACTTGGATATATTTTCTTCGTTCTAAAGGTGATGTATTTTCTGTTTTTCAAACCTTTGTTACACTTATTGAGACACAATTCAATACATGTATTAAAATTTTACGCTCCGACTCAGGGGGAGAGTACATGTCCCATTCATTCCAAACGTATCTTCAAAAAAAGGGAATCATTCCTCAGCGTTCTTGTCCATATACCCCTCAATAGAATGGTGTTGCCGAACGTAAGAATCGTCATCTCTTAGATGTTGTTCGTACTTTGTTGATTGATTCGTCTGTACCGTCTAAGTTATGGGTAGAAGCTTTATCTACAGTTGTCTATTTGATTAATCGCTTACCTACTCCCACTCTTAATTATGATTCTCCCTATTTTCATTTGTTTGGCATTTCTCCTAAGTATCAATCCTTTCATACTTTTGGGTGTGTTTGTTTTGTTCATTGACCCCTCCTTGATCGTCACAAGCTTGCTGCCCAGTCCGTCATGTGTGCCTTTATGGGATATAACTCTAATCATAAAGGATTTATTTGTTATGATGCTCATGCAAATAAATTTCGCATCTCTCGAAATGTGATTTTCTTTGAAAATCAATATTTCTTTCAGTCTCAAGTTATTCCTAATCCCTCTGTTGCTCTTCTTCTAGCTTTTGATGATGTATCTCCTTCTATTAAGTGATTTAAACCGGGTCTGGTGTGTCAGCGACATCTTCCACTTTCCGCAACGCTCCTTCCAGGCACTAATTCGATACTTGATTCTGCTGTTCCTATACCTCGACGCTCTACTCGGGTTAAACATGCACCTGATAGGTATGATTTTTCTCAGACCTCACTCATTGCTAATCTTGATACTGTTTCTGTTCCTCACTCTTATGCCCAGGCAGCTTCCTAAGCATGTTGGTAGCAAGCCATGCAAGACGAGATCCAAGCTCTTCAAGAAAATCACACTTGGGATATTGTGACTTGTCCTTCTGGTGTCAAACCAATTGGCTATAAGTGGGTGTATTCCATTAAGCTTCGATCTGATGGCTTACTCGACAGATATAAAGCTTGTCTTGTGGCTCTTGGGAATCATCAAGAGTATGGCATTGATTATGATGAAACATTTGCCTCGGTTGCCAAGATGACTACCGTTCAAACTGTTTTAGCACTTGATGCTTCACAGGGGTGGTCTCTCAGGCAGATGGACGTCAAGAATGCTTTTCTACATGGAGACCTAAAGGAAGAAATCTATATGTCTCCACCTCCAGGCATGTTACTACATCTTCCTTGGAGGTTTGTCGACTATACCGGTCTTTGTACGGACTAAAACAAGCTCCACATGCATGGTTTGATAAATTCCGCTCTACTTTGCTTGCCTTTCAATTTTCTCAGAGTCAGTTTGATCCCTCTCTTTTTCTTTGCAAGACTTCTGTAGGCATTGTATTGCTTCTAGTATATGTCGATGACATTGTGATTACTGGTTCTGACACTGAATTACTTCAGCAGTTGCAACAACATCTCAAGACCTCTTTTCATATGAAAGATCTTGGTCCTTTGCAGTACTTTCTTGGTCTTGAGGTCAAGAATACTCCGTCTAGTACATTGTTACATCAACATAAATACACACAAGAAGTGATTTCCTTGGCTGGTCTCCAATCGGGTAACTTTGCTCTTACCCCCTTGGAGGTTAATCTCAAGCTTTCTCTTGAGGAAGGCGAGCTTCTTTTAGATCCATCTTTGTATCAGTTGCTCGTTGGGAGTTTGAATTATCTGACAATTACTCGACCTGACATTTCTTTTACAGTACAGTAAGTCAGTCAGTTTATGCAAGCCCCTCGACATCTTCATCTAGCTGCTGTTCGTCGTATTATTCGATATCTGAAGGGCTCCTCTTCACATGGGTTGTTCTTTCCTAAGTATTCTTCCTTAAAATTGGTGGGATATTGTGATGCTGATTGGGCTGGATGTGCCGATACTCGTCATTTTGTTACTGGATGGTGCATGTTCTTAGGCAATGCATTCATTTCTTGGAAAAGTAAGAAGCAAGGCAAAGTTTCCAAGTCCTCTACTGAGTTTGAGTATCGTGTTATGTCTTCCACTTGCTTTGAGATCACATGGCTTCGTGGGTTATTAAGAGAACTTGGCTTTCCTCAGCTTCACTCTACTCCTCTTCATGCTGATAATACAAGTGTTATTCAGATCGCTGCTAATCCAGTTTTCCATGAGCGTACAAAACATATTGAGGTTGATTGCCATTCCATATGCGAAGCCTTTGATAAACATGTTATTACTCTTCCTCACAGTTCTATCGAACATTAGAATGCAGATATTTTCACTAAAGCACTTTCTCGACATCGCCATCAGTTCTTGATTGACAAATTGATGCTTTTTGATCCACCAGCATCAATTTGATGGGGGATGTTACGGAGATAATGTTATGGAGATATTTTAGGATAAGCGAATATTTTATTTTCATGTTTTTTAGGGATATTTTCTGTTATAACAAGATGATAAATAGCATAAAATTAGGTTGTAAATAGGAATTATACTTATCTTGTACACCAAAAATAAGGCAAATTGGTTGTACATACTCTTCTATGTAATGAAAGGAAACCCGAAGGAAAAAGCATTGAAAACCAATTTGACACTCTTCACACATTCCTAGCCCAATCCCTACTAGTATTATTCCCGCACAAGAACTATTAGGGGTGAGCAAAACCACAGACTCAGTGAGATAATCTAACCAAACCACACATCAAGCAATAACAAACAAGTTTAATTAGTAAGCATATGTCATGCAACAATCAACCATTTATATAAGTATAAGTTTGGATAATCTGGAATCCAAACAGAGTGTAGATTTACGTCCTCTCAATAGGGTCGGAAGGAAGCCATGATGAGTGATATACCGTACCCAGGCGAATCAGAGAACTAAGGAAGAATGGGTACCATAAACTCTCATAAATTAATTTTAAACATTTTACTCTTATCCTTGGAACAGAGAAACTCCATTAAGTATTAGCCCTTTCACGTCGATACCACGAGCGGCGCTCCTTCAATGCCATTTTTTAGTTCCCGTAAAATTGAATAGAACAAAAGTACTCTTGTTTAGAACTAGGAAGACGTCATCTAGAAAAACTAAGCGCAATTCTAGAGAACCAAAATGCTAATATGTAGCAGGGTCACCACTCCTTTTAATGCAGTATATGAAAATGATGCAATGCATGTCGATTTTCATTTAGGGAACCAATAGTTTTTAGTGAGGTTTAAGGTGATCATATAATTCACAGACAAACATCAACATGCTTCATATAGTAATTGTCATACAATAGAATTATCGCTTATATTATGATAATTGACAATCAAGCATACTGTAAGGACCCGACCGGCTAAATCTCGAGATTTAGTGTACCGAGTCCTCAACCACATATAATATTTTCACATTATATGTAAAGTTGTCCTAAAATTAACAGTTTATGGGAATTGTTTGATTAATTCTATCAACACTTTATAAATAATTTTTAAACAAAAGAAGATTGCTGATAAAAGCAATCTATACATATATATATATTATATGTACAAAAATTAGTGTCAATATAAGATACTACAAAATTACAAGTTTTTCTTGGTATAAAAGTTAAACTAAAGAGATCTTAAAGTCTTTTACAATTTAGGCTTATTTAACAAGCCTCATATACAGAGAAATATGCTTTAAACAAAAGCTTCTCCCAAAAAACAAGGGCATTCGGTCCTACTCTTCCCACTAGTCCATGAACCTCTCAAAATCTGACCCATATCTCAGATCATTATACAACTCATCTTCAATACCTGCAATGCAACAAAAGTGAGCCAAAGTCCTAGTACACAATAACAAATACAAAAACGAATTGTCAAGAAAACTTAATTCGAATGAAATGCATCAACGATCAAGTCATTATCTTGTTAGGTTTTCTTTTAACAAAACAACAGTAGGGTATTCAAATCCCGGAATCACGCTCTGGGAATTTAGGGGTCCTGAGTAACAGCAGCTGCTCAGGAGGTTGATATAAGCAGTCCGAATACTTATATCTTATATATTTATTTCATAAAGAAATAGCTTCATTTAGGGCTCCAAAGCCGTTGCCTGACTCTACTCAAACTCAGTCCACAACATGAATCTAGTTCACAAGTCCCCATAAACTTTGAACTAAACCATGGCATTTCCCTCTAAGTTTAAGCAAACGCTACTCAAATACTATTGTCCCCATCAGCTATCTGCTTCACCATACCATTGCATCATAGCGTATCATTGCATCATAACTTAGGTTAAGTGCCTAACTAACATGTCATTGTATCATGATAGGTTTACTGCTCCTCGAACCAGATTAAACAGCGTAATAGATATCCAATTCATCAAAGTATTAAATCGAATTGAATTAAGTCAAATTTAATAATGTCTATTCCTAGCATACAACAAGCAAGCTATTGCGTACCTATTACCAATAGTGTATTACTATATTCACTCATAGGAGAATTAATTGAAGAACCTTCAACTGAAATAAGGAATATAAAAAAAAATTAATAATCGAACGTAGAATATATATACTACACACTATTATAAGTTAACTATACATGAAGATTCAATGAACTTAACATATAGCTTTAACATTTAATTCATACATAAAATATGTTTATATAACTTGTAGATTCATTAGAAGACCATATATGAAGCAAAGAAGGACAATTAAAGAAGGTTGAAATTGTAAAAACATAGGGGATACGCAGGCAACTTACATCGACAAATTGGAATTGAACGCTGACAGCGTTGGAATCATATGCTGGCGGCGTTAAGAAAATCAATTCTGTTCACATTCAACACCGATTAAAGGTTGGCGGCATTGAAGCCCTAGTGGCTGGCGTAGGATTCAAAAAATAAACAGGGTCAATTTGTCACGCCCCAAAGGATACCCTAAACGTGGCAGTCCGCCACATACGGTATTAAAACTTAAGAATGACTTCCCGAAGTCATGCGAAAGTTTTCAACACCATATGTAAGGCGTCTATCACAACAATAGGAGACACCGGTGGGATGTATAGTTCGTGATAGTACATACAACATACAAGAATCTAAATAATCATCCAATTTATCATTAATAGAATAAAATCCGTACATCATCTTAGGGTTTTTCCCCTATAATTCTCCAAACGATCATAATATCAACTTAATCTTTCTCACAACAAAATAATACTAATACCATAAGACATCGAAGGATAATTAACCTAAGATCTTCAAAAGATTTCCAGAAGCTCCTTAAATCATAATTCCACCCGGGTATATGTAGTCCTTGTTTATGAAAGATATTGGTCCTGTACAACAAAAGTTTATCGGAGTATAAGCATAACTAGCTTAGTGAGAAGATTCTTGAATTAACGTAATTGTATAAATAATTTCAAGCAAGTTATTAACAAGCATATGAATGCATCAAGCAAGTGATCAAGCAATATATATGATCTATCGGAAATCATATGTTTGAATGGATTTACCCCTCCATTCAAGGTTAGGTGTTCCAGGCTCTTTAAAACCCATCTTTAAATCCAACTCATGTAGTTTATTTTAGGCACCTACTCGCCCATCTCAAAATAGTTCTTTCAGCCACCTAATCACCCATTCTTGCAGATTTCTGGCTACTGCACACCCGGCTACTAAACTCTTGTCCCATCGAGAATAGCAGCTCATGCAATGAAACTAACTACATGATATATGATTCAATTAATATAATTCGTAGTATATGATTAAAGTAATTTAAAGGTGATCACTGAATTTTTCACACACTCCAACAGAATAATAGTAAAACAGAAGTTAATTACTAACGATTCATGCCTCGTATGCTTAACATTCTTTCAACCAATATTATCATACATAATTCATTTTCATCTTTTCCTACTTTTAGTGCCTCTAGCTACAAGCACAACCAAGTACGAAAAAGGTAGGAAATAAACTCACTTGGCCATGAGGATCTATCTTTCTTACGAATGAGTCGATCGGTAAATCCACAAATCAAAATAATCCTCCGGGTATGAATACTCATCCTCGGGATCACCTAATCAAGAAGAATACCCATAATGAGTACTTCTTATTGATTCTATGGTACTTATCAAAAACTATGCCATAAGATCGTCAAAATTTGTATATAAGGTAATTCCAACTTAAAATGGCCATAACTTGGTCATTTTAACTCGGAATTGCGCAAATAATATACCGTTTTCTACCTACTTGGAAAGATCTATCCATTTCTAAGGTTATTTTTATCATAAAGATCCATTTGGTTTGGAAAATACTACGGTACAGAATAGGTACGAATTTATAGTTCGCAAAATATGGTTTTTCCAAACTTCACTTTATTCAAAAATCCTTAAGCAAAATATATGAATATATATATAATTGAAAAGTCTTTTGAACATATATTTATACTCATATTGTAAGCGTGATTTTGATGGTGTTGTCTCAATATTGATATTTCATAAATAATTTGTCTTTGATGGTTTTTAAATGATAAAACTTTTGAGAATTTTTCCTTTTTGAATTGTTAGAAGGAAAACAAAAATATATTGAGTTGTTATGAGTGGATGTTTTCCTATTATAATTTCATTTTCTCTCTTTCCAAAAGTAAATTCATTTTCAAAAATTTTGTTTCTTTAAGTTATCTACTAACTTTATTTCTAGTGATTTGGAAAATAAGCTTTTCAAAATATTCTTTAAGTTTTTGGTGTGGTCAATATATTAAAGTTATGTTAAATGTATGTTTTCCTTTTATTTTTACATCATTTCTCTTCCTTAGAGAATGGATATACCTTTAAAACTTTACTTTCTTAGCAAATTTTATTTTTTTCTAAGTTGGTTTTCAAAATAGTGAGTTGACTTTATCTTGGTTTGAAAAACTTGTTTTATTCTTAATATTTGTTAAATGATAGAGTAATTTTCTTAGGCAAGTTTATAAGAAAAACTTTCTTAATAAGGAATTTGTTAACATTAGAACTTAGTAAAATTTCATTTTAATTTTGAAAAGAATGTAAGATTCAAATTTTGAAGATACTTTCATATTATGTGATTTTCAAAGTCTATAGTGAATCTATTTAAGTTTTATAAAATGTATGGTTGAGTTAAAATCTTTTACTGCTAAAAAAAATTCTTCTTTTATGGAGTATATAGTTTGGTTTATAAAAGAAAAGAATTCTTTTTTTTTATTATTATTTTAAAGAAATCTACGTTACTAATTCTTCTAGAATTTATGATTAGCTTATCCTTTGGAAAAAGTTCATTAAAAACAAAACTTAGATCTTTTGTTAAAAATTCCTTTTGTTAAAAAATCTAGTTTACTTTTCTTTTTTCGAGAAAGAACCAATTTTTATTTTTATTTAAGACAACAATATTATAATCATGCATGAATATGATTATGTAGCCATGTAAAAGTATACATAATAAGATAGAAAGAAATACTTGTAAGTAAATAAACATAATAAAATAATCAAGCATTGAGTACCTTAGCTTCATCAAGGTATTCCGGTCATGTATTGGGAGCCTTAGCTTCATCAAGGCAACCCAGGACTAAGAATAGACTAGTCCCAAAAGAAAAGAAAAGAAAGAAAATTGTTTTGACTTGATATGGACAAGTCTAAGACTAGAAAAACTAGTCTTAATAAATTGCGTAAAACAAATAAATAAATAAATTACAAGACATGAAAGTAAATAAATAACAAATGAGCTTATATGCTCTAAATAAATATATATACATAGTATACATAATATTATATAAGTTAGGTTAGAGCAAAAATAATTATAACAATAACAACAATATAACAACATAATGTAAAATAGGAACATGAACAAAAACAAAACATGAACATATTATCGCTTCTTTAACTCATATGAGTCTAAGAAATATACACTAAGCTCATGTTAAGTTGTATGAACATGATAAAGAATATAGGTAGAATTTTTATCTAAGGTTTAATGAAAGGTTTGAAAAGAGATGAATGGGTTTTGTTATTTTCTTTTTGAAGAGTAGAAATTTGGTAAAGAGTGTTTTGAGAGGGAATGGTTGGAGAGAGATTTTGAGAGAGTATTTTGGTAGAGTTTTGTTATGTAAAGTGGATGTGTGAAAGAATGAAGAGGAATGGAGTATTTATAGAATTTTTGGAGTGAAATTTTGATGTAATAAAATAAATTGAAAAAGAAAAATAATATATAGGAAGAGAGAGGGGGGCGGTGCATATGGAGAAGAGAGAGGGAGAATTTTATTTGTTTTGTAATTTTTTGTAAAGAAAAGAAATAATGTGTAAGGTTTTATGTGAATAAAGTTGTATTGGAAATGTAAAAAGTAAGAAAATAGGTACGTATGTAGTAAGAAATAGGTGTAAGAAAAAGTAGAGATAGTGAAATAGTAATGAATAGTTTGAATAGTAGACTAGACATATAAAATACCGGTAGTAATAAAAATATGCGTAAATGAGCTATATCTGTTATTTTTAGTTATCGAAAAATTCTGAAATTGATATTTTTGAAATCCTTGTTTAAGTACGAGTCTTTTGATGTTAGTGGAATATTTTTATTATTCCGAGCTCCGGGACACGCTTTTCGAGAACTGATCTCGTTTTAGTCCGAAGGACACTCGAAATTCGTGAATCTGATATTTTTATGTTACCTTATATTATTACGAACTATTTTAAGCCATCAACTTAATTTCGTTTTCTAGGGTTTGAGAACGCGGGATTGCTGGAGTTGAAATTGTTTATATTTGTTGACTTTTGAAACTCCGGTTTGACTAGGGTTAGGGTTTGATCCATCTTTGCCACAGAAATTTAGGGGTTTAACTTAGGGATCGGATAGGCAGATCTTTTCGTGTTCGGATTTTTGAATTAATCGATTATTAAGCTTTCTATTTTTGTTTTTGAAAATTCTCTTATGAAATCCCGTGATTGAATTAGTTTAAGGTTCGGTTTCAACCTGGATCAAACTTTAGGGTTTCTATCACGCCCCGAAGGGTACCCTAAAAGTGGCAGCCCGCCACATATAATATCAAGGCTCAAGAATGACTACCTTAGTCATGTAAAAGCTTCTTAGTATTATATGTAAGGCGTCTAGCACACTAATAGGAGACGCTTTTAGGAAGCATAGTTTAAGCAAGTAAAAATGAATATACAAGAATCCAAAATAAAACATATTATATCATTAATATCCAAAAGTCTATTACAAGATTTCTTAGGGGCATACCCCTGCTAATCCCAAGGATCGTGATAATATTTACAACATCTAAAATACTACATTAAAGATTTCAAAGGAATTCTATCTAAGTCTTCGAGTAGATTTCCTCCAAAAATTTCAATATATAAACTTACACGGATACAGGGAAGCCTCGGACACAAAAATAAGTGTTCCTGGGAATACAAATACCTATAGGGGTGTAAGCTTATAGGCTTAATGAGTAAATTCCAAAATTCATACTCAAAGTAAATTATCAACCAAGTTTATTATTTAAACATATGGAATGCAACAACCACGTGAGCATACAAGACATATGACTTTCCGAGAATCATACGTTGAATGAATTACGCCCTTCATTCGGAGTTAGGTATTCAGGCCAATTACAGCCACAACTTTTTTAAACACTTCATTATATATCTTACCGACTCCTATACGTCATCAAAAACTTGTAGTTATTACAGGCTCCTACAGCCACCAAATTTTTGTAGCTTTTACCGCTCCTATTCGCCACTACATGATATACCGGTTCTGCCTACCACCACTATTATACACTTGTCCACCAATTGTATAGTAGTGAATGAAATGTGACTCAACATATGAAGTACATGAATATATTTCTTAATTAAAGTCTAGTAGTTACATTAACTTCTTTCAAGTGATCAACCAATTTCAAACACTTCAAGATATTAATGCACATAACTTTATCACAAACAATTCAAGTTTCGATATACTTAGTATTCTTTCAACATATTCATCATACACTTCCTTTTTGATTTTGCTTAAATTCTAGTGCAACTAATTTTACAAGCACAATCAAGAGTACGAGAAAAATAATGGGGAATAAACTCACTCAGCCATGATGACCCTTTCTTGATGGATGAGATCGTTCGAGATTTCCACTTAATTGTAGTAACTTTCAGGATACGAAAAATCCTCCTCAAGATTATCTAATCAAGAAGAATACCCAAAATGAGTATTTCATGAACTTCTATTCTTGGAGATTCTAAACTTTTCTTAAAATCGCGGGGTAAAATCGTATAAGGGGAAATTCCAACTTAAAATGGCCATAACTTGCTCATTTTAACTCGGAATTTCGCGTATAATATATCGTTGTTTTCTATCTACTCGAAAAGATCTACAATTTCTAAGCTTATTTCATAAAACTAAGTCATTTGGGTTCCGAAAAAGCAGCGACCAGATTTGCCACGAATTTGTAAAAACTTGTTTCCCTTCTTGTAAAGCTTATTTGAAAAGATGAATATTTCAAGTATTTTGTAAATTTGAAAGGTATATACATTTATGTAATGACTCATAACAAATGTATGAAGTATAATGAAGTTGTCTCAACTTATGAAAAGTAAGGTTTTAAAGACTTGAGATTTTATTGAAATATTCATTTATTTTGAAAGATTTTAAGTTATTGGAGTAAAACTGATATTTTATAAAACCTATAGCTATTACGAACCATTATAGCTAATTATTCCCACTTCGTTTTCTAGGGCTAGAGAAAACGGCAATGCCGGACTTAAGCGGTTACGGTAAACTAGGGTTTGGTTGACTCTGGAAATCCGGTTGACTTTCGATTAGGTTTTAAACTATAATTTGAATCCAAAATTTTCGGGGATTTACAGTTTCGATTATATATTCCAAAACTATTGTCGAAAAATTCGAGGGCTTACACAATTTCTTCACAAAAGCCGACAACGTTACAAGCAACGTTAGGAAAATCAGATCTGATGACATTCAACACTGCATCTACGCCGGTGGCATTAAAGTACCAGATGTCGACGTAAACGCAAAAACAGACCTGTTTGAAAAGTTTTTGTTTCTCCTATTTTGCACTTTGAAAATTTATAACATAAAACACTTTTAATCCTTCTTCAAACATATATTTAGCTTCATACACTATATTTTATCCACATTAACCATTCCTAGCAACTTTGAACATCATTTAACACATCAAACTACTTCATTTATATCAAACCCTTTCCTACTCTTCACCTTAAACTTAACTACTCAAAATCGACTTCAATCCTCACCAACACTTCTCATTACTTCCATAACACATATAACAAGTTCATATAATAATAAAACACAACCTAATATTTATTAGTACATAAAACCATTCAAACTCATATGACATTAAACTCATGCTAACATGGATTCTATATTTATATCACAAGAAAGAACAAACAAAGAGTTTTATACTTGCATTGACTTACATGAAGAAGCTTTAGCTTGGAGAAAATTGTTAGAATTCAACAGCTTGTTCTTGCTAAGGTTTGGAGCTTATGGTTTGAAGAAAGAAGAATGAAAGAAAGAAAAGAAAAGTAAAAATTCAGGTGGATTTTGTTAGCTGCCAAAAGAGAGTCTATTTGAACAAATTATGGACTCATATTTATCCTAACTTTGACTTTTGTGATACATATGGGTTTGGCTTAATTTGGCTTAATTTAGGTCTAATTTGGACTTAATTTAAGCTTGAAAATAGGCTTAACTTATTGAAAAATTACGTTAGCACATTTTTAGACATTTCAAAAGTTGTTTTGATAATTTTAAACATAACACATACATATTAATTCATAAGAGACACAAACATTAATTATACTATACACACATTAATATACATAAAACAATAGCATTAATCTCATCACACATATACACATACATCTATAATTTACATTAATAAACATAGAGTATCAAACTTATTTCTACACATCTATTTTCATATATCAAATTTACTTCAAACTTAATATTTAGAACTAATTTTATATTTACATGAAAATTAAATTATTAAATAATTTAGGTTATTTCACATACACCGATCATTATGCGGTATACTCAATCTCGTATGCATATAAGTTGAATATATTATTACAAATGTAGCTATACTATAAGTACAAACAATTTGATAAGGTCAAAGTTATTCACCCGTTATCCTCGCTAATTTATTGTAATATGCTACTGGGAGTCCAAGAATTGATGTATTTTTCTTATAAAATAATATAACAAATATCTATCACTATACTATTATTTTGTATAATGATATTGACGGTATTCTTTTAGGTCCTAGTTATCCATTTTAATGTATTTTTGTTTACTTAGTTAGGGCTTTAACTTTATATAAGTTATATTCTTTTAGTAAAGTTGTAGAATTTTATATAAGAGGTCTCTTAATTTATAGAATATTTTGAATCTTATTTAATAATTTTATTATTAAGCTTTTATTGTTTATGGGGTCTTTTTAATATGTCTACCTTAAGGTAGTTGATATTTTCTATCTACTATTTATTTTCATTTTGCTTGTCTTGATCTTAATTGATATATATATATATATATTATTTAAGGTGTTTTTTTTTTCATTCTAAATTTATTTCAGTTTCTCTTTCGTTAGTGTCTGTATTGATAGTGAATTTTTATTATTTCTTCGTTTGTTAACTTTATTTGTCTTATGTTAATTGATTTTTTTATTATTTATATAGTTACATTTAGTATTTAATTCTTTAATTATTTTTCTAACATATTTGTAGTTTTCTAAAGTTTGAATATGTATCAAACATTTATTAATCTTAAATTTTATTTTTATCAAATAATTATAGAGTTTGTGTTCAATAATTTAGTATTTTATTATTGTCATTATTATTGTCATTATTATTATTTTTATATATTCTTTAGTTTGATCATCTTATGGTAACTAATATTATTTTCTATTATTTATTTTCATTGTATTTCTCTTGATCTCATTTCATATTGTTATCTGTTATTTATGGGAATCATATTATCTTTAAATATAACCTTTTTCATATTTTCCATTCTTGTATTTATCCGGTAATTATTATAATTTAATCTATTCGTTTATTATAGTAAAAGTGTTTTTCTACTTGTAACAATTACTAAGTTTAATTATTAACAAATATTAATCTTATTAATCTAAAAATATTTTTATATTTATTTACTTATTAAATTTTATCTTATGTTCTCTCTTTATATATATGTATATATATATATAATTTGTTATGGACGAAACAAACTTCGTCCAGGGAGAATTTGCACTTACACCGGCATCCAATGCCACCGGCATTAAACTCTAGGATGCCGGTATTCGGGTAACTTTTACATAACTTTGTTCCAAGGAGCACTGGCTTTGAAGGCTGCAAGCTTAACAATGTATGCCACCGACATTGAACTCCAGGATGTCGGTGTTCGGGTAACTTTTACATAACTTTGTTCCAGAGAACGCTAGCTTTGAAGGCCGCAAGCTTAATGATATATGCCACCGATCTTAGATTATACGCCGACGGCATTCATGCAAAATTTTGTGTTACAAAAATTACGTAGCTTCATTCCAATGGATGCCAACTCGAAGGCCGTTGGGCTACTCATGTACATCGCCGACTTTGGCCATATACACTGCCATCATTGGGTCAGTGTAGATACTATTCATTATCTTCCTCGTTTTTCTTCAATTCATGTCTTATTTTTCTTATATTATACATGTATTATACTAGTGTTTAAGCTACTTCTACGTGTTTTTCCATGGTCCACGATTATTGCTCATGATATATCAATACATATAACATCTTATAATTGTTATAACTTGTGATTTCCTAGCTTCCACATATCATGATACATACATGGAGTTTTAAGGTTATATATTACCTTATTTGGGCTATAATGGAGATGTTAAACCCTTCTCCAAACTTGATATGAATCCTATGTTGATAAGAACATGATTTAAGTTAATGTTTGATATATAAACTATCTTAAAAAGAATTTACTTACCTTAACTTGATCCTTTTCCTAAGCTTGTATTGTCTTGTCGAAGCTTTGTTTAATGGAGTTGTGTTTTATGTGTGTTTTTATTGCTGTGTTGGTGTGTTTGTGTGTTATTTTTAGACTGCTTTTGGTGTGTTACAAATGTTTTTGTTTGTAGCTAATTAAGGGGTATTTGTAGGAAAGGTAAATTCTACTTGTTTGCGCATGATATTTTTGCATTTAATGTATTGATTATTTAGACAATTTTGATTGATTTTATAATCTATTATATTGACTTTTGTTGGTGTAATTTGACTCCTTATCTTGAAGATTTCGGCTGGCAAATTCTTAGACAATTTCAAACGTATATCCCAAGCTTTTCCATCGAAAATGTACAACAATTAATATAATATTATTTAATTAATTAGTTATCTTAATCTTAGGATAGTTTATTAAGCTAAATGGGTATATTTAGATAAGTTATTTAGGAATTTTGTCTCTAAAAATTTATTAAAGCCTCTACAAATTTTCTAGATTATCATTAAGTTCAAATTTTTAGTTTAAAGTTTACGCGATTAAGGTTTCGTAGGCCCAATAGGTCCAATTTGGATTTTAGTACCTATAGACTCCAAATTTTCTAACTAAATCAATGGAGCAATCAAGTTATTTTTCTGAGGTCTAGATTATTAGTTACAAATCTGCTTTCATTCTTATAGCGTATTTACAACACTGACGGTTCATCTTTTAGTTATCATTTTATAGCCAATACGTTTTATAAATAGATTGTCTTTTATTGTTTTTAAAATTTAGAGCTACTTTTAATTATATATTAAGATATTTTCTCAAGATACGAAATCTTGTCTTTAGTATCTATTAGGGTCAAAGAATTTTCTATTTAGGTCTTTAAATTATAAATGAGTTTATTACTACTGATAAGTTTATTCTAGAATTTCCGTTTGGTCCTTTGTTTAATATCTATTTTACATTTGCTACTCTGTTATAAAAATTCTTAGGTTATAATGGTTAAATCAGGATTTTAGTCTTTATAGACTCAAAATTTTCTGACTAAAACATTAATATAATTCAACTATTTAATTAAGGTTTAGATTTTTAGATATTGATCGGTTTTTTATCTTTTTATGTATTTTATAATTCTATTGATATATCTTTAAACTATCTTTTTATAACTAATAGGTTTTAAAAAATTAATTGTTTTTTATTGTAATTGAAATTTAAGATCAACTATGATTATTTGTTGAATTATTGATTCTTGTCATAGAATATT
Organism: Combretum micranthum; assembly: GCA_024138025.1. Lineage (NCBI taxonomy): Eukaryota > Viridiplantae > Streptophyta > Magnoliopsida > Myrtales > Combretaceae > Combretum > Combretum micranthum. Next base: position 519,783 of record JAMXBD010000781.1, read on the forward strand.
ATCTTTTGCTGTATATGAATTATTATTAATAATAGTAAATTTTCTAGTGTTATTTTATAGATTTAAATTTTAAGGATAATTTGAAAATCATTGTATCATTATTAGAATATTATTTTTCTAAGTATTGAATTTAAGGAAACTGATTTTAGATTTTTCAGCAATGATCGGTTTATCATCGATCATTATTTATTTAAAGTTATAGAAGTCATAATTTACATTTGAAATTTTATTGGCAAGAATTCTAATTTTTTTAACTATAATCAAATTTGTTCACACTTTAATATTTTTAATTCGTGAAAAATTGGGAACGATTTTTGCTACTTTTTATTATGATTCTATATTATATTTTTAATAATTATTATAATCATGTTATGTAAAATTAAGAGGATTACATCTCCACTTGAGTTGATGGGTTTTGCAAATCAATTTCACACACCAACCCATTAAGATATATATGTTTTTTCAAAATTTCAATATTATAATGTAATTATGTAAAAGTTTTTTTCAAGTAAAATTTAAAAAATTATTTACATATGAGATAAAAAATAGATAAAATTCTTTTTCACATTAATGTTTTACTTTCTCATTCTTTTCATTTAGTTAATCCTTTTTTCCAATGCAATGTTTAAATATATTTATTTGTAGTTAGTAGCTTTTTGTTTATTTTCTTAAAAACTTTTATAGGTTTGCTCATATTTAATAAAAAAGAAAAAAAGATTTGTGTCGAGTTGGCCCACTTTAACCCACGAGTTATGTAGGGTGGGCCAAAATGACCTAATAGTAAAATGGGTTGAAATTTTTAGCCTAAATCATTATTTTTTCATAAGGAAAACGGATTGATTCACATAAGCTGCCTCACTTGCACAGCTCTAACAAAATGCACATTTAAACTCTCTAGCCTATGTAGCTTTGAAATTTTCTTTGGCCATGTACACACATTATGGGCAATGTCAATATGGTCATGTAAATATTTGAAGTGTTTTAAGATCTTTAAATGTCTAATTGGTAAATTTACCTTTTTTTATCTCTCATCGATTACATTAATATTATATCACTCACTTCTAGAAACAATAATATAAAACTTAGTTTCAGTACAATATTTAACATATTTTAAACATTTATGTCGAGGAAAAATATTTGTTAATGAAAAAACATTTTTCCTTGAAAAAGTTTTCCTAAAAAGTAGCATACTTTTAAATGTTTAACTAATTTAATGAAAATTGTTTTTCTCTATTTGTACAAGTTCAAGATAATTCATATATTTTAGATACAAAAAATAAAAGGTACATATATTATAATAAAAAATAAATCTTCTTAAAGCAAAAATATTAAAAAAATTAATAATAAATGTCTTTGGATTGTAACAGATAAGCTCAGAAATAAATGGAAAAATGACTTATGCTTTTATATCTCGTAAGTTGTTTTCCTAAAAATAAACTATGAATGACTATATGTTTTCCAAAACAAGAGAAAGTATTTTTTTTTTTTAATTATCTCATTTTTCTTTAAAAAACATAAAAAAAATAAAAATGCATTTTTCTGAAAAAATTTTCATTAAAACAAATGGAACGTAAATTTAGGTAGAAAATTTGGCAAGTCAAAGTTTAACAACTTTGAACTTTAGGTCATATTTAAAAGAGCACAAACTTTAATTAGTCTTCCCCCACCCATCCTCTATAATACACACCCATAAGGCTAGACACAAAAACTACATAGTAGAGATGATTAAACTAGCTTGAGCTTTGGAGTTGCTCTTTAGTCACGTGACCTCGGGAGCTTTCCATGTAGGCTCAGATTAACAGATTTGTCCTCCTCGAATTTAGAACCTTTGCTTGTGGGTTCTATGTTCTTAAGTGATTTGAATAGACGCTCCCAAGCATCATCGTCAATAGGACATCAATATCTTTCGAATTTCTCATCCAATGAGCTAGTTACAGTACCGGTATTAATTAGCATACTACTTATCTTAGGATGGCTTTTCAATAGCATCCTAGCTTGATTGTTGGTCAACTGTATCTCCGGCAACATTGCTCATCTTGAGATTGACTTACTGGTTTTTTTTATTTTATTTATTTATTTATTGATTTTTTAAATGGATGATTACAAAAGAACAAAAATTACAAAATTTTGCATAGCTATTTATCAAGGACAAACGCATGATTATACAACTGAGATCATATCTCAATTAAGTTAATTTTAAAATTATTTACTTATATTTGCTCATAATTACAATTGTATTACATTTTATGCATGTGTAATATATATATATATATATATAAGAATTTTGTTAATGATTTTATAGTGATATTTTTTATAACTTCATGAGAAAAATTGATCATTTAAACAATACTTAAGAGTACTTAGTGCATTTCGTAGGATTTTTGTATATACTACTTGAAAATTAATTATTAAAAAAATTATAGATTTAACATCTGTATAAATTTTTCTTTTAATAATAAAAATCATAAAATATATATAGATGTGAAATCTATTCAATAATTCATGTCACTTTTTCTAACATTAATTGTAGAAAAAAATGTTACAAAATCAAATTATATAATTATTGCACAATATAATTGCTTTTAGCTAAAATAGATCATCAAATATATCTACATAGAATACGAATTCAATAATTCATGTATATTTTAATAACATTAGTTGCAAAATAAGAATGTTAGTAAATCGAATTATATAATTAGTGTACAATAAGATTCATTTGTTACATAGATAATACAATAATAAAAAATAGTTATTCACAAGAAGAATTTACATAGTTAGATATAATTTTATGATAAAATAATTTAATACTATTAGTTACACTTAAAGAAAAAATTTAAAAAGACGCAAAGAGAGAGAGAAAGAGGAGAGAATGAATAGTTAGTGTAATAAAGACATTTGGAAAGGTAAAAAAAAAAAAAAAATACAATCATGGGATTTGAACCTATGGCTTCTTGTATATAAAATTAAACACTTAACCACTAAACTACACATAATGTATATGTACTTTCCTTTTTTTGAAAAAAAAAATTAAATTTTCCCAACCTAGACTCTATTTACATGAAGTAATTGGACCAATTCCAATAATTTTCACTAGTTTCTTACAAGATGTCTAGTTTTTCATGAAAAACGTAAAGAAATTAATCTTATTAGAGTGGGTTCTAGGGACACCTCCATAATCTTACTACCCTTAATAGGAATAAGTAATTGATTATATTGAAATGGAGCTATAAGAGCCCAATGACCATTAGGCGGTGGTACACTATATTAACTTGTATGCTACACAATGACCCCCTTTATTAGATCATAATGGGTCTAGGTTCAATCGATTGTAAACATATATTTAAGTATATAAAATCAAAATATCCACATATACCTAAAAATTATTAGCACTATTTGTCTTCAATTTTTCATTTACATGTCCTTACAATACAAAAAATGTTAAAAAGGCAACTGATTTTGAATATGTGTAATGATAAATTTAAGGCCCAAATTTTCAAGATTCCAAAATTTCAATAGCCCACTATATCACTCCCTGAATTGGTTCAAGACGTATTCAGCCTGCCATACATAACGCTTAAGCATCATACACTAAGGTTAACCTAATATATAGTTTACTGTGATCGTTGCTAAACAAATTTTAGATTATGAGATTGTTAAATTAGTTAGATTATAATTAGATCTGCAGTAAAGAATAAATTTCTCAAAAACATTTTCCAAATAGGATACTCAAGAGAGTATATCAATATATATATATAGTTCCATACCATCGATTATTCTAAAATTAAGAGTTTCAAGCATCTCATAATACAGACCATGGGCTCACATATAGGCCGTCATTAAAACATAAGTATGATAGCAAAGTTCTATATATATATATATATATATATGGAATAATGATAATAATCCAGCGAATTCGAGCCACTTCACTCATCGAGAAACTCCTCGAAGTTTGTACCATACCTCATGTAATCATAATATCATCATCATAATCATCAACACCTGAAAAAGAAAGGAATGAGTTGAAGCCTAGTATGGTAGCAACACAAGCACACATGAGATGGACACACACACACTTCTATGTTAAATGCAATGCAACAAACAATAGTTTATATCTTTAAATTAAAGTGTAATAAACAATTGTGGAGCACTTACATTGTGGCAACACGCTGGGAACCTAAGGGTCTTGAGTAGCAACAACTGCTTAAAGAGTTGATATAAACAGCTCGAATATGTATGTTTCTTATAGGAACATCTAATAAATAGCCTTGTGTAGGGGTTACAACCATTACTCATCTTTATCCATATTAGTCTATTGTGATTAAGTAGAGTAACATAGCCCATATACCAAACTACTTATCATAACTTCTCTCCAATATGAATAAATGTTAACCCGATATCGTACCGTTATTAGCGACCCATATATTAAGGCCATGATGTTCAAAGCATGGTACTTTTGGTTTGACTTAAATTTGTAATTAGTAGACAATATATCTTATGATACCATGATGTTTGAAAACTCTGAATCTTGTGAATTTTACACCATTCATATGTTGAGATTTTTTTGAAAATTAACGTGTTAAATATTAATATCCATTATTGTATTTCGATACGTGATAACATGTAGGTTAAATTGAGATGCTTGTACCAATGATCTTTTGACCTAGTAGCATCTTCCTTGAACTTTCAAGGTTCGAATTCCTCCCTCCCATGTTGTAATTTGCCAAAAATGAATTGAGATGCTTGTTATGACATGTGATTGTAGTTTCTTATTCAAACTTTTTGTCACTTAGAAAAAATTTTTTTCATAAAATTTCCAAAATCCAAATTGATAGATTTTGGGTTCACAATAAAAAAGCTCTTTTTTTTTTGTAAAACTAATAAAATTTAATAAATTTAAAGGGATAAGGTCTTAAAAACTAAACTTAACCAATAAACTAAATTTTTTATTAAAGAACTACGTATTGTCTGATCCCGAATAGTAGTTATGTAGATACCTAATAGGCGGCTTAAAAAATATGAAAATTATTTTTGTAAAATCAATGCGAATATGGTTGTTTTTGTAATTTAATTAATAGCATGTAAATATTAGTTGCCTTTTGTAAAACTTGATAAAATTGACTAGTTTGTAAATGTAAGCCCTAGAAATTTTCTTCATCTTAGAAACAATGTTTAAAGGCCTTAAGTATTATAGTGAGGTTTCTCATGTTATTTAAAGATACCGAAGACATGATTTCGTGTTTAAAGTTTCTTGATATAAATTAACAACGAACTAGAATTTCTCAAAAGCATGAATGTATTGAATGATATAGAACTTAAAAACACCTAAAAACCCTAAGTCGTTCTACACATGAGAGATGCATCCAATAGAGATCAATAACACACATACTAAAAGACTTAAGCACCTCACAAGCACTTCAATTGACCTAGTTTAAAGAAGTTCTACAAGATCATAATAAGTTGTTTAAGTGGGAGCCACATGTTGAAAAGAGGCGATGATACATGAAGCACTATAAGAGTGACACATGGAGCGTTATAGAAGTAAACATGGAGCGCCCTTAGAGTGACACTTGGAGCACTACTTGAGTGCCACGTGGGTGATGCTTAGAGCGCCACTTGTCAAGCTTGGGAAGCGCCAAATGTCAAGTCAAGAAGCAGCCATTCGTCAACTCCCTAAGAAGCCATACGTCATCACAAGAAGCCTTAGAATAAACCCACAAAGGAAGGAGCTTGGAACCATATATCACATCGAGCTTCTAAATATCTTATCATATAGCAATTCTAGAAAGGCAACATAATACCTACCTAGCCTATCCTAATCATGAAGCCCACCATGGATGTGCATGAGTTCACATGGAGGAAACAATAAACAAACTCTCCTATTGCACATCCCCATAACTATAAGCTCAAAGGAAGATAGATGAGCCATAATAACATCACATCACCTTATCATGCAAAGGAGTGTTCACACCATGGCTTATCAAGCTTGTCTCTTAATTCCACGATAGCCATGTCTAAAGATATTAAGTAGACTTCTTGATCATTAATGAGGCCGCATCTCATCATGAGCGCCTAAGCTAAGTAGTTCACCATTCAATTTTGAGGATAAGACTACCCTTAAGTTAAAAACATGTGTGGTCATTACAAGTTGGCTTTGTCATGTGCAAGACATCCCATATGTCACGGGATGGGAGTTTCACCTCTCAACGAGTTCCTGTGCGATGCCCAACCATCCCTTATATCATCATTCATTGTTTATCTGGATGGTAAGCAAGCCTTATCTTCCATGATTTCCCAGGCCCGTTCGGAGTCCCACATTCTCATAAGGAGTGCCCTCTTGGCTTTTCCATGATCCCCCATATGTTTAGGAGGTTCAATTATTACTGGTTTTGGCTATTTTGTCCATAAGAGGCCAGATCTGCCTTCAGATGTAACCCACACCCCGAACAAACCCTCTATAAAGTCCTCAACTCTTAGACCGTGACACTCTTCCCCACTTAAATTCATGACATCCTCGTCATGAGGTAAATTTGTTGCAGCCACTACCCACTCTCAAGCTCTCATCCCTTCTCCATACCCATTGTCAACATACTCAAGATTATTGCACCAGGACTTCAGGCTTCCTCTCACTCTCACCCATTCATCAATCCTTAGAGATCGCCTCTTGTTAAGTTGCCCAACGATAAGGTTTGAGCATAAGATCTTGCTTTGACCCCAACTCATGATACAACCGCCTTCAAGCAACGATGTCCTCACTTTGGTGGCCGTTCCGCTTGAGCTTCATCTACATAAGTTGGATTGACAACAAGATTAAGGTTAGATATTGTCTCCACGACTCGCGACACAGCTGTCTTCTGGCAACAATGTCCTCTCTCTGGTGGTTGCTCCTCTTGAACTTTACCCACACGAACTGCATCCACAACAAGAATTACCCACTCGTTAAGAACTCTGGGTAGCATCTAAGTGGTTTAATGAAGCTGGGAACTTTAGCTTTGATACCATTTGTCATGGGATGGGAGTTTCACTCGTCAACGAGTTCCTATCCGACGCTCAACTGTCCCTCATATCATCGTTTATTGTTTATCTAGATGGCGAGCTAGCCTTATCGTCCTTAATTTCCCAGGTCTGTTTTAACCCTACATTTTCATAAGGAGAACTCTCTTAGTTTAGCCACGATCTTCCATATGTTTGGGAGGTTTAACTATTACAACTGGTTTCAGCCTGTCTTGGCCTCATCAAGAGAGTGGTATCAACTCCCAACTAATTTGTCCACGGGAGGCTAGACCCGCCTACAGATGTAACCCACACCTTTAACAAACCCTTTGTTGATACCCCTCATAACTCAATATGCTCAAGTTAAACACCCTCATAAAGTCCTCAACTCTCGAACCGTGATACCATGTGATGTTAGAACTCCTAAACAATAGGATAAGTTTTCCCTTACCCACTTGCATCAACTGTGCATGACCATAAGCCCCATCAACCACATCATAAACCTTAAAGCTCTATAAATATAAGGAATGCCAATTTGCTATAATCTCTTTCCAAACCGTGTGCCTTATACCCCACATGATTTAAGTGATAACAACATAATTCCAAAAGCTCTAGCAACATCAAATTACTCCCACCTACCCTATCACACGCTACTCTATGCACCCATAATCACAAGCTAGGAGCGGCACATATACCAATCCTAAGGTCAATACACATGTGAACTCCATAAGTAAGGGTAAGACATAGTTCCATTCGAATGCCATTGATCAAGGTCATTAAATAACACAATCTATATCCTTTGTTTAGAAATTTGGAAATCTAAGGAGCAAGGTAAAACCCTAAGTTTCTCTTGAATTTAAGTTGATATCTTGGAAAAACATATTGTGTATAACATATGTTAAACACACACAAGCATGATCTACACGTTTGATTCCTATGTTAGCTTTAAAAAATGAAGATGAGTGCATCAATAGGAGTACACTACGGTGTAGCATGCCTAGGACATGTGGCCATATTTTTCTTAACGAATACATAACATACAATTAGAATACATCAAGCCATAGTTATATATCCAAATCTAAAACCTATCGAAATTAGATCATTGAATTAAATAAAGGTTAGGTTTGATTATGCATGATAATCTTCTTGGGTCAAGTCATAACATGAATGATTCATGTAATGATTTCTTATGCTAAGCTTAACCTATCATTATAAAAGCATAAAAAAAAAAAATGAATGATAGAGGTTAGATGCATGTAAGGAAATGAAGTTCCTTATATCCATAAGTGATTTTAGGTGATACAAGTTGTTTGAGTTCAAGAAAACCTATATTATGAACCTAACATCTATAAACAAATAAAGGAGTCAAATGAACATCCACATGAGCTTAGGAGAACCAATGGAAAATCCTTAACCATGGAATAAAATTGGCTTCAAAACAAGAGAAACACGATGAAACTAAGAAATATAGAGAAAGGTAGCTATATGAGTAAAAGAATGAAGCATCTAGTGAATAACTTGGAATTTAGCCTTAAGAATCGATCTAGTTCCTTAGGGAAAAATGGGAAAACACGTGCACCCTATAAAGGAAAGGATTAGAAATCTAGAAAGTAGATGAAACGAGCTTTCTAACGCCTATTTATTTGTAGAAATCCGAGTTGAAATGAGTAAATTATGATAAAAGAAAATTTCGTTGTATCTTTGGAAATCCAAATCTATATAGGAAAAATTTCTTATCATAACTTATTTGTATGGGAAGTAAATATTAGACTTTGAGATCTTTAAAATGACTACTCATATGCTAAAAACAGACTAAAAATGAGCAAATGGCAATAAAAACAATAAAACTGCAATTAAGTCTTATAAATATTACTATGTTTAGTATCCAATCTATGTTGTTAGTAATGGACACATTCTTATTATTTCAATAAGGTCTTCAGAGTCATCTTTGGATTTTCTCATCGATTATTATGATAGTTAAGGACAATGCATAGGTGAGTAACTTTGATTGATCATGCAATATGTGTTTGTAGCGTTAGTGTACTTCAAAAATCAAGAAAGAATAGAACTGCTGCTTGAATGGGGAAATAGGTTAATGCGTATTGATCGATGTCCATTGTGTGGAAACAGTATCTTAATAACTGATAATAATATTGCTTGATAATGATTGGGTGAATCATGTTATGACTTGTCTGGTATTGTTGATCACCTGTAATTCAAATAATAACTATTGAGGACTTTAAATAACTTGTCATGCATAGCATATTAGCATCACTGCATGAAAAGTGTGATAGCTTGCAATGTATTAGTATTTTAGATCTCTGGTAATGCGCCTGGTATTCTAGATGACATTTTCCTAGTTTACGTAGGAGTGCTTTTGTTCCGATCTATTTCACGAGAACTAAGTGAAATCTAAAGGAACGCCACTCGTAGTATTGACAAGAAGTAGCTATTACTTAATGGCGGTTCTAAAGTTCCAAGATTTTGAAATATTAACGTTTTTGAATTATTTTGTGGTATCTTTTTATCTTGGTTCTTAGATTCTCCTAGGTAATGCAGAACATTTATGGTACTGTTCCTTTAACCCTTATAGGAGGGCATAAATCTTTATCCTGCTTAGATTCTAGTTATCTAAGCTTGTATTTGCTCATATGTTTTATCATTGTATCACATACGTTTTATAAATAACTTGTTTGATGCATGATGTGTGATATGATATAAAGACCCGGCCCACTTAACCTAATTATTAAGCATGCCAAATCTCCCGGCCATGCATAATACTCAAATATTAGGAACAATATTCAATCATTATACATAAGGTCGTCTTAAAAAGAGATGTTTGTAATAGCTACTTGTTTAAAACAGATATAACATTTACATGTTTTGAACTAAGAAACCCTACCGCTACATAGGTAATGGGTCATTATCTATATGCAAGTCATACATTATATATACATTACAACTTCCCAAGGATCATATAAACATAGAAATCCTACTTACAACTCAACTATATTACAAATACAATTTAACTCAAAATACATTCCAAGGCTTAACAAATAAGCCTAAACACTTCACAAAATTTTACATCAAAAGGAATCCTAAGCATATACTAGGCCTCTCTCTAGTCATCCATAGAATCCTTCCAGTCAGTCCCATAACCCATATCGTCATAAGGCTCGTCATCAAAGTCACATGCAAGATAATAGCATAAGCCAAAGGCCTAGTACACAATAGTGCAAACAAACACATATGCAATGCTCACTTAACTAAATGAAATGCTATAAATCACCACAACTTCATTATCTTTTAGTTAAGTGAATAGAACAACACTGGAGCATTCAAACTCCAATTCAAGATTAGGAATTTTGGGAGTCCTGAGTAACAGCAGCTGCTCAGGGGGTTGACATAGATAGACCAGATATCTATATCTCCTATATCTAACCGATAAAGAATAAAATAGCATCATTTAGGGTTCACACTCCTTTATATACTTCACTTATCCTGGTCTATAACATCAATTAGTTCAATGGTCCTATACTCATGAACTAAAATATATTATTCCCTTCTGAGCCTAAGTAGAGGATATACCGATACAGTTAGCCCTATTAGTTACCCACTTAGCTAATAAAAGAAATCACCATTGCATCATGGATTTGAGTCATTGCATCATGACAAAGGATTGGGCTAAGTACCTAAACTAACATGCCATTGCATCATGACAGGGTTGTCGCTCCTCGGTTCCGGATTCAACGACGTAAAGAACAACCAATTTCAATATCTTTCATTAATCTTTGATTAAGGTCAAATTGATAGATGCCTATCCTAAGTAACAATCAATCAAAGTATTGTGTACCTGATTTGATTTGGGAATTGGCGGGAATCTCCAAATGAGTATCTATCTTTGTTCCACATAAATCAATTATGTCACATTACTATCCTAAATCAATCTTATATTTACTAGATTAGAACTTAGGAAAAATTATTGAACCTTAAATAAAAACAATCCAAAGTCCTCACATAACATATATACAACATCATACAAGGCAAATCTTTGAATAAAAATGTCTTATATCATGTACTGGAAGAAGTTGGAAAAACTTAAAATTTATAAGTCTACGCAGGCCATTAATGGCGGCAATGCAAACCTTAACGCCGGCGGTGTAGGATCATACGCCGGTGGCGTTAAGAAGTATGTATTCTGTATAAACTTGGAGTCTTTAGGCCGGCAATGTTAACGTCAACGTCGGTGGCGTTTAAGAAAATTTCGAAAGGTCAGAAATCAGGGTTCTAATGCCGGTAAATTCTATCTTCAACGTCGGCTACGTTTAAGAAAATTCCAAAAGATCAGAATTAAAAACTTTAACACCAGCGGCATACGAAGCGGCGTACACTGCAATTCGCATTGCAGATTTCCTCTATTTTCCAAACTAAAAAATTTTTACATTTTACCTCTTCCAACTCATTCCAAACCACATGAAAGCCTACTACAACCTATCTATAACATGTTAAGCATTCTAAAGCTTTTCTAACCACTCTACAACATCTTAACAAGAATTTAGCACATTAACTACTTGTATTATACTACACATGCATATATCATGGATTAAGAGGAAAATAAGACATCTCAAACATCAAATGAACTTATCTCAATGTATACATAAGGCTTGGGGAAGGATTTTTGGTGTGTTGAGTCTAAGAAAACTTGATTTGGGTCTTGAAATTTTGGGCTTTGGAGGAATTACCAAATTTCTCTCCTTTTGTTCTGTTTTGGATTGTCTAATGATGCAAATTAGTATTTATGTTTATCCTAATAATGTTGACTTTTGGGAGGCAAGATTTGGGAAGGTTTGGGCCTTATTTGGGCTTAAGTTTGGGCTTGTATTGGGCCAAAAATCTGCTAAGCTTAAAGGCTATAAACTTAGCACAAAATACACTTAATTTATCAAACATTAATTACTACAACAACCACTTGCATTAACATAATAATTAATAACATAACTAAACTATCATGCTAAATATATTACTCTAGCTTATTATCCATTCACATACAAAAAATCACATTCACATTGCAAATACACTAATTCACTCAAACACATACACACATGCAACAATCAATCTACATATATTAGTTATAAATTAACTTTGGGTCATTTCATATAATCTTGTTACATCACGAAGCTGTGGTATCGCTCACACTCTCATAAATTTTTCAGGATATGCTTGACGCCTTGGCTGGTTCCATCAATGAGTTTTTCTTCGATAAGAGTCAAGATCTAATAATAAAGCTGGAGTCTTGAATAAAAATTTCGTTTATTGTTATTTCAAATGAGAACAGTTGTAATATGTAAACATCGGACAGTATAGTATGATGCTATTTACTTTAAGTTTATTTCTTGTATATATACATTGTTTCTAATCAAAGCAATTAAATATTCTGTTGCTTGTCACAATTCCTTTAAAGGTTAGTTGTGTTATGTACTAGTGAATCGATTTTTATGACCAAAACTAAGTTTTATAAAGATTTGATGGCATCAGTTTGTTTTATAATTACATAATTCGATTAGGGTATTCTTTAGGGCGTAGCAGTAGATCTTGATAAAATTGGTAAATTCTTTTTTTGTAAATATCACATAATAATACAATTTAGGATATTTAAGAAATGAATTATAATTAGAATATTAAAAGGTAGTGATCATTAGGTTTTAATATGATAGTTTTTATACTCAGTAATTTTTGGTAATTATTTTAACAAGCAATTTTTCACATATGAATAGTATAATTAGGATCAATTTATCCATTGGTTATAATTTAATTTTTCCCAATCTTATTTGGATGGCGATTTCAAAATTTTTTAATGTTAAAATTTTCTTTAGTCCTTAGCGGAGAATTTATGTTAAACAAATTAGAATTTGATATAAATCAAATTAAAAAAATTAAAACGAAAATCAACATCTAAACTACACATTATGGCACAGATTACCGACTTTTCGGTTGACGAGGAAGGCGTAGTGCGTATGAAAAGGAAGTTGTGTGCTCCGGATCACATCGAGTTACGTAAGCAGATCATAAACAAGCTTACTGCCCTGGGTAATTACAAAGTGTATGTAGCTGATAATATCTTGATCTTATCCTGACATGGTCCACAAAGACTGCTCCGTGGAAGAATTCTGTTTTTTGTTGTCTATCAGTGCATATTTTATTAGACCGATTTTATCGGCGGTCACCGCACCGAAGCCAAAATAAAATGCCGGTGTTTATCCAATTAACTGAGTTCCTTCTGCAAGTAACGATACTTCGGCAAGCAATGATCATTAGAAATTTTTTTTTTTTAACTTTTTGATGCATTAATTGTATATAATTTATATAATATGTGGTTCATAAAAATTTTAAAAAATTATATTAAGTAATTTTTGAAATAATTTATAAATAAAGTAGTAAGTTTTTTAATAAAAATTATTTAAAATGTTAATGTGACATATTAAATAATTTTGTAAGTAACATACTCTTATCGTAGTTATTTATTAGTATTATTAAAAAAATCAGATACCATTTGGATTTGGCGATTGTTTATTGCCGAGTGAGCTGGTTTCTGATTGATCATGTGGTCTTACTCAACAAATTCATTAAACAAACGACACTCTTTGCCTTAACTGCAGTTAGTTCCACAAAAAGACAAACATAATTTTATACCACCAGAACATATAAAGCAATAAGACATAACGTCATTTAATATTTGACTTTCACTATACTCTTTTATACACATCCTCAAAAAACCAAAACCTATCTCACTGTGAAACAATATGGATAACAGCAAGGTGAAGCCTCATGCTGTAATGGTACCTGTTCCTTTGCAAGGCCATGTCAGACCCTTTGCCCATCTTGCCATGAAACTAGCATCCAAAGGCTTCACCATTACTTTTGTTAACATGGAACATGTCCATCACCAAATGACCAAAGCAAAGCAGAATCTTGACAGGACTGATGATAATTTGTTTGCTGAAGCAAGGAAATCCGGTCTTGATATACGGTATAAGACGATAAGCGATGGTCTTCCTTTAGGATTCGATCGTATACTCAATCTGGAGCAAAATATTCAGGCTACTATACATGTTTTATCTGCTCATGTGGATGACCTGCTGAGTAAAATAGTTCATTTGGATCCTCCGATTAATTGCTTGATTGCAGATACGCTTCATGTATGGCCATCCATGATTGCTAGAAGGTATAATCTGGTTTATGTTTCATTCTGGACGCAACCGGCTTTGGTTTTGGATATTTATTATCATATGGACCTCCTCAGGATTAATGGTCACTATGCTAACAAAGGTATATTATTTCTATTCACATGTTGATGCTAGGATGCACAGTTTTGGATGCTATAATGAGCTCAATTTGTTACTGAAAGGTTCAAGCTCAAAAATCAACAATCAGTAATCCAATTTAGTTAGTTTAATATCAGTTCCATCATCCATGAAAGAAAGATTTCGAGTTGGAACATGACTTGTGTAGTTGATATCAGTCCTTTTATCTGATTTTTGGTATTGTTATTATTGTCAGATAATCGCAAAGATAGAATTGATTACATCCCAGGCATTCATGCGATTGAACCGAAAGACTTGATATCATACCTTCAAGAGACTGATACAACCAGTGCGTTTCATGAGCTTCTAGCTAAGGCATTTCGAGATGTGAAAAACGCAGACATGATAATCTGCAACACCGTTCAAGAGCTTGAAGTTGAAGCAATAGCCACCTTGCAAGAGCATAAACCGGTTTACGCAATTGGCCCCATATTTCCTGGAAATAAGTCCAGCATCAGCCCTGTTTTGACTAGCCTATGGTCGGAGGTTGATTGCATCCAGTGGCTAAACACCAAGCCAGATGGCTCGGTTTTATACATTTCGTTTGGTAGCTTTTGCAATGTGAGCAAAGAAGAATTGATGGAAATAGCATATGGCCTTTTGCTTAGCCAAGTGAATTTCATTTGGGTGTTTCGTGCATCGACAAGCATAGTTGAAAGTGGTCCCTTGCCTACTGGATTTGAGATGAAATCAAAGGCCGTGGCCTGATTGTGCCCTGGTGCTGCCAAACCGATGTGATCTCTCATCCTGCTGTAGGTGGTTTCTTGACACATTGTGGATGGAACTCTGTACTTGAAAGCATGTGGTGTGGAGTTCCAATGATATGCCTGCCTTTGTATACAGATCAGTTTACTAACAGAAAGCTTGTGGTGGATGAGTGGAAGATTGGAATCAATCTTTGTGAGAAAAGGCCTGTTCGGAGAGACGAGGTTGCCAGAAACATTAATCGCCTAATGATCTGTGATTCTGCTGATGAAATGAGAATTAAAATCAAGGAGATTAAAGTCCTGCTGGAGAATGCATTGAACTCGGATGGATCCTCGGATAAGAATTTTTGCAACTTCATTCAGGGTGTTAAGGATGTCATTCAGAAAAGAATCAGTGCTTAGAATAGATAGACCAATAGGTTTTGAATTGCCATTGCAAACTACATACTGAGGTACTTTGCTCAAAGAAAATGTATCGGATCTTTCAGGATTGATACATTTGAAGTCCAATTCGTACACGTTTCTTTATTCTGGTTATTCCTACCAAAATAATTAATGTAGTGCTGAACCTTTTAACATTTGTGCTCTCGATCCTCCTCTTCTCGACATGACATGTTACTACCACTTCAATAGAATGGTAAGTATTATTATTATTTTTTTGGCCAATAGAAAGTATTATTAAAAAATGGAATCTTCGCAAAATTGCTTTTAGGCTTTTTCTGAATCTTTATGCCAGAAGACCCATTCTTTGTATGATCGATATAGAATCCTATAGGAAAACAATTCTTATTTTCGATGTTAAAAATACAATGAAAATTTTGGAAAAATTACATCTTAAGAGATGAACATCTAAGAATAAGTTTAAAATTTAAATATGGGATCAATGTTTTAACTTGTTAAAAAAAATATATCAATATTATGTAAAAATGTTACAAATAAAGGATCAAAATCTAATGTTAGTGTAAGCAAAAGTAAACCAAAAAATAATATTGCTTACATATTAATAGCCAAAAGTAGAGTTATGTAAGTGTACTAAGTGGGTTAACCCACTCTACTTTGCTTTAGCCCACAAGTTATGCAGGTTGCCTATATTATAAAGCGGGCAAAAAATTTTGACCACTTTTCTCCACTTGAGTTGATGGATTTTGCAAATCAATTCAACACAACAACCTGTTAATATTTTAAAAAAAATTAATATTACATTTTAATTATGTAAAAGTTATTTTCAAGTAAAATTAAAAAAATATATTTATTTATAGGATAAAAATATAGATAAAATTCTTTTTTCAAATTGATGTTTTACTTTCTTATTCTTTTCATTTAGTTAATTCTTTTTTCCAATGCAATTCTTACATATATTTATTTGTAGTTACTAGTTTTTTGTTTATTTTCTTAAAAACTTTTATAGGTTTGCTTATATTTAATAAAAAAGAAAAAAATGTTTGTGTCAAGTTGACGCACTTTAACCTACGAGTTATGCAGGGTGGACCAAAATGACCTATACAGTAAAATGGTTGAAATTTTTAGCCTAACTCGTCTTTTTTTTAGGAGAAAATGGATTGATACACACTTGCACAACTCTAGCAAAAGGCATCTTTAAACTCTCTAGCCTACATAGCTTTGAAATCCTCTTTAACCCTGTACACGCAGTAAAGGTAATGTCGACATGGTCATGTAAATATTTGAAGTCTTATTAACATCTTTCAATGTCTACTTGGTAAATTTTACCTTTTTTATGTCTCATCAAATACATTAATATTATATCACTCACTTCTGAAAACAATAATGTAAAGCATAGTTTTTGTAACACCCTAAACTGAAAGCGTTATCAACCTGCTATGTGTCCTCACCAGAGATGGACATGCTAAGGCTCATATTCTATTAAACTAGAATTTATAACACAATATACTCCAATACCTCACTTTAAAGGAGAACTTTTAAAACATTGATATTATTAATAAAAATTTCTAAATAACTCTGTTGGTATAAACTAGGCTCTAACTCAAAATTAAACTTAAAAATATTATATATATGAAAAGTCTCATAACTTTAACTAAATCATAACATAAGGATTTCAACTTCATAGTTCCAAAACTCTAATTATCTCAAATCTGGTCATCTAAAAATTAGTTGGAAAGTTGGCTCCACTATTGTCATGCCCATAGCCCACATATATACATCATACCCTGATAAATCGAATACTATAGGTCCTTCACTCGATTCTCAAAAATAAAAAAAAGAATGATCACAAAGGCCCAGTACGTCGTACCACAACCACATGTACATGAACAAACATCATACAAATCCACATGCAATAGAGTAACATATGCAACAATTACAAGTTGCTGTCTTTAATTATCTAAACAAACAACATAGTTTAGAGCCGTTTGCAACTACCCCTAAACCTAGAGAAACTCATGACTCTATAAAAAATAATATATATAGATAGATAGATACTTATAAATATACTGGTGTTGAGCACTCCCCGCACACCCCGAGTACCATAATCGTACCACTTTGAAGCCACCAGAATCATCTCTTTACACAATTCTACTCAGGATAACACCGTACACAAATTATCAGGGCATTGCCCTAGTGGCATTTGTATTCCCGATCCACTAAACCTAGTCAAACACAAGCAATAACTAATTTAAAGTCGGATATCATTAAGTTCATTTGCAATTTCTAAGCCTACATCTACAAACAACAACCAAGGTAAGGATGTACTTGATACAACGTTTAGAATGGATAACCTAACTTCACCAAAGACACCTGAAAAGCAAACACTTGCTTAAAATTGATTTTAAAAGTCAAACATACTCCTAAGGTCATCTAAACCCTTAAATTAACAAGAACTACAACTATCTTAGGTTCAAACACACCTTCTTACTTAGATTTTAGAGTACGAAAAGATAGGATAATCGTTTAGGTGTTTAAAAATGTAAAAAAAAAAAAAGAGGAAAAAGAAAGCTTTAAAATCCCCCTACTGGTTACACTTGTGATGGGGGGCATGACAGGCTCTAGAAAAACGAAACATAACAAAACTCCCTGATTACGCTGGTTCCAAAGGGCATGATCGCCATCATGGCCCTCGTCATGGCCGTGATCTACTATCATTCGCCACACCTGAGAAAATCACGGCCCGTGATATGCCTATGACCCCTGTACGAACCCTATTTGCTTTAAAATTGGAAAAACACTAAAGAAAAACTTTTTCTTGATTTTTAACTCAGACTAAACGTCTGAAGCATACTTTTCAACACGAAAGCATCATTATAAACATGTTACTTGAACACAAAAGACATTCCTTTCTCCTTTGATAGCAAAACACCAAAATCTTCAACAAAGAAACTTAAGGTTTCCTAAAAATCCTCCAACAGATTGAATCCCTTTGACACCAATAAGAAAACTCTGAAAGACAGCTCTTTAGATCCAAATGATTGAAAAGGGGAAAACTTACCTATTGATTTGCCTGTGTGATTTCTTGGAACAAGATACAAGCTTGAGAGAGAGAGAGTCCTAGGGTTTAGATCCTTATGAAACTATTAAGAGAGAGAGAGATAAGTTTCTTTTAGGTCGGGTTAACAACATATGACATTATTGCCCTTCGTTATAATTTATTTTATTTTATATTATAGTTTTAATACAATATTTAGCATCTTTTAATCGTTTGTTTTGAGGAAAAATATTTGTTAATGAAAAACTTTTTTCCTTAAAAATTTTTTCTAAAAGGTAGCATACCTTTAAATGTTTGACTCATTGTATGAAAATATTTTTTTTCTCTATTTGTATAACTTCAAGGTAATTTATATATTTTAACTATAAAAAATAAAAGGTACATATGTTATAATGAAAAAAAAAATCTGCTTAAAGCAAAACTATTAAAAAAATAATAATAAATGTCTTTAGATAGTAAATAATTGGTAGATGAGCTCGTAAATGGAAAATAACTTACGCTTTTTATATCTCATAAGTTGTTTTCTCAAAAATAACTACATATGAGTATATGCTTTCCAAAATAAAGGAAAATATTTTTCATTAATTGTCTCATTTTTCCTTAAACATATATGAAAAAATAAAAACGCATTTTCTTGAAAAATATTTTCCCTAAAACAAATAGGACTTAAATTTAGATAGAAATTTTAGCAAGTCAAAGTTTAATAACTTTGGACTTTAGGTCATATCTAAAAGAGCACAAACTTTAATTAGTCTTTTTTTTTTTTTTTTTTTACCCCTTCTTAGGACAGCACACCCATAAGGCTGGACACAACAAACTACGTAGCGGAAAAGACTAAACTATCTTGAGATTTGGAACTGTTCTTCAGTCACGTGATCTCAACAGCTTTTCATGCAGGCTCAGCTGTCTCCTCAGGATTAACAGATTTGTCCTCCTTGAATTCAGAACCTTTGCTTGTGGGTTCTATGTTGATAAGTGATTTGAATATATAGACGCTTCCAAGCATCATCATCAATAGGACGTCGATATCCTTCCAATTTCTCATCCAATGAACTAGTTACAATATCGGTATTAATTAGCATCCTAGCTTGATTGCAGGTTAACTGCATCTCGGCAACATTCTTCATCTTGAGATGGACTTACAGGTCTTTAGGGGTGATTACAAAAAAGAAACAAAAATTACAAAATTTTAGATAGCTATTTATTAAGGACAAACGCATACTTATATGATTAGAAGCAAGACCATACTTAAGTTAATTTAAAAATTATTTATTTTATTTTCTTACAATTACAATTACATTACATTTTATGCGTGTATATATATACACATAAGAATTACATTAATGATTTTACAATGATATTTTTTAAAACTTCATGAAAAAAAATTGATCATTCAAACAATACTTAAGAGTATTTAGTGCATTACATAAGAGATTATGCATAAGCTACTTGAAAATTAATTAATAATAAAAATATAGAGTTAATATCTGTATAAATTTTGCTTTTAATAATAAAAATCATAAAATATAATTAGATAAGAAATATATTCAATAATTCATGTCATTTTTTATAACATTAATTGTAGAAAAAAATGTTGTTATAAAAAATGTTACCAAAACAAATTACATAATTAGTGTGCAATATGTTACTTTTAGCTAAAATTGATCATCAAATATATCTACATAGGATATGGGATTCAATAATTCATGTACATTGTAATATTGTAGAATATAAATGTTACTAAATCAAATTATATGGTCATGTAAATATTTGAAGTCTTATTAACATCTTTCAATGTCTAATTGGTAAATTTTACATTAATATTATATCACTCACTTCTGAAAACAATAATGTAAAACATAGTTTTGGTAACACCCTAAACTGAAAGCGTTATCAACCTGCCACGTGTCCTCACCAGAGATTGACATGCTAAGGCTCATATTCTATTAAACTAGAATTTTAACACAATATACTCCAATACCTCACTTTAAAGGAGAACTTTTAAAACATTGATATTATTAAGAAAAATTTCTAAATAACTCTGTTGGTATAAACTAAGCTTCAACTCAAAATTAAACTTAAAAATGTTATATATATGAAAAGTCTCATAACTTTAACTAAATCATAACATAAGGATTTCAACTTCATAGTTCCAAAACTCTAATTATCTCAAATCTGTTCATCTAAAATTAGTTGGAAAGTTAGCTCCACTATTGTCATCCCCATAGCCCACATATATACATCATACCCTGATAAATCGAATACTATAGGTCCTTCGCCCGATTCTCAAAAATAAAAGGAATGAGCACAAAGGCCCAGTACGTCGTACCACAACCACATGTACATGAACAAACATCATACAAATTCACATGCAATAGAGTAACATATGCAACAATTACAAGTTGCTGTCTTTAATTATCTAAACAAACAACATAGTTTAGAGCCATTTGCAACTAGCCCTAAACCTGGAGAAACTCATGACTCTATAAAAAATAATATATATAGATAGATAGATACTTATAAATATACTGGTGTTGAGCACTCCCCGCACACCCCGAGTACCATAATCGTACCACTTTGAAGCCACCAGATCATCTCTCTACACAATTCTACTCAGGATAACACCATACACAAATTATCAGGGCATTGCCCTAGTGGCATTTATATTCCCGATCCACTAAACCTAGTCAAACACAAGCAATAACTAATTTAAAGTCGGATATCATTAAGTTCATTTGCAGTTTCTAAGCCTACATCTACAAACAACAACCAAGGTAAGGATGTACTTGATACAACATTTAGAATGGATAACCTAACTTCACCAAAGACACCTGAAAAGCAAACACTTGCTTAAAATTGATTTTAAAAGTCAAACATACTCCTAAGGTCATCTAAACCCTTAAATTAACAAGAACTATAACTATCTTAGGTTCAAACACACCTTCTTACTTAGATTTTAGAGTACGAAAAGATAGGATAATCGTTTAGGTGTTTAAAAATGTAAAAAAAGAGGAAAAAGAAAGCTTTGAAATCCCCCTACTGGTTACACTTGTGATGGGGGCATGACAGGCTCTAGAAAAATGAAACATAACAAAACTCCCTGATTACGTTGGTTCCAAAGGGCGTGATCACCATCATGGCGTCTGTCATGGCCGTGATCTACTATCATTCGCCACACCTGAGAAAATCATGGCCCGTGATATGCCTATGACCCCTGTATGAACCCTGTTCGCTTTAAAATGTGGAAAAACACTAAAGAAAATTTTTTTCTTGATTTTTAACTCAGACTAAACGTCTCTAAAGCATACTTTTCAACACGAAAGCATCATTATAAACATGTTACTTGAACACAAAAGACATTCCTTTCTCCTTTGATAGCAAAACACCAAAATCTTCAACAAAGAAACTTAAGGTTTCCTAAAATCCTCCAACAAATTGAATCCTTTTGACACCAATAAGAAAACTCTGAAAGACAACTCTTTAGATCCAAATGATTGAAAAGGGGAAAACTTACCTATTGATTTGCCTGTGCGATTTCTTGGAACAAGATACAAGCTTGAGAGAGAGAGAGTCCTAGGGTTTAGATCCTAATGAAACTATTAAGAGAGAGAGAGATAAGTTTCTTTTAGGTCGGGTTAACAGCATATGACATTATTGCCCTTCATTATAATTTATTTTATTTTATATTATAGTTTTAATACAATATTTAACATCTTTTAATCGTTTGTTTTGAGGAAAAATATTTGTTAATGAAAAACCTTTTTCCTTAAATTTTTTCTCTAAAAGGTAGCATACCTTTAAATGTTTGACTCATTTTATGAAAATATTTTTTTCTCTATTTGTATAACTTTAAGGTAATTTATATATTTTAGCTATAAAAAATAAAAGGTACATATATTGTAATGAAAAAAAATCTGCTTAAAGCAAAAATGTTAAAAAATTAATAGTAAATGTCTTTAGATAGTAAATAATTGGTAGATGAGCTCGTAAATGGAAAATAACTTACGCTTTTTATATCTCATAAGTTGTTTTATCAAAAATAACTACGAATGAGTATATGCTTTCCAAAATAAAGGAAAATATTTTTCATTAATTGTCTCATTTTTCCTTAAGCATATATGAAAAAATAAAAACGCATTTTCTTGAAAAATATTTCCCTAAAACAAATAGGACTAAATTTAGATAGAAATTTTAGCAAGTCAAAGTTTGATAACTTTGGACTTTAGGTCATATCTAAAAGAGCACAAACTTTAATTAGTCTTTTTTTTTTTTTTTTTTACCCCTTCTTGGGACAGCACACCCATAAGGCTGGACACAACAAACTACGTAGCGGAAAAGACTAAACTATCTTGAGATTTGGAACTGTTCTTCAGTCACGTGATCTCAGCAGCTTTTCATGCAGGCTCAGCTGTCTCCTCAGGATTAACAGATTTGTCCTCCTTGAATTCACAACCTTTGCTTGTGGGTTCTATGTTGATAAGTGATTTGAATATATAGACGCTTCCAAGCATCATCATCAATAGGACGTCGATATCCTTCCAATTTCTCATCCAATGATCTAGTTACAGTATCGGTATTAATTGGCATCCTAGCTTGATTGCAGGTTAACTGCATCTTGGGCAACATTCTTCATCTTGAGATGGACTTACAGGTCTTTAGGGGTGATTACAAAAAAGAAACAAAAATTACAAAATTTTAGATAGTTATTTATTAAGGATAAATGCATAATTATATGATTAGAAGCAGGATCTTACTTAAGTTAATTTAAAAATTATTTATGTATATTTTCTTACTATTACAATTACATTACATTTTATGCATGTATATATATACACATAAGAATTACATTAATGATTTTACAATGATTTTTTTTTTAAACTTTATGAAAAAAATTTGACAATTCAAACAATACTTAAGAGTATTTAGTGCATTACATAAGAGATTATGCATATGCTACTTGAAAATTAATTAATAATAAAAATATGGAGTTAATATTTATATAAATTTTGCTTTTAATAATAAAAATCATAAAATATAATTAGATAAGAAATATATTTAATAATTCATGTCATTTTTTATAACATTAATTGTAGAAAAAAAATGTTACCAAATCAAATTACATAATTAGTATGCAATATGGTTACTTTTAGCTAAAATAGATCATCAAATATATCTACATAGGATATGGGATTCAATAATTCATGTACATTGTAATATTGTAGAATATTAATGTTACTAAATCAAATTATATAATTCACTTCGCTGATTGAATAAGGCCGTAATGGAATTCCTATTACAAAGGAATAGAATAGAGCTGTAATAGGATTTTTTTTATTAATTTTTTATTTAAATGATGATATTTTGAAAAAAAGATAGTTCCAGCATTGAATTGGTATTCATAGGTTTGAATAAAGAATGTCTATTCATTATTTTATGTAATAGGAATTCATTGTGGAATTGCTATTCGGTAAACTAAACGGCGTAATAACTATTCATAAGGAATAATACTATAATGGAATTGCAATTACAACTAAGTGAACAAGCAGTTAGTGTACAATAAGATTCATTCGTAATATAGATAATATAATAATAAAAAATAGTTATTTACAAGAAGAATTTACATAGTTAGATACAATTTTATGATAAAATAATTAAATACTATTAGTTACTGTGAAAAAGAAAGTTAAAAAAAAAAAAAAGAAGCAAAGAGAGAGAGAGAGAGAGAGAGAGAGAAGATGAGAGAATGAGTATTCAGTGTAATAAAGACATGTAGAAAAATTAAGAAAAATGCACAATCATGGGATTTGAACTCATGACCTCTTGGATGTAAAATAAAATACTTAATAACTAGACCATACTTATTTTTATATTAACATTTTCTCTTTATATTATACACATAATGTATATGTATTTTCTTTTTTAAAAAAATTCAAAAAATTAAATTTTCCTAACCTTGACTTTGATCACATGAGGTGATTGGACCAATTCCAATAATTTTTACTAGTTTCTTACATGATATCTGATTTTTTATGAAAAATGTAAAATAAATTAATCTTATTAGAGTGAGTTCTAGGACACTTCAATAATCTAAATACCCCTAATGGAAACAAGCCATTGATTATATTGAAATGGGGCTGGAAAAGCCCAATGACCATTATCCAGTAGTATACTATATTAACTTGTATGCTACATAATAACCCTCTTTCTTAGTTCCTAATGGGCCTTAGTTTAGCCAGTTCTAAACATACATATAACTAGATAAACTCAAAACATCTATATGTTTCAAAATTTCCTAACACTATCCATCTTCAATTTTTTCATTTACATGTCCTTACAACACAAAAAATGCTAAAAAGGCAAGTGATTTTGAATATGTACAATGGTGAATTTAAGGCCCAAATTTTCAAGATCCCAAAATTTCAAAAGCCCATCAAGCCTGTATGAGCTCGCTAAGAAAGTATCTCTAGTGGATTCACCAATATGTTAAGCCTGAATTTTGATCATATCCTTAAAAAAATTTGAACTTTATTAAATCTGAATCTTTTTAATATGGAACACTCGACTATGAATCAAGAAGGTTTTGTGAAATGCCTAATTTTGAAAACATCGTTTCACTTGAGCCACCATCAACTAAACTCAAGAAAAAGGTGAACAAAAAATGAAAGGGTGGGTTGATTTTCAATTTGACTGCTAGTCAACAAAGAACAAGAGTCTTTTTTTTTTTTTTTTTTTTTTGAAAATGTTAAAAATGATCCTAAACTTTCTTGCTTAGATGACAACTCCATGTATATGATGACTGGGAGTGTCTCCTTTTCACCTAAAAAGCACATACTTGAGGTGATTAGGAGGTTGTTTCAACTCAAGTATAAGGGGCTCCTTTATGGATGGAATCAGTGACTTAGTGCTAGCTTCTAATTACTCAAACTTAGGTAGCCACAACCATGCTCCTATAGCTCTATCCACCGATGAAATCTCAATCACATCTTCCTCAATACTCTCATGGTCATTAATCAAGTCAGGCATCAATAACAATTTTTCCTCTTCCAAGATTTCATCCTGAACTATGTCATAAGAGATATCAAGCCCCCTCATCATCATCACTCTAATCCTATGATAGCACATACTTGGCATATCTACTCATCTCAAATTCATCATTTTTGAATTTTTGAACTAGCTAATTAGCCACATCCACATGGAAGAAAGTGTCACTACCAGCTAGGTGTCTAAAAGCTCTAAAAACATCAAAAGTGACTTGCTCATTCATGACCCTCAGTGTCAATTTTCCTTGTGCTACATCTATCAAAGTTTGCCAGATAGCCAAAAATGGTCTCCCTAAAATTAAGGGTATCTCCTAGTCTCTTCCATATCAAGAATAATAAAATTTGTCGAGAAAATGAGTTTATCCACTTTGACCAACACATCTTCCATTCTCCTTCTTGGATGCTTAATACTTTTATTAGCTAGTTGTAAAGATATTGTGGTCTGTTTACACTCTCCTAGCCCCAACTTCTTGAAAACTGATAAAGGCATAAGATTAATGCTTGCTCTAAGATCACATAAAGCCTTATCAAAGTATGATTCACTAATGATACATGGGATAGTAAAGCTGTCTGGGTCTTTCAATTTTGGTGGCAACTTGTTTTAAAGAATAATTGTACACTCATAGGTTAACATAATCATCTCATGTTCAGCTAGTTTCCTTGTCTTAGTGAGGATCTCTTTCATGAACTTTGCATAGGATGGCATTTGCTCAAGTGCATCTATGAATTGGATGCTAATATGCAACTTCTTGATAACTTCCAAAAATTTTGCAAATTGATGATCCAATTGTTGTTGGTTTAACCTCCTAAGGAATGGAATAGGTGGAACATATGGCTTTACTTCAAGCTTCGTTTTCTCTACTTCCTCCACTCTCTTTTCCTCTTATCATAGCTACATCATGGCACATCCACCTTGCTTTCTCTTGAAATTTCAGCCTTTTCCTCATTCTTTTCAATCTCTGTTTCATCCCTTGATTTAGTTTTCTTCACAATCTCTTTCTCACCCATCTCTTCACTTTTCTTGTCATCACTTTTATTCAATTCTTTTCCACTTCTTAGAGTAATTGTCTTCACTTCCACCTTAGGATTCCTTTCAGTGGTGCTTGGAAGAGTGCCTGGAGGACGATTCTTTCATGTTTCAAACAATTGAGCTAGCTGATGTTACAAGTCCTAAATGATAGCTTCTTGATTATTTGACTTGGCCAACAACTTTTGCAATAACTTGATTGTGGTATCATTCTTATCCTTCTATTTTTGTTGAAGCAGTTATACTAAATCATTAGTAGTGGTGGTGGTTTAGGAGCATTTGCATCTCTCCAACTCATGTTTGGGTGATTCTTCCACCCTTAATTGTATGTATTCGAATAACGATTGTAGTTTCCATCTCTTCTATCAAACTTGTTCACAAAGTTCATTTGCTCATTGCTTGCACTAGAACTAGGAACATAAAAACTCCCCATTGAATAATCTAAAAAGCTCATAGGATGACCACCATGAGGCATAAAGTCCATACTTGGCATATGATTTGGTCCTGCACTCGACATAGGTTACATTCTGCTCATTTGTTCTATAAGTGATGCCATTTGTGCTTAAAGTTTTGAGAACAAATCTGATTCATACATGGTAGCCACTTGTCTTGGTCTATTTCTTTCACTATGCCAATTGAATGCATTCCTTGCGATTTCTTCAATAAGCTCAAAGCTTCAGGAACACTTTTCTTCATCAAACTACCACCTGCTGCAGCATAAGTCATAGTTTTTAATTGACCATCAAGAGAAATATAGAACGCCCTTACTAGATCACATAAAGAAATCCCATGGTGAGGGCAACATCTAAGGAGTTCCTTGAATCTTTCCTAAACCTCATAAAGTGCTTTATACTCATCTTGGCAGAAGGAAAAGATCTCATTTCTTAGCTGGATGGTCTTCTTAGGTGGAAATAATTTCCCTAAAAACTTTTGTGCCACTTGATCCTAATTTGTTAGTGAATGTGGGGGTAAAGAATTTAGTCAACTCCTTACCTTGTCCCTAAGAGAAAAAGGAATAAACAAAGGCATATTGCTTCGTCTGATACCCCATTACTCTTAATAGTCGCACAAATTTGCAAGAAATTCATCAAATGATCATGTGGGTCTTCAAAAGTTCTTCCAACAAATTGATTAACATACACCATTTGAATTAAAGTAGGCTTCAACTCAAAATTGTCTGCTTGTATAGCTGGTCATGCTATGGATGGTGCAACTCCAACAACCATGGGCATAAAATACTCCCACATCGGTCTATAATGTTCATTTACAACAATTGGAATTGGATCATTTCTATTCCCATCAACTTGTTTTAGATTGTTCCTATTTCCATTTCCAATATGTCTATGATTTCCATTGTGTTCCGCATCTTTGTTTGGATAATTTTTATTCCTATTTCTTTCCATTGTTCTTGTATTTCAAGATTGGCTCTTCTTTCTCTCAATCTCTAGTGAAATGTCTTATCTATCTCTAGATCAAAAAGCAATGCCAAGTCTGAGACTTCTTCACAGACATACAAGAACAAACAAATCAAAGCAAACTATTTTTTGAAATTTTCAAAATTTTATGGGATTTTGTTTTTCTATTTTTTTTTATTTTTTATATAATCTACTTAGTCTAAGAGACTAATTACTAACCTAATATTAGCAACCAAAGCTCCCCAGCAATGGTGTCAATTAACTATTTGCTACTTATATGCTTTTTGATTTTAAACTCTATTTACAAGCACAAATTAACTGGCTAGTAGATACCAGATGCGTATGCAATAAAGATTACTGGTGAGACTAGGTCGAGCCATAGGGAGCTAATGACTAATTACTAAGTATTCAAATTTTTCCCTGAGCTAAGTTATCAAAGATTAGATTTTAGGTTAAGCTATTGAATCATGATTTAACTAAAAAAAATAAACTAATGAATCGAATTAAATACTTCAAACCAAATGCTCTAGCAACACAAATGAGGGTTCTAAGTTTAGGAGATACTAAAAACAAGTATGTAACATGCACTTATATTTTTATTTGAATTGAATTGCTGCCCCAAGTTGATATTGAAACTGATTACTTGGGATTTAACCAAACTCATAAGAACTTGCCCACCTCCTGAAGTGGCAAAATTCTAATCACAGCATAAATAATCCTGCAAAGGCAATTCATCTATAATTATCAATTAGATAGTAATTCGCTCATACCGAAATTACTACTCTAGTTAAAATTACAAATCAAGCATCGCCAAGTGACCTAACATTATAATTTTAACTAAATTAAGCAAATTAGTTCATGAATTTCATCAAAAACTTACATATCCCTATGACAAATTTCTTTCAAAAACTCAAGTTGTGTTTATACGAATTATTGAATCTCTCTCGAGTATCTCTAACCCTAATCCATCTAATCAACATGGGCCAAAAACTAATCAAATCGATCATGAACAACCATAGTTAAATTCCCAAATAATCGAATAGCAATATTAAATTATGTCAAATGATCCAATTCAATTATCCATCAATACATATTCATCATTACATTAACATGGCATCTCAAACATATAATCAAGTAAATATCAAATAAAACAAGGATTGAAAGCACCTCAATAAAGTTCTTCATTCAGCAAAGTCTTCAAATCCATAAGCCTAATGAATTATGAAAACCCTAAAATCACCTCTACATGTTGCTAGAACAATAGGGTTTTAGTGCCCTAAGATTGAATCACACCCATACATGTTTTTCTTGCTTGTCTCTCTCCTTTTCTATGATTTACAAGTATCTATGAAATCATCATTATCATATTTGGTCGACACTTCTTATGGAATAAATTTGGAATTTCATCAGCCATAACACACATCGGTAGTTACATGTTGTACACCATCGGCATATATAACTGGCATTCGATACAACTTTAAATCTAAGAAGAAAACACTGTTGGCTTTCATTCATGCACTGCCAGCTTTAGTTCTATGCTAGTGTCTACGTTGGCGATATTGAATAAGAATTAGCTAGCATTTAATGTTTGTTAAAAATTTTTGAGAGCAGCATTGAGTTTATGTCGACTTAAGGTTAGTGGTCTTAAGTTCCCAATAGTCAGCGTACATTATAAGTTGGGGACGTTTTGTTTCTACTTTGGTAGTATTGGAGCCAGTGTTAAAATTCTGGAATCTATGATCATTCAATACCGGCCAAAAGCTAGCAACGTAAATGTTAGAATTGCCAGTGTATAGATGAAATTCAATGTTGGATGTCATCTATCTTGAACGTCGGTAGCTTTGTTGCCAGTGCTAATGTTTTCAGCTCTATCCATTCTCAAAGCCAGCATAACACCGATGGCGTAAATCCTCCCAGCGCCAGGGTATGTTGAAAAATTATAAGACCAGTGTTTCCACAATTCTAAGCCAGTTGTGTTTGTTGTTTTGAATGTAAGCTAGCGGCTTACTTCTTCAAATAACCGGCTACATTTTTTTGTTCTTCAAATTTGTATAAAACTCTCTTAATTTGCTTGTATTTGTATGATAAATCCTTCAAACCCTAAAACATCACAATAAACACATATAAGTACCAATTCCTTGTTATTTCTATAAAAGCAATAATGACTAAAACACGATTTGATCAATGAAAAATGAGTATATTATGCTTTTATCATATGCTTAACTCCATCATATATTAATAGGGAGTCGAATGATGTAGGACCCCGAACTTGGTTGAGAAAAACTCATAAGTGAAACCTTTCTACATTTGTTGATTGAACAATATAAATTCTTCTTATTACCTCTCTTTCATTCCTTCTTCATTGCAATGTTGAATTGACCTATCTGTATTGTTGTGGGAATTCTTTATACAAATATCTTCTTGTTACAAGTCTACGTTGTCTGTATAGAAGAATTTTGTAAGCATTGTTTTTGGAGAAAGATTTAGGCCAAAACAGAAAGTACGGATTGGTCTTCTCTAAAACACACTATATGCATGTAATAAATATGTATCTGTAATCTAATAACTGAAGGATATATACGACTCATTAGGAATTGCATCAATCTCCATATAGCCTCAGGGGCACATACCCAATGTCCATTAATGAATTGCTGGATTTCATCAATTTCAACTCCAATGTGAACTTCCATGGAAACTCTATTGGGTCCTTTATGGATGTACTTATATAAGTACTCAACATTCTTCACACTTGCACAAACGTCCACATTATTGTGGTAGTCATACCTAAGAAGCAACCAAGGGTTATAAGGGATGATCCAACTATTATCAACAACATCATTAGGACAATTGGGTAGTGAGATAGTGCTAGTATTTCTCTATCTATAGATTGGGTAAGATTCATTCCCTCAAGAAGTAGCATTTGCAAATGGTTTCAGGAAAAGACGCTTAAAATTCTCTTGTTTCATACATGGTGCCGAAGTATTGTATCCTCCGCATGGTCCATGGATCATATGTTTTAGAGCAACTTCATATAGTTAAGGTTCTTCTCTTTGATTTGGAATTTTTCCCCTTACATTGGTATCATAATCATCAGGTGAGTTGAGTTTATCATCCGAATATAGAAGGATGAGCATATAGGCATGTGGGAAGCCAAGTTTTTGGAACTCTATAACATAAGAATAACCAATTACTTTTCCAAACACTTGTCTTTCAATAATATCTCTCTTGAACTACTCAAGACGTGAGTGGAAAACACGTGAAAGGAAATCTGGGCGATCCTGTGGTGTTTGTCCCAAAAATAACTATTGTTGAATTTCAGGCCATGATGGGTTCCATGTTATAGTTATAAACAAACCTGGTCATCAATATTCTTGAACCAAAGCCATTGCATCTTGATATCTTTGATATATATCTCGTGGACTTCCATAAAATGAAGATGGCAAAATGATCCGACAACCAACATTTCCTATAAAGCTTACTCATGTATCAATTATAGAGTACAATTACATAAGTATGAAGCATTAAGCAAAAATGTTAAATATAAGGACCTGCTTCATTTTCTCCTACAGTAATTGAATTCTGCAATCCTTGGTAAAATTTAGCTCGAATAGTTTCTTGGTTTCATCGCAACCATCTAAGCTTTTGAGTTCTATTTTCACAAAATTATCAACCAAGTATTGTTGGAATAGTCTACCACCCTCAAGAAGAAGTGATTGTTCATGCTCATGAATCTAAGAACAAAATTGTTTGAATGTCAAATTTTGTAACATATGAAATATAAATTGATCGTTGATAATAATACAAGACTATTATCTGTATTTTGTATGCGTAAAAGACATGACATGTGACTTTATTACCATTTGTTGACATAGTGTTCACATCCCATCCATAAATTCCATATGGCAAAAGTAGAGGATATTGCAAGGGGTTGTAATAGCCAACAGTATCATTTATAGTAATAAGATGTCCAGAATGGGATTGTACTATGGTATCATGATCATTCAATTCGCCTATTTCTTCACCTCCAACTATTATAATCATAAGTTAGGACGCAATTGGAAGAGAATATTGATGTTGGCCAACAGCTTGCTCGCAAATGATAAGTTGAAAATCTTTCACATTGTCTAGTGTTCCCAATCGATGTAATTAATGGGCAAGAGGAATGTGAGAATTCAAAACAGAAGAATAGTATTTGTAATTTTCATTCTCAACATTGCACTTTTGATAAGAAGATTTTCCATTTCATGGTCTGTGTCGTATATGTATGTTTGCAAAAACAGTGGCCTTTCATGGTTAGATGATAGGAGACGACCAATCTAATGGTATATTGAACCTTGGGCTCAAAATGTGTAGATTCAACGATTTCCAAGCAACAGAGTATCATCCACATGAGCACCCATTGAAGTAAAGGAAAATATGTGATTGTAAGATCGAATTTGTTAATGAAAATGCCTTCCTAAATTGTTTTGAGCAATAAAAAGTTTAAAAAGATCAAGGGGTGGTGAGGGCATAGGCAAAACAATGCATCCTCTTGAGCATCACATTTCATAAGACTCATATTGGAATAATAGAACATCACAAAATTGAAATGTTGTGGTAGTAGCAAGACATAGTAGTTGATATCCACTACCTTCGTGAAATCCCCTAGCTATTCTAGAAATGTTGTGTTGATGTTGTAGGTAAACTATTGGTAATTACGATTTATAAGTATAATGTAGCAAAATACATAATGTAAATACTATAAATTATGTATAGAAAACATTTATGTACCAGCGGTGGCTATAGATGGGGATGATTGATTAATTTGCATGGAAGAGTCATAATCTGCAAATATAAAAAAAAAATGAGTAAGGTTGAGATGTGAGTAGGGAATAGAAAATGAAAGAAGATGCATTCGCATATAAGTATACGTTCATTTATGCAACATACAAATAGTTATTACATACTTGCATTTTTATAGAATGAAATGATGGGATCGTTTTTGTTTCATTAGTAGTAGTTGCATTTTCAAAAAAGAAAGGAAAAGATTAAAAACATGAAAAATTAATTGAATGGAAGAAGTACAACATGTATGTGTGGGTGAGTATACTATGAGCATGCTGATGAGTTGGACTATGTAAATAAGAAGCTCTTCCACATGAGAAAACAACATGAAGAATATATATTAAACAAAGCCCTATAAAAGTTTAAATAAGAAAGTGTGATTTAATCTTATAAATAACCAATAAGTTATCAAATGTAAAGGACAATTGTACTTATGTCACAAAAAGAGTCGTTGAGGTAGGTCGCATGTTGCTGAGTAGCTATAGGTTTTGGCAAGAAGATAACTTAATGTAAAATAGACTATAAATAAAGCATGAAACATTTAATATTTTTTCCCAAATAGCAATTCATTGATAACACGAATATAGTGAATTATCAGATGCACGTGAGGGGGTAAGATGACATATTTCTATTAGGTGCATGCCTCTTGAAATTGTTCTCCTTTGTGAGACACATCCAATGTTAAATGTGGAATCTATATTTGTTCAATAATGTAGTCGACGATGTAAACCCTAAAAAATTTTTTTTCATAATTCATAGAAAATAATTCTAAAAGTTTAAAATTTAAATCCCAAAAATCGACTCAAGTTAAAACCAAATTCTAAATCAAGACAAACACCATAAACGAAACCCTAAAACGCAAACCAAGTTAAAACCTAATTCTAAATAAAGATCAAAAACGAGATTTCTTAATTTGAGAAATAGGAAACCCTTAAGAACAAAATGGAAAAATCCAACTATTGGTCGAAACAACATTCGTACATCAATCAAATCACCTAACCGTTTCCTAACACGCAAATCAAGACAATATATCCAAATATCGATCAACAACAAAATCTTAAAACCCTCGATAAATTTCAAAATCAGAAATTTCACCAAAAGTCAAACTGAGTCAACTCATAATCTTAGACTCGGTTAAACGATCCCGAGAACTAAAAATAATTAAATAATCACGGATAAAATAAGATAAACCATAGACGTCGAGCTAGAAATATAAAACGATTAAAACTACAAAATTATACGATCTTACGAATAACTCGGTAAAATCGGAAATCAAAACGGAACCCTAAAAGTCAACAAGCCTATAACGAACCCTAGTGTTTAAGATCCGGCAATCCCGCGTTTTCAAACCCTAGAAAACAAAATTAAGTTAATGGCTTAAAATAGTTCGTAATAACATAGGGTAACATAAAAATATTAGATTCGCGAATTTCGAGTGTCGTTTGGACTCAAACGGGGACAGTTCTCGAAAAGCGTGCCCCGGAGCTCGGAATATTAAAAATATTCCGTTTATACCAATAGACTTGTAAAAATATAAGGATTCCAAAAATGTCCGTTTTAGAATTTTTCGGTAACTAAAAATTACGGATAACATATTATTACGCGTATTTTTATTACAACCGGTACTTTAATTGTCTAGTTTACTATTCATAGTACTTTTCTACTATTCATTACTATTTCACTATCTCTACTTTTTCTTACACCTATTTCTTACATCTACATACCTATTTTCTTACTTTTTTCATTTCAATACAACTTTATTCACATCAACTTTACATATTACTTCTTTATTACACAAACAAAATAAAATCAATTTCCCCCCTTACAAGGATCAAAACCAGCGCCTCTTGTCCCCCATTTCACCCATTTTTATTTCTTTTTCAATTTATTTTATTACATCTAAAATTCACTTTAAAAATTCTATAAATACCCCATTCCTCTTTCATTCTTTCACACAATTCTTTACACTACCAAAACTCTCTCAAATTCACTACATAAACTCTCTCTATAACATTTCCCTCTACCAAAACTCTCTTTCACCAAATATCCACAAGAATTTCTCTTTATGCAATACAACTACCATCTCTCCATAACCACATAACCATACATTCACTACCATCTTCATACCACACAAATACCTTAGGTAAAAATTTCTTTCAACCATTTATCTATTCATGTCATGTAACTTAGCATGACTATGGTGTTGTTTTGAAACTCACATGAGTAGTAAAAGCAACAACATGTTCATATTTTGTTCTTGTACATAAGCTTTCTATTTTATTATGTTGTTATTATTATTGTTATTATTTGCTTCTAATCTAACTTATATATGTATATTATGTA
The DNA here is from genome assembly GCA_024138025.1 of Combretum micranthum. Taxonomy (NCBI): domain Eukaryota; kingdom Viridiplantae; phylum Streptophyta; class Magnoliopsida; order Myrtales; family Combretaceae; genus Combretum; species Combretum micranthum. The sequence continues at coordinate 554,947 of JAMXBD010000781.1, forward strand.
TATATTTATTTAGAGCATATAAGCTCATTTGTTATTTATTTACTTTCAAGTTATGCAATTTATTTCATGTTATTATTAAGACTAGTTTTCTAGTCTTAGACTTGTCCATATCAAGTCAAAACAATCTTTTATTTATTTATTTTCTTTAATCTTTCGGGACTAGTCCATTCTTAGTCCGGGATGCCTTGATGAAGCTAAGGCTCCAATACTTGATCGGGATTCCTTGATGAAGCTAAGGTTCCCAATGCTTGATATTTTATTTCCTTGCTTATTATTTGTTTCTATTATTTTCTTATGTTCTTATTATTTATATGCTCATGATATTTGCATCTACATAATGTTAATGTCTCAAGTAATCTAAAAATAGAATTTTACTTTACTAAATAAACTCAAAGCTAGAATTTCGATTAAGTGATTTATCAACAAAATCATGAAGTTACTATCAACAACCTAAGAATAGAGTAATACAAGTTTTCTCAAGTTTTCTTAAAGAACAAAGATAGTTTTACCAAGAAAACATAAGCAATAAATATTTTCTTTGTATTTTATGGTAATCTAAGTTTTAAGAAAAATAAATCGTTAATATTAAAAGTTTAAGACTTAAACTCTTTTCTAAACTAAGAAACAAACTAGTTTTCAAAGTTAATATAAAAATCAACTCATAAAGTTATGAACCCACTTAGGAAAAGTAATAATTTTTAAATTTCTAAAAGAAAGAACTTATTTTCAAAAGAATATAAATAAAGTAAGATTAACAATAATATATTTTATCAATAAAGATGATTCTTTTCAAAAGAAATGAAAAAACAAGTTTTAGAAAGCAAAAGCTTATATTTTAGAAATGAATATAAGAAGACAAGACTCATTTTCTTAAACCACCTAAATACAAAATTATGAAAAGGTTTTCATCAACTTAATATAATTATGATAAATTTGAATTTTAAAGTAAAACTTATGGAAAACTAAGGTACAAGAAAATTTATTTTTCCTTGGAAAAAGAATGAAGAAAATAAGAATATACTCATTTATAACAACCTAGGAAAATATAAAGTTTCTTTAAAATACTTGAAAAGAATTTTCAAAGTTAAAGTTTAAATGAATTTATGAAATAAATTGTGGAGACACTACCATTAGGATTTTTGCATATAAAGTGAGCTTACCTATATATTCAAAGTGTTTATCAACTATATATTTATATACATATATTATTACAAAAGGATTTTCTTTAAAAAATGAAGTTGAGTTAGAAAACGGATTTGTAAAGGTTTGGCAACTTTTGTTTTAAATCTGTACCCAACATTTTCGGAACCCAAATGACCTTATATGACAAAGATAACCTTAGAAATGGATAGATCTTTTCAAATAGGTAGAAAATGGTATATTATATGTGAAATTTCGAGTTAAAATGAGCAAGTTATGGCCATTTTAAGTTGGAATTTCCTCTTATACGATTTTACCGCGATTTTAAGAAAAGTTAGAATCTCCAAGAATAGAAATTTCATGAAAGACTTATCCCGGGTATTTCTTTTGTCTAGAAGACGAAAGATACGAGATACCTACCCGAGGATTACTACGACTAAGAAGATCGCAAAATGGACGAGTGAGTTATTCCTCCTAATTTCGTTACCTTGCTTGTGCTTGTAAAGTAGTGGCATTAGTATACTAAAAAAGATAAAAACGGATATATTTGGGGAATTCGGGATTATGTATATGTGATTCTATGTTTATGTGTGAAATAGAATTAAGAATATCGCAACTTCGAACTATTTTTAAATAATTTTGTTTACTTACTTGTATGATTTTATTGTTTACTAAATTGATTGATCGCCCCTAATAAACCTTAATAAGGTTTGGCTTAAGAAAACTAAAACGCTCACATAGCATCCATCGAGTCACATCTATTTCGGAAGGCTGCTACTCCTACGCGTAGAGTTGGATTGGCTGTGATCGTGCGGTGCCACAGGCTGTTCCTTCCTGGAGAATCCAAATCGCTCGGGGAAAGCGACTCTAGGTTAGGAGCCGAGCCAACCGAACGCTGTGGGTGAGGACCTGGGGACTAGCAGTAGAAGGTCGAGGACCTTCAACCCCGATTCCTAACCTTTGATACGAGGGGTAAATCCGTTCTATATATGGTTTCCGGATAACTGTATATATTTGCGTAATCATGTGATTGTTGCATTATGCATAGCATATGTGTGAAAAATATAAACTTGTTTGAAAATATGGTGCGAATGAAAAGGAATATCTCACTAAGCTAGTTATAGCTTATACCCTATAGATTTTGATGAAATAGGTATACCGTGGCTTAAATTGAGGATCATGACATTGAGGAAGTCATGGAAGGATGGTTAAGCTTCTATGAAGGAAATAGAATCATAAAAAGTAATTTTGTAAGGTTCTTTATATATAATGATTATATGATAGTGATGTATATTTATTTGAAGATAATAGATGGACATGCCCTAAGAATTGCAATGCAATATGTTTATGTTTTATGATAAGTATTCTATTTGCCTTGTTACTTATTTATTATCAATATAAAATGCGCTACTCCGATGCGTTCCCTTAGTTGTGATGTACGCCTCGTATATGATATGAAAGCCTTTGCGTGACTAAGGTAGTTATTCTTAAGCTTTAGTATTGTGTACGGCGGACTGCCACGTTTAGGGTACCCCTCGGGGCGTGACAGACGACTTGCTAGATGATCATCTCTTTGTTGTGCAGTCATAGAGTTCCTCCGAGCACATTGGTGGTCCCGCTAATAATTGCGCACTAAATTTATATAATTTGATTCCATGGTAAATCAGAAATAAACTATGCGAAAGTACAATAGTTATATTTTTCATCTATTTACTCTCTTTTTTTAAATATATAACAGTCTTAAAAAGATGATAATTTTTTTTTGTATCTTATTAATTAGTATTCAAAGATAGTTTATAACAACATTCAGTACACATATATAGACAATAAAAAATATATTGAAACGGCAATAAATACCAGTTGTTTGGATCAAAGAAAGAATGAATAACAATGTAAAATTGTGATAATGTAAGGTAATTTCATTAAAGCACTCCTAATTTATTTTTTTATCAATATACTATCCCAATATTTATCATAGTGCTAAAAATGAAAAAGTAAATTCTAAATTTCAAATATTAAGATTGAATATGATAAAAAATAAAATTCCATTAACTTTAGGGGAGGGAGACCTCCAATTTAATAAGGAATTTTTCTGTAATTTCATTCACTGTGTGCTTTGGTTTAGGCACTATTGTCCCTCAAATAAACAGATGGAATTGACTCTTAGAATGATCAAATTGGAATATCAAAAAGAGAAAATCAATTCCTCAAACATTGTTGACATAATTGAAACATAATCTACAAAGAAAAAAATATATATAAAGTGATAACAATTTAAAATGCTACTTAGTATTATGTCAATCTTAAAATAGCAAAAACATAGTTTACAAATATAGATTTAACAATCTTAGAAAAGGTTCAACCTGTACATTGTAAATGGATCATTGATATACCTAATACGAAATACAGACTTATCACCACTTCTTGATGAAAAATCAATCATAGGATCGTTCTCCAAAATGACAAAATTCAATCCAATTGTCTTTTGTAATCTTTCCAATACCTATTAACAAATACATCCTATGTCAATGCAAACAAAATGGGTCCCATAATGTTACATGTCCAGAAACAATGTCAGATATTAAATGCAAAGTCGAAAAACTAAAATTAGATGAGGACATGGGAAACACTAAAGTGTACTATATAATTTAAATCGTTGAAACAATATGACTATTATTAAAGCATATGAAAGAGCAAAATAAGGATTTGTCATTTTCAAAAATATAATTAAAATATCTCTAGGGCTAATTAACAAACATTAGTCTCTCTATAACCTTAATCAATGAAGCTCATTTACACTTCTATCTAAACATGAGATAGAAAATCAACAATACCAAACTTCTTGAAAAACGAAATTAAAATTATAAGTACCCATAGTCTTGCATTTAAAATGTTACTGTGAAAAAAAAAAAAAAAAAGAAATTCACCTATGGAGAAACCAAACTTCTCAGGTCCAATGGGGTTATTTGTTTGTGATTTGATTTTCATAATAAAAAACTTAACGAATGACACATTACAACTTACCCAAAAACTAAAAGCAGTTAATAAGATGTAAAAAAAAAAAAATAAATAGAAAAATTAACATGAGATGGTTATCTATTTTATCTATTAACTTTTTTTATTAAAGAAAAAAATTTGAAAAAGCAACTTGCTTGTATACAAAAACTGGTTGGGTATCAAATGATTAAATAATAACTATTGAAAATTAATCAAACCAAAGTCATGAAATTGAAACCACTGAATGGAAAATAGTCTTTGACTTCTAATTGGCCCTATTCAACATCATGAACAACATCACCAAGCCAACGATTCCAATTAGTACAACACATATCACACCAATGATTCCATCTGAAGAGCTTAAAATGTTTCAATGAGTTTATTAGTACTCATATATGCACCGATACAATAACTGTTTTGTATAAATAAATAAATAAAAGTATTAGTCCCTTCATTTTAAAAATACAACATATACCTCCATATAGGCAATTTCCCTCTCCTTTCCAAACATCAATGATTATGCAATATTTTAAAGTTCTTTAAGAAACAAATTCCAACTCTATGATTTCACTCTGCAGACAATCAATACATTAACTACTCCCTATTGCTACAAATTTTATGTCTAGTTAACACAATTTTGCTGATAAAAAACTCAAAGTTGTTAACATGAATCATCAACATGTTAACATATTCAGCTTTACAATATCACTCCAAACTCAATCAAATTTATTCAAGGAATCAACGAACATTGGTCTCCCTATAACCTTAATCAATGAAGCTCATTTGCACTTCTGTCCAAACATGAAATAGGAAATCAACAATAAATAACTTCTTAAAAAACAAAGCTAAAATTATAAGTACCCATAGTCTTGCATTTAAAAATGTTACTAAGAAAAAACATTAAAAAAAAACTCACCTATATAGAAACCAAACTTCTCATATCTGGTGGGTTATCTGTTTGTGCAATCAATTATTGTAATATTTAATCCTGCATCAAACACATACATTAAGATTTGATTATCATAGTAGAAAACTTAATGAATGATACATTACAACTTACCCATAAAACTAAAAAGCAGTTAATGAGATGTAAGAAAATAAATAAATTAAAAACAACATTAACATGGAATGATTATCTATTTTATCCATTAACATTTGTTTTATATAAAAGAAAAAAAAATTGGAAAAGCAACATGCTAGTATACAAAAACTAGTTGGGCATTAAATGATTAAATAGTAATTATTGAAAATAAAGCACATCAGTCACAAAATTGAAATCACTGAATCGAAAATAGTCTTTTGGCTTTCTTTTTTTTTTTTAATTTAAAAAAATTTAGAATAATGAAAAGCATTGAATAGGGTTGCAGTAGGACATTATCATCTTCGACTTCTAATTTGCCTAACTCAACATCATTAACAAAGAAAGCATACTGAGATGCATCGAACACCTTAACCCCACAAAGCCAACAATTCCAATTAGTACAACACATATCACATCGTGAAATTTGTATTGAAGTGAAGAAATTTTAGAAACTTAAGAGTAATAGAATTCATATACTGAAAATAAAGCATAACAAAGTCACAAAATTGAAACCGCTGAATGGAAAACAATCTTTTGGTTTTCATCGAATAGGGTTGCAGCAGGACATCATCATCTTCAACTTCTAATCAGCCTAATTCAACATCTTCAACAACATCGTTAACAAAGGAAGCATACTGAGATGAATCAAACATCTCAACCCCTATAAAGCCAATGATTCCAATTAGTACAACACATATCACACCATGAAATTTGTATTGAAGTGAAGAAATCTTAAAAACTTAAGAATAACAGAATTCATATACAGGTCCTATCTAAAAACTTTAAACTTAATTTTGTACAAATTCTGCAATAAACAAAGGTCTAAACCTAAAAAAAAAAAAAAAACATTTGATTTTTATGAGAAAACAAAGACATACCTAAACACTCTATGACTATGTAAGGATTGATTTTTATAACAAAAAACTTATAAAAGAGACAAAACACTCACATGAAATCGTGTTGATTTGGTGATGGTTCCCTAACATGGTTTTGCATGGAGAGGTCAATGCCAGAGGTAGATATGGTCAATGATGGAGATGGTGAAAGTGGTGGTGTTCCTGTATTTGGCTTGTAGACATAGTGATGTGATTCTGTCCATGGTTGGTATAATGGTTTGAGTGTGTGGTTGAAGATGACTATTAATGTGGCATCGATCTTATGCTTGGGTGTGGCTAAGGAGGCAGTTCCGTTCGCAAGCTCGGTAGAGAGTCAGAGAGGTTAAAGAGAGAGTGGCTAGAGAAAGGGTAAATGGTAGAGTGGCAATGGTAAAAATCATCAACATAAAATGTGGACATCAAAGATAAGGATATAATTTTAAAATTACTGTGGTCACCTGGGTTTGGAACGTGGGAAGATGACAATGGCTTTTTTTGCCAATGACTGAAACTATATGGGAAAGAGGGAAACGTGGGCAGATGATGGAGAATTCAACTGGCTTGACTGATGTTAAAAATTTTTGACATGAATAATGGGGAATTCCTTTAATAGTAATAGATGAGATTATACAATATAAACTTAGTATAATAAATGGCAAATAAAAATATTTACTAAATTAGAAGTCTTATTAAAATAAGGGGAATTTCTATAGATGATTACTGACAATATGATAGTCTCTAATCTATACTATGTATGATCTTGTTGACGATACCATCCTTTCAACCCTCAAAATAAATATAGTAATTGAAATATTAATTATTTTAATGGTTCGATCACGATTGGATATAATATAAGTTGTTAGATGGTGACGGGACAGGTCCCGTCAAAATTAGTAACAAGACCATACAATTTCCCCTAAACGATTCATTTATTTTTCTAAAGGTTCTTTTCCAATATCTTCGTAATTTTTTTTCTCCCCAAAAATTTTAGAATTGTTATTTTTGGAAATCTTAACATTGAGGGAGTAATAATGGATCTCTTTCCAAATGATAGTAAGAAAATTATACGGATTGTATATATAGATGACCTTATTACTTGGATTGGTGATCATGAAATAGTAAAAAATTGAAGGATTTCTTATAACAAAAGTTCCATGCTAAAGGCATAGGTAGCTTGAAATATTTCTATGGAATTAAAATGGCTTGATCCAAATGAGTTATACATCTCTCCTAGTAAAAGTGGAGTTGTGCAAACAAGTTATATGGGTCCACCTGTCGCATCTTGCCCCACCACGCTTTAACATGTGGGTTATGCGTTCAGTCGACTTTCACTCATATTAATTATAATACAGGTTAAAATTTTTGGCTTAATTTGCCCAGGGATTAGTGGGTTAAGCGGGCTAGCTCATCAAACCACTAGTATATAGCTTTTTTGTTAAAGTAATATTATAATACAATATAATGATATTATGTAATATTTTAATTAAAATATCTTATTTAATTCTTACTTTCACATACATGAAACTTTCCTTACAACTTCTATTGATGTTGCTAATAAGATGTTAGACTTTGGTAACGACTACCGATGAACGGCATTTATATATGCATACACTAATAATGTAAATATAAGGAAGAATTATTGTTTTGGTCTTCATTGTCATCCTAAATCGTTTGATATATTATGTAGAGGTGTGCATGGTATGATTCGGTGTGGTTCGTCTCCAAACTGAACCAAACTATGAATAATATGGGATGATTATTTTTATTAATTCATAAATAATTATACGGTTCAGTTTGTGAAAATTTTTTGAATTGAAAAAAAAAATTCAGTATAATTTGGTTAGCAGTTTGAACTGTTTCCGTGAATCAATGAAAAAAAAAGTTCATGCAATTAGCATTAAAAGTATTATAGTAATGTTATTATCAATAACTAATATACTTTATCAGATAAAAAAATCATGCATTTTGAAATATATCAGAGTATGTGATATTGGACATGAATATTAGATAAATGCTTGACAACCTTGGTCTGTCTGGACAAAACCATAAAAATAGTAGCATTGGTGATGGATCCTCGTATAGTACCGCACTATATGTATAACATATATATTTGGGATATGTTGTTTGTACTTTGGGTGCTTTTTAGATTCCTTTTTTGTTTACTTGGAAAAATAAAGGACTGATGCTACAATCTCTTCACAAACCTAATATTATTAAATAAAATAAAATAAATAAATAAATAATGGATGTCCCAAAACTTTAATGTTTCAAAAACAACCCAAAAGCTGATAAATAATCAAAATAGGGAATAAAAACTGTAACTTTGGATAAAACCACATGACATCTAAACTTGAGAATTCATTAATGCCATGTTTGATATACAAGAATGATTTGGATTGGAATGGAATGAGTTTGGGAATGATAAATCCATTCCTATGTTGAGAAGATTATATGGAATGGAATGGCTAAAAAGTATAATTGTCGAAAATGTCCTTAGTAATAAATGCAAATTATGAATACATGATAGGATAAAAAGTAATTGCACTACATATAATTAATAAGGGTGGAATAGAATTGTGATTCTGCCTTCCCAAAGGAGGAATTGAATTGCCCTTCAAAGCCGGATCTTTGCTTCCAAGATTTCGTGATTCTAGCTTCTAAAAATGCTTCCAAACATTGAAAGGAAATGAAGATAGAATCAAGATTCCATTCCGGTTTTTTCCTACATACCAAACTTGTAAATGTATAAAACCTTTTACCACCAACTCGGCCACCAAAGATGAACATATGACAATTGATTGCAAGAGTTGATATTTAGAACTACATGTAACACACAAATCCATTATTATAGCCATAATTAAATACAAAACATAGAATATTTAGAACTCTAGTAGAAGTACATAAAAGCAATCATAAAAATAAAAAGTAAAGAACAAGGACACAATCTGCAGAGGGAACAACTACTGCCATGAACTAATCAAATGGATACTAACACGAATCTCTGATTTACTATTGGGGGATACTAAAAAAAGGAGCTAAATATTCAACAACACATCGACTATAAATAAATAATAATAGTACTTATCTACTATAGATTTCAATATGCAATTGGGTTTCTGAAACTTAGAATCAAGGTAAGAGTTAAATACCTTCACAAGGGAAATAAGTATGCGAGCAAAATAGCACAAGAGTGAGTTGAAGGGGTCTAGATCTCTTGATATTTTGTGGTTTCTCCTTCTGCTGGTCACAATTGAACCTAAGCGACAACAAGACAAAAGTAGAGTGCTCTAAGGGTGAGGTGAAGCATAAAGGTGATGGTGAGGTGAGACGAAGTATAATGTAAGTCAAAGATGAAGAGGAGATTGGGATTGGGAAAGAGTGGGCGAGGTAAACCAAACAAGTGAGAGACTGAGAGTGAGAGTATGGTCTAGAGAGTAAGTTAGGGACTTAGTGTTAGTTTTAGATTGGGTGAGAAATTCACTACTTTAGTTTGATGAGTGTTTTTTTAAACATATATATATATATATGTAATGGATAACGATTTGTTTCACAATCCCGAACCAAATCATGAACCGAATTATCTTTAGTGAACTGAATGGCGAGCCAAACTAGTTTAAAAAAAAAACTAAAAATTCGATTCGATTCGATCTTATTCCAATTGATTCATGGTCCGACCTTTTTTTTTTTTTTTTTTTTTTTTTTTTTTTTTTTGCAAAAGCTTGATACTATGGCATATTATATTAGTACCACAAATAAAATGACTAACTCCAAGTAGTTTAAAGATATGGGCCAAACTCTAAAGTAGAAAAAGATCACGAATTAGTGCTCATAGTCATGTGAAGCTCTTTTTTTTTTTTTTTTTAATCAAAGGGGAAAAGGGAAAAAAAAAACAAGCAAAAATTACATACGACCAAGGTTGTCAAACTCGCGATTCTATGTAGAATCGCTAGGGGGACAGTAAATCGGAACATAAAATCGAAACATAGAAACATAAGTTTCTACAACCTTTTCAAAATAGCTTTGAAAAATTATAAAAATGCTTATAGAAGATGTAAAACACATAATGGATGTTAAAAAAATAAAGAAATTAAGTTAATCTTTTTCATTATTACTCTTAGTCTATAATATAGCACATATAAAAAAGAGCGGATAAAGTCAAAGTTAATTTATTTTCTATTACTTCGTTTGAAATAAGCGATAAATTGTAGGATAATCAAAATTTTCAACTTATTAAATGCTTAATTATACAAATGAAATAAATAAGTTTTCTTGTCAACTTTATAGGTACAACTTAACTTGAATAAATTCCATAAATGTAGAACAAGGGTTTTCAGGGAAGGGAGGGAACAAGATAAAGAGATTGTGTGGATACCAAATAGAAACGACAATAAGAAAGATACATCATTCTAATTTTTAATAGTTGATGAGCTTATAAATATACAGTCGTATTTTTTATATTTTAGCTTAATTAACTCAAATAGGTAGAATCGATAAATTCGATTAAAATCGTAAGATTCTACCAAGTTTACATGTAGACTCGGTTGAAATCGTAAGATTCTACGAAAAAAAGATTCTACGCACGAGTCAACTAAGAATGACCTCCTAAAATCGTAAACTCGTAGAATTGTATAGGTAAAATCGCGATTTTAACAACTATGCATACGACACATCCTAGCTATGGATACTCCAAAAATATCCTCATACAAAAGGTTACAAATCTCTCTAGGAATCATTTGCAAGTAATGCACACCCAAAGGGAGACTAATGGCAGCATTAGCAAGCCAATTAGCACCTCTATTGTCTTCCCTGTGAATATATTAGATACGCACTTCCTAGCTTCTATCAAGGAGTTTCCAAATCAAGTTAATAAAAGGTCAACAATGGTTTCTGATTTTGATTCTCATAATTAAGGTTTGTATCATAGTTTGATTGTCAAGCTCCAAAATTACCTTTCGAAAACCAGTATCCCAAGCCTTTTGCAAACCTATACAGACAACTTAACTTTTTGCCATAACCATAAGACACATACCAGGTGTTATGGAAGAGCCACCAGTCCATGCTCAAGAGTCAAGTCAACAAGAAGATCAAGTGGCGAAGGTTGAAGTTCAAAGGATTTCAAGTCTAATTAGCTTGCCTCAAGGACCAATCACGAGATCTTGAGCTAAGAAGCTTCTACAAGCTTTAAATCAACATTTCCAAGGCTTGATGATGTATGTTAGTGATGGATTACAAGGGTATCAAGGCTTTGTAACAAGTGGGATTCAAGCGCGGTTCAATATAATTTAAGTTCAAGTGAGTTTATAAGGAGATTTGATGAAATTAGGCGAATCCACATGAAAGCCGCCGGCCTATCCTTCAACACCGGCCATTTAGGCTACCGGCGTTGGCACCGGCCTTCATTTAGGCTTAGTTTATTGCTTAGTTTGAATTTCTTTTATGTCTTCCATGTATTTATTATTTAGTTGCTTAGCTTTTTGGGCTAACTAAGCCTATAAAAACCCATCACATGTAATCTTTTCAAATAGACTAGAATGAATGAAAATTTAAGAGCTTTTTCTTTTGTGTTCTTGAATGAATGCATGCTTCTTAAAACAATTAAGGAAGTCTGATTACCTTCTTTGTGGAGTGTTTCGAGGTTATGGCATCCGTATTCTAACTCTCTAGATCAAGCCTAAGGCAAACCTAAATATAATCCATCTTAGGGGTTGGTTCCAATAGTATTCGTGGGTTTTCGTATTACTGTGCTGGGGATTCATAATACTCAAAAGGGTTCTCAGGCGTGATTGCAAAAGTTCTCGTATCATTTTGTATCAGAGCTTTGGCTCTATATCAGGTTATATCATTCTTGTTTTCAATCTTTTATTTTCTCTTAATTCTATTCTACTTTAGATCATAAAGTTTGTGTCTTTATTTCATCTAGGGTTTGTTCATCACGTTTGGAATTTTTATCTAGTTTGATTTTTTTTATTAGGGTTTGTTAATCTTTACATTTGTTTAGAGTAAAAAAAAAAAAAAGAAAAGAAAATTCGTGCAAAAAAAAAAAAAAAAGAGGAAAGAAAGAAAAGAAATTCAAATTAAAAAAATAATTTCCAATTCTTGAATTATTTGATTGTTCCAATTGTAGTGTGAATTTCGATCAAGGGATATTAGGAAAACACCATTCATACAATTCATATCATCCTCATCTTGAATTTCCTTGGAATTGTTCTAAAGAGTGTGATTCGCTTGAGAACATTGAAGAGTGAGGCTTGAGAGTTGTGAGGAATACCTGTGTGTGAAATCTTATTTTAGTGAAACACAAGTGAACAACCCCATCTGTGTGAGTGCAAATACAAAAGGGAGCGTTTGTGAGGAAACTGAAAATTTTGAATTAACGTTTGCTTGTTTTGCAGGTGAAGATGTCTGGTAAGGGTTCTGGTGTTAGTAAAGATGATACTAGTATGGATAAGGCTAGGTTGCAAAAGGCTCAAGTGTTGACGTTTAGGCGTTTAAATGAAACTCTGATGGCTATTAGAGAGTCCATGGAGAGTATGAATTTGAGGCTGCAGGCTATTGAGAAGAGGGAGTCGAGTTCTAGTGAAGGGAATAAGGGAGGTAAAGTTTCCACACCATAGTTGGATGATGTGGCGGATGTTAATGACTATCTGGGAGAGGCATATGAAGATAGTGCGGCATTAGTATTCAATAGAAGTGGAAGAGGTCGTAGAGGTATGGGAAGAGGTAGAGGGCAGGAGAGTTACATTGCTGGTAAGAGTAAAGGGAATGATGATTATGTAGATAGAGATATGGGTGCATTAAATTGAAAATTTCTATTTTTCAAGGTAAGTCTGATCTAGAGGCTTACTTGCAATGGGAGAAGAGAGTTGAGCCGATTTTTTACTATCACTAGTATATTGAGGAGAAGAAGGTGAAATTAACTGTAACCCAGTTTCATGATTATGCTATATCTTAGTGGGATCAACTGGTGACTAGCAGGAGGAGGAACCTGGGGTATCCCATTGAGACCTGGCATGATCTCAAGACGGTGATGAGAAAGCGTTTTATTCCCAGGTATTTTCAAAGGGAATTGATGCAGAGATTACAGGTGTTGAGGTAGGGTAGTAGGAGTGTAGAGGACTACTACAAAGAGATGGAGATGATCATGACAAGGGCTAATGTAAATGAGGATGAGGAGGCCACCATGGCATGTTTCTTAGGTGGTTTGAGCAAAGAGATTGCTGATAGAGTGGAGTTGCAACATTATGTAGAGTTGGAGGATATGGGATATCTTGCCATTAAAATTGAGAAACAACTCCAAGGCAAAGGGCCAACCAAGTATGTTTCCAAACCTTCCTCTAGTTATAACACTGCTTGGAAAGGGTATGGAAAGACTGAGTCTAAAGGGGGAAGTAAGCCTACAGTTGATGTTGCACAGGGGAAGAATAATGGGGTTTCATATGAGAAATTTAAGGTAGTTGAGCAAAAGAGTAGAAATAGGGACATTAAGTGTTAGAAGTGTTAGGGTATAGGACACATCAGTAGGGAATGTCCTAACAGGAGAACTATGGTGATGAGGATTGGGGAGATTGTCATTGATGATGAGGGAGGTAAAGTGAAAGTGAGGATGATGACATGCCTCCGTTAGAGGATTGTAGTGATGCTGGGAGTGTTGAGGAAGCATTGCATGCACTTAGCACCTAGTTAAGGGATGATTTCCATGAGGAACAGAGGGAGAATCTATTCCATACTAGATGCCATGTCCAGGACAGGCATGTAGTGTGATTATTGATAGAGGAGTTATATTAATGTGGTGAGTACACTCTTGGTTAATTGTTTAGGTTTGCCTAGTACGCATCCAAGGCCATACAAACATCAGTGGCTCAACGACTGTGGCAAGGTTAAGGTAAACAGCAAGCTTTTATTACTTTTTCCATTGGCAAATATTGTGATGAGGTGCTCTGTGATGATGTATCTATGCATGCTGGTGATATACTGTTAGGTAGACCATGGCAATTTGATAGGAAAATAGTGCATGATAGTTACCTTAATAGGAACTCTTTTACCAAGGATGGGAGGAAAACAATTTTGGCACCACTGTCCTCTATGGAAGTGTATGAGGACCAATGTAAAATAGAGAGGCTGAGAGTTGAGGCTGAAAGAAAAGAGAGGGAGAATAGAAAAAGCACTTTAGAGGGAGAGAAAAACAAGAGTGAACATAAAAAGAGTGGTAAAAGTGAGAAGAGTGAAAAGAAACAGGGGAGTGAAAAGCAAAATGAAAATAAGCCTGGAGAGAACAAGAGTAAGAATGTAAGCTTGATTACTAGGTCAAGTGAGGTTAGGCATACTTTGAGTGCCAGTAAGCCTATATTTGTATTTCTGTGCAAAGGGGCTTGTTTGGCCACTAATAAAATTAACCCATCTTTGCCTAGTGTGTTTTCTAATTTGCTGTAGGAATATGGAGATGTGTTCCCAGAGGAGATGCCTAGTGAACTTCCACCAATTACTGGCATAGAGCATCAGATTGACTTCATTCCTGGAGTTGCCATTCCCAATCGACCTGCCTACAGAACTAATCCCAGTGAGGCAAAAGAGATCCAGAAGCAGGTTGAGGAGTTACTGGAGAAGGGGTATGTGAGAGAGAGTCTGAGTTCTTGTTCAGTCCCTATGATTCTAGTGCCTAAGAAGGATGAGACTTAAAGGATGTGTGTAGACTGCAGAGCCATCAACAAAATCATTGTAAAGTATTGTCATCCTATTCCTAGTGAAAAGTTGAGTGGAGCGGCATTGAAGTATCCAACATATGACAAGGAACTGTATGCCTTAGTGGGCGCATTGCAAACATGGCAGCACTATATTTGGCCTAAGGAGTTTGTCATACACACTGCCATGAGAGGTTGAAGCATCTGAAAGGTCAAGATAAGCTGAACAAAGGCAGATAAGTAAACAAGACAAGGAACAAGTTGGTATAGTTCATTGAGACATTCCCTTATGTGATCAAATACAAGCAGGGTAAGGAGAACATTGTTGCTGATGCTCTTTCAAGAAGATTTTGTGAAGAAGCTACATAAGCAGGTAAAGGACAGGATTGAGAAGCAGAATGCCAAAGTAGCTTCAAGAGTGAACAAAGGAAGGAAACCCATGATTTTTCAACTTGGAAATTGGGTTTGGGTGCATTTTCTCAAGGAAAGGTTTCCAATGCAAAGAAGTCCAAGTTGAATCCAAGAGGAGATGGTCCATTTCAGATACTTGTGAGGATCAATGAAAACGCCTACCGAGTCGACTTACCAGGTGAGTATATTGTTAGTGTCACCTTTAATGTTGCTGATCTTAGTCCGTTTGATGTAGGTGATGCTTTTTGATTCGAGGATGAATCCTTTTGAGGAGAGGGAGGAATGTTATGGAAGAGCCACCGATCCACGCTCAAGAGTCAAGTTAACAAGAGGATCAAGTGGCGAAGGTTGAAGTTCAAAGGATTTCAAGTCCAATTAGCTTGTCTCAAGGACCAATCACGAGATCTCGAGCTAAGAAGCTTCAACAAGCTTTAAATCAATATTTCCAAGGCTTGATGATGTATGTTAGTAATGGATTACAAAGGTGTCAAGGCTTTGGAACAAGCAGGATTCAAGCGCAATTCAATATAGTTCAAGTTCAAGTGATTTTACAAGGAGATTTGACAAAATTGGGCGAATCTACATAAAGGCCACTAGCTTATCCTTCAACGCCGACCATTAGGCTGCCGGTGTTGACACCATCCTTTATTTAGGTTTAGTTTATTGCTTAGTTTGAATTTCTTTTCCTTGTATTTATTTTGCTTAGTTTGAATTTAGTTTCCTTGTATTTATTGCTTAGTTTGAATTTTTTTATGTCTTCCATGTATTTATTATTTAGTTGCTTAGTTTTTAGGCTAACTAAGTGTATAAAAACCCATGATATGTAATCTTTTCAGATAGACTAGAATAAACGAAAATTTGAGAGCTTTCTCTTTGTGTTCTTAAATGAATGCATGCTACTTAAGAACATTTAAGGAAGTTTGATCGTCTTCTTTGTGGAGTGTTTTGAAGTTAGGGTATCGTGTTCTAACTCTCTAGATCAAACCTAAGGCAAACCTAAATCTAATCCATCTTAGGGGGTTGATTCCAATAATATTCATAGGTTTTCGTATTACTGTGCTGGGGGTTCATAATACCCAAAAGGGTTCTTGATAGCAAAGGAAGCAAAGGTTCTCGTATCACTAGGATTCACCATAAAACCCCCAACATAGGCACCATTGAAGTTGGGAAAAATACCTCTAGCACTAGCTATATGAGTGGAACTTTTAAAGGCCCCATCTGCATTAATTTTAATTTAATCCTTTTGGGAGGTTTCCATGTAATTAACCTCTCCACTCTTAAGTGTCTAGCTACTCATTTAGGAGGAAATAATTCTATTGCAAATTGAAATTCTCTAGCTTTCCTTAGAATTGTTGCTACCAAATTACTACCCCATATGTCTTATCCTCTAAAGACCTTTTTATTTTGCCATTGCCAAATCAACTAACAAGTTGTACAAAAGATAGTAGAGCAACAAATCCCATGGATTATTCCATCCTTCTTAAAGTTGTGAATAAGCTACCTATGCAAAGACATATTAAAGAAGGATTGGGTATCAGTAGCGGGAAGGAGTTCATGCCATGAGCAAATAGCTTTGTAATGGCTTCACAAGATGTGATCAATCGATTCAACCTCATAGCCGCAAGAATCATAACTCAAATCTTTAGTCATGTGTCTTATATGTATTTCCTTGTTAGTCAATAAGGCTTCATGGAGTGCTAACCATAAGAAAGATCTGACCCTTTTAGGGCCTTTCCAATCCATACCACCTTCCATTTTAATTAACAGAGTTCCAGTTTGTCCAATCAATGGACATATAACCTGAAGCAACAGTGAACTTACAGAAGTAGAGAGACCAAAATATATATGTATATCATCTTCGTTACTTGTCCTAAGAGGAGGAATAGCTACTATGTTGAGAGTAACCGAAGGTGGAAGGAGATGTTGAAATCTCATCTAATCTCATTGCCCTACCAAATTAATATAATCTACCACTTTAGTATCGAGAAGATGCTTAAGAATTTTATGGTTGGCCAGTTCAGACAATGGACAATGAAGATCAGTCTAATTATCAACCCAAACCGCACTATTCTCCCATTTCCAATACCTCAATGAATCCCCTTCATCACAACCTTCCATACTTTCCCAATCTGCTTCCTTAAGTAAGAGGCATTAGATCTTCTAACATCCAAAGGCATAGTTCCAAACTAAATCCCATACTTAATACGCAAAAGTTTAGCCCATAACCCATCATTATTAGTGAGCACTTTGCATGCCAGCATAATTCATTAGCTTAGATTTTCTCACCCCTAAACCTGCCTATGTTTTTTCGAGCCATGACAAAGCCCCAAATGAAATTTCCAGCAATCATATCAAGGGAGTCACAGTGACCTTTAGGGAGAACTTGTATATTGCATAGAATAATAAAGGATAGATGATAGGATGGATTTATAAAGAGTCATTCGTCCTACTAAAGAAACTTTCTATTCATTCCAGTTACTTGCTCTAGCTTTTACTTTATCAACTTTTTTTTATAAGTACCTTTAGTTACTCTTGAGTGCAAAATAGGGACTCCAAAGTAATTTCCCAGTTCAAAGGTTCTCTTAAAATCCAATTTTGAACTTAGGGGATTGGCTACATTCTCATCAATAATTGGAGAAAAGAACACCTAAAACTTATCTTTATTAATATGATGATTGGTGAAATCACAAAAGGATTGAAGGATATTGTTAATCACTTCCACTTGTCTCTCCATCGCCTTCGTAAAGAGTATGAGAACATCAAAAAAAAAAAAAAAAGAGATATTCTCAGATCTTCATTTCTAAAGGAAGAAACAACCCAATCACCATTATTAATTGCAACAATGATAGAATGAGCAAGTCTTTCCACACACAAGACAAAAGTCATGTTAAGCTCTTTAACCGAGCATGCTACCTATCCTCCAATTATGTCTGATTTGTCAATTGTGCATAGTATTTAATGAATGTCCCTCAGCTGTAGGTTGCTTTTAGTTTAAGCTGTATTCAGTTTTTATAATTATTTTAATTTGATCTTATTTAAGTAATTATTAATAATAAAAATCTTACTCAATATATTATTTTGGAAAATTAAGAAATAATTTAATTACTTTTTATGTAAAATTTTTTTAATTTGAATTAAACTATTAATTCATGACCCCCTCCTAGTTTTCTCATGAATGAGACCAATACTTTTACATAAGGAAATCAATACTTCTTACATGAGACTAGAATGCCAACTTATTCATCTATTTGTTGAGTCAATTCAAGCAATTTTAAATTTTAAATTATACCTATAATAAACTATAAATGTATGATTTATACACTCTAGCTTTAGGAGAGTGTTATAATGAATTAGCCATGTTGATCAAGGTTATTTGTATGCTATCATCTTCTTATTATTTATTATAATATTTATATATGCTAGGATTTGTAACACTTAGTATGCAATTTTCCCCACTAAAAACAACAATATCCAACGAAAAGGGAAGACCAGTAGTTGTGGCTTCGTAGTGTGCCTAATATCTAAGAATAACAAACTTAAAATGGCCTAAGACAAGTTTGAAAGGTTCGAAGTCAACCAAATTGTCTCCAAGTTAACCAAGGAAGTACTTAGGTTAACCTAACATACTCTCTTTACTCTTGCTTAATACTTAGCATACACATAAGGTTGTAAACTAGTTAAGTCAAGTCAAACTGATATTTTAAAGGCTCAAGTTTATCTCGTTTAAAATTTATCGAGCTCAAGTTGAATTTTTTATTAAGTTTGAAATTTAGGTGTAAGCTTAGCTTATTTAGTTAAGCAAGCTTTAGTTAGAGCTCAAGCTTGGCTCGTTTAGCTAAATGAGATCGAATTGAGTCAAACTTTTCATCGAGCTTAAAACCTAAGCTCGAGTTCGACTCGTTTAGATAATCTATTTTTCATTTTTTTTCCAAACCTAAAATATAATATAATATATATATATATATATAAGTGTTGTTATATATGTATATACATAAATATTAAATAGAATTAAGTTTTTGTTATATTAATTATATAGTTATATATAATATATCATGCATAACAAATTTACAAATTTGCTAACAAACTTATTAACGAATTCACTTACAAGACTAAATTAAAGCTCGAGCTCAACTCATTTAGATAAACGAGTTTTACTTTAGGCTCGAGTTCGGCTCGTTTACTAATCAAACTTAAGTCGAGCCAAGCTACTTGAGCTCAGCTCATTTACAACCCTATCACACATTAGAACAATAATATGCTTTTATAAAATAGGACATGTTCGTATCCTTTTCTTATCTATTAGGTAATTACAAAATGAATATAGCTTATAATAGCAAAGTCTGTAAAAACGTCTCCACGGAAGAATTCTGTTTTTTATCATCTATCAGTTTGTATTTTATTATGAGAGAGAGTTGGTGAGGGGTTTTTTTCTATATATTATATATGTATATTTATATTTGCATATAATTAAAAGAACAAGAGATTCTATTTTGGAATTGGCTCTAAAAGTTGGTGTTGCTTATTTCAGATGCAGAATAGCGGGTTTCTCATGGTAATTATTCATGTGATCATGCTTAAGGTCATTAAACTAACGTTACTTGTTGCCAAAACTACTGTTCCACGAAAAGATAAACATCCTTTTATTTTTAGACAACCAAAACATATTAGGCAACAAGGACATTATATCATTTGACATATGACTCTCACTAGCACTCTTTCAAACACATCCTGAAACAGCTAAATCTGTCTGATAAATGTGTAAAGTTACACATTTATCCTATATTAATGAACTCATAAACATGCATTTATTTAGACTTTAGGGTATATTTATACTAAAAAGTTGATGAAACGTAGATTCTTGGATTGATGGCAAATATAGATGAAAAAGGATCAATAATTGAGCTCTAGTCAAATAACATGTGACATTAGACATCGTCACGGTCCGGTTCGGGTCTGGAATCGGACCCGAACCGCCAGTTCCCTGTTCCAAAAGTGGTGGAACCGGAACCGGACCCGTGGGAGCCGGTCAGGTTCCCGGTTCTTAGGAACCGCCGGTTCTCACGGTTCGGTTCCGGTTCTAGAAGAACCGGGAACCATGAAAAAAAATGAAAAATCAATTAAATAATTTACTTAATTTAACTAAGAAAAAATACAAAATAAATTTTTAACTTGAAAAAACATTGAGCCTAATAATAATTGTTCATGACATTAGTTAAAAAAAATTTTATAATTATGTATTTATTTATATACAATCACTTGCACTTTTTTAGTTGTTATATTAGCAATGTGACACTATAAAATATTCAAAGATATAAATAATTCTCAATAACAAAAAATGAATCACACATTATTAAGAAAGAAAGTCTACTTTAATTAGAAGTCTACATAAATTTAACAATATATGATTTCAAATGTATTATTATTACTTATATTATAATAACACATTAAATATTGTGAATAGGAAATAAATTTTTTATTATTTATGCAAAAATAGTTTTAAATATTTATTTTATAATTATAATTTTTTATAATTTTCTTTTATTTTTTTCTTACTTTTTTTTTTATAATTTCTATAGTGTAGAACCGCCGGTTCTGCCGGTTCTTGAATCGACGATTCCAAAACCGCCGGGTCATGCGGTTTTTAGGGATGGAACCGTAAGGACCCGTCAGAACCGACGGGTCCTTTACGGTTCAGACCCGTCATTGCCGGGCCGGTTCCCGGTTCAGGAACCGCCGGTGACGGGTCAGGTCGGTTCCCGGTTCGGAATCGACCCATGATGATGTCTATGTGACATAGGATTGCATCTTGTATGTTGGCAATTATGTATCGTATTGAAAGCATAGAAGCATATTTCCATCAGGTTATAAATTTCTTATACCATAACATCATATGTTGGACCATTTTCTAGTGTATAGAATCTCTTTGAGGTCTTGAATAATTGATTAATGTCCATTTTTCTATTCAGTACTGGATTGCTGCTATCAATCTAAATCTGAATTGAACAACACACAACACAGGCCCTGACCAGTTTTAGAGCGCCTATCATAGCAGCATCCGAGCACGCCTTTCATGCTCTAAAGCACCACTTGAGCGCCAAACCCGATCTAACAGTAGAGCCAAAAGTCTCTACTTGAGCACTGAGCTTCGTGGAGTACCAAGCCAAGACAGACAGCAATAGTTTGGGACTAGACAGAGCAAAAAATTTGGGCACATGACCAACCAGACATTTAAAAGCCCCACACGTGCACTAGCTTTGTTGGAAACAAGTGACATCGGTTCTTACACGTAGAGCCTTTATGTTAATAATCACATGCAAGTTTTGGTTTCAATATGAGGTAGTGAAACACTGTTCTCTTATCAGGCCTTAATGGCATGGGCCTAATTATTTAAAGACCAGAAAATGGAACCTTATTTTGTGCGTTTGGAGCGGGTGCTAGATATGAAAGGAATAATAATGTTTAAATAGAGTGGGGGCCTTATGGGACTTGTCAAAAAGAATGTTAAAAAGAGAAAGGCCCACGTTAGCTGGAGGGAATCACACGTGAGAAAGCCAGAGGGGAATATAAAAGGAAAAGAGAGACGCACAAAAGACGATTTTTCTTTCTTCTGGGGTATTCACGAATTTCCTTTGTAATTTTCGGTATGTGTTATTTAATTAAAGTACACTAAAACCCTATTGTTCTAGCATATTGTTAAGGTGATTTGGAGATTTAATGTAATCAAGTAATGTCCATTTTTATTAGGATTTTAGGTTTTGAAGACTTTCATGAGGAAACTCAATTGAGATGTTTTCTAACCCTTGTTTTATATTGTTAATTGCTTGATTGTATTATTTTGATATTGTGATTAATTTGTTTATGGGTATTGCAATGATGGGTTTGATGAAACTGATGATTAAATGACTTGTTTTGATGTTTGTTTATGATTAATTGGCTATTTAACTATTCTTTCTTGTGCTCTATTCTATTTGATTTGTGTTTGGCCAACACTTATTAAATAGATAGGATTAAAAAATTTGGGAGGGATTCAATAATCCATACAAGAACATCATGGGTTATTTAGGAAAAAATTCGACATAATGATATGCGTGTTTTGACGAAACTCATGAACTTACGCACTTCATGCGACTGGAAATATGGATCGGTTCACTTGGTGATGCTTAGTCCATAATTCCAACTAGAGTAGTAATTTCGGTGTGAACGAGTTACTATTTACTTGCTAATTATAGATAAATTGTCTTGGCATATGTTATGTTATAATTGGAATTTTGTTACTCTGAGAGATGGGCGAGTTCCAATGAGTTTGGTTAAATCCTAGTTAATCAACTTCAAATATCAATTTAAGGCATAGCATTAATTCAAATGAGAATATAATTGCAATCCCCAATCTAATTTTGGCGTCTCATAACCTCAGAATCCTCAATAGTATTGCTAGGACATTTGGTTGAAGTGCTCAATTAGTTCATTAGCTTAGCTTTTAGATAAATCAGATTTTTTCGATGGCTTAGCTTAGGGAAGAACTTAAATATCTAGTACTTAGCCACTTGCTCCTTATAGATCGACCTAGTCTTACCAGTATTTTTTATTGCTGCATACGCACCTGGTTGACTAACTAGTTATTTTTACGCTTATAAATAAAGTTTTTAAGGAAAAAAAAGTGTAGTCAGTCCATTGGCGACATTGCTGGAGAGCTCCAATTGCTAATATTAAGTTAATAATCAATCCCTTAGACTAAGTAAATTCTTAAAAAATCTAGAAAATAAAAAAAGAAAAATTAGCTTTCTACTTTTTTGTTTTTGTGTGTTTGTGAATATATCTTAACATGTTTGATCTTCTTCTTCTTTCTTTGCTTTTGTTTTTGTATTTTTATATTAGGCTTTGTTAACTTCTTATTTTATAGGCTTTTTGGTTTTTGAAATTATTGTTTGTTTCATTTTGTTCAAATATGAAATTTTTGAAAATTCCCATAAAATTCTGAAAAATTTCAAAAATAGTGTTCTTTGATTGGTTTATTCACGTATTCAAGTGAAAGAGTCTCGGATTTGACATTGCTTTTGATCCAAAGATAGGACTTTTCAATAGAGGTTGAGAGAAAGAAGAGTCAATGTGTAGAATTTAAGAACCATGGAAGGTAATGGGTATGGAAATGATCCAAACCAAGATGATGGATATAATGGTGGTGGAAATGGAAATGATAGACCGATGAGGGATTACTTTATGCACATAGTTGATAGAGTTGAACCATCTATAGCATAGCTTATAATACAAGCAAACAATTTTAAGTTGAAGCCTACTTTAATTCAAATGGTGCAATTGGTGGAGGAGCTTTAGAAGACCCACATGATCACTTGATGAATTTCCTATAAATTTATGCTATTATTGAGTGCAATGGGGTGTTAGACGATGCAATACACCTTAGATTATTCCCTTTCTCTCTTAGGGATAAGGCAAGGAATTGGTTAAATTCACTACCCCCTTATTCTTTGACAAGTTGGGATCCAGTGGCACAAAATTTTCTAAAGAAGTTCTTTCCACCTAACAAGACCATTCAATTGAGAAATGAGATCTTTTCATTCCGCCAATATGAGGGTGAAGTACTTTATGAAATTTCGAAAAGATTCAAGGAACTCCTCAAGCATTGCCTTCACCATGGGATTTCTTTATCTGATTTGGTTAAGATTTTCTATGCTTTTCTTGGGGATCAATTAAAAACAATGATTAATGCTATAGCCAGAGGTAGTTTGATGAAAAGTGCTTCTGAGGCTTATGAGCTTATTGAGGAAATGGCAAGAAATGCATTCAATTGGCATAGTAAGACGAATAGACCAAGGCAAGTGGCTGCCATGTATGAGTCGGATATGATTTCTAAACTTCAAGCACTAGTGGCAGGACTTACAACTTAGTTGAGTAGAATGCAATATATGTCAAGCGTAGGACCAACTCATATGCCAATCATGGATGCTATGCCTCATGGTGGTCCTCCTATGAGCTTTTCAAATTATCAAATGGGAAATTCATGTGTTTCTAGTTTTAATTCAGGGGTGGAGAAAATGAACTTTGTGAACAAGTTTGATAGAGGAGCTGGGAAATACAATCCCTATTCAAATACATATAATCCTAGATGGAGAGACCACACAAACATGAGATGGAGATGAAGTTTAGAATAGAAAAGAAATGAGTAAAGTAGGGCTCACATATTTTTACCCCATTGATGTCTTATTTATATAGATTTTGATATACACATAATTACACAAATATCCCCTTGTTAAAAAAGGAAAAGATTGCTAATATCTAATGCATTTATTTATAGTTAGATCTTAAAATAAATGCATTAATTTATATAAATAATCAAATCCTAAAATTAAGGCCTAATTAAAAAGATTACAACTGTCAACACTCCCCCTCAAGATGGTGTATGTATATTTGCCATATCCATCTTGCATAGAATAGAGTGAAATAATCTATTACATAAGCCCTTAGTAAATACATTAGCTAATTGACTCTCTGAATTTGTATAGCTAGTTCTAAGACTTTTACCATCCATTTTTTTCTCTGATAAAGAATCGATTAATCTCAATATGTTTTGTACGATCATGCTGAACTGGATTATGAGCAATGCTAATAGCTGCTTTATTGTCACAATGTAGTAACACATACTTTTCTTTAAGAAGATGTATATCTTGCATTAACCTTCTAAGCCATAAAAGTTCACATGTTACTTGTGCCATAGCTCTATATTCTGCTTCAGTACTTGATCTAGCAACAACATTCTGTTTTTCGCTTCTCTAAGTAACCAGATTGCCACCAACAAAGGCATAATAGCCAGACATGGATCTTCTACCATTAGGAGATCCCACCCAATCAGAATCAATGTATGCTTCAATTCTTAAATGGCCATTATTAAAGAAGAGTATTCCTTTACCAATACTAGATATGAGATACCTTAAAACTCGAAAACCAAAATTAGGGTGTATAGTGCGAAGGCTATGCATAAATTGACTTACTATATTCACTGCATAGGCAATGTCAGGTCATATATGAGAAAGATAAATTAAACTCCTAACCAATCTCTAGTATCAATTGATGTAAACCAATTCTCTAATATTTTCCTTTAGTTTATTATTAGCTTCAATGGGAGTGTTAGCAGGTTTATAGCCTAACATTCCTGTTTCCTTTAGTAAGTTGAGAACATATTTTCTTTAGGAGATAAATATGCCCTTTTCTGAACGGGTAACCTCTATCCCAAGAAAATATCTTAAGTGGCCCAAGTTTTAATCTCAAATTTAGTAGCTAAATACTTCTTGAATCTAGCAATTTCTTCTCGATTGTCACCTGTCACCACTATATGATCAACATATACAATAAGAATGGTAATTTTATCATGGAAATATTTAATGAACATAGTGTGATCCACATTGCTCTACTTATAACTAAATGCAATCATTACATTATTGAATCCATCAAACCATGCTCGAGGTGACTGTTTCAAACCATATAAAGCTTTCTTTAGAAGACATACCTTCCCTTTAGTTTTCTGATTAGAAAAACCTTGTGGGATCTCCATATAGACTTCCGCTTCCAAATCACCATGTAAGAAGGCATTTTTAACATCAAATTGTTGAAGATCCCATCCAAGATTAGCTACACAAGATAAAAGAACTCGTATTGAATTCATCTTTGCAATAGGTGCAAATGTTTCTTGATAATCAATCCCATAAGTTTGGGTAAGACCTTTTGCCACCAATCTTGCTTTTCAATAGAGCCATTTGCCTTATGCTTTATCATGAATACCCATTTACATCTTACTGGCCTCTCTTACCCAATGGAAGATCTACAAGTTCCCAATTTCTATTTTTTACTAGGGCTTTCATTTCTTCCACCGTGGCATCTTTCTACTTAAGATAATTAATAGCTTCCTTCCACTCATGTGGTAAAGAGATAGAATGCAAGGAAGACAAGAAAGCTCTATAGGAAGAAAACAACATATCGTAGGAAACAAAGTTAGAGACAAGATGTTAAGTACAAGATCTAACTCGTTTTTTAATAGCTAATGGAAGATCAAGATTCTTGTTAGATGAATTATAAGATGAAATTTCAGTAGATAAATTAGGATCAAGAAAAGGTGAATTACCTGACTCTTCAGGAGTTGAGTCTCGGTCAGATGATTGGCTATGAAGAGTATTCTTTGTGATGGGATCTGCATTAGAAATCTTATCATCACCATTGCTTCCATGCTTCCCTGACCACTATGTACAAGCAAATCAACCATAGGTTGAAAAAAAGAGATAAAATCTTCCACACAATCATTCTCCCCTAAACTAATGTAGGATGAGAAGGAAAAAAGGCTTTCACTTGAAAGTAACATCCATATCACATAAAACTTTCTAATAGGTGGATGTTAAATATATTTTTGGTAGCAGAGTTTAAAAACACATCTTAAGACTCTAGGATAGTTTTCCCAATGTATTTATGCAAAAAAAAACACAAAGATTTTTAGAGAATTGCTACTTGTAGAAGTTCATAGGACTTTTAAAATTAATGTCCTTAAATGCATAGGTTGATAAGATAGGCAAGTAGTAAAAAATACATATCCTAGTAGCTTTACAGTTTGTAGTGAACATAAAAGCTTTAGCGATTCTAATATATGTATATTTTTTCATTTTAGATACACATTTTGAGCAGAAGTATTGACACAGCTGGTTTAATTATGATTCCATAGGTTAGAAGTAGGTATGAAATGGTTTTCCATATATCTATATTATTAGTGCATAAAATTTTCACCTTTGACATAAATTGTGTGTTGATCATTCTTGAAAAGATTGGAAACAAGAGATACTTCATTTTTTGTTTTTTATTAATAAGTACACACGTCATACTATAAAATAATAAATGTCACAACCATTTGTAACTAGATAGCAAACTACTAGGCTTGGGCCCTGCACATCAGAATGATCATCTCTAATGGGCTGAATGGTTATTATTATAGAAGCATATGAAGTTCTAGTATGCTTAGCAAGTTCACAAGGCATCAAACTAATGTCTCCATATTACGCAACTTAAATAAATGGGAGATAGAGTCTTTTTAAAATGAAAAATGAAGGATGCCTAATCTTTATGCCTTGAATAATGTGGTGATGAGTTGATTAGATTGTTTAATAAGGCACGATTTGAAGAGGGTCTTCAACTAGTTGGTATAAGCCATCATGTACTCTACCATATCCAAACATTTTCTCGATGCTCAGCTCCTGTATGACACAATGAGAAGGGAAAAATTCAATTGTTCAATTCAAATCTTTAGTAAGAGCACTAACAGATAGAAGATTATGTGAGAAACCAAGAATATGTAAGGCAAGTGGTAAGTTTATGGAAGGAGTACAACTTATAGAAGTTTGAGAGTTTTTATTTTTTCATTGGAAAGTCTAGTAGCAGAATTGGTTTCTCTTGGCAACTCAATATCAAGAGTTTCAAATACATAAGCTTGAGGGCATATACCACCAAACCTATTACCACCTCGACCACGTGTTGGACGACCATGAAATTTCCAGCTTGCGTCCTTAGTAGGTCTATAATTGCACTTTCTATTGTCTTGTTCTTGTCACGCTCCGAGATAGGGTGCAACAGCCCACCCACGAATCATTAAGTGTAATTCACAAAAGGCTCCTACAAACTACGGTGAGTTTCTAACATATTTTAGTTTTCGAAAACTCTTTAATTAGTTTTCACAAATATTTAACTGCAATAGAAATAAAACATTTGATACCAATTTCAAAAAGATTACTCACAAGAGTATATAACTCATAAAACCATAGTATCGAAATAAGAAGTGATGAAAAAAAAAATAGTAATCTTGCGCACGCAGGCGCCCCAAAAGTAAACAGTATCTCAAAAACTGTATAAGTATCTCAAAAACAGTAGAGTCCTCACTAAGCTCTCCAAAAGAACGGAATAGTAAGCATAAAACGATGCCTGCATCTAATCGTAGAACTCGTCAACGCACTCCTCAAAGTCGGTACCATATCCCAAGAAGTCATAGCGGTCATCAGAATTGTAGCCATCATCACCAGAAACACAATCAGTACCTGAAATGATTAGAATGAGCGGCGAAGCCCAATACACAGTAACGCAAGCACATACGACGTGAATGCAAGCATACTTATTCTACCAAGCACAACCAATAAATTGAGGTATTTAATTAAACCAACATAGGAGCACTCACACTTCGGATCAAATACGGAGCAGGGAAATCCTTTCGTGCACACGCACACGACAAGGGGGATATGATATGATAAGCCGGTGTCACATCCTAGAAGCTTGGTCCTTAGGCCCTGGAAGATATGGTCCAAAGACCCTAGAAGATATGGTCCGAAGACCCTGGAAGAAACTAGCGTCGTCTGGGTTTTCCAGCCGTTATCTGACATTAACTGAACCAATCCATCTACACAGCGAAGGTACGGGCCCATTACCGTAGTCTTCCAGCTGTGCAACTTCTCTTCAGTAGGGTTAATCGTTACCCCGCTATTGTACCGGCCCGTCAGCTAGCTACTGCACCACCAAGGGTGGCCTAAGTGCCTACACTCTACCACATTAGAGTTGGACTCTAATGGGGTCGTCAGAACTCTCCGGCCCGATCCCGACCAAACACAAGCAATTAATCATTAAGCCGTCTTTAAGTTTTTAACCATTTTAATGCCTGTCCTAACAAGCAACACGCATGTTACTGCGTACCTTGTATAACAGAAGGAAACTCGAAGAAGTCCGAAGGATAACAGAAAGAAGAATCTGTTAACAAAAGATTTAACAAAATTAGGATTAAGCATTTACAAAGAATTATATCAAGTATTAAGCTTTTAGAACAACGCCTTAACCTTATAAGACTTTACAAAATTTTAGGGGTGAAATGGGCTTGGAGTAAATATAGAGTAAGCTCATTAAGACATATGTAATTGAATATCTTATTTAGAAGTAATGGGCCTTGAGTGAACCTATTAGGCCCAATAAGTAACTAAGTTATAATTCAAGATATAGGGCCCATGAAATGTATATGAACCCATTAATAGTCAATACTCTTGGATCTTAGATGATGTGCTTAAAGTATTGGGTGTAAGGTCCACTTGGAGTAAAAGTGGGTAATGGACCTCATTTTTATATTTTAAGCCCATGGGGTTTAAGCTAAAGTTATGAGTTTGATTTTTAGATTTATTTTTAAGGGATATGGACCTTGATATGATATGGATAGGCCCATATTAGAATAGGTTCAGATTGATACAAAATATTTAGGTTTGGTTGTAGGCCCAAAAACTACTCTATAGTTCCAGCCCATAATAAAGTATGGTATATCCTCACATTTTAGCTATTTGGGCCTTCAAATCATATCGGATTTTTGTAAAATAAATTTCTTTTGAAAGATAATCAATAAAAATACTTCCATGAATTTTTATATGATTTTTAGAGCCCAATAACTATTTTTAAGAATTCGTTTTTCACAAAGGACCAAATCTGTCCAATTTTTCCTTGAAAGTCAGATTGCGCATACTTTACTAAAATGGGCATATCTGGGCCATCCGAACGAATTTTTGAGTGGTTCTTGGGTTAGAAACTAGACTCAGAGATTTCTATTGGTACCTAATTCACGTGATAATAAGCTGTATGGTGAGTTATGATAATTTGAAGTTGGGCTAACTAACAGGAACAAAACAGAATCCACTGGGTGGTATGTTTTATTGCACAACTAATAACTCCATCAATTCTTAACCTTTTTAAGTGATTCTTGAGCCTAAATTATACTAATTTTAATGAACTAAAATCCTGTAAAATTTCACGGTTTTTAAAGCTCATTTACTATGCTAAAACTATTTTTAAAATCGGATTTTAAACAGGGGAAAACAGGAATTTCAGAACATAGCCCAAATACAAGTTTAAAACACATAACTTGGCCCACAACGTGATCAGAATACCATTAACATAATATCACACCTAAACATGATACTAAACATGTCAATAATCATGATTAATCATAATCTTATCATAACACAAGTTAAAATCATCAAGTTTAGGCTCAAATCATCATATAACTTCATTTTTAACATGAATCAATGAAAGATATCAACATGGAACATCCATAACATGAATTTCTAAATATGTACAGCAGGTTCTTCATATTATAAATACATGCTCATCAAGTGATAATCAATATATATTAAGGATTCAACATATATAAGATGATTATATGCAATATACTTCACTATAACATCATTAACACCTAAATCTAACATGATTATCCAAAAATCATCAAAATATATCATCATATACATATATCTTACACGTGCAGCAAGTGTTCAAGAGGTTCATTAAGTGTTTTTCAAGTCTTAAATCAAATAAAAACATAATCAATCAAAGAATCAAAGTTTACTTACCTAATACTCTTAAAATTAAGTTAAACTTCAATACACAACCACTACTTCAAATTAAATTTGATGAAGCTCCAAACCCTCAACAAAACTTCCACTTAAAGCTTGACCCCAAAATCTGATTTTTATGATTTTAAACCTACAAGAATCAATATATCATTAGAGATCAACAAAGGGTTTTAAATAGAGTTGATTTTGAGGAAAAGTTAAAATGGAACTTAACTTTGATGAAGATACTTGGAGCTTGGATTTCCCTCTTTGTGCCGTGGGCTTTTCCTTGCTAAATGGGGGTTATTTTATGTTGATTTCACTCTTTGATCAGCTATGTAAGGTTGCTGGAAGTTTGGATGTGTTTAGATGAATAAAAGAACCATTTTTGGTAAAGATCAAAGGTATATGACTAGAGATTTGTCCTAGGTTTCTCTCAAGTGTGTAAGATGAAATAAAAATGACATTTTTGGTTTGTGGAGGCAACTGACCATAGGAGTGTGGCGTGTGGATTTGTGTGTGGTAGGGTTAGGGTTTTGCCAAATAAAGAAGCTTTTATAGATAGTGACATTAGGTTAGTGATTAGATGAAAGGCTAGGATTTAATCTTGAAGCATGTGAGTGAGTAGGTGGGTTCTTAAGCATGTGAGGGTTTGAGAAAACATTTTAGAATATAATTTAGGTATTTTAAATCATCTTTTGGGATTTAGGAATGTTAATTAGTGATTTTACACTAATTAACCTTGATTTAGGACTTTAGAAGGAATTATTGAATTTAAGAGTCTAGTTAGGATTTTAATCAACTAACTAGAATTGTTTTGATGAAAATATATGAAATTGAATAATCAAGGAGTTTAGAATGGAATTGAGTGATCTCTAACACATAATGATCCAATTACTAACTCAATTAAATTAATTAAGTTAATTACTCAACTAAAAGTTCAACTACTCAGAGGTCTGAACTTGACCCACTAGTTTCTACACTTTACTGAAAAGTTTTAAAATTTTTTCCCATATTTTCAAGCTAATTCCTTTCTTTCCTTTTTTAATTACATCTATATTTTTAGAATTTTTCAGTTCTTCCTTGGTAAGATCACCTCTAATTGCATCAACTTTTGTGTTTATGGTAGATGAATTGGCTGGCAACATAGCATTCAACCTACTCTCTTCCTACTGCACATAGCTATATGCTTGCCGTAAAGAGAGAAAAGGCTCGCGCCCAATAACTTGTATTCTGATCTAGTTAAACACATCATTTAGTCCTACTAAGAAGTCATACTCTCGCTCCTTTTTAATTAATCAATGGAACTTTACTACATCAATTGCATAAGATGTTTGAAAATCTTGATAGTAGTTGAGTTCTTGCCACAAACCACTAAGTTCAGAAAATTATTGAGCAATAGTCATCTCACCTTGTTTGGTTTCATGAACCTTTTTTCGCAACTCATATACCTAAGCATCATTTCCTGATTGGGAACAAGTTTGGGCAACCGCATCCCAAATTTTCTAGGCTATATCTAAAAAGAGAAAACCTTGT
The DNA here is from genome assembly GCA_024138025.1 of Combretum micranthum. Lineage (NCBI taxonomy): Eukaryota > Viridiplantae > Streptophyta > Magnoliopsida > Myrtales > Combretaceae > Combretum > Combretum micranthum. The sequence continues at coordinate 587,060 of JAMXBD010000781.1, forward strand.
GCCAACTGAGGTTGCATTAGGTTGACCAACCATGACATGACAAGTGAGTTTTTTGAGTCCCATATGTTTTGTCTAGGATCTTCTTCATTTGGTTTTATTTTTTTGTTATTGATAAAACCTTGTAATCACTTAGCTTAAATAAACAACAAGCATGACTTTGACCAAGCAAAATAATTTGTTCCATCTAGTTTTATAGGATTAATTTGAAGAGAAATGTTGTCATTACATGGATTGTTACTAGAAGATCCTTCCTTCTTTACATCAAACATATTAAAAGAACTAATGAATTAAAAATAAAAGCTTGGTTTTGGTTGAAATATGCAAGGATGCAAGCTGGGGTTAGTAATAAAGGAAACGTAGCTCTGATATAATGAAGTTTATTTAGAATAGAGAAGAAATGAATGAAACGGGGCTCATTTATTTTTACCAAGGTTGTCAGAACCGGCCTAGATCGGCCGGTTCGAACCGGTTCGATCTGAACCGGCAATGAAGGCGGGCGGGTTCGACGATTAGCTCGTTTTTTGCGAGAACCGGGTCGACCCGGGCGGTCGAACCGAGTTGAATCGATCAATCTGGACCAGTTGACCAGAATCCAAAAAAAATAAAAATAAAAAAATAAAATTAAAAATTTAAATATTTATTCATACTTTATTATAAATTTATAAAATATAATCATTATATCATATTTATTTAATAATTAATTGATGAATTTGATCCAAATATAAATTTAATTGAGTGATTACACACATATTGGTCTTTCATAATTAAATTATCCCTTATATTTTTATTTTTGTGACCCTGGTTCGACCCTCGGTGAACCAGGTCCGACCCCTCGACCCCTGACCCCCTAACCTGTCCGGGTCAAATCTCGGTCCGGTTCTGACTACATTGATTTTTACCAATTGATATCTTATTTATATAGATTTTGATATATATATATATATATATAATTACACAAATATCCCTAGTTAAAAAAGGAAAAGATTGCCTATATCTAATGCATTTATTTACAGTCAAATCCTAAAATAATGCATTAATTTACACACATAATTAGCTCCTAAATTAAGGCCTAATTAAAGCAGTCATATATCGTTTATAAGTCATGATTTAAATACTATATATTGGTAATTATTTTAAATTTGACTTATTTAAGTAATTTTTATCAATAAAGACCTTAAACCAAAAATTATTTTGTTATTACCAACTACAACAAATACTAATAAAGAAATAAAGAAAATGATTTTTTCTTTTCTAATACATACTATTTTCCCCAATTTTGATTACAACCCACCTACCATTAAAAAAGAATTCAGTGAGTATTACCTATCATGTGTAATATACAGTATTAAATAAATATCAATATTTTTTAGTATTACATGGTACATGTAATATACATGTATTAAATAATTAGCAATGATTTTTCTAACATATGACCTTATGCATAATGATTATTTTAAAAACTCTCACGATTTTAGCCATAATGATTACTTTGAAAAACTCTCACTATTTTATCCATTTATTAAGGTATAATTAGTACTATATGATATTTTTGCCATCGGGCCCTTGATTGTGCCAATCGCTTTTTTCATTCGTTGCCACTAAAAGACATTAAAAATCATAATCTATTAAATTTACCGCAATAATATTTAATAACTCTTAAGGCTTTGATTATCAACATTCCAAATCCTCCTCCACCAAACAAACAGGTTCTCCATCACTTTGAAGAAGAAGAAGAAGATAAAGATGGATAAAAAGCAGAAGGCTCACGCAATTATGATACCCCTTCCCATGCAAGGCCATGTACAACCCTCTGCTCATCTTGCCCTCAAACTTGCATCCAAAGGCTTCACCATCACCTTCGTCAACACAGAATCAATACATCACCGTCTATGCAAAGCACACAGCAAAACCAGTGACATCTTCGATGAAGCTCGGAAATCGGGTCTTGATATACGTTATGTGACTATTAGTGATGGTCTTCCTCTCGGATTCGATCGTATCCTCAATTTGGATACAACATGGAAGGCTCAGATTCATGTTTTCCCCGCTCATGTGGATGAACTAATGAAAGATTTAGTCCATTTGGATCCTCCTATCAATTGTTTGATTGTTGACACATTTAACGTTTGGTCATCCTTGATAGCAAAGAAGTATGGCCTTGTTAATGTTTCTTTCTGGACTGAACCAGCTTTGGTTTTCTCAATTTATTATCACTTGGATCTCCTCAGGTGTAATGGTCACTATGAAAGCAGAGGTAAATTGCTTTATTTGATTACTATCATCATATGAGTCAAGTCATAACTTCCTAATACAAGTTTACTTCTGAAGAAAATTAGTGGAAGACAGTGTATGAGCTTCTTGAGCAAGCTTTGCTCCACTTTACAAGCTAGCTTTTCAGGTTGATTTTCTAACATAATATCAGAGCCAGTTTTCATTGTAACCATCCCGTCATATGAATTCTTTTATTAAACATTGCTTTGTTCAACCGGTTTCTAGGAAAGCGTATAAAGTTTCGGGATGTTTAATATCATTCATCTCTTCAAAACTCTATCAGTAATAAGGTACTTCACATTTGTTAGGAAATTCTAGAAATTCTTATTGCAGGGGTTGAGTTCCTGTGTTATTATTTTGCTGTTGTCACAAGTGATTGTTCTTCTTCCTAGATAACCGCAAGGACACTATAAACTACATCCCGGGTGTGCAAGCAATCAAACCAAAGGACTTGATGTCATTTCTGCAAGAGACTGATACTACAACCGTAAGCCATGAGTTCATAGAGAAGGCTTATAGAGATGTAAAACATGCAGATATGACACTTTGTAACACTGTTGAGGAATTGGAATTTGATGTAATAGCAGCCTTAAAAGAGAAGCAACCATTCTATGCAATAGGTCCTGTTTTCTCCCTAAATCCCTCAAGTATGAGCTCAATCAAAACCGGTCTGTGGGCGGAATCAGATTGTGTCCAATGGCTAGATACTAAGCCAAAAGCCTCAGTCCTATACATTTCTTTCGGAAGCATGCTTACTATTAGTTTACAAGAGATTATGGAGATAGCGCATGGAATTTCGCTTAGCAAAGTCAGCTTCATTTGGGTGCACCGCGATGCAACAAAAAGCTCAATCGATGCTGTCTCCCTACCAGAGGGATTTCAAAGTGAAATTGAAGACCGAGGCTTGATTGTCCCCTGGTGTTCTCAGTCTGAAGTGATCTCACATCCAGCAGTTGGGGGGTTTTTGACGCATTGTGGATGGAATTCGGTACTAGAAAGTATGCAGTGTGGTGTCCCAATGTTGTGTTTTCCTCTAATTAGTGATCAAATTACTAACAGGAAACTTGTGGTGGATGATTGGAGGGTTGGGATCGACCTTTGTGATACGAAACCGGTCTCGAGGGAGGTGGTCACCGATAATGTCAACCGGCTGATGATAGGAAATTCTGCTGTTGAGATTAGGAAGAGAAGCAAGGAGATGAAAGATCTGCTGGAGGATGTATTGCATGATAATGGATCTTCGGTGAAGAATTTGGACAATTTCGTTCATCGTGTTATGGATTGCATTCAACGAAAGAACACTGCTTGAGAAATGCTTACACACGGTGAGTACCAATATTATTGTACTTATAAATCACAAGATGGTAATTAACTATTCATCATTTCTTCCACATGTCGAAATATTATTATAGTTACCCACCACGTGTATAAACATATGGTGTATATTAGCTATTGAATATTTTTCCACACTGCTCTGTGATCTGCTTTATAGTGTTGTGCTATGCTTGCTGAGGATTTGGTTATTGAACAACGTTATTCTTCAAGTTCTGTATTTCAATCTGTTGATTGTTGCAAATGTGTGCCATCTTTGGTTTTAGGATATGCTACATATTAATTAGAAATGGATGTTGTGAAAACAATGTTCTCTTCTTAAAACAAATTGCCACTTCACATCAATAGAGTTTTAAACATCCCTACAAAAGGTGTGCAATTTATTTGGAGAAAATTACCAATAATTTCTTGAACTGTAAATTCGGTACTGATATAACTCCTGAATTTTTTTAGGTTGCAAATGATCTCTAAATTTTCATGAATTGAAAAACAAGAAAATTTTGCATTTTCAATTAAAATGATATTCTAAGTTGAAAGTTTAGAGAATTCTAAAATGCAATTTGAAAATAAATTTTTTAGGGTATTTCCACATCAAGGTCAAAGTTTGTGGACTTATTTGGTATTTTCAATATATCAAAGTTTAAGGATTTATTTGTAATATTTAAAAAACGTAGAAATATTGTCATATCAAGATCCAAACATAGACATTTATTTGTATTTTTATTTACATTTATGGTCTGCATTTATGTCAGCTACCAAGTGTAGTTTTCATATTACATTTTCCATACATACATGTTGCCAAATACTTTCTAACTATTGCGCAAACGAGACTAAATGATAGACCTAAAAGCTCCTGAATGAAAGGCAAAACAGCCCACGTTCTTACCTTATTTTTGGTACTCACAATTGTTATCGTATTATGCATTATCTTGTGTGTACCTTGTAGCTCTCCACTAGTTTGGAACCAAACTCAAACCAAAACGGGAGCCATCAGTTCTAAGTTCTGAAATTGAGGAACTAAAATCAAAACCGTCTCCAACAATGCCAATCCAATTCTATGGAACCTATGGTTCTTGATTTAGCTCCAGAACTGCAATTGTTTTTCAAGTTAAAATTAAAAAAAAATTATATTTTTTACTAAAGAAAAATTTAAACTCAAAATAATAATTGGGTTTAAGAGTATTAAAGTATTTAACAAATTTTTTTAATTTATTTGCGATACACATTTACGGCTCATTCACTTTACTGTATAGAATAAGAGGGGAATGTAATTCCAATTCAAAAGGAATGTAATAGGGTTGTAATGGCTATTACTACGTTTATTTGGTATGAAAAATAAAATATCTATAATGCCCTCAGTGTTATTATAAAAGGAGATTATTGTACATATGATATTTTCAAGATAGATATTTATGACAAAATTGAAAAATAAAATATGGAATAGCAATTCATGAGGTGGAGATATGAATTGCTATTCATCATTTTACATAATAGTAATTCAAATATGAATTCTCTTTAAGTGAATACTATAATAGTAGCTTTACGTCGAATGAGGAGGGAATGAATAACTATTCATGTCAAATAAATGAACTGTTAGTTATATATAAACACATCAAACATTAATTATACTATTGTTAATATGATATTACAAAATACTCTAGAGGCTAAAAAATTATAATATAGAAAATAGTCTCACATTGCAAAAAAAAAAGGATTTTCCTTTTAAAAGAAGTTTATATAAACTATAGAAATAATATCGTGGTTTACAACTCAACTTTACAGCTTTTTGTAATTATATACCTTAGGTGTTAAACTGTTAATTTGTATACATAAATAGATATTTAGTTGCTTCTATTTATATCTCATCTCATTTTATTTTGTATTGATGATATATATTTTTCAGTTATGTGGCAATATGACTGAACATCAATATATAATACAAAATAAAATATTACAAGTCTTGTATTGTAATTGGGCTGCTCATGATGATGGAGATAACTAAAGTTAATAGAAAGAGATGAGATATAAACGACAGCAACTAAACATCAATTAGGTGTACAAACTAACAATTTAAAACTTCATGTGTATAATTGTAAAAAGGCATAAACTTGAGGTGTAAATCACAATATTAACCCAAATATATATGCTTTTAAGTTATATTTATTTATTGTCCTGCTGGTAACAATGCATAAATACTATAAATAAGCAATAAATTGTAATATTTCTATGAAATAGGTTAAATATTAATAATTATATATTTAATATTATTTTTTAAACATTTTTCCTATAATATTCTATTTTTTTAATGGAACTGGTTGGAACTATTGGTTCTGCTCAGTTCTAAGTCGAACAACCATCTACGAACTAAGAAACTAGCGGTTCACTAGCCGAATCTAGACTTGGCCAACAGATTTAATTTCTATTTAGGAAACACTAGTGGCAATTTCGATTTGATTCCTGGTTTATAATCGAACCATGTCCATGTCTAATAATAGGTACACAACAGTTTTTTCTCTTCTCATTGCATTAATGTTATAAACCCTAATTAGTTTGTATAATTACTCATTGTACATCATATCATAATTAATTTAACATTACAACCAATTCTAAATTGTTTATAGTATCAAACATAAATACTAGTAGAAAAAAAAAATCTTATGTGAATTCAATCAAAGTAAAAAAAAAAAAAAAATCCCTAATATTTTATTACCCCTTCCTCTCTCTTGTCTTTATATGCAAAATTCTTTGATTTCATCATCTTCTTTAGAGGATTTGTCCCATATGATATTGAATGACTCAAATTTATATATTTAATTGCAATCAAACCATTGAAATAATTATCATATTAACTTTTATATTCATTTTAATGATTGGATAATGAGTTTGACGGATGCAATTGAATTCTCTTCCTACAAGACATAAACTAAAGTGGCAATCGCAACACATAAACAACAAGCAATATTACAAAAATTAGGAATTTCATGGAGTGAAACTACAAACCTAATGTTCCACAGTTTGTGTCCTAATAAAATAGTCAAACTTCTGTCAAAATATTTTTTTGGTTATATTCCTTTAAAGAATGATGGGCATATATAACCATTGTACAAACCTAATTTTGGAAAAATATAATACATGAATTTTAATAAATATACACAATTATATATAGCTGTAATTACTATTTAGAGACTAAATTTTAGCTTAAGAATTATGCACAAACTTGGACTCATAAATGCTAATGGTCATCACTCCCCCTCAAGTTGGTACATAAACATTATCAATTCCTAACTTCTTGAGACAAGGATGAAATATTTCACTAGACACTGTCTTAGTAAGTATATCAACAGGTTGATCTTGAGAATATTTCACTAACTTCTTGAGATAATGATGAAATATTTCACTAGACAATGAATATGTGGAACTTCAACGATTTTTGTTTCTAACTTCTCTTTGATAAAATGTCTATCAACTTCAACATTTTTATCTGATCACGTTGTATTAGATTATGAGCAATATCACAAGCTACCTTGTTATCACAATACAACTTCATAGGCTTATTCTAATCATCATATAATTAATGCAACAAATTCTTTATCCATAATAATTAGCATATGGCTCTGGCCATTCCTCGAAATTCAACCTCAGCACATGATCTAGCACCTTCCTCATGTTCCTTGCTTCTCCATGCTACTAAATTTCCTCTGGTAAAGTAAAATATCCAGATGTATAACGTCTATAAGCAATTGATCCGACCTAGTGAACATCAGTATATCCTTCAACATCTAAGTTTTCTCCTTTAACAAACATAATTCCTTTGCTTGGTGAGGATTTCAAGTAACACATGATACGCATTATAGCATTCATATGTTCTTCACTAGGAGAATGCATAAACTGACTCACAACACTTAATGCATAGGCCAATCAAGTTGGATGTGTGCAAGATACATCAATCTCCCAAAAAAGTCTCTAATAATGTCTCTTGTTAGTAGGAATCTGATATGAACGTATACCAAACTTCAAATTCTCTTCAATAAGAATATTAACCAGACTGCACGCTGTCATTCCAGCTTCATACAACAGATCTAGAGCATATTTTCTTTGTTAAAGAAAAATAACTTTCTTTAACCTTGATAGTTCATTCCCAAAAAAAAAAAAAATGCGTTAATTGACCAAGGTCTTTCATTTCAAATTCACAAGCAAGATGATCCTGCAATGCCTTTCTTTCTTCAGGATTATTTTAGTCACTATCATATCATCAACATACAAAATGAGAGCAGTGATTTTGCCTTTATTGTGTTTCAAAAATAAAGCATGATTAGTGTAATGCCCTAACCTGTTGGCAATTACAACCCGCTACATGTCCTCTCTTTATAGGACACGCAAAGGCTATAACAATCTAATCCATAATATAAAAACATATAATATAATCTCCATAAACTCTCTAGAGGGTACATATGAAGGTTCAAAACATGTATAACATATAAATAAGAATCCTTCAAAAGATCCTGTTTAACATAACAAAGTTAGCATAAACCTAGACCAACTAACTTCAAGATAATTCTAACTCTACTTATTATCTAATAATCCTTCCGATCTTTAAAAGATATTCAAAAACATAAAAATCCAAAGTTTTTCAGAAAATATAGAATCTTTAACGTTATTCCAAATTATGCAAAAGATCTAAAAATTCTTTTCTCTAAATCCTATATCTGAACCTATTCTTCAGTATGGTAGTCTGGACCACTATCGCCATCCCCTTGATCTATGTACAGATCATATCAAGATATATCATATAATATGTCATCTTCATTTGTACCTGAAAAATGAAAGGAATGAGCGGAATGCCTAGTATGCTAATCCACCAAACAAATGCATATGCACACGCAACATATATATATATATATATATATCAAATCTAACGTAATCTAATGCAAACAATCGGATTATTATCTTTATTAAACCAACAAAACGAAATAGTTTAGAACTATGAATCTCTAGTTCCAAAATTGGAGTAACTCAGACCCTTGAGAAATCAACCAACTCTTGAAAATAAGTAATTATATATATATATTGGTGAATGGGTACTCCCAAACACACGCGGCCATACTGCCAAATCACCTAAATCTACCGAAATCATCTCCAAGTACAACTCTACTAGAGATAACGACACACAAGGATCATTAGGTTGCCACACCAGTATCACTGTCTACCACATTTTTGTTGGTCATAGCCAAACACACTCAACAGACAAATTAATTAAGCCGAATAGATTTAGATTGATTATTAATCCGTTCCTACAACACAACAAACAGAATACTAAACTTGCAAGCACATACAACAAACAAGGAATGGTCGTGACTTTTCAATTTTAGGAACAAATCTCCAAAACTACAATCTCCCTTAACAACAACCCACAATCTCTAAACCTCTTGATAATATAATATGAACAGAAACAATTAAAAAATTTAACATGAAAACAAAATCTAACATATCCCATTTCTCCAAAACCCTAACCTTTTAAGGAAACTCCAAAATAGCACCTTCTTCCTCAATCAATTTCCACAAAATTCCAATAAAATATATCTCACTCCAAAAACCTTAATTTTTCAAATCAACAAAAATAGACATTTATCATCAAAATTATATCTTATGATAGATCTAGATTTGTGAAGATAAACTTACCGTGATTAGATCCTTAAACCCCTTGCTAATCACCAAAAGATCAGACCTTGCACAGAACTAGGCTTTGCTCCAACAAAAGCTGCTTCAAAACGAGAAGAGATCTAAGGAAAATGATCATCAATTCTTGTAAGCTTAATGGATCTTGTTTAGATTTGCTTACCTGATCCAAAAGCTTTGATCTCCTTTAACTCCAATGGACATTAGCAGACTTATAGAGAGGATTTTCTAGGTTTATGAATGATTTTGGAGAAGGAGAAAGCCTAGTTTATATAGAAGATAAGGAATAACTATTTAATAATGCCTCTTCATATTTAGTAACTTCTCTTCATCTTTAATAATGATGTCTCTTTATCTTTAATGACGTCTCTTTATTTTTAATAACGACGTCTATTCATCTTTGATAACGTCTCTTTATCTTTAATGATGTCTCTTTTTTTTTAATGATGTCTCTTCATCTTTATTTATGCATCTGATAACCGGCAAAACAAAAATGACAAAAAATAAATAAGCATTAGGGTTGACTATGACGCTCTCTTATTTTACATCAAATGACATCTTTGCCCTTCAACATAAAACATTTATTTCTATATTACAATTAGAGTTGCTTTACTTATAGCTTAATGACTTCATGGAACTTGTGAATCTTTTAAACTATGCTCTAGGGGATTGCTTCAAGCCATACAATGCCTTTCTCAGCCAACAAACTTTCTTGTTATTTTGGACTTGCATATTACAATCCGGAGGTAACTCCATATAAATTTCTACTTCAAGATCTCCATGTAAAGATGCATTCTTTACATCAAATTGTTGCAAGACCCAGTCAAAGTTCACTGCCAAAGATAATAAAATTTGAACAGTATTAATTTTGGCTACTGGTGCTAATGTCTCTATATAATCAATGCCGCAAGTTTAAGCATATCCTTTGACTACAAATCTTGCTTTGAACCATTTGATTGCTCTGTCTGCCTTATATTTGACAGTAAATACCCATCTGCAACTAATAGGCTTCTTCCTTCTAGCAAATCTACAATCTCCTAAGATGAATTCTTTTGTAGAGAATTCATTTCTTCATTCATTGTTGCTTTCCACTAGGAATCCATCAATGCTTCCTGCACATTATTAGAATGGATATAGAAGATATTTTATTACAAAATAACTCATTTTCCTTTTACAGTCTATGGTAAGAAACATACTGACTCATGGGATATTTAGCTCTAGCATTCAAAAGAGGTTCATAGTTCAATTTAGGTTTTTCTCTAGTGCTTCAATTTAGGAGAACAAAGATTGGCTCAGAATTTTCTTGGGATAGTTCATAATTATCACTCGGCAGTTAGATTCAGAATTTTCTTGGGATGATTTTGACTGGTTTTCCCGGATGACTCAGGTCATAATTTACTTATAATTGTTAAGCCTCCAAACTATTCTAAGAGAACAATTGGTCGATTGGTACATCACTTGTATCTATCTTATCTTCATCTGGATATTTCAGAGTCCGCAATTCCTACTCCTTCTCCTTCGGAAGTGGAGACTTAACAGCATATTGGTACATATTATTTCATGAAATGCAACATTAGGAGTAATATATAACTTCTAAGAATGCGAATGGTAACATCGATAACCTTTTTGATGTAAACCATATCCAACAAACACACACTTATGAGCTCTAGGTTCAAGTTTACTTCTTAAGTGTTTATGAAGATGAACGAAAGCTACATACCCTAATACTTTTGGTAGCAAATTAGGTTTAAGAGGAGTACTAACTGCTTGATGAAGAACATGCAAAGGAGCTTGAAAATCTAAGGAATTGGATGTTGTGTGATTAATTAGATATGTCGCAGTAGTGATTGCTTTATCCCAGTAACTAGTAGGCATACAAGCTTCAAACAACAAAGCATGCACTATCCCAAGAAGATGACAATTTTACGTTCATCAACCCCATTTGTTGAGCTGATTCTTACATTCAACAACCCCATTTTGTTGAGGTGAGTAAGGATAAGTTTTTTTGTGAGCAATACCATGGAGTTCAAATAGTGTTTAAGATCTTGGTTTACAAATTCGCCACAATTATCAGTATGAAAAACCTGTATATTGGATTGATATTAGGTAGCTACCATATAAGCCCCGAAAAATTTCAATAAATAATTCCAAAATAAACAATGAAGATAAACTCTAAAATACTTCAAATTAAAACCGAACTTTGACTAGTCCTAAATCACGAACGAATTTAGAAATTTCTTAATCTTGAGGAAAGTGAGAATACTTATAAAAAAAAATAAGAACCAACAGTCTTTAAATCCAAAACCACTACGTATGACAATTCTAACTAAACTCAGACTTGTAAAATCGGGTAATATAGAACCCAAAAACAAATTATTAAAAAGTAAATAAAGATAAATCTTTAGAAATAAAACCCAATTCAAGAATTCCAAAAACGTTAAGAGATATTAAATACTTACAAAAATAAAATTTAAAATAATTTTCTTAAACTAAATGTGTTGTATAAACATAAACCCTCGGTTTCCAAATTGGTAAAGATTTAAACCGAAAGTCACCTGGGAAACCCTAAGTGGAATATAGTAGTTTAAGTCCGATAATCTAGTGCTCTTAGCCCTAGAGGCCGAGGTGTGATTTAAGTGTGTTGAGTAACTCGTAGTAATATAAGGTCGCTTAAAAATATCAGATTGATAAATTTTTTACCTATTTCGAACTCATTCGGATACAGACTTTGAAAAGCATGTCTTGGGATTCGAGATATAAAAAATATACCATCAATACCGTTAGACTCGTATTTTCATAAAGATTTCAAAAATATCAGTTTTATAATTTTTCGATAACTAAAAATATATGTTTTTACAATTATATTCGTATTTCTTTATTAACGGTAATTAACTAGCCTTTTACACTATTCACTACTACTCGTTACACAATTTTACACTATTCTTGTAAACCCTTATATTTTTAGATAAATATTTTATAGATCATAGAAAATTCTATTTTTCTAAAATTAGTTCGTTGTCGGGTTTTTATGAGATCAGTTTCTATTTAAGACCCGATACTAAAAAAAAAAAATTAATTTAATAATTAAAAAATATTTTTATTTTCATAAAATAACCTTTTAGAATTTTTTGGCTCATAAAAATATCAATTATAGCTCATATTCGCGTATTTCAATCATATCGATAGCTTATTTGATAATTCACTAAAATAAATAAATAAATTATATTATTTTAATTATGAAAATTCTACTACAAAAATTTGGAATGCATTTTTCTATTTTTTTTTTTATAAAAAAAGTACTCTTACAACATATCTATAGTATACTTTTCACATATCACCTCTTTTTCATTTTTACTCTTTCTACACTTTACTTATCACTTCATGGCAGATGTTTAGCTCTTTTTGCTGCCCTTTTGTCCCTTGAAACACTCCAAATTTGATTAAAATAAACATGTTTTAATCCTTCTTTAAAAAGTAACATATACACTTTTACACATTACAACTTCCAGTAAAAAAACCAACTAAATTCCCCTCCCTCTCTCTTTTAATATTCACGCCAACCATGGTAGATGTGTAGCCACTTTTCTCTTTTTTTTTTTTTTTCATTTTGAGTATCTTTAACTTCTCCTATCTTTCTATATATACCATCTCTTATTCACACCTTTAACCTTTATCATTCTTTGCAATTTTCCTCTCTATTTCCTCTCTTTCTCTCTTTATTTGCTCTTGTTTTTGCAAGAGAAACTTGCTGCCCCTATCATATATGGGAGCTCCCACATATATTTATTGAAGATCTTGAGGTAAACTCTTATTCAAAGCTTCCATAGTTGATTTAGGTGAAGTATAGTGAGAGTTTCATGCATCAAATGACATTCTATAAGCTTAAAAGCTAAGGATGATGATGCAAAATGAAACACTCATCTTACCCATGATTATTCTCTTGTGATCTTATTATTTTCTTACTAGAAATGGTTATATTTTGTAGATCTAACTTTTATGTAACTTTGATTATGTTGTTTAGATCTATGAGTTATAGCTTACTTCCATAGATTCTCTTATATTTATGTTCAATAGGGTAGATCTTGATTGTAAACTCAAACAAAAATGGTGATTTTCGTATCTAGGCAAAAACCCATATTTAAAAATCACTTTTCCAAGTGTCAAATGGATGTTTTACTTGAAATAATGAAGGCTTAGTGGGTATATAATAATCCAAGACTTCATTTTATATGATTCAAAGGTGATTTTCAAAGATTATTTTTCAAAACAAAAATTCTATTTCGGATCTAAACCAAGCATAGTTTAAAAACATGTTTTCTAACTCAAAAATAAAGATTTTATTCAGATATGGAAGGCTCTTAAGATAGGATATGTAAAGATGAATTTTCATAATCTAGATGCTTAATCAAAAGATATGTCCAGAAACAAATTTTGTAAATTCGAATCCAAACCAAGACCATTTGGAACTTATTTTTCAACACCAAATAAGGATTTGTTTAAAATATTAAAAGGCTTATGGAATAGGTATCAATAAGAGATGTTTTTTTATAAGTAAATGGTAGATCTACTAATAGAGATTCTCAAATAGGAAGAGATTAAAAATATAAAATTTGAGTTTTTTTATCCTAACCTGTGAATTAGTAACTAGGAAATGATGATATGAAAACCCCTATTTTTCAAACTCAAAATGAAAGTTTTACTAAAGGAATGAAGTTCATAGGGGCTAGGTATGGTTGAGCCTTAAGTTTCTAAGTATCAAATGAGTTTGCTTAAAGGAATCACCATAAGAATAATTTTACAAATTCGGATTTGAGATGAGCCAATATTAAAAACATATTTACAAAATGTAAAATGGGAATTTTTATTGAATAATAAAGTTCTTAAGGAATATACATAATAAGGACTTAAATTTAATAAGAATAAATAAATTTTATCAAGGAATTTTTCTAAAAACAAGTGGGAATTGTCAAGATTACAAAGACTAGCCTTTCTAAGGATTTTTCATAAAGTCTTACAAGGAAAAAGTTTTCTAAAATTTCTTTTATTTAATATCACCAAGAACATGTCATATATATCTATGACATATCATTATTATAGTAACTTATTCATCTGCATGTATACTTGCCTTGGATAGTAGAAACTTCATAAATTTTCACAAAACAATTTACTAATTTGGTTTTTGTTACTGATCTGAACTGATCAAATCTTTTAAAAGCTTAAAAGTTTTCAAAACTTAAATATGATATTAAAATTAGATAAATCTTTCGAAGTAGATAGAAATCGGTTTGTAATTTGCTAAATTCCAAGTCAAAATGACCAATATTGCTGTTTTAAGTTGAAATTCCCGCGTAGGACGAGAATTACGAACTTGATAGTTTGTATGAGATAGAATGGATTAGTTTTGTTAAAATACTCATTTGGGTATTTCTTTCGTTAGGTGACTTTGCTTTTGAGGATTCTTTCTACCACTATTACGACTAGAGGACCATGTTCCAATGGCTGAGTGAGTATTTCTTCTCGATTCCATTTATTGTATGTGATTGTAATGATAGTTGTATTAGATTTTGGGCAAAGATAAATGGATATGTATGGTGGGGATAAATAGAAATTATGTATGTTTGCTGATGATATGAGAAATTGAAAATAAGAATATTGAGGCCGGATGATTAACTAATGGTTGTATAGATGAATTAGGATTGATTGTCTGCAAGTATTGCTTGATCACCAAAGGAATTGGTATAATTGACTATTCGAAATTGATAAGTAATATGTACTCATTCATATTACAAATGGGGATGGACCATTAGATTGGTTGGTTGCCTGTGATCCAAAAATGGAGTAAAAGTTAGTTAATCGTGATCCATAAACAAAATAATGAGTTGGTTAATCGTGATCCACAAACGAAATTATAAGTTGGTTGATCGTGATCCAAAAACGACATATTTTATTAGTACAGCAGTATTCGTTAATCTGCTAACTGGAATGGAGAGCGAAATTCCATTCACATATGATTTCCGGCTAGTCATATGTCTATTGATTTCCATATGTTTGATGCATATCACTTGTTTGTTAATCACTTACTTGTATGATGTGTTATGAATGTAATCTTAGAAGTTCTCACTCACTAAGCTAGTGTAGCTTATACCCAAAGATGTTTGACTGAACAGGTTGACTTAAGAATGCTACCTGGGGACCGAGATGTCTGGAGCTGAGTATGACCTCGAAGATCCAGTAAGAAGTAAGAATACTTGAAGATATTAGCTAGGTTTTGTGAATTGCTTTGTAATAGTTTTATGTAGTGAAATCTTTTGATGAATTGTAATTGAAGTATAGTGAATTGTATTTCCTTTATATTGTCACTCAAGTTGTATCAATATAAAATGTATCACTTTGATGTGTTTCCTTCATGTGTTAGACGCCTTGTACATAGTATGGAAGCTTTCGTGTAACTGAGATGGTCATTCATAGGCTTTAATATTGTGTACGGTAGACTACCACGTTTAAGGTACCCTTCGAGGCATGACAACCATTCCATGAAAATTTTTAAATAATAAACTGACTTCATTCTTAGATTTCATTAAGCAAATCCAAGTCATACATGTATCATTATAAATAAAGGAAACAAATATTTGGTGTTACTTAAAGAATATACAAGGTCAGGACCCATACATTAGAATGAATCACCATAAAAGGTAAATAATTCTTATTCATACTTAATGGAAAGAGAATGCAACACTACATGAAATTTGAGTTTTACTAATGTTTATTAGTCGTTATTAAAAAATAAATAAACGTTATAATAAGTTTTTTTAATGTTATTAAACGTAACTGGAAAACGTTACAATAGGTCTGTTACAAAAGATGTTTTGTAACGTTTGATGTGGAAACGTTGCTGATGGTGTAAATGTTACAAACATTACTAAGACTCTGTAGTGTAAGTGTCGCTAATAGTTAAAATGATGACTCTATTGTTTAAAAAACATTACAAATTAAAACTTCTTGTAACGCTTAAACATTTCAACTGTAGTCTTTAATGACGTTTAAACGTGACAAGTACATATTATTAATTTGCAAAATTAGAATATTATTGGATAGAATGATACATTTTGTAACGTTTGGGCATTACACATTAGTGGCTATTAATAATGTTTAGCCGTCACAAATACTACATAATTAGTAATGTTTACATGTGACAAATAAGTATAAAATAATAACGATTAACAATGACAAAAGAGAATAGCTTGTAACGTTTAAATGTAACAGATAAGTTACAACAAATAGCATTTAGACGTAACCTATTAGTAAGTATTTGTAACGTTTATATAGGACACATAAATAACTATTCAAATATTTAGACATTACAATTATATAAATTTTAGTTTCCATCGCACGTCATACTAAATAATTTTTTTTATAGTATTTGCACGTGACACATAACTAATTCTTAGTCACGTTTACACGTTTCTTATAAATAATTCAGAATAACTCCTGCACGTTAGTCATTATTATAGTTATCATTAATGTTTTCACGTTACTATAATATAACAATATTGCATATTTATTGTGATTTGTTTTAACATGATGAAGTGGTAACATATACTGTTCCTAAATATTGTTATACATTATATGTGTATCAATAATAATCTAAATAAACATTAATTAAACAATGACATATATAAAAGAGTAGGTGTATCAATAATAATCTAAATAATAATCAAGTTTTTAAGTTATACGAAACATCACAAAAAAAAAATAAACATCTATACGGTTCACAAATTTGTTCTTAAGCATTGATAAAAAAAAAAAAAAAATCATTAGTTTGTCCCTATAGAATAAAAGTTGATACTAAAATAAAACTCTCTATTAATCAAGTCTCATCTTCGCTTACATTACCATTGTCTCCACTTTCATTATGATTGTCACCATTTGGTGGCATTGGAAAAGAGTTAAACTCCTCATTAGTAGTAGTACCTGTAACACAACGTTGAAATGATGAAATGTCTCATTTTTGTAAATATACAATATACTATATAACATTATTTGAAAAATCACTTGCATTGGGCAATAAATCAAGACAAACCCTCTGTAATAATTGATAGAAATGATTCAACTTTAAAAAAAGAAAACATCAAAAATAAGTCATTAAAATAAATCTTTGAAAAATATAATTCAAAAATTAACAAACACTTCAAAAAAACAAGGAAATATATACTTCAAATTTAGACATGTAAAAAATTGTACCCTTTCAGCTTGAGTTTGTAGTCGCTGACGTAGTTCAACTACTTCTGCTTCATACTTTCTCTGCAATTGTGTTTCACCATCAACCTTTTGCTCTAATCTTTCAACCTGTTTATTGTTATAATTTTGTTTTCGTGCCGATATTTCTATATGGTGGTCCATAACCTCTACTAGGGTGGTAATCAGTCTAGATTTTGCATTCATAGACTCATCAACAATCTCCATCGAAGATTATGGATTGTTTGAAGATTTTGATTATTGAAATAAATGAACCATCTTTTCCTATATCATTGATAACAAAAAAAAAAAAAAAAAAAAAACATAATAATTGTAATCATTGCAACTCATAATTCATATTAATTTTATGATTAAAAAATTTTCTTAACACTATCATAATCATCAGTAGCTTGCTGAGAGATCCATCCTCCCATACCATCAGATCCAATCTCACGAAATCATGTGTGCTTGAAAAATTCTATAGCATCAGGTGGTTAATGTATAACTTAACCTAATTAGAAATTTCGTAAATAAGTACTTTTTCACCTTTAATACGAATATATAAATTGCATAAAATACTTACATAGTCTAGTCTTTTCCTTTCAAATGACATAGTCCTATTCCTATGCAAATGTTTAACACAATTGTGTGCTTCTCTTCCAATCATTAACTTTGTTTTCTACCATTTAAAAGAAAAACAATCTTTAAAATAATTTTCTCAAATTAAAAAAAATTGTTTGATGACAATTTACCTTCCCTAAAAGTTTTTCAGATTCTAGAATTTCCATTTCTTCTTTTTGCTCATTCTCCCACATGTTCGTGTCTTATTTCCACTCTTCATATTACAAGCCTCAGGTCGAGCTTCATTACCTTGGGTTCAATTTTGTATGGACCACACATCGATTTTTTCTATAAAGGCATCCCATCCATCAATTTTCAACATCCTTTTTTTTTTTAATCTTTCATTATATCATTAATGTTTCGTCGATTTTGCAAACGTCAAAGTTATACAATTATAGTTGAGAATAGACAATTAGTTGATAAATGATGCGCATACATGTTTTACTTTATATCAAGAAACTATCAACTTGACTAATTTAACGTATAGAATTGTGCAAAACCAGCAAACATTCAACTTCAAAATTTCGTACTAAAAATAACTAATGTGCATTAAACAAGACTAGAAACTCTTAATATGAATAAGTTGTATTAAAAGAGAGTTTGCATAAAATTAAATTGATCAATTTTAAAGTTGATGTATCATTTTGTGATATGCATATGCGAAAAATTTTTCATGTAGTAAATTGATCAATTTTAAAATTTAGGTACCTAATTGCATATTTTGTTAAAGTTGATGTATCATTTGTGATATTACCCCAGAGCTAAATAATGTCAATGAGACTGATAAATTAATTTTAAATAATAAAAAGGATTTTTGTAAATAGGTTCTATTATGTACAAATTTCTTCTCTTCTATTTTTCTTCAATTAGTGATTTTTTTTTTTTTTTTTGGTAATTGTAGATTTGTGGCAAGGGTTTTGAAAATTTAGGGTTTGTAAGTAATTGAATCTCAATACCTTGTGGAGAGAATTAAAACTATATGGATTTTTAAGATTTTTTTTTTCAAACTTACCTTAAAAGCTTATAAAAAATTATCCAATCAAATAAACATTGGATCAATCTAGACTATACCCTATATATCCTTGCCCCATTTCATCTTTACTTATAAAACTAAGGGGAAAATGGCTAAAAACAAATTAATTATTTACCAAACAAATCAAGTACAAGTAAGTTGTTAAGTTATTGGATGGTTCAATATATGTGATAAACAAACACTTTAATGTTTTGAATTGATTTTGTAATATGGTTGATATAGTCTTTCTTTTTTCTTTTTTTTTTTTTGGTTGAAGAATGAGTCTTTCAAATGTCGTTTTCATCATTAAGTGGATAAAAAAATTAGAGCATTTCAGTCTCGTTTACTTTTAAAAAAGTCCTAAATCAAATTATATTTTCATTTCTTTTGGCTTCATGTACAAACGTTACAAATGATAAATTTTACATAACGTTTAGTAAACATAACTAAATCATATGCGAATTAGTAGCGTTTTAAAAATCTGAAAAACATCACTAAAGGTGGAAATTCCTGTAGTGCGATGGCTTTTAGAAAGTTGACAAATTTCACATTTAAGATCTGAAATAGATACATCAACAAAAAACTTTGGAAACAATCTCTTTAAATAACCAAAAGATGCATGACCGAGATCTCTATGCATAACCAAGTTTCATTATCATTTTTGTTTATCATAAAGGCTTGAGCTAATTGGTTAAAGTTATTGAACTTCAAATCGAGATAATAAAGCTTTCCCATTCTAGTACCACAACCAGTTGTCTCTTGTGTCTAAATATACTTAAAAACATAAGTTAGGCCAATAAATCACAATGCATTGTAAAGCTTTAGTTATTTGAGCAACAGATAGTAAATTATGACTAAGAGTAGGAACAACTAGAATAGAGTTCAAATTTAAATTTTTTGTAAGAGTAACAGAACCTTCTCCCATGATAGGAGAAGATATACCATTGGCTAAAGACACTATGGGTTTTGAGGTTGATTTTATAGATTTAACACACTCTTTGTTAAAGGTCATATGGTCAGGAGCACCTAAATCAACTATCCATGGATAATTACTAATAGTGTTTAAAGAACGAGAGAGCTGTCCTGAAGTATCAGTCCTACCAAAGGTTGAGGGTTGCTAAGGTAGAAGCAACTTCACTAACATTAGATGTGCATCATCCTTATTAGGTGATTCAAAAATAGCAACTAAAGTACTTGGTTTGGAGTTCCATTTGTGAGGTGCTTTGGCAAGATCCCACCACTCTGGATAGCCAATCAGTTTATAACATCATGATCTAGTGTGCCCTTCTCTACTACAATGAGCGCATCCATGTTTAGATGATGTATGACTATGATCTTTCGATCCAGGTTTATGAATGTTTGTCTAACTAAATTTTCAAGTTGTTTGTTGAGACTTTGTCTAACGAGCTAGCATAACGGATGACTTAGATTCACTATTTAGTGTTGTCCTTTGAACAAAATCACGATGTACATATGCATAAGTTTCTTCAAGATCAAGTGGTAGATCTTTACGAAGAATCTCACCTTAAATTTGCTTAAATTCAGCATCTAGCCCATTCAAGAAGATATACACACATTATCGTTCAATTGATTTCTTGTGTGCAATAACATCATAGGGTCTTTCATGATCATCTTATCACAATAATCCAATTCTTGAAAAATTGCAATAAGATCACCATAATATATAGATAGAGAACGACCACCCTATTTGGTAGAGTAGGCACATTGATTCAAAGCAAATAATTGTGTTTCATCGGATCCATCCTAGAATGTTTTGGCAAGACCACTCCAGATTTCTTGTGCAGTTCACAATCGAATATATGATATCATGATCTATGGTGACATGGATGTTAACTACCATCCCTTGACCTTTTGATTTTCGACATACCATTCAGTGTAAGACAGATCAATTTCCTAAGGAAGTTTCAATTCACCCATAATATATTTAAGATTTTCACGCCCAGCAATTTACATGTCCATGATTTGAGACTAGATATCATAATTAAATTCAGTAAGGGTCACACCAACGTTAAAATTAATATTTTCAGTTTGTATATGTATGGATGGTACGAATGATGATTCAAATGTAGTTGAATGGATTGATTGTGTTTCTAACATGATTCAAAGATGATAATTTGGTTCAAAGGTGATTCAATATTTTATGAGTTTGAAGGGGAGGCTCTTATACCAAGTCAAATTTCTATCAAAATATTTTTTTGGTTATATTGCTTTAAAGAATGATGGGCATATATATAGCCACTGTACAAACCTAATTTTGAAAAAATATAATACATGAATTCTAATAAATATACACAATTATATATTGCTATAATTACTATATTTAAGCACTAAATTTTAGCTTAAAAATTATGCACAAACTTGGACTCATAAATGCTAACGACCAACAAAAATTGGTGATTTATTATGAAAATCGAAAATATCACTTCTCATGAAACTTCACATATTGTACCCCTTGAAAAGTAATAATCCTTGAAACTTCATTTTTTTCCCTCTTCCTCTATGCCATAGATATATCCTTTGAATCAATAGAGATTTTTTTACTTTCATATGAATTGATATTTGATAAGATCATATTTTATACTAATCTTGATGATCAAAAGAGCTAGAATGGATACTTGTTTTGATTGAATTTTATGTTTTAGGTCTAATTTGGACAAAGAAATCAAAACAAGAGACTTTGAATCAAAAATAAGCAAAATTGAAGTCAAGGCCGGCAATTCATCATAGAAAGCCGCCGGCTTTTAGACGGCTTACACTCAAGGCCGTTGAAGCACTGCCAGCTTTGCCCTGCACAAGTATAAACTACATTCAAAGCCGCCTCAAAGCTGCCGGCGTAGAAGATGAAGAAGCCAGTATAAATGAAGGCCGGCAGCCCAGAACTGAAACATCACCAGCTTTGCAGGAGTTACATTATAAGCCGGCATGAAAGCCGCCGGCTTTGAGACAGTGTACATCGAAGAATTGAAGAGACATGAAGACATGAAACGCTTGGAGGAAAATGAAGCAACACATCTGTTTGAATGCCTATGCCGGTGTCAAAGCCGCCGGCTTTGGGATGGCGTTCGTTATAAATCTGCCCAACGCTTCATTTCTGACTACATACGCCAGTTAGATCTACATCAAAGCCGCCGGCGTAGAAGTGGCCTACAAGTGTAACTGAAATTGAAGGCTGCCAGTGCACTGCATGCGCAAAGAATAAATTGAAGATAATCCGCTATAAGCCGCCGGCTTTGAATCTATAACTGCCGGCGTAGGAAGTGAAACAGCAATTTTCATTTAATGTTTTGCACGAAATTTCTCCTATAAATAGGGGGTCTTCTCCTCACTTTCAGAATCATCCAAGCATCCAAGAATTCAATCATACATTCCACATTCCAAGTAGCTTTAGAATACTTAAAATTAAGCATTTCATAGAGATTTTTAAAGAGATTTTTGAAGATATACAAGATTTGCAAGTGAAGCTTTGGTATTTTGAATTGGTGATATCTATTCTTATTCTTTTTATGCAATTCATATACTTGAATATTTGATCATAATGAAATCATTTGCAATTTCTTATTTGATTGTTGAATCATCATCCATGAGTAGCTAAATTCTTTTTGTGGGAAGTTGATGAAGCTTTAAACATGCTAAAATGATTTTTGAATCCATGTTATGAGATATTTAGAATCATGAAATATTCATATTGAATTCTGATTATTCATGTTTTTTGTATAAGAATTCTAATAACTCGGAAGGGAAATTAGTTTCACATGAATTCATAAATTGAGATTAAATTGCAATTGCGGAAGCGGCGTAGTTTAATCTATTTAGAAATTGTCCATGAATATTAATGCAATGTTTTATGTTGATTTCTCACTAAGGAATTAGGAGATTTAATATAAAGTATTAGTCAATTATAGAATCGGAAGATTTATAATTGTAATTTTGATTCCACTAATGATTTATTTAACGGAAGTTATTGAATTGTTTTGTGGTTTAAAAGGTTTTAAACTTTGTTTTTAAATCTTGATAATTTCTTATGAATGTTCATGAATCTAATTATCATTATAACATGAGTTCAAGTTGATTGGCAATAGTTTAAAGTGGATTCTGCTCCTTCCCACACTTTTCACCATATCCCTCTCTTTAAAAAGCTCATTGCATTCATATAGATAATTAGTTAGATAAGTTAGTTTAATTAATCATTTAAAAAGATCAATTGCCTAGATATTAGTATTAGTTGATAATTGTCTAGTAGTTAGTAAATCCTCGTGGGATCGACACTTTATTCATGCTATATTACAATAGAAGACCTAGTACGCTTGCTAGAAATATGCTTTAAAATTCAATACTAATCACACATCAAGTTTTCTGGCGCCGTTGCCGGGGATTTATTAATATTAGACTAACTTCAGCTTTGCTAGTAGTTTAGGTTTAAATTTAGTTTGAAATTTTCCTTTTCTCTTTGCAGGTTTTATGCGAAGAAGTAGAAGTGCTGAAATTCTACCTTTAGATCCAGAAATCGAAAGAACCTTGCACAACAGAGAAGAAGGAACCAAAGAAGAGGAGCAATGGCAGAAAATCAAGAAACAATAACAACAACCAATTGCAACCAGCTGCTCCAAGGGCAATTCGAGACTATACGGTGCCTACTATTCAAGATCCCGCCATACGAATGCCCACTGTGGAGGCAAACAATTTGAGCTTAAACCGTCCCTGATTCAAATGGTTGAATCACATCAATTTGGAGGATATCCAAATGAGACGCCAGATGAACACCTTGCCAAATTTCTTCAATACACCAACACTGTCAAACTCAATGGTGTAAGAAACGAAGTCATCCGACTTCAGCTTTTCCCTTTTCTCTTAGGGATAAAGCTTTGGCATGGTACAATTCCCAACCTCCAGATTCAATCACTACATGGGCTGATCTGACAAAGAAGTTTCTAAAGAGATTTTTCCCTCCAGCAAGAACCGCCAGATTAAGAAATGAAATTTCCAACTTCACCAAATTCCCTGGAGAATCATTATATGATGCTTGGGAAAGATTCAAAGAGGCGGTCAGAAAATGTCCACACCATGGTTTACCCGATAATCTACTAATTGAAAATTTCTACCTCAGTCTTGATGAAGCTTTAAGGTCATTAGTAGATGCTACATCGGGCGGATCACTGGGGAAAACATATGAGGAAGCTAGTGAGATTATTGAAGAATTAGCTTCTGCTGCTCATAATTGGAGTTGTGAAAGAACAAGATCTAAAGTAGCATCTTTGGAAGACAAAGAAGATATATCTCTCAAGGCTCAAATGGCAACCCTCATCACTCAAGTAAGTAAACTCACAACTACAAATACTTCCAATAAAAAACAACAAGTGTTTTGTTGTGAGATTTGCTCAGGACCACACTCCTCTTTTGAGTGTCCACATGGATCATCTTCAAATGATGAGCAGCTCAATTATGTGGGAAATTTCCAAAAGGGCAATTTTGGAAACACATATCATCCGAATATGCGAAATCATCCAAATCTTTCATATCGGAATGATGCCAATGTTCTAAAGCCACCACCTGGTTTTCAAGGACAAGGATTTGTGAAATGCCCACCTCAACAGCAAATTCAAACATCCACTGATGCATTACTGAGGGATTTCATTGTACCACAACAAACTCACTCAACAATCAGAATGCAATCATTCAAGATTTGCAAGGGAAACTCCATCAACTTGCAGCAAGTGAGTAATAGACCATCTGGGTCTTTACCAAGCAACACGGAGGAGAATCCCAAGTCTGTAAATGCAATCACATTGAGAAGTGGAAAGGAGATTGCTCCAGTTGAGGAACTACTAAAGATGAAGAGGAAATTCCCCACAAAACAACAAAGGGAAACGAAAATGGAGGAAACTATTCAAAAACCACCTGAGGTGAAATCATATGTTCCTCCCGTCCTTTTCCAGGAAGATTAAAGCAACAAAAGCTTGATGAGCAATTTTCAAAATTCCTGGATGTTTTCAAAAGCTGCACATCAACATTCCATTCTTAGAAGTAATTCAAGGAATGCCTTCCTATGCCAAATTCATCAAAGAATTGCTGTCTAACAAGAGGAAGATTGATGGAAATGTGATACTCACTGGAGAATGTTCCATGATCCTACAGAAACAAACACCAGTCTGCCCACTAAGCTCCGAGATCAGGGAAGTTTTACTGTTCCTTGCACCATTGGTGATTGTTATTTTGATAAAGTTTTAATTGATTCTGGTGCAAGTATCAACTTAATGCCTTCATCTATATTTCAAAAACTAGGATTGGAGATTGCAAAGATACACATGTAACTTGCAACTTGCTGATAGAAGTGTAAAATACCCTAGGGGTATTGTAGAAAATGTCCTAGTTAAAGTTGACAAATTCTTTTTCCTGTGGATTTTGTAGTGCTAGACATGGATGAAGATAGGGAAGTTCCCATGATCTTGGGCAGACCGTTCCTTGCAACAGGAAAAGCACTAATTGATGTGGAACAAGGGCACTTACATTACGGGTGATGGATGAACAGGTTACTTTCAATGTCTATGAGGCAATGAAGAAATTTGATGATAATGCCTGTTACACCATCAATACCATTGATGAGCTGGTTTCTGAGTCACTTGAGGAACAAACTGGTGTGGAGACTATGGAGTCGTCTTGAGAGACGTGGACAATTGGAGTGATGATGAGGATGAAGAAAATGGAAGATGTACCAATGATCAAAACCAGATATTATGAATCTTTGGGTACAAATGAGCAGAAGCAAGTTCCATCTTTGATGACCACCGACCTTGGAACTAAACCACTTCCTGACCATCTGAAGTATGCTTTTCTTGGAATTGGCGATACTTTGCCAATTATCATTTCATCTGCATTGACAGATAACAAGAACAACAGTTGATTGAGTGTTGAAAAAGCACAAGAAGCAATCGGATGGACCATTGCTGATATCAAGGGTATTAGCCCTACCATTTGCACTCACAAAATTCTTATGGAAGCTGAGTGTAAACCTACAGTTCAACCACAAAGGAGACTTAACCCGACACTTAAAGAAGTTGTCAAGAAAGAAGTTTTGAAGCTGCTTGACGCAGGTATCATCTATCCTATCTCTGATAGTAAATGGGTTAGTCCGGTTCAAGTAGTGCCAAAGAAAGGTGGTATGACTGTAGTGAAAATGAGCAAAATGAATTGATTCCTACTCGTACTGTGACTGGGTGGAGAGTTTGTATTGATTACAGAAGTTGAACGATGCCACTCGAAAGGATCACTTTCCACTTCCCTTCATTGATCAGATGTTGGAGAAACTTGCAGGGCATGATTATTACTGTTTTCTTGATGGATATTCTGGATACAATCAGATTTCTATTGCACCCGATGATCAAGAGAAAACAACATTCACTTGTCCTTATGGCACATTTGCCTTTAGGAGAATGCCTTTGGACTTTGCAATGCACCTGCTACATTTCAGAGGTGTATGATGGCTATATTCTGATATGCTTGAGAATTTTATCGAGATCTTCATGGATGATTTTTCAGTCTTTGGAAAGTCATTCGATCTTTGTCTTGAGAATTTAGCCTCGGTTCTACAAAGATGCAAAGATACCAATCTGATCCTGAATTGGGAAAAATGCCACTTCATGGTTAGAGAAGGGATAGTGTTGGGTCACAAAATTTCTGCGAGAGGAATTGAAGTGGATAAAGCCAAAGTGGAGATTATTGAGAAGTTACCACCACCCACGACTGTTAAAGGAGTCAGAAGTTTTCTTGGACATGCTGGCTTCTACAGACGATTCATCAAGGACTTCTCCAAAATTTCCAGACCTCTCTGCAATCTTCTGGAAAAAGATGCGGTGTTCAATTTTGATGAAATGTTGCAGGCATTCAATTATTAAAGGAAAAGCTCATTTCACACCAGTGATCATTGCGCCAGACTGGGAGCTTCCTTTCGAACTCATGTGTGATGCCAGCGACTTTGCAGTTGGAGCGGTACTTGGTCAGAGACGAGGTAAGATCTTTCATGTTATATACTATGCAAGTAGAACACTAAATGAGGCCCAGAGAAATTATGCCACTACTGAGAAAGAGCTTTTAGCTGTTATCTTTGCATGTGATAAATTTAGGCCTTATCTGATAGGTTCTAAAGTTGTAGTATACACTGACCATGCAGCTCTCAAGTATTTGTTTGCTAAAGCTGATGCAAAACCTAGGTTGATTAGATGGGTTTTACTACTGCAAGAATTTGATCTTGAAATTAAAGATAAAAAGGGAACTGAAATGTTATTGCTGACCATTTGTCTAGACTTGAATCTGATAGTCTAGACATTCCCATCAATGAGAAGTTCCCTGATGAACAATTGCATGCAGTAGAGATTTAGATTTGCCATGGTATGCTGATATTGTGAATTATTTGGTTAGTAAGATTATCCATATGGTTTGTCATATCCTCAAAAGAAAAAGTTTTTGCATGATGTAAAATACTATTTTTGGGATGAACCATATCTGTTTAAAAAATGTGCTGACCAAATAATTAGAAGATGTGTGCCTGAATCTGATCAGCTTAGCATTTTAGAACACTGTCATTCAAGGAAGCAGGAGGACACTTTGGTGTTCAAAGGACTGCAGCAAAAGTATTATCATCTGGATTTTATTGGCCTAACTTGTTTCGTGACTGCAGGAATTTCATTATGTCATGTGCTCAATGTCAAAGGACAGGTAACATTTCTAAACGACATGAATTACCACAAAACAATATTCTGGTAATTGAGCTTTTGATGTTTGGGGGATTGACTTTATGGGTCCTTTTCCCTCATCTTTTTCAAATAAATATACTTGTGGCAGTTGATTATGTTTCAAAATGGGTGGAAGCTGTTGCTTTACAAACAAATGATGCCCGAGTAGTTTTGAAATTTTTGAAAAAGAATATTTTTACCAGATTTGGTGTGCCCAGAGCTATAATTAGTGATGGGGGGTCTCATTTTTGTAACAGGCAATTTGAAAAACTTTTGGCAAAATACGGTGTTACACATAAAGTGACTACCCCCTATCATCCACAAACAAGTGGGCAAGTTGAAGTTTCTAATAGGGAGATAAAAAGAATTTTGGAAAAAACTGTTAATGCATCAAGAAAAGATTGGTCTTCAAAATTAGATGATGCATTATGGGCTTACAGGACTGCTTTTAAAACCCCTATTGGAATGTCCCCATACATGCTTGTTTTTGGTAAATCATGTCATCTTCCTGTAGAACTTGAGCACAAGGCATTTGGGCATAAAATTTCTTAACTTTGATGAAAAAGCTGCAGGTAAAAACAGATTGCTCCAATTGAATCACTGGAAGAATGGAGAAATGAGGCATTTGAAAGTGCTCGTATCTATAAGGAACGAGCAAAGAAATGGCATGATAGGAACATCATCAAACGAGAATTTTTCCTGGACAAAAAGTTTTACTTTACAATTCTCGTTTGAAGTTGTTTCCTGGAAAATTACGGTCAAGATGGTCGGGACCGTTTGAGATTGCAAAGTTTTTCCATATGGAGTGGAATTTAAAAACTGAGGATGATCGGACTTTTAAAGTGAATGGGCAACTGCTCAAGCATTATTTTGAGGGGGAAAATCTTGACAGTACTACTACTGTCATCAATCTTAAAGAACCATGATCAGGTCAGGAAAGTCGGGCTAAGCGACTTTAAACTAAGCGCTTCTTGGGAGGCAACCCATGTCTAATTTTAGAGTAATTTTTATTTGTTTTGTTTTTACTAACTTAGCTATTAGTGTGGCAGGTGATTTAAAAAAAAAAAATTTAAAAGGCTGAAGGCCGGCTCAGGCTGCCAGCCTTGAGCAAGCTCTGAGAAAACAAGGAAGGCCGGCTCAAGCCGCCGGCTTAGTGCCGGCGTAAAAGTCAGTACAGGAGTAGGTGAGCACCGCAATTTAGGCCGGCTTGGGAAAGGTCTAGGCCGCCGGCTTACATGCCGGCGTTGAGTACAAGATTTACGCTGGCAAGGGAAGGTGAAGGCCGGCTTAATGCCGCGTATATTGCAGATTTCTTGTTTCTGAAAATTCCCGATCAAGGCCGGCATCTGGGATTTAAAGCCGCCAGCTTTAGCCGGCGTATCCATTTAGGCCGCAGCGTAAATCGATAAGCGGCCAGCTTTGAGCTCTCGGTATGTAATTTTTTCACTTACACTGGCTCTAAGCCGCCGCTTACATTGCAGAAATGCCGGCGTACATTATGTAGAAGCTTAAAAAGGTACGAATCTCTCTCTCTCTTTCATTCACTCATTCTCACTCTCCTCAATCACTCTCATCAGCTAACTCCATCCCTAGTTCATCATCCTTTGAAATTAATCCATCTATCAAGTAAGTTATCAATTCCTTTCATTTGTTATGCTTTGTTCAAATCCGTTTGTGCATTGTTAGAGAATCTGTTGATTATGGGTTTGATTATTGGTCTTTGATCTTGATAACGGATTTTGATGAATTTGATTGTCTGAATGAACTTTGATATGCTGTTGAAGTTATATTTTGTTCCATATATTGTATTGCAAGATTGTAATGGATGATTCATGATTACTGTAGATTGAAAAACTAGGGTTCTTGAGATAGGGAATGTTTGAAATTTCGAAATTGGGGTTAATTGGAATTGATAATACAAGCTTGGATTTGTGATTCTTGTTACTGCTTAGTAACTTTAATTCTTGCATTGTGCTCAAATTTGCCAGAATTGAAATAGGAATTGGATTTGTGCTCAAATTTTATAACAATTTCAGTAAAAATTGATTTTGGGCAAAAAGGAAAAATTTTTGAAAATCAATTTTATTTGAAAATTTGAAAATTCCAACGTTCAATTCTGAGCTGGCAAGCCTAAGCTGCCAACTTTGATAGTAATATGCAAGTGTAAATGATCCATGCAATTCATTAGTTGATTGGTTTCAATTAGTTATATGCATTGATATCCAAAATGTTTAAAAACATGTTTTAGGCATATATCAGAATTTTGCATTCCTTAATTCTAATTGAATTCAAATTATTTGCAGGAATGGCTTCGAGACAAAAGAGACCACGTACCACAGATGCCTCTACATCGGGTTCAGAGAACCGAAATCTGCCATCTAGTCAGAAGTATGCGAAGGATAAAAAGAGAAGGCTGGTCAAGAACGATTTTTTGAATATCCAGTATTTAGACTGGGCCTTGCTAGATGAATTCGGGATGGTGGACAGGATTAGAGCAATTATTCAAGATCCAGCATGGCTCAGACTGTTTGATCTTAGGGAGCTTGCCTACAAGAACTTGACGATAGAGTTCTTGTCCACGGTCAAGAATATCCCAGACCGTGAGGAGTCCACGTTTCAGTTCCAGGCCTATGGACAGATCAGGGAGGTGAAGTTGAAGCAAATAGGCCACATTCTGGGACTGTATGACAGTGAGGAGGACCATAGGAATCTGCCCAATAGTTAGCCGGTAGATATGACTCAGGAGGGATATTGGTTCCAGCTTGTTGCTCCAGAGAGGGCAAATGAGTCATTCGTTCCATCCAAGTCTTTGGCCACATCATTCAGAGATGTCGAGCACAAGCTACTCCATCACATTCTTGCACACACACTGTGTTGCAAGAAGACTAGTCACAGTAAGGTGACTAAGTTTGACATGTTCTACTTATATAGCCTTATCAGAGGCTATCCGATTGATCTTGGAGTAGGGTGGCCAACTTTTTATACCGGCAGGCAGAGGATACGAGGACTCGAGGTCTGGGTTGTGGAGGCTACATCACACGGTTATTGAAGGGGATGAACATTTTCGAGTCTCCACAGGACGATGAGGTATATGAGTGCAAGAGGATCACATATGCACCATTTAGAGGCTGGGGATTACTGAAAAACCCTAGGCCAGCCAGCCACCGGTATTGGAGGAGGTTGAGTTCAGGATATATTTCCTGGAGACGTCCCGTTTGAGATTCCCTCACATCTGCTCCTCCACCTCTACAGGCGCTTCAGCTTATGGCATGGACCAGCTTAGGCTGGATGTAGAAGAATTGAAGCGCCAGAACAAGGAGCTCAGAGATAGTCATGAGCAAGAGAAGAAGAAAACAAGAATTCAGAAAGACTATCTTTGATGCGCTGAAGACGGCCATCTGCTGCATTAGCCCAGAGACGGGGGCTGGCATGACCTATCAGACTTCATCTGAGTCTCATCACTCAGATAGGCTCAGTTCAGAGCATACTCAGACAGCCAGCCCAGGAGCCACTGCGAGACACACCCTGAGGGCAGAGAGCAGAAGAGCCCGGGGCCAGAGAGCTAGAGACCCTGCTAGCTCTTATTTTTATTTGATGTCTATATTATTGGCCTGTATATTTATTGAGTACCCAAGTTCCTGTGGGTGAACTCATTTATTTTTTTCTGCTTTTATTTTGCTTTTATTTTGTTTTGTTTTTGTTTTTGTTTTTCTTTGTAGTGATTACAGGAATCGAGCAAAGCAAATCTCTTGCAATGCCAAATTTTGATGATTATGAATCGACTGACTTCAGGGAAGTATCCAATTCATTTCTTATTCTTTCCTCTGTTTTATTTGTTGAAAAACAGTGAGGTCACTGTTTGATTGAAGTGTGGGGGAAGGGATAGAATTACATGAAGTTTGAATGATGAATATGATCTGTTTGCTGTTGTTATATTGAAAAATCTCCACCTTGTATTTTTGGTTTGAAAGCAAATCATGAGGAAATTCTGCCAAAATTTTTTCAAAAATCTCTTGAAATTGGAGATAGTACAAAGCAAAGAATGAAAATCAATGAAATTGACTTGTGAAAGTATCTTACTCACCTGCTATTGTGATTGGTTTACTAAGTTAAAATTAAGTTGTAAAATCCTTAAGGAACAAGTTTACTTTATTTTTAACTTTGGAATTGGAAATTTAAGAGCTGGTCGAGTCCTTTTGTTGAAAAATAAACAGGTCTACTTCTTGGAAATTTTAATTTGTATATATTCTTTGAATTTTAACACTTGGTGAAAGAGGTAGAAGAAACTTTTAAACTTAGTGATCCTTCATAAAATAATGTCTTTGATATTGTATTGCATAAAAAGAAAGAAACAAGCATAGCCACTACTCCTCTGACTTGAAATTGAGTTATGAGTATCTGAACTTGAATGTTAAAGTGAGGAAGAGTTCTTAGGGGTATTTTGAAACCTGGTCACTTAGGTGATGAGCCTGGGATGTGCCGACTCAATGAACTCACTGTAACGAGAAGGGAAGAATGGCAAAAGTTCAATTCATGAGCTTTGAAAAACAAAAAGATGGAGGCAAAAACCTCCCAAAAAGAAAATAAATGCTTGAGAAAGAAAAAGAAAAATGAATGCAAAATATGCAAAGGAAGGAGACTTATAATAAAGAAGGAGAAATTCTAAGGAAAAAGTAGATACCACATGCTTTCATTTTGTGTTACTTAGAATATATATAAGCTAGAAATCCAATGAAGTTTAAATGAGTATTTTTCCTTAGTGGATTGAGTATTTGCTTTTGAATTGAAAGTTCTTTGTTAAAAGTTGAGATTAAAACTTGTTTTGTTTGGATTAACTCCTAAATTTTGATTATAGTACTCTAATTGCAAGGAATTGGTATGGTTAGAGCTGTAGATACAAGAGAAACAAGTTAAAGAAGTTGAGATTTAAATTGGAAAATTGTACTATCTAAAGAGATTTCATTTTATTCTTCATTTTGCTTGAGGACAAGCAAAAGTTCAAGTGTGGGGGAATTGATAAGATCATATTTTATACAAATCTTGATAATCAAAGAGCTAGAATGGATATTTGTTTTGATTAAATTTTATGTTTCAGGACTAATTTGGATAAAGAAATCAAAACAAGAGATTTGAATTAAAAAGAGGAAAAATTGAAGTCAAGGCCGGCAATTCATCATTGAAAGCCGCCGGCTTTTAGACGGCGTAAAATCCAAGGCCGTTGCAGCACAGCCAGCTTTGCCCAGCACAAGTTAAACAACATTCAAAGCCGCCTCAAAGCTGGCGTAGAAGATGAAGAAGCCAGCGTAAATGAAGGCCGGCAGCCCAGAACTGAAACATCACCAGCTTTGAAGGAGTTACATTATAAGCCGGCATGAAAGCCGCCTTGAGCAGTGTACATGGAAGAATTGAAGAGACATGAAGACATGAAACTTGAGGAAAATGAAGCAACACATCTGTTTGAATGCCTACGCCGGTGTCAAAGCCCGGCTTTGGACGGCGTTCGTTATAAATCTACCCAACGCTTCATTTCTGACTACATACGCCGGCTAGATCTACATCTAAGCCGCCGGCGTTGAAGCGGCCTACATTGTAACTGATATTGAAGGCTGCCAGTGCACTGCCTGCGCAAAGGACAATTTGAAGATACGCCGCCTGTAAGCCGCCGGCGTAGGATCCATAACGGCCGGCGTACATTGAGAAACAGCAAAGTTCATTAATGTTTTTCACGAAATTTTTCCTATAAATAGGGGGTCTTCCCCTCACTTTCAGAATCATCCAAGCATCCAAAATCAATATACATTCCATTCAAGTAGCTTAGAATATTTAGAATAGGCATTTCATAAGAGATTTTGAAGAGATATTTGAAGTTATACAAGATTTGCAAGTGAAGCTTTAGTATTTTGAATTGGTGATTTCTAATCTTATTCTTTTTATGCAATTCATATACTTGAATATTCTGATCATAATGAAATCATTTGCAATTTCTTATTTGATTGTTGAATCATCATCCATGAGTAGCTAAACCTTTTTGTGGGAAGTTGATGAAGCTTTAAACATGCTAAATGATTTTTGAATCCATGTTATGAGATATTTAGAATCATGAAATATTCATATTGAATTCTGATTATTCATCATGTTTTGGTGTATAAGAATTCTAATAACTCGGAAGGGAAATTAGTGTTCACATGAATTCATAAATTGAGATTAAATTGCAATTGCGGAAGCGGCGTAGTTTAATCTAGTTTAGAAATTGTCCATGAATATTAATGCAATGTTTTATGTTGATTTCTCACTAAGGAATTAGGAGATTTTAATATAAAGTATTAGTCAATTATAGAATCGGGAGATTTATAATTGTAATTTTGATTCCACTAATGATTTATTTAACGGAAGTTATTGAATTGTTTTGTGGTTTAAAAGGTTTTCAAACTTTGTTTTTAAATCTTGATAATTTCTTATGAATGTTCATGAATCTAATTATCATTATAACATGAGTTCAAGTTGATTGGCAATAGTTTAAAGTGGATTCTCCTTCCCACACTTTTCACCATATCCCTCTCTTTAAAAAGCTCATTGCATTCATATAGATAATTAGTTAGATAAGATAGTTTAACTTAATCATCTTAAAAGATCAATTGCCTAGATATTAGTATTAGTTGATAATTGTCTAGTAGTTAGTAAATCCTCGTGGGATCGACACTTTATTCATGCTATATTACAATAGAAGA
The DNA here is from genome assembly GCA_024138025.1 of Combretum micranthum. Classification (NCBI taxonomy): domain Eukaryota; kingdom Viridiplantae; phylum Streptophyta; class Magnoliopsida; order Myrtales; family Combretaceae; genus Combretum; species Combretum micranthum. The sequence continues at coordinate 621,682 of JAMXBD010000781.1, forward strand.
CCTAGTACGCTTGCTAGAAATATGCTTTAAAATTCAATACTAAAAACAGCACATCAGTAAACTAAACTAATTTGTAAAATCGAACTAAACTAAATCGTTTTAGAAAAATATAATAATATTTTACTTGTAAATTATAACTATAATTTTCTTTTATGATGATTGATTAAAGGTTATATATGTTCATATGATTTCATGTGATATTTATTATTTGGTTAAAACTGATTAAAATCAAATTGTTCATTTTAAATTTGTTTTTTATGCTCATGATATATAAATTTTATTTATGATAAACTACTATTTTTTTTTTTAATTTTTAAACTTTATAAAGTATGAAATTTATTTAGTTAGTTATAAACTCTTATTATATATTAATTGTTTAATGTATTTTGTCAATTGATCATTTTTTCTCGTTGATGACTTTTGTTGATAGATGATTTCTTATTTTAGCTAAATTTATTAGTAAATGATTGACTTGATGATCCTATTAAAAATTATAAATTATGACTTAATATATTAGTTAGTGAATTTATTTTATTAGTAAATAACTGATTTCAAAGAGAATTATAGGTTAAAAGTATGATGAATTCGTAAAGTATTTTGTTGAGGTTTACAATATAAACTTTGTAATGATAAATATTTAAGCATCTGCATGAATGTTAAAAAAAACTAAAATAAAGAAAATTTTTAGTTAGAACTTGATTTAAATATGTAATACAAACCAACTAAATCATTATTTAATGTTTATAAAATTTCTTGTAAACCCCTGAAATTTTCATAATTCATAGAAAGTAATCCTAGAAGTCTAAAATTAAAATTGAAATCCCGAAAATCGACTCAAGTTAAAACCAAATTCTAAATCAAGTCAAACAAGAAAATTCTTAGTCTTGAGAAAATGAGGACCCTTGAAACAAAATATAAAATCCAACTATCGTTGAATCAACATCCATATGCCAATCAAATCATCTACCCGATTCCTAAAACGCAAATTAAAACGATATATTCAAATAACGCTCGACAACAAAATGCTAAGGTCTTAAAACCTCGGTGGATTTTTTGAAGCAGAAATTTCAATTTTCACCAAAAGTCAAACTGAATCAACTCGTAACTCTAAGATCGGTTAAACGATCCCGAAAACTCAAAACTATTAAATAAATCACAAAAAAAAAGATAAACCATAGATATCGAGCTAAAAATATAAAACGGTTAAAACTCCAAAATTATACGATATTACGAATAACTAAATGAAATCGGAAGTCAAACCGAAACTCTAAAAGTCAATAAAGCTTACAGACAAAACTAGTGTTTAAGATCCGGCAATCCCGCGCTCTAAAACCCTAAACAACGAAATAAAAATGATTGTTGATAATAGTTCGTAATAAAATAGAGAAGCTTAAAAATATCAGATTCGCAAATTTCTAGTGTCCTTCGAATCCAAAAGGGATCAGTTTTCAAAAATCGTGCCTTAGTACACCGGATGGCAAAAATATTCTGTTAATACCAATAGACTCGTAAAAATATTAAGGTTTCGAAAAATATCAGTTTTAGAATTTTTCGGTAGCTAAAAATTACAAATATCGCATTATTATGCGTATTTTATTACTACCGGTATTTTAATTATCTAGTTTACTATTCATAGTACTTTTCTACTATTCATTACTATTCCTCTATCTCTACTTTTTTTTTACTATCTATTCTTACACCTACATACCTATTTCTTACAATTTTCTTTTTCCATAAAAATTCTACACCACATATTACTAAACTTTTCTTACACTTTTCTTCTAAAATTAATTTTTAATCAAATTTTCTCTCTCCCTCTACCCATTGCCGTCCACCACTCCCTCTCCCTTCATCTCCATTTTATTTCTTTTTCAATTAATTTAATTACATCTAATTTTCACTCTAAAATTCTATAAATACCCCCTTCCTCCTTCATTCTTTCACACAATTCATTTCACTACTAAAACTTTCTCAAAATCTCTCCACAAATCCTTTCTTCAAGAGTTCTCTTTACTAAAACTCTCTTAAATCAATTCTTTACAAGAATCATTCCTTATACACAAACTTTCTATCACATATCATTACTCACAATACTCCTTTCATCTACCATCTTCATACCACATAAACACTTTAGGCAAACTTCTTCCAAACCATTTATTTACTCATGTCATGTGGTATTGTTTTGAAACTCATATGAGTAGTAAAAGCAACAACATGTTCATGTTTTGTTCTTGTACATGAACTTCCTATTTTATTATGTTATGTTGATTTTATTGTTGTTATAATTCCTTATTCATATCTAACTAAATATATTTATGTATCTATACATAATCTTTAGAGCATATAAGCTCACTTATTATTTATTTAATTTCATACTATTTCCTTAAGACTAGTCTTTCTAGTCTTAGACTTGTCCATATCAAGTCAAAACAACCTTTTATTTATTTTCTTTAATCTTTTGGGACTAGTCCATTCTTAGTCCCAGGATGCCTTGATGAAGCTAAAGCTCCTGATACTTGACCAAGATACCTTGATGAAGCTAAGGTTTCCAATACGTAGTATTTTATTTTGCTTATTATTTGTTTCTAGTATTTTCTTATGTTCTTATTATTTTATATGCTCATAATACTTGCATCTACGTAATGATATTGTCTCAACTAATTTAAAAGTAGAATTTTACTTTATTAAAGGAACTTAAAACTAAATATTCTATTATATAACTTATGACAAAATAATGAAGTTATTATCAACAACATAGAAATAGAGTTTTCTCAACATTTTCTTAAATAACAAAGATAGTTTACGAAGGAAACATAAGAAATAAATATTTTCTTTGTATATTATGGTAACCTAAGTTTTAGTAAAACAATTTGTTAATATTAAAAGTTTTACAAAAAGCTTAAGAATAAACTCTTTTTTAACTCCATAACAAAACTAAGAAACAAACTAGTTTTCAAAGTTAAGATCAATTCAATCCATAAAGTTATAACCCACTTAGGAAGACAATGATTTTCAAGTTCCTAAAAGAGAAACTCATTTTCAAAGAATACAAATAAGATAAGATTAAAAATAATGGATTTTATCAACATAGAGAATTCTTTTCAAAAAGGAAATAAAAGAATAAGTTTTAGAAAACCAAAACTTATATTCTAAATAATAAATTTAAGAAGACAAGACTCATTTTCTAAAACCATTCTAAATACAAATTTATAAAAAGGGTTTCAACAACTTAATACACTTTTGATAAATTTGATCTTGTATTACTAAAAGTAAAATATGAAAGACTAAGAAAATTTACTTGTTTTTTGAAAAAGAATGAAGAAAACAAAATAAGAATATACTCATTTATAATAACCTATGAAAATATAAAGTTTTCTTCAAAAGACTTGAAAAGAAATTGTCAAAGTTAAAGTTTTAACATCTCAAAAATGAATTGTTTTATGAAATAAATTGTTGAGACACTATCATTAGAAATTTTGCATATAAAGTGAGCTTATCTATATACTCAAAAGATTTATCAATTATATATACATATATTATATATATATATCTATTAAAGTATTTTTTAATGAAGTTGAGTTAGAAAATGGATTTGCAAAAGTTTAGAATATTCGTTTTAATCTGTACCTAATGTTTCAGAACCTAAATGACCTTATATGACAAAGATTACCTTAGAAATGGATATATCTTTTCGAATAGGTAGAAAACGGTATATTATATGCGAAATTCCGAGTTAAAATGAGCAAGTTATGGCCATTTAATTGGAATTTCATTCTATACGAATTTGACAAACATAGTGAAATAGAATTAGAAAATTTAAGTAGATTTCTACGAAATACTCATCCCGGGTATTTCTTTGTCTAGGTGATGAAGATACGAGAATACCCTACCCGAGGATTACTACGACTAAGAAGATCGCGAAATGGACGAGATGAGTTATTCCTCTTAATTTCGTTACCTTGCTTGTGCTTGTAAAGTAGTAGCACTAGTATACTAAGAAAAGATAAAAAATGGATATATATTTGGGGAATTCAGGATTATGTATATATATGTGATTCTATGTTATGCGTGAAATGAGAATTCAGAATATCGCAACTTCAAACTGCCTGTTTAAGTATTATTGTTTACCTACTTGTATGATTGCTTATTATTTGCTAAATTGATTGATCGCCCCTTAATAAACCTTAATAAGGTTTGGCTTCAGAAAAAATAAACGCTCACGCATAGCATCCATCGAGTCACATTTCTTTTAGAAGGCTGCTACTCCTACGCGTAGAGTTGGATTGGCTGTTATCGTGCTGTGACATAGGCTATGTTCCTTCCTAGAGAATCCAAATCGCTCGGGAATATGACTCTAGGTTCGGAGCCGAGCCAACCGAACGGTTTGGGTGGACTTGGGGACTAGCAATAGAAGATCGAGGATCTTCATCACCGATTCCCTAACCTTCGATACGGAGAGGTAAATCTGTTCTATATATGGTTTCTGGATAACTTTATATATATTTGTGTAATCACGTGATTGTTGCATTGTACGCATAGCATTGTGTAAAAATTTAAATGAACTTGTTTGAAAACATGGTGCGAATGAAAGGGAATATCTCACTAAGCTAGTTGTAGCTTATACCCCTATAGATTTTGAAATAGGTATATACCCGTGGCTTAAATTGAGGATCATGACATTAAGGAAGTCATGGAAGAATGTTAAGCTTTTATGAAGGAAATAGAAACATAAGATGAAGTAATTTTGTAAGGTTCTTTATATGTAATGGATTCTATATTAGTATTTTGGAGATTCTAAGATGTATATGTATTTGAAGACAATAGAGGGACATGCCCTTAAGAATTGTAATTTAATATGTTTATGTTTTATGATAAGTATTCTCTTTGCCTTGTTACTTATTTATTATCAATATAAATTGCGTTACTCCGATGCGTTCCCTTGGTTGTGATGTACGCCTTGTACATGATATGGAAGCCTTTGCATGACTGAGGTAGTCATTCCTAGGTTTTAATATTGTGTACATCGGACTGCCACGCGAATATGCTTCATTCGATCATGCTGAATAGGGTTATGAACAATTGCTATTGCTGATTTATTGTCGCTGTACAATTTCATAGGACCCTTCAAAGGAACATTCAATTCTAAAGGCAATCTATCCAGCCAAATTAACTCACATCCCTTATGCAATTGCCCCGTATTTTGCTTTGGCACTGCTCTTCGCCATAAACAAACTGCTCCTTACTTCACCAAGTAACTATGCTACCCTAGAGCTTAGTACAGTACCTAGTGGTAGACTTTATGTCTTTAACTGAATGTGCTTGTTTGCATCTTCAAATCCCTTTACTTCTTTGCTATCATTTTTCTTAAACAACAGCCCTTTCCCTTGTGTCCCTTAAGCACTTGAGAATCTAGTCAACAGCTTCCTTATGCCTATTGGTTGGAGCAAGCATAAACCGACTCACAAAACTGACAACATATGCACTATCAGGTTTAGTTAACGATAAGTAGATCAATTTTCCCATGAGATGCTAATATCTTTCCTTATTGGTGGGAGGATCATCCTCAAAATTTTACTTCCAATTTTTTTCCAATGGCATGTTGCTAGTCTATAGCCCAACTTTCCGTCTCCTTTAATAATCCAGAGTATATTTTTTTCTGAAATGAAAATGCTAGTTTTTCTTCAGCTATTCCATCCCAAGAAAATATGGAGTCTCCCAGATCTTTTGCTTTGAACTCTAATTGCAGTAACCTCTTGAGGTTATCAATCTCTTCAACATCATCACTTATGAAACCACATCATTAACATACACAATTAGATAGATTTCTTACCATCCTTGGATTGTTGATGAATAAAGTATGGTCACTTGCCCTTGCTTATACCCGAACTACTTCATTGCTGAACTAAAGTGAATAAACCAGGCACGAAGGGACTGTTTTAATCCATAAAGAGATTTTTTTAACTTGTAGACTACATTTTCTTGTCTTATTTCTTCAAAATCAAGAGTGAGCTTCATATAACTTTCTTTCAAGTGTTCCATTCAAGAAAGCATTAGATACGTCCATCTGATGGGTTCCCCATCTAGGTTAGCTGTCAGAGATAAACAAACTCTCATAGAGTTTAACTCTACAACCGGTGCAAATGTTTCTTCATAGTCAACCCGTATGTTTAACTATAGCCTTAAGCTACCAAATCGATCTTTATACCTATCTATACTACTAGTTAAGTCCATTTTCAACAATGAAAATCCGCTTATACCCAACCAATTTCTTTCATTTAGGCATATCCACAACATCTGTAAACCCTTGAAGTTTTGTGATCGTTTAGCATAAACCCTAATTGGAAAGTCAAACGAAAACCCTAAAGTCAATAAAAACTCTAGCCAGACATAATGTTTAAGTCCGACAATCCCGTGTTAGCAACCCTACAAAGTAAGTAAGAGATTAGTATGTAAATAGTTCTAATTACATAAGGAAGCTTAAAAAGATCATATTAGTAAAACTGCAAATCGTTTTGAACCAGAACGGATATAGTCTTGAAAAACTATCCCTGGGCTCGAATAGTAAAAATATTCATACCGATAGACTTGTAAAATATAAGTTTTTCAAAAATATCAGTTTTATAATTTTTCGATAAGTAAAAATAACAGATATCACAATTATACCGTATTTTCTTACTACCAATACTTTATTATCATATCTACTTTACATTACACTATTCACTACTAATTATACTATTCTTTTATCTCTACTTTTTCTAACACCTGCTCTTACAACATCATAACCTATTACTTTTACTTTATACCTTCGCATAACTTTATTTCGCATCTAACTTACTATTATTACATTTAATCAACAAAATAAAATCTCTCTCTCCCCTCTCTCTTAATGCCGCGCAACCCACCCCCCCCCCCCCCCCCCCCCCCCCCCCCACACACACACACACACCACATCTCTCTCAATTCTTTTTAATTTTTCTTTATTTAAATCACACAAAAATTCACTCCTCATTTCCTATAAATATCCCCTCCTCTTTCACTTTCTTTAGACAATTACTACCCATAAATTCACTACCAAATCTCTCTCAAATTTTCCTCTCAACACTCTCTCCAAATACTCTCTCAAAATATTCTCAAACCTCATTCTACATACACAAAACTGATTCCTACAATTTGTCTCCAAACACTCTTAGTAAAAATTTCCTTTACCAATTTTTCTTCTCATGTCATGTAACTTTACATGACATGGTGTGAGTTTCCAAAAACTAAATGTTATGGAAGCTACACTATGTTCATGTATTGTTCTTGTTCATGTTCATGTTCATGAATATCTATTTATTTATTTATGTTGTTCATATTATTGTTATTATTATGTATCTATATATATATATAATATATATTCTTTAGAACATATAAGCTCACTTGCAATTTATTTATTTTCATGCAAAGTAATTTATTTATTTATTTCTTTACAATTTATTTATTTCATGTTGTTTTAAACTAGTTTCTAGTCTTAGACTTGTTCTAATCAAGTCAAAACAATTTTCCTTTCTTTTTTTTTTTAACTAGTCTACTTCTTAGTCCCATGAGCCTTGAAAAAACTAAGACTCCCAATACTTGACTTTATTTATTATTTATGTTATTTTTGCTTATTATTATTCTCATATCATGCCCATATAAATTGTTGTCCAAACCTTTAAACTTCAATTCTACTTTGACAAAAAGTAAATTTTATCACCTAAGAATGGTTTTTATGAAATGTAAATTCTATGATTTAGCAAAGTAAATTTTCTTTTCCAAGTTTTAGGAAAAACTCGCTACAATTTTTAAAAAAATTACTTTTGTTTGAAAAAGCTTTTTGAATCATTTCTATATTACTTTGTTTTTCCTAAAAAAGATGACTTTTGGTACTAAAATATTTTTCCATAAAAACATAATATAAGGAAATCCCATAAAAAGGGAATGAGAGTTTTTCAAACCAAAAGATTTTCAAATAAATGGATAAAAAAACAAATAGGAAAGTAGAAATAATATTGCAAATATAGAAAAGAATAAATTTAGTTTATCAAAAAGTCATTTAGGAAATAGTAAGAAACATAAAGTAATTCTTTGAAACCAAAGGAATCAAAATATTCATTTTAAAAGGAGTTACAAAAATGAATTTCTTGTAAACTATAGTTTTATAAACTTTTAATTAGCATTGTTTTACTTAAGAAATTTTAATGGATAACAAACACTTGAGCATGGATGAAATATAGCTACATACCTGTGAAAGGGGAATTTTTCAACTATATAGATAACTAAGTATTTATCAAATCAATTTTTTGAATGACTTAATGTTTGAAACAAATTGCTTTTGCAATGGAAAATTCATGGTGAATTTGATCGCCACTATTTCAAACCTAAACAATCTAGTTTGGTAAAATATTTTAAAATGGATAGATCTTTCCGAGTAGGTAGAAATAGGTATATTATATGCACAATTCCGAATTAAAATGACCAAATTATGGCCATTTTAAATTGGAATCATCCTTTCTGTGACTTTGACGTTCTTATGACATAGTTTTGTCAAATCTCAAGAAAGTTATCAAGAAACACTCGTTTTGTGTTTTCTTTGACTAGGTGATTCCAGGAAGTATACCCAATACCCCAAAAATTATTTCGACTAAGTGGATTGTTTGAGCAACTCATCCGCTTGGAAGAAGTATCGACATGGCATTGTGAGTTTATTTCCTTAAAAAGGCTTTACTTGATTATGCTTGTAGTTTAGTCGCATTAGAATTTAGGAAAGATAACTGGATATGTATGTGAAAATTGTTGAAAGCACTATAAGAATATCGAGACAAGAATTGATTGTGAGTAATTGTTTGTTTTATAGTACTTGATATGTATGCAATTTTATGATCACCTTAAAATTGTTAATAATGATGCTATGATAACTTAAATAAATTGATTCATGCATACCACAAAATGAGTCACATTGCATGGGGTTATTATCCTTAGGTGAGAAGGATGGTAGCTCGATCAAAAGCAACACTTAGCGGTTTTGATCGAAAGCGATTGCTGGCAACATGAAAATGATCAAATGCTTGACAAAGTCCGAAAGCATGGCTCAACTCGAGTAACTTAATATGCTTGGCGGTATTGATCAAAAGCATAATTTAACTAAAACTACTCTTTTGAGGTTACGTATCACCAAACCCCAATGGAGGTAAATCCATTCAACATATAGTTCCCAGAAAAACCATGCCTTGTTTGCCCACGTGTGTGTTGCATTTTACTTGACTGCTTAAACAACTTGTTTGAATTTCATTGCACAAGAAGTTTATTTATGAGATAGTTCTCACTAAGCCTATTAGCTTGTACCCCTATAGATATCTTTTGCAGTTTACTTATTATGGTTGAGGCCACGTGGACCCTGCAGCCAAGTATTTTCTTTTTGGTTAAGGAGTTTTTAGATGAAGTTTAGTGTTGATAAAATGTAGACTTCATATATATTCTCTTGTAATAGATGAATAGTTATTTGGAAGGGAAATGCCCCCAAAACTTGTAAGACATTTATTATGAATGAAATGAATATTATGAATTCTCTTTTCTTAACTTGTTATTGTATTTTCTTAACTTCATAATTCCATGTATGGTCGTTTAAATTTATGAGAGCACCCTCTTACACTTAATATCGAAGCTTTTGGAATGATTAAGGTTGTCATACTTAAACTTTAATATTAAGTATGGCGAACTGTTACTTTAGGGTACCCCTTGGGGGTGACAACATCTCACGTGCCATTATCTTTAAGAGCCTCATTTCCTCCATAACTACTACTGCCCTCCATCTTTCATCCTTCAATGCCTCATGAATATTAGAAGGAATGTTCCACTACCCAATTAAGATAAAAAAAAAAACTGTATTTGTTAATAAATGGCAATATGATAAATGGTTCTAAATAGATGTTTTGTACAAGATCTGACCCCTTTCCAATAGAATAGAAATGTCCAAATCATCAATCCGAGGCGATACTAAGGTAGTGGTGCTAGATCCCTCTTAGGTTTGATGGTTGGTCATGTCGAATAACTTGTGGCCTCCTTGATACACTAGGAGCTCTTCCTATTGAGGTTGTTGTTGTTAAAGGGGTTTTCCCCCTTCTCCTAACTTCCCTAAAGTGATGATTGTGTTGGTAGTGGATGTGACTCAACTAGTCTTTCAGATGGTCGTTAACAGTATGGGAAGAGAGATAAGACAAGAGATGGACATAGATGGATCCTAATGATTCTCTTCACTTAAATTCTCAACCTAACGAAAAGAATGTGGGTAAAAGAACTGGTTTTCCAAGAAGGTTACATTATAAGACACAAAGAATTTATTTAGGTGTAGACTGTAGAATTTATAACCTTTTCGAGTAGAAAGTACTCAAGAAAAAATACATTTGATGGCTTTGGGATCTAGTTTTCCTTTTATCTATGTTGTAGACAAATGCAGAACATCCAAAGATTTTGGGGGCAAGAGAACTAAACAACCAAACATGCGAAAAGAATTTTTAGACAATCTATGGTATACGAAATGAAAGGGCTTCGAGGGAATTCTATTGATGAAGTAGGTTCGGTCAATACAGCTTTACCCTAATATCGATGAGGAACAGAGTTTTCAAACATGATGGATCTTGCTACATCCAGTAAGCGATTTTTTCTTTTTACAACGTTGTCTGTTGAGGGGCATAGGTACATGATGTTTGATGAAAGATCCCATTTTCAAAAAATAACTTCCCATAGTACGTGCAAATATTCTCCTCCATTATCTATACAGAAAATATGAATTTTGATTGAAAAAAACATTCTTTACCATTTTATAAATTGCTTGATTACAGGTTCGGCCTCAAATTTTTCTATATAAGGTACACTAAACATGTTTGAGATGGTCATCTATAAATGTGATTAACCATTTTTTACCTGTCAATTGGTCACTCAAGATGCCCTTTGGATATCACTATGAATAAGATGAAAAGGTTTGGACATTTTGTATTCGTGATAGGATAATTTTTTCATGCTTGTTTGGCAAGAATGCAAGTCTCACGAAAAAATAAAGTTGGATCTTTATAATAAAAAATGCCAATACAATTGTTTAATATAAGGAAAATTCGATGACCTAGCATTTATACCATTGAAAAATCAGAGTTTGACAAACTAGATGCAATAAGAGAGACACAGGGATTTGTGGTTGTAAAGAGATCCAGTGAGTAGTAGAGCCCATTTGTCCTCAGCATTGCAATCATCCTCCCATTGAAGAATCCTAAAAATTGAAATGATCACACAAAAAGTTACTAATACTCTTGATCCTTTATCAACTTACTCACAGAAAGAAGGTTGTATTGTAAATAGGAACATGTACGACAGATTTCAAAAAAGTTCTCTGCAAGTAAATTCACACCAATTCCAGCCACAACTGAGGAACTCCCATCAGCCATAGAAACCTTCAAATTATTAGGATATTCTATAATTTGAAAAAACATCCATAAGAACCAGTCATAATTATGTACCAGTGTCAAGAATCCATTCCCCACATAATTCCTTCTAAGTAAAACAAGAGGATGAGACAAACGTCGTTGTATGCTTAGTGTGGTTGAGCTGTATATGGTTATAAAAAACCCATTTTAAAAGAACAACTAGAAGTGGAAGCTTTCGAAATTTATAAAACTAATTGGTTTTGTCCAACTTTGGTCACCAATTACCACAAAAACAAGCGCACCCACCGAAGTAATATAGAAAGAATTAGGTTGAACCCCAAGGAAATCAGTGGCATCTATTACTCACATTTCATCCATTATCTAGCCAAAGAAAAATTTAGCAAATCATAATGAAAAATTATGCTAATGTTAATAATATTCAAATGTTATCTGAGCAAAACTGGGATTGGTTTGCAACAATCAAGACACAGCCCAGGATTTGCTTTGCCAACTCCTTATCATGTGATTTCTTAAAAAAACTTAGAGAGAAGTTTTTGCTGGTATTTACACCACCAGATTCATGAGGTAAACTAAAGCCTATCTCAAGTCTAGTTCTAGATCTAAACTAGATCGCTGCATCCTAAGCTATAATTAGCATCCGCATAAAGTTTAAAAATCCTTTTTTTAAAACCAACTCAATGAATTTCAAAACAAGTGATAGAAAGTCTTCACCTACCCTCTCTCGAGGTATTAGGATCAACTCCATTAGTGACCACAATATATTCAAAAGAATGACCTCAGAGTGCCACGCCTCAAAGGGGACTCAGTAGGATTATTCTAAAGTTATCATACCACGTGTGCACTCTAATATGAGAACCGTCTTGCAAGTTAGAGTTACAAGACTATTTATTTATTAATATCTTTACTTAAATGATACATATACATATAATATAATAGATGTCCGACTATGGAATCTAATTTTCATATTCTACCAAGATCGCAAAGAATCTATTCCTACCAAAATTGGGTTCAATTCTACAAATGTATAGTCACTACTCTTTGTACAAATTATTCCAAAATTGTAATCTAAGTTCATAATAACCTTTTTCTAACTTTAATAAATTCAGATGGAGAGGCACTCTTCACGCGTTCCTAGCCTAATCTCAGATATCGTTGTACATGCATAAAAACTGTTGGGGGATAAGCGAACACGGGCTCAGTGAGTTCATTCCTCACTACTACCATGATGCAAGTTATCAAGCATTAATCAAATACTCACGCAAATCTGTCTATATGTGTATGAATGCATACGTTATGAATGTGAGCAACACATCATGGAGTCCGGAGCAATAAATGATGTAGATTTACAATGTCTACATAATTGTCTCCCATATTTACTTTACATGGGACACATGTTTATTTTAACGAGATTGCCTAATGGTTGGTCCATCCAAACTTAACCAATGATATGTGTCATCAGTAAAAGACAATATCTTCCAACTGTTCACATATTACGTGGTTAATATTGATTAATATTTAAATCTTCCATTACCAATATGTTAACACTTGACAAGTGGACCCTCATCATGTGACTCCACTGTCAAAACAATACTCGAAAATGTCCCACTATATTTCATAAACTCTTTTGGAAAACTCATTTAGGAAATAAAAAGTGACTTGAGATTCCCAGTCATGTCTTTTGAAAATATTTTTTAAAAAAAAATACATTTGATTGCAAATTCAGACATTACCTATAGGATTTCAAGCACATCGATATATATTCGATTTGTTTAGTCGAGTGATTAAACCTGTTTATTTATTCAAGCGATCATGTAGATGATAACATTCACATCAATCATTCATTCATCAAACAAGCAATACAACAATCAAACAACAAGTAATAGCAAACACAAGCAAATAGCATATCATCAAAATCCCTCACCTAGCCTTTTTGTTTGATATGTCCTTGGAAAGTACTCGGGGTTTGAGGACGTGTTCAATACTCCTATGAATAAAATAACAATTGTTCATTATAGTATTTACAGTTTTGTAATAGGTCCTAAAATTGGTTTGTACTATTTTAGTCTTATTTCTCATTTATGACCTAATTTGACGTATAGAATATTTAAGTCCTTTTAATAATTAAGCTTTATTATTTATGTATCATTTAGTAATCTATCCTAAGATAGTTGGTATCTACTAATTATTATTTATTTCATTTTGCTTATCTTGATCTTAATTGACATCTATATTTATTTAAGTGTTTTTTTATTCTAAATTTATTTAAGTTTTTCTTTAGTTAGTGTCTGTATATAGTGAATTCTTATCATTTATTCGTTTGTCAATCTATATTTTTAAATTTCTTATTACTTTTAGTATTTAGTTCTTAATTATTTCTCTATCGTACTCGCAGTTTTCTAGAGCTTGAATATATATTAAGTACTTATTAAACTTAAATTTATTTCATCGAGTAACTATATAGTTTTTTAATTGTTCAATATTTTATTATCATCATCATTATTATTTTTATCATTTGTTAGTGTGATCACTTTATGGTACTAATATTATTTTCTAATTTTTAGTTCATCTTTTTTCTTAATTCCATTTCAAGTTATCATCTGTTATTTTTAGGAATCACATTATTCGTAATTTTAAGTTATTTTGATTTTCCATTCTATATATTTATATATATATAAACTTATTGGAAAAATTTCATAATCTAATTATTTTGTCTAATTAGCTAAAATGCCTTTTAGTTGAGAAGGTTATTAAAATATAACACTTAACAATTATTATAATATTATTATTATTATTATTATTATTTTATTATTATTATTATTATTATTATTATTATTACACGACACATAATTTGTTCAGTAAATTTTTATATGAACCCCGCTCCAACGTCGCCGTGTTGAAACCCATATGCCGGCGTTCTTATGTTTTATATGTAGTTTGTATCAGCGTACCTGCTCAAGACCACCAGCTTTACAACGTATGCCATTGATATATAAATTTTACGCTACTGGCGTTCGTTCAATTTTATGTGTTTAAAAATTACATAGCTTACTTCTAGTGAAGCTGACTCAAGGCCGTCGGCCTATCCAAGTAATGCGCCATCCTACTGGTTTAAGTCACTGGTGTAGTACCGTAACACTTTCATCGTATTCATCATTTTTTCTTTATTCGAAATTAATTTTCTTATATTTTATATATATTATACTTATGTTTTATCTACTTCTAAGTATTTTTCTATACTCCATATGTATTAGACATGATAACCAATACATATAACGCCTATAATCGCCATGCTCTATGATTTCCTAGCTTTTATATATCGTAACACATATATGGAGTTTCAAAATGAGATAACACCTGTTTTAGCTGGTGTGGCATTGCTAAACCCCTTTCTCAAAGTTTGATTTGAACCTAAGTCAGCAAAACATTGTTTAAGCTATTGTTTATTCATAAACTATTTCAAAACGAATTTAACTTATCTTACTTCATCTCTTTCTAAGCTTGTTCTATATATTTATGGAGCTTGTTAATGAGCTAATTTTAATTTTTTGTGTTTTGTTTGGTAGATTTGATTGTTTTTGTTATGTTTTAGTTGCTGTTTTAGTTATTTTGTTGTTTATGTTTGGTGTTGGCTTGTATAGTTAAATGAGTTTGTTTGTTACTCAATAATTGGTTTTTATAGACAAAGAAAGGCAGTTGCAAGAAAAAATTTTTAGGACAAGTTGAGGAGTTTTTCTCCTCCGAATTGTACTTATTCTTGCATGATTTCTTTGGCATTTAAGGAGATGCTTGTTTGTATAATTTTGATTGTTTGTTAGTATTTTCCCTTAACTTTGTTTTCCTTTTGACCCAATTTACTTCAAATTTCGGCTGTAGCAATTTAACAAATTTCAGCCGTTTGTTATTCCCATTTGCACAGAAAATGTTTAATATATTATATTATATTACTATTTGTTTAATTATCTTAGTTTTAGGATAGCTTATTAAGTTAAATGGGTACAAATAGTTACTTTTGAGTTCAATTTTGAGTTTAAGTTTATGATTAAGATTTTCTGGATCCAATAAACTAAATTAGATTTTAGTTCCATAGGTTCAGAAATTATTAACTAGAACAATGGTTCGATTCAAATATTTTTCTAAAGTTTAGATTATTAGTTATAGATCTTGTTTTTTTTCATACCGTGTATTCATGATACTAGTGATTCACATTTTGCTTATTATTTTATAATTAATAAGCTCTTTAAAGAAGTTGTCTTTTTGATTTGAAATGTAGAGCTACTTTTTAACTATATCTTAAGTTATTTGCTCAAGATACGAAATCTTGTCTTTGGTATTTATTAGGTCAAAGAATTCTTTATTCGGGTTTTTAAGTTATAAATGATCTATTATTATTATAAATTTATTCTAGACCGTTTATTTGGTCATATGTTTTAATATCTATTTTACATTTACTATTTTGTTTATTTTACTAGTTATAAAGATACTCGGGTTACATAGTTAAATATTAATTTTACTTTCTATAAACTCAAAATTTTAACTAAAGTATTGGTATAATTCAAATATTTAATTAGGGTTTAGATTCTTTATTATTAATCAATTTTTGATCTCCTTGCATATTTCATAATCCTAATGATTTGGGTTTAAATTACCTTTTTATATAATATATTGTAGAATTTAATCATTTTTGTTGAAATTTTTAAGATCAACTACGATTATTGGTTGAATTATTGATTTTTATCACAAAATATTATCTTTTACTTTTTAGAATTACTTATCTTATCTATTAGTAGTAAATTTTTCTAATGTTATTTTATGGTTTTATAATATCAAAGGTAGTTTCATAATCATTGTATTATTATTAAATCTCGTTTTTCTAATATTGAACCTAAGAAAAATTTTAAATTTACAGTAACATCATTTATCATCAGTCATTATTGTTTATACTTTAACAATTTTAATTTGCAAAAAATTATGAGTTTTCTATGACTTTTTATTATAGTTTTTCATAATTCTACATTATATTTTTAATAATTATTAAATCATGTTATGTAAAATTAAGATGATTACACTCAGCCTATTCAGTTGAAATCAAACATGAATCTAACTCATGAACCACACAATTAACCCATGAAATTAAAATCAAGCTACTAATTACAAACACCCAATCAATATTGAATTGAAAATACATTTGAAATGAATCAGGATTTGATTCACAAATCTTAAGCTGTTGAGATTATTTCTCCATAGATTTAGAAATTATGAACGTGATAATGAAAATAATATAAAATTAGTTGAAGAATATTACAATTCAGCACAGTCTTGCAGAAATTACAAACAATGGGTTAAAATGATTTTACCCAGAAAACTTTGACATTTTCTAAAGCAAGAAGAAACATAATTCTTTCGTTCAAGAAATTCTCTCACTACACTATTTAATACCATTCTATTGTATGCACATTATGCATCGTGCTTATTATAGCAGTATACACATTTATTTCTAGGATGAGGCACGTAAAGAAATGATGGTTTGTTGCTGACATGGCATATTCTTTATAACGGAATGCAAATTCCTTATTCATGTGTGTATGTATTGCTCTCAAACAATCACTCATTGAGGGTAAGTCAAGTGCTCAAGTGTTACATTAAAAATAATGCTCGACTTGAGCAAATAAAATGCTATTGTTCATGTCCATTCTTCCATTAAGGCTAACTTTGAGACTGTCGGGGCTCGATGCTTGATAATTCGAGGCGTGACACAAGTCAAGCAAAGGTCTTATCTTCATTGAGCAATAGTCTTGGTCAAATTTAGGGCTCAACATTGAGGCGCGACAGAAGCTTTCTTTAATTTTAGGTTCGATCTTCTCAAAACAAATGTCAAGGGTCATCAAAGGTTAAATTTAAGGCGCAATAAACCAATTTTTGCTTGTTTTGCCTTACATTTTGGCATCGATTAGGATTTTTCAGCACGCGACAGTTCTATTCTTCACTCTTGCTACTGTTTTTGCTCCAAATCTGATTAAAAACACTTTGATTCTTCTTCTTTTGATTCAAGTAGCTAAAAATAACAATTTACCTTAAAAGCACTAGATTCATAGGAATTTAACTAAAACTCATTAAAATAAGCCCGAATTCCTATGAAACGAATAGAGTAAAATTAACTTATCATTGTACCATGGCTGCTTTAGACGATGAAGATGATGATTCTGAGGCCTTTTGTTAACTGAGAAGACTCCTTCATCTCCATTTGTTATGGAGTAAATGCAATTAGGCTTCCTTTGTTCAGTAGTAGTCTCAGCCACATTAGCATTGACAATCTATCTCCTTAGGCTTCGTGGTATGAGTTTGATTTTCAGAGCCAGCAAGATTGTGCTAGCTTTGATATCATGAAACTAAAAATAGAGGAACTATACTCATGAAATAATTTCGAAAAGAATTTTTTTTTGTTCTGCATATCATACAACCACAGGTACAAAATACATACACGTAGATATGAGATATTTTAGGTATCAAAACTATACATACCAACCTAAAAGTCGGTCCTAATAATAAAATATTCCAAATATAGAGGACCCTAATCTATTACACAAATTTGGACTTGATTATTCTCTAATTTTGGGAAACTAGTCATCTTTCCACGGTTTCATGCTTTTTCTAAGATTGAGTGAGTCATTCTTTCAATATCTTCTTCTTGCACCAATTAAGTGGGATTACTCCTTGTCATAAACTACACAAAAGACCCAAATCAACAATCATAAGAATGCAAAAGTAAAGGAAAGTGTATGAGTGAGCATAAAGAAAATGATCAAATTGCACACATGACAGATTTACCTAAATCGCATGGTACAAACCTATTGTTGAAAGAGACTAATTTCCCCACTCTACTTCTCATGTCCACCATTATTGAAGCTGCAAGCTTGAACAAGCTCGATTCGAGCTCATTATCACACTAAATCCTTGAGATTAGATTCCATAAGATCACCACTTCAAAAAACCATCGTTTTTTTACCTAATGCATACACCAAACACACGTAAAACTACCCCTTCCAACTCCATGCCAACCCAACTTAACCAACTGCCACCAGCTTCGCCTCTTTTGGTCATCAACCATAGAAACGCCACACCATTCTAGCCACCATGACCTGCTTTCATTAAACCTAAACAACAACAACCCTCAAACTTCCACCACCAATCGCCCCTTTGTGACTTGAACTTGTAACTAAACACTAAACAACCAACAACCATTCTGCCATTGAATACGGTAATGCCACTGACACCACCAACTCGACAACCATACACGCATTAGCCACCAGTCGATTACAACAAACCCACACTAAGATATAAACTTAGCTTCATCTATCTATCTCAAACACCATCGAATCTATATTGAACAACCCCATTCACATGCCAAAAACCACAATGTCCACCACCTTTGATGGTTGTAACACTGTACCTAACACCCACACATCAATCACTACCTATAGAAATCAAACGCGAAGCATCGCATGCATCCACATTGAATATCGAGAGCCGCCAACACAAAGTCGAGTCAAACTCTAACTCATCATTGTTTGTATCAAACCATGTCGCAAATTGCATGTTGAAGAATTGGATGGTTACTTATGGTCGAGCGACTTTAGATCATTCCTTGTAATGCAAGTTAGGATTTCAAAAATTTCCCTTTGATACGAGGTGGTTGATTTAGGGTCTATTTGGATGGCCTATTTTTCATTTGCATCTGTATCTTTTTCAAAATGATATGTGTAAATATTTTCGATTTATATTTATATTTTATTTATATTTGATCTATTTGATCTTTTAATAAGAACTGCCAACTTTTTTTATCCATATCTAGTTCTTTATAAATAATTTGTTAGAAAAAAAAGTTTTAAAAAAGTGTCTATATCTATATCTGCCAATAAACAAACAAATCCTTAGATTGGGATAAAATGTTTGATTTCCTTTTGAAAAAAATAGTGTTAGAGAGGAATCCCTTTTTCATTCATTGGTTTTTTTCTACAGATCTTATACATCTTAAACCTAGGTTGGTTTAACGTTTATTTATTTATTTTTTACTATTTAGTTGATAGGTGTTGATCTTTATTGGTTCAAACATCTACATAAGATAAAGTTGTAAACCGAGGTGGTAAAAACTCTAGGTATCTAATTATCCATTTCAAATACTAAAAAGGTTTTTTTTTCCTTAGAAATATTATTATTTATTATCTTTTCCCAAAACATTTTACTTTTCAAGAAAACCTTTTTAATGAAAAAAGTTTTTTATTAACAAATAGTTTTCTTCAAAATAAATAAGTCTTAATCTATGTAAATTCCTATCTTGATATAATGAGGCGATTGGTTTTGTTGGATGTAATGAGGCTAGAAAGGCTTAGTAATAGTCAATTTTTCAACTGATATTTGAATAAGGCTTTTTATGTATTTGCTTCTATTGGTTTATTTTTATACCGGATTTGTTTATAATCAATGAATCTTATGGCTTTTGCACCAAAAAAATGATGGTAAATAAAGGAACACTCCCTTTAAATTATACAAATTACACTAACGCCTTTTATTTAAAAAATCTAACACTATACCCCCTCATAAAATTGTGAACCTCGCTATTTATCTTACTTGGTAGATAACTTGAAAACAAAAAGAAAAAAAAAAAGCTAACTCATAAATTTTCTTTTTCTTTGATTTGAATTTACTTATAATTTTTAATTATTCAACCCAAAAAGTTGCAATAAATCACCAAAAACTTAAAATTTGTAGCAATTACTCTTTTAATTTAACTTTGTATTAAATTCCCAAATTGTAAGCAAAAGCTAGGGTTATTACATAGAAATAATTTAACTTTGTATCAAAACTCTTAGACGTTGGTACAATTGTTTTGCCATCTTTTGGTTAGTCTCTCATTATACGGATGCCCTTTTTTTTTTGCATGGTTTTTTGCCATTATTTTTTAAAGAAGAACTATTGTGCAACAAAATATATATATATATATATATATATCCATTTTGCGAAAGTGCATAAACTGGTGATCACAAAAATCTAAGACTTAGCACTATCAAATGAAATCTTACGTACATGATCCATTGGAAAAAAAATCATGGCAATTTCATATGCCCATTCCTACAAAATATATTTTTTAAAAAATCATGGCCAATTACTACTCTTTTATTTTGCTAAAATCCCACTAGTAACACCTACTGCTTCATTAATATTTGTGTTACAATAATCTCTACAACTACAAATGATTACTAATGTGTTGTGGTCCTTTTAAAGCATCATGAATACAAATTGTTATTTATATCTTCCTCTCTCAAGTATTGCCCTTTGCTAAAAGGTACCACCAGCACCGATATGTGCCTCTCCTCGTGATAACATCAGCGACATAAAGGAATGGGCCAAATTATTATTATCATTTTGAAACATTAGAGGCAATAAAACCTCAGGTAGAGTAGTTGATGGAAAGATGGAAGCAATCCTTCTCTGCAACTTTTTACCAAAATATTACCATAATCCTAGACTAAAAAGATAAACAAAATTAAAATGCTACTTTTAAACATAACCGTTTACCTTATTTCTCTAAACTTTCCTCTGGATGATCTTTGCTTGCATTGAAGATGCATTACTAGAAACTAAGGCACCGTCTCTTTTGGGACTGTCAGTAGACATTAAAATCTTTCAATGTAGAAGAAATTACTAAAAGATCATAACTGATACTCGTAGAACATTGTCTATACATTTTAGAATTCCATGCCTTGTTCAATCGTCTATCTTTAACCGGCTCTCTTTGGCATGTATGTGTATTATGTCTTAAATGACTGCCATTAGCACACTTTACAGTTTTCTTTTTCCAACTATGTCTACCATCTTGCTTTCACTAGGCTCCTTTGACCTATCCTTTCTTGGTTGACCAGGTAAATGTTTCATAATGTCTAGTAATGGAAGAGCCATCTCTTCATATCCACCTTGATAAGTGTTCTTAGTAAAATACCTATGACAATACTCCTCAAGATTTTTTCTCAAACAGACAATGCATGTAGCCGCATGCTTACAAGGAATTCCGGTATGCAAGCTGAACAATCACATCTCCATGATTCCAAGTTTACCACAAAATTCTTACTTCCTTCCATCATTTGGAATTTCCCATGACCAACAAGGGAGTATCGACAATTACGAGTGCTAGATAAAATGTCATCGAGGCA
Source organism: Combretum micranthum (assembly GCA_024138025.1). Classification (NCBI taxonomy): domain Eukaryota; kingdom Viridiplantae; phylum Streptophyta; class Magnoliopsida; order Myrtales; family Combretaceae; genus Combretum; species Combretum micranthum. The sequence continues at coordinate 643,343 of JAMXBD010000781.1, forward strand.
TTTAATGACATTGGAACATACATAGGTATCCCATGAACAACCCTTCTGAAACCTTTTGTTCAATCTTTACATAAGTTTCAACTTAAGACACTAAAAAAATTGGATGATAGGCTGACGTCAAATCTTCCCAGCCCAGTGATTGGAACTTTCTGTCATGTTGTTTGTGAAATCATCAACCTTGCAAATTGGATTATATGCATGCCATGCCCACTATTTAGTTTTAAATCATGACATCAACGTGTATGCTTCTTGTCATGTATCTACATTTGCCTTGTTGCAACCTTATATTCTTGCATGGTGTATGCCTTGATAGTACTCCAAAAATCAACAACTAACTAAATGCGTGGGAACTTAGCTTTCAAGTTTTGCACACGTGTCAACAACAATTTCTTTGCTTTACTAAGGGAAATGCATTTGCCACAGCATCAGAAAGTCCCTATGGTCAAAATAATTGTACCATACTTAATAATGAAAATACATGTTTAATAAGATATGCTAGTACTTATTCATAAGTACCTTTTGTTGATCACTCATGAAAGTAAGTGCCATGCCCTCATAATTAACCTAAGAACATCCCTTAGCGAATGCATAAACCATAGCTAACTATCTTTGCATTCTTTCTCGACAATAGCAATTACTAAAGGATATAGGCCATTATCACCATCAAGAGTAGTAGCAGACAACAGTACTCTCCTATATTGGCCCCTTTAGTGGCAAATGTCCAAGACAAGAAACGGCCACATCCTTCATAAATCCAATCTTGCATCCTTGATAGCATACAAATGCCCTTTTAAATCTTTGGGTTGAATTGGAACCTTCTGGACTATCATAATACTGGATTTTGAATATGCTACTAGGATTGTGCTTTATAACTAAGTATAAGATGGCAAGAGCCAACATGTAGATTGATGGTTTTCTTTAATCATCGCCTTAAGCCTCGCCCTGTGCGGTTTAGATCGAGAAGGATTTGCTCCAAACTTAGAGTTCACTTGTTGATACATCATCAAATCATATTACATTATTTATATAAACACTTAGCTGATTTAACAATTTCTCAGCAATCCAATAAAGGTAGCTTCTAGCTTCTTTATAGCCCGACTACAAGTATGATTAGGATCATATGCCTTAATTTGAAAAGAAATCCCATCCTTCATCGGTAACGCATGACATCACTAAGGATGATTATCAGTCGCATAAATCACAGTAACTCATCTCCTCTCGTTCTTCACTTTAATAATCTCAAGCCCCTCTTGAATATCATAGTCTTTCAACACCTTCTTAAATTAGTGAATATCAAGAAACAACAATCCTTTTTCAATTTAACTTCTTTTATTTTTTTTAGTGAATTCTCAATCAATCACTTCATACCAAGCAAACCCCCATTACCATTTACTTCCTCACATTATCTTCGTTATGATTCAACAATCTATCCACAAAATTGTTGTAGACGTATGAAGTTGATTATAAAGGCTCTAAGCTTAATTTTTGTTTAGGTTTAACTCTTTGGGCTAATGTGACAGCTTAAAGAGTTAGGCCCAGCTCAGTTGGGATGATCGTGGGAGAATTGACATAGCAAGCTTAAAGTAGGGCTTGTTGGAATTGGCCTGCCAAATTCCAACCTTTCTCAAATTGGTTCACATGCATTACAAATAAAGGCTTTAATGGACCTAGGTCTATAAGGGAGCCCGCATTCATATCCACTATGAGAGGGACTCATCATAGTAGTTGGTCGTCTATCTCATCTGATGGACAATATCGATAACTAGATTCTTTATATATACCCTTGGTTTTTACCTCATTTGGATAAGCGACATCTTGGACAAACACTACCATGCTGTTGAATTTCCATTTTTGTGAATCAATTACTTGACTCACTCATAACGCATATGATATTCGTGGTATATGGTGAGGTTGATGCTTTATAGCTCTATTGCTTGTCACACATGTGTTAAAGCCTATTGAGACTGCCTATTCCTCATCCTTATACAACTCTTTCTTAATCATCCTTACACGTACTGTTTCCCTAATCACGCGTAGCGTGATAGTCACGTGGCATGCATGTTCGTTACACTTAGTTCCATACCCACACAACTGTCGTAAACACTCTTTACTTCTTTACAAGAAGATTCAAACTCTAACTCAAGAGACTCGGATACCTTTGAGCTAATTTGGCTATTAGTGATAACTTAAAGTCCTCATTGAAGTATAACAAAATTCTTTTTCATCAAAATTATGGTTTTTAGACCCTACCTCTTCTAAAGTAACCAACTGCAACATCGAAGATTGACCGATAGACTTTGTGTTGCTTAAGTACACATGGATTTCCCTTATACCATAATGACAAGTGAGCATGTCTATCATATCTTGGTCATTCTCCACCATCATTCTTCCACTTGAACCTTGAATTGCTGATCATATAGTTGCTGCGACACAATTTTCCATGAGGCTAAGATGACACAAATTGTTTCTTGGACCATGTCCAAATAGCTAATTCTTGTAGATCCACGTTATCTACCCTATGCATACAATCATCATGGTGAACAATAAAGCCATGCTCCCTTCCATGGAAATAGGGTTTGTTTAACATTTAAGGTTTGTTATTGTTAGTATATTAGATCCTATAGGGTCAAGGACGTGAAAGTTGATATAAACTTATGAAATTAGGGTTAGGTTTACAGTTTCACATTTTTAGTTTGGGAATTTTATCTTTAGGTGTTGAAAGTGTAAAAAAGAACAAATTTAATCTTTCGTTGATTCATTGCAACTTTTTTGTTTTTTGTTAGGTAAGTTCATTAGCAGGCCTAAACTTTTCAATATAACAAAATTATATCTAAACAAATTTTAACCAAAAAAAAAACCTAACCTTTTTTAATCTTACACTGGTTAACCTTTGGCCTAAATCACCAGTTTTTGCGATTTGCTAACATATACAAGAATCTATATTAAAAAAATAATTTATCTGTTATGATCTTTCACTAAACTAACTTCAAATTTATAAATTTTAAATTTAAAAAAGTTGAAAAACAATAAGTTAAGAATTAATTAATTTGACAAGAAAAAAAAAAGAGTTCAATTCTAAAAGGAATCGATGACTTCTTCAATTTTTTTTTTTCAATTTTGAAATGAGATTTTTTTCATTATAATTAAATTTAATACAACTTTAATTAATCTAATAAAATAGTGTTTCCATAATATTTCATATTGCTCAAAGGTGAGCTATGAGGTTATGACTCGATAACATATGTTTTTGGTGCCAATGTTGTTGTTCTAGACAGTGACCGGCGTTTGGTGATAGAGGTGTCTCTGGTTCAGTAACTTAGCAAGATTGGTGTTCAATCGTGATTTGGAGCTTGTGTTGTCACTCGGTAATGCTGTGAGTCGCGATGATAGGTTAGTGGAGATCCAAGAGGAAGAAGAGATGATAGAGAGAGATAAAGATGAAGTTAGATCCTCTTCCCTCTTCATTGATGTATTCATTTTTTGTTTGGATTTAGATTTTGATTAAATTTTATTTGGTGGTTGTGATGTTGCGTGAAGTGGGTGGTTGATGCTTTGTCTTTTTCGATGTGTTTTATAAAAAGTTTAAGTTTTGAGGGGGAGGGGGAAGATGAGACGAGGATGAAGAAAGTAAAAAAAAAAAAAAAAAAACAAAAAAAATGCTAAAGAAATATTTTTTTAATAGCGTTTATCGTTCTCATCAGTAAATCGCTAAAGAATTGTTAATTTCTCCAGGATATAATTGTGCAAAGATTTAAAAATTTGGTATTATTTTCTTTTGAAAAATTTTTTAGATACAATTTTTGTTATATTCAAAAGTTTAGGTAATACTAACAAACTCACCCCTTTCATTTTTGACGAAATTTTTTGGGTGAATAATTAATGATTATAAGTAACTTTAAGAAAAAAAACAAAATTATGAGTACTTTTTATTTTCTTTTTTTTATTAATTAATTTGCCCAATAAGATAAATAGTGTCCACAATTTTATAGGGGTGCAATGATGAATTTTTAAATAAGGTTGTCGATGTAATATGTATATTTAGAGAGATGTCCTTATATGACCTAAAAAAAAAACTAAATCAACTCACATGAAACTCATGTCTATAATTATTTTAAAAAAAATTAAAATATTAATTTTATAAATAATTACTAAAATATCATTACAATATCACATTTATACCATTTGGTATCGCATGATAATTATTATTTAGTGTGTGCTAAGGTACCTATGTATTATCTTTTATCTAATCGATATTTGTGTTTTTTTTTTATAGTGTATTGTAAACGAAAAATTATCTCAAATTAAGTTAACAAATTTATTTGCATAAAATCTTGGAAATAATTATTAAATGCCAATGATAATTAAAGAAAATTCATAGCTAATTGATTTTTTAAAAATGCAATACATCTTTTATTAAAAGTATAATTGGAAAAAAAAATTTATTATACTTATGTATAATTAATTACATATAAGACATTTTTTTATTAATGGGTCTGTTTGGCTAGCATTTTCTGATAGATATAAATAAGTTTTTTTTAAATTTTTTTTGTAACAAGTTATTAATTAAGAAATATAAACAAATAAAAAAAGTTATTAGATCTTATGAAGAAATCAAATGTATCCAATAATATAAATATTAATATAAATAAGATATATTTATATATATCATTACAACGTAGATATAAATATCCGAAAAACAGACTAACTACGTAATTATTTCCATTTTGTAGTGAGGAAAATAAGGCTGGGATATTCGGGTTTTGGGAGGAAATACCCCTTTTTTTGGAAAAAAATCCCAAAATACCCAACTTTGCAAATATATTCCACAAATAACCCACCAAAACGCATTTAGGGCGTGCATTGCAAATTGTCAAGGTCGGGCGCGTACACTATATGCGCCCGAAGTGTGGGACTCAGGAGATGCCTGCCGACCGCATGCAGTACATGCGCCCGAAGTGTGGGTCTCACGAGATGCCCGCCGACCGCATGCAGTACATGCGCTTGATGTAGGCGCCGGACGCATGCCCTACATGGGCGTAATGCTCGCAGGGATGGGCCCTGGCGCATGCGCTACATGCGCCCGATGCCGCGCACTCCTACCACATGACATCATGTGTTCCGCCTGCTGGTATATGATGTGTTCCGCCTGCTGGTAAGGACTCCAAGATAGCAAATTTTTTTTTTAAGCCCCATAAAATGGGCATACAATCCCAAATGCATAACAATAAGAAATCAAGTGCACCATAGATAACATCTCAGTAACAAAACTTTGAGATCATTCTAATCAAGATAGTAAGTTGGTATACAATTACAAATTTGTTAAGTACGAATCAATAATGGAGGTAATTACAATCTAACTAATTCTTCTTCGATCGTCTAGTGAATGTTCTTCCAAATCTTCTAAAGACAGACTCCTTCTCCTTGCCTCTATGTGGTGGATCACCCCTTTGGTCGCTTGCTTCAGCAGAAGGTTCTTCGAAATCTCTAGGGGCCACTGGACTGTAGCATGCAGTGGACTGGGTCAAATGTGTTACCGCTTCTCCTTCTCTCGTAGTCGAGGCTCATCTGATATATGGATACCACGCTCTCTACGTGGTGCTGGAGGTGTAGTAAATGATTCATGCAGATCGTGGCTGAATGATGGAGTGATAAATGTATTCGGATCGTACATTGAACCACCCATGACATCAAATGGGTATGACAAATCAACCGGGAATGAGCTGCCACTCGGGTGTGATATATCACCCAAGTATGTGCTACCTCTTGCAAATGTGGTCTCAGATGGAAATGTGCTACCTGTAGGGACATTAGAAGCTGGTACATGCACGGGGTATTGTTGACGGGTGGGTATGGAGGATGTGCTTCGTCGACCTCGACGAGCCATATCTGTCCGTCGGCGGCGTGGACGTTGTGGTTCAACATTTGCTTCGGCTCCTTCGTCTACATAAGGTGACTCGGCTTCCTCTCCCACATGTGCTCCCCCTGCTGGATATAGCCCGATTTCGTTTTCGTTCTCCGCAATTCTCATTGACTCGTATGCAAGATCACGTGTGCGGTCCAAACTATTTGATCGGGTGATATCTCCCAGTGTGCATATCTGAAAAATAGCAAAATTGAATTTAGTAAATGTGCTATAAGATTATACTGAAATTAATGTTCCTGATCTCACCATATGTCCTATCAATGCGCCAGTGTGAGAGATGTATCTACGAGTGATACGCCAGTACCAATTCACATATTCAACATCGACCCCGGTCCCTCTTCAATCTCAACCAGGTTTGCATGGCGATCTTGCCACAGAGCAACATAACTCATGTGAAGCTGCTGCCAATTTGCATCTGACTTTCCACGTAGGTCAATGTCATGGAGCGCTCCATCTGTGTTAACATTGGTCGGGATGTGCTGCAAGCCTCCAAACTGTCTCGCAACTCTATCTGGGAAGTGCCACTCAATGATGGCAAAGCAAATAAGCGGCACACGAGCTGTCCATATTTGTCGCCCTGCAGAACAAAACGGAGGAAGTTTCGCCAACATGTTCTCAGGGTATGGTTCCCAATCCACCTGCATATAGGATAATAATTGTATGATGAGATATGAACAAATGTTAGACGTATGTAATGAAATGATACATGTGACGTACATACCTGGTGAGGCGCAAGGCGATCCAAGGCTTGGCGATATGCGGTGACCACATGTGTAGGATGGTGAGTCGTCATTCTGCGCATATGCCATCTACATGCAAGTGGCTGACCAGCAAGTATCAGCATTCCAGATCTAGTACGAGGAGCACACTGGGGGAATCTATCCCATCCCCACACTTGCAGAAGTATGGCCGCACCTGCTAACTCCTGTGCTCCCGATGTAGATGCACGACAGTTGCCTATACAACCATGCCAAACACGCAGTCCCCCACGCATATTGCCCTGCATCATTCAAATCTCCCAACATACCAAGGAACATGGAGTGGACAAGGTTTCCTGATTTGTCAGCAAAAAGGAAACCCCCAATCAACTGCAATATATATGCACGAGTGTGCCTAATAATTTCTTCCTCATCTGCATTTTCAGGTATTTCATTAAACTGTTGGGAGATCCAATTGAGGTTAATTCGCCCTCCCCGTAAGTTTGTGTTCCCGGGTATAACTCCTAAAAGGTTTTGACATAGCGTTGCAATATTGAGATTGCTGCTGCCTACAAGAGGTAATCCATCGACACGTAAGCCTAATTGGACCTCCACATCCTGTAAAGTTATTGTCATCTCCCCTGTCGGCATGTGGAATGTATGTGTCTCCGATCTCCAACGCTCAACGAGTGCTGTAAGGAAGTGCCAGTCAAGCTGGATGAATGGCAGACGACTAGGTCCATAGAATCCAGCCTGTTGTAGATACGGCACTATCCGAGGATCAGGACGCGTAAGTGTCAGCTCTCGGCGCCTGACAGTCAATGTCTGAGAGGGAATCATTGGATCCGCATTTGCCTGCGAAAGCAATCAAATTAACTGTTACTAGAATTCCACAAAAATAGATTCGTTGAAACGATCAACAACATTCTACCTCAGCAATCCACACATCTTCTGAACGATGGGTCGCCTGTTTTGTCAGCACGGACGGATCTACTGGACCGGGCTCCATCTACCCTGCAAATGAGAGGTAATGAATGTTAGAAAATTACAACAATGCATCACAGATTGCAATAACTAACAAATGCAACATTAGTTCATGATCTTAACCCTGTTGGTAGGAATGGGGGCATCGTCTCTATTGTGACCTTGGTTGTGACAAACACTGCAGGTAATCGTATCAGTGCGCCCTCTAATGTCCATCTCCATCCGAAAACGACGAGTTCGTGGTTTACCTTTTGCACGAGTCATTGTACGATCAGGCACTAGGTAGGGGAAGTTGGCTGGTGCAGGCCACTCTAACTCATCCCCAATAGGGTGGAAATGGGCTCCATAGCACCGAATCTGATTCGTCCACCTGTACCATGGCCCCACTAATGTTGTTGTGTCCAATCTCATGTGTGCAGCAGCAGCTATGGCGTGTGAACATGGTATCCTGTATATTTGCCACTTGTTGCATGTGCAAGTGTGCTTCCCCAGGTCGACCTTCCTCGTCCGACCTCCCCCCTTCAA